>NW_004624744.1:5245249-5295064 GCF_000247695.1 Heterocephalus glaber | reverse complement strand
CCAGTTCAGAGAGTCCAGGTGGTTGAGTATCAGATTGTTCCATCTCATTTCCCTTTGGGGTTGCTGTAGGTGATCCAGAAGTCTGTTTTTGAGACTTGTTTACGTGTCTTCTCATTTCCATGGGGGGGTGCTTCTGGTGCCCACGCGGCTTACCTTCTCTGCCCTAGGAGCTTGGGATGGCGGCAGGGGAGCTTCCTTCTGGGTGCTGGGACCAGCTGAGCTTCTCTGCCCTCACATCAATATTTTTAAAATGCAGTCTCCTCAGTTTGCAGCAGAATTTCTCAATTTTGGCAGCACTGACATTTGGAGCTGGATAATTCTTTTTTTGTGGGAGGATAACCTGTGCTTTTGTCCTGAGGTGTAGAATTACCAGATTTAGCTAAAATAAATACAGGACCTCCTGAAAATTTTTAATTTCAGATAAACAACAATTTTGTGTTTGTGCGGTACCAGAGGTTGAACCCAGGGACTTCCACATGCTAGGCAGATAATCTACCACTGAGCTACATCCTCAACCCCCACAAATGATTTTCAGAATAATATATTCCATGGAACATACTTATATTGAAAATTGATTTGTTGTTTCTTTGAAATTGAAATGTAGCTGGACATCTTATATTTTGTCTGGCAACCCTTCTCGGCTTGCTGTAGTAGACAATAATTAGTTTTCAGCCTTCCTCAATTTGAGTTTGGCTGGTTATTTCTGCATGATTTTTTTTATGATTCAATTTAGGCCATGCTTTCTTGGCAGGAACATTAAGTAACGTACTTCTGCATGGCTCCACATAATAAGGCTTCTGATGTGATTTTGCCTTATAATTGGGAAATAAGATTTTTGGTTTTGGGGCCAGGGATTTAGCTCAGTAGTTCTGCTGCCTGCCTTGAAAGTGGAAGGACCCGAGTTTGATCCTTGGTACCAAAAAAAAAAAGATTTTTGTTTTTTTGGTACCAGGGATTGAACTCAGGTCCTTGTGCTTGCGAGGCAGGCGATGGAACCACTGGGCTAAATCCCCAGCCCAGTTTTGGTTTTTGTTATAGGGCTTAAACCTATGGCCTTGCACATGCTAAGCACACATTCTACACTAAGACACAAACCCTGAAATTAGAGTTTGTTTGTTTATTTGTTTCTTTTGAGACAGCCTCATCATATAACCCAAGCTGCCCTCCAACTGGAAATCCTAATTACTAGGATTACAGGCATTCACTAACATATCTGGTAAAATGGGAACTTTTTAAAAAACTAAGTGGAAGACTCGGTATATTTCAATGGGCTTACCTTGCATATGTGAAGCCCTACGTTTTTTCCCCAGTGCCTCAAGGAAAGGAGATAGATTAGAACATGTTACTGCCCTGCTTTAAATCCTTTATGACACGGTGTCCTGTACTTTGCTCACAAAGTCTACACTGTTACCTTGTCCCTGTCTCCATAACCTTATTTCTAGTATATGCATATTCTCTTCTCTCTTTTTCTCTCTCTGTGTCTTTGTCTCTGTCTCTCCTCTCCTCTCCCACAGTAGATTTCAGCGATGCTATCATTTATTTCTTCCATTGAGACTCAGCCTTCCCTACATATTTTCTTTATCAGGAATCCTTTGAATTCCACTACCTGATACCCCTCCCATTCCTTACCTGACTAAAGTCTGTTTAATCTCAGTTTATCTAATGTCTACTCTCAGTTAAAATGCCACTACCTCAGAGAAACTTCTCTTGATTTCTCCAAATATACTTTTATTTCCTTTATGCCAAGCACATTTTATGGTTTGATTTTCATTTTTGTGATTGTTAATCTACAGTATATTTTGGTGGTACAGTTGATAAAAATGTGTAATTCATTATACTGTAAAATGAATGACCATGTCTGACTTTTTACTTATAACAAAGCCTTGGAAAATTTCTCCATGTGTTCATAAATATATATTGCATATGGTTTATCTGTAATTTCTGCTAGATGCAGTGAACAAAACAATTCTTAGAGGAATAGTATATGCTCTAGTTGAGGAAACATAGTAAACAAGATAAATAATAAACTATGTGTTAGATGGTGATAAATGCTAATAAGGAAAATTAAAATAGAAAGGAACATGGAGTGCAGTTCTGTGGAGGCATTACAATTTTATTTTACTTTTTTGTTTGTTTGTTTGTTTGTTTGTTTGCCATGCTGGAGATTCAACCCAGGGCCTCATGCGTTCTAGGCAAGTACTTTAGCAGTAATCTGCACCCCTAGCCCTGGCATTGCAATTTTAAATATGATGATGATGGTCAGAAAAGATTTCACTCAGGAGGACATTTGATTAAAGACTTAAAGAAAAAGTGAGCCATGAACATATTCAGAAGCCAAGCATTTCATGTAAGGAAAAAGGAAAGGGCATAGGGAAGCCTGCTGTGGAAAGATGGTGAACAGTAAGTCTACCATAGATGGAACAGAGTAAGCAAGGAGACTACTTAAAGTTAGGGAGGAAATGGAAGCCAGGTAGTGCAGGGCCTGGTAAGCAATTGTAAGAACTTTGATTTTCTCCATGTGATTATGACATGATCGAATTTACATTTTAACTGGACCCTTTGACTGCTTTTGAGAATAAATGGAAGGATGTAGACACATATGGGCTCTCTCATGTGGCTAGCAAGGTGTGCGGTCAGTGGGAAACCTCAGCTCAAGCCTCTCCACAAGGCTTCTGAACAGGGTGCTTAAGATGGCTGCAGCCCTAGCTAATACCCAACACCAGGAGAGATGATGAGTCACATCCACCTAGCTAAGCCACTTCTCAATTTTTGAACCTCTATGGATAGCTTCTATTGGTATCTGAGATAGTAAATCACTCTTCCTGTTTTAAGCCACTAAACTTGATGTAATGTGTTGTAGAACATTTGCTAACTAATCAGTATGTAAATGTAGGATAGACACTTGGAATTTAGAGTTTCAGAAGGAAGATGTAGAAGTTTGGTAGCCTTAAGAATATAGATGAAATCACCAATAAATATATGAAAATAATGTTCAAGATCTCTGGCCATTCAGAAATGCAAATAAAAACAACACTGAGAATCCATCATGCCCCAGAAAGAATGGCTACCATCAAGAAATCAACCAGTAACAAATGCTGAAGAGGCTGCAGGGGAAAAGGAACATTTCTACATCATTGATGGGAGTGTAAACTAGTACAACTATTATGGAAATCAGTATGGAGATTCCTTTAAAAACTAAAAATAGAAATCCTATTTGACACAGTTATTCCCCTTCTAGGTATCTTCCTGAAAGAGTTAAAGACATCATATTACAGTGATACATACATACCCATGTTTATAACAGCACAGTTCATAATAGCTAAATCTTGGAAGCAGCCTATATGTCCATCAACAGATGAATGGACAAGGAAAATGTGGTATATTCCCTCGGGCCGAGCTTGAAGATGGCCCTTCTTCTCTTCCCTACTCCCTTTCTCCTTGATAGAGTAGAGTCAGTCTGTTTGACTAAGATTGTAGATCCTGGGTGGCACAGCCCAGGAGACAGTTACATTCTGTATCCTTGTTCCTTTTCTGTGCATGCCCGGATCTTGAGACAAGCACGTTCAGCTTAGGCCATGTGGGCCACATGGCACTAGTTACCCTGTCTTCCTACACTATAAGTAAAGAGCACACTGGTTGCCAGGTGACCAGTAGCTCATCAGGCTATGGTCCCACCTGGTCCCAGCTATCAAGAATAATCTTGATTTCTTTTTTGTCTTTTCTTCATCTCCCACTGCTCTCCCTGGCTTTGGAAACTATGCTGTGCAGGTTGAGGCAGTATACATACAATAGTGTACTACTCTGCAAGAAAGAAAGATAAATTTGAGTCATTTGTAGGAAAATGGATGCACCTTGAGACTATAATGGTAAATGAAATAAATCAGATATGCAAGCTTAAATACAACATGATTTCTCTTATATGAGAAACCTAAAATATAAATAGAGAGCAAAATAAAAAATAATAGGAAACAAGAAGCTAGATCCTTTGCAAATGGAGAAATGGAGGGCAAGGGGAGGGGACTTTAGGGGAAGGGGATAAAAAAAGAATTGAGATGTGTTATGGACATGTACCAACTTCTTCCTAAGAATGTAATCATTTTGTACTGCAAACATATACTAATAAAAAAACTGAATAAAAAAGAATATAGATGAAATCAAAACTCTGAAACTCAGTGAGGTAATAAAAGACATGAATGAAGATAGAAAAAAAAAGTTGAGTCCAAGGACTAAGCCCTGGGGCACTCCAGTGTTTAAAAACTGTAATACGAGAAACAAAAATCAAAGGGGTGAAGAAGGAACAGCCCATAAGTTATAACATGTAGGTATTTTGTGAGTATCTCCTTCAATTTAGCATGCATTTAATTTCTACCAGGTATTAAATCTCATACTTATTTTTTATCTGTAGAGCTCTGAAGCTGGTTAATGCACGTTGAATTAGTAGGCAAATAGATGAGAACAAACATTGAATGGGATTTAGGCCACTTGGGAGAATGAATAAGCATAATGAATAGCTACGCTTTATGTATGCAAGTGATACATTGCTTTTTTAGATATTACAAGTAAAAAACCATCCCCTGTCTCTTTTCCCTGCTTTAGCAGAGATAAAAGTTTTGAAGGTTAGGTATGGATACTATGTGTTCTGGAAAGTTTGAACTTGCAATTAAGTCAGTGGTACCTAAGGAGTTTCATTTAAATATAAAACCAGAATTTAAAAGATAAACAGCAGGGTGTGTGTTTATGTGTGTTTGTGTATGTGAGTGGGTGTGTGGTATTGAACCCAGAGCCTTCACCTAGAGCTACGTCCCAGCTCTTTTTATGTTATTTTGACGCAAGGTCTTGCTAAATTGCCTAGGCTAGGCTCCAATTTGCAATCCTCTGCTTCAGCCTCCCGGATAACAGACATATACCATCATGCCTGGCAAAACCAGCAATCTTGGAAGTGGGGAGGGAGGGGAAGAGAAGGGTATGAAAGAAGAATTAAGATGAATTATGCGCATGTACCAACTCCCCATGATGAATGTAATCATTATGTACTGCAAACACAACCTAATAAAAACTTTTTAAAAATTGAAAACAAAACCAGCAGTCTATAGTAATCAATCAATCCATCAGTCAGTCAAACACTTCTCCCACTTCTCCACTCTACTCTGGCCCCGTAGGCTGGGTTTCTGTGCTCCCAATTTGGTACTCTTTTGCCTGTTACCTTTCCTCTGTCCCTGACCTTTATTTTTCAAGTCTCAGATCAAGTAACACCATCTTCAAGAGAAAGGTCTTCCTTGGTGTCCTCCAATGTAAGTATTCATTATCCTCAAGTCCTTTATCAAAACACCTGGCCTTACTTTCGGCATGGCACCAGCTGTCATCTGACGTCTCTTTTGTCTTTAATAACTTATGTTCCTTCTCTAGGACAGAAGCTCCTACCTGTCTTGCTCATTGATTTACCATAAATCTAGGACAATGCATCACACATTGTGTGTTTGTTGAATGAATGAATCCTTACTTGCACTGATATGATTTCTAAAATGCTTAGTTTACACTTTTTGGATTACGAGTGAAGTTTTTACTTAGGAATGTTTGAATTTCTTCATTTGTTTCATTTTCTGTCTCTTCTACAATTTAAAAAATTATCCTTTGCTCATTTTTCTATTAGGTACTTCTTGCTACCCCCATCAATTTAAGTGAACTTAAGGCACTAACTCTGATAGTTTATGGAAAATATTATTTCCAATGTGTTTGCCTATAGATTTTGTTTCTATTTTCTTGGGTAGAAATTCTAATTTTCAAGCAGTCAAGTGTAGTAATATACTCCACTGTGGATTGTTTGGATGAATAGCAGGATGGGCTAGTGCTGCGCTCTACGTGTGCGTGTGTGTTCGGTGGTACTGGGACTGAACCTGGCTTTCTTAATTTTTTTTTTTTTGAGACAGAGTCTCCCTAAGTTATCCAGTTACGATTCTCCTGCCTCAGCCTCCGTGTGCTGAGATTACAGGCACGCGCCACTACGCCCAGTTGAGGTTGTAGTTAGTAGAAATTCTGCCTTTAGCAAAACAGGTCAATTAGCTAACGAATCTCCCGTTACCCAATCGTAGCTTTCTCATTTTTAAAATGGGGATAAAGGCACTAAATGCGTCACAAAAATATTGTGAGGTTTAAATGAAATTAAGGCTGTAAAAAGATCCCGGGGACGCACACTGAAAACGCTCTAAAGTATGGTAAATAGCGAGTATTTTATTATATCCATGCTGGGATTTTCTCGGTTCCGTGGTGGTATAGATAGATGTCCTCAAATATTTTAATTCTTTTAGCCTTTAGGAATTTATTTTAATGAGGCAAACAACTTAATTTTAATGCCGAAAGTCAGTTTTGGGTTTTCGGTAAGCGAGTTCCCCGGTGCAATTTTAAACGCCAACCTGCAAAGCACCAAGAAGAGCAGCCTGAGAGGGGGACGTGGCCCGGGAAGGAGTGGGCGGAGCGCAACAGGCCCCGCCCCTCCCCTGCAGCCCCCGGTTCCTGTAAACCACCGCTGCCCCGCCAGCTGGAGGACGCAGTCGGCCTGGCCGTCGCCCTCAGGACTCCATCCAGAAGACAGGCGTGTGAGTGCTTGGGACCGGTTTGGCTTCTTGGGGAGGAGGGTGGCCCTGCTGGGAGATCTGGGCCCCAGGCTCCTCTTGCCGGGGCCCTCCTGGGCCGGCTGGACGAGCGCCCTGGGCCGGGGTTGGCGGGGCGCGCTGGGGGCTCGGGAGCCGCCGACTGCGGGGTCGCGGCCTGACCGGGCTGGGCTGGGCGGCGGGCTCGGGGCTCAGGTCTGGGCCGCGAGTGCCGCCAGGGCCTGGAGCTCGCGCACCTGGGCGGGCTGTGCACCGAGTCGGCCTCCGGGGGACGGGCAGGGGGCTGTGGCCCAGAGGAAGGTGGCCGGCCGGAAATCACCGCCTAGGAGAGAGGGACGGGTCCCTACACCACACTCTTGGTGAAAGGAAAGCCCGGTGAACGGGATGTGCTGCATATTGCATAGGTGGAAGCTACAGGTGACGTGGAGAAGGTTACTGATTTCGGAATAAAGCGAGGACACCGCTGGGAGCGGTGCTAGCAGCTGCTGTTAACTTTCAGTTTAGAAATTCTGTCTGGTGCTTTGGCCTCAATGCACAAGAGGCACAGAGAAAGTGCAATTGCGTTTATTTTGCAGTGCCTGAAACTTGACCGAGCAAACTGACCATTAACGTTGCTCTTGAGGCTCTTAATGGCTGTCTACAACTTTTGCTTCTCCTTAGTGTATTTTAGTGGCTGCTTCTATAATGGAAAATGAGTTGGAGGGAAGAGCGAGGTTAAATATAGCCATTACTGATTACAGTGTTCCACTACTGTGCTACCCAAGTTTTATATGTGTAAGCTCATTTAATTATGCTCACAACCGGGGCCTGAGGCCGTAGGCTTAGTCCTAGAGTGCTTGCATAAATTCTGGCTATAGGTTCTGAGTTCGAGACCCAGCAAAGGAAAAAAAAAAGATAATAGTGCTCACAACTATAAACTTAAGTGGTATTGTTACTCTGTCTCACACTCCGTGAAATTCAGACCGAATAACTTACCAAATCATACATGTGAGTGTGATAAGTGGTAGTATTGGGATTGAAGTTATGACCTGTAATATTTTAGAGCAGAAACTTTATGGCTTAATATAAAAGAACATTATTTTGGGGGATAAGACGTATCTAGGTTTCAAATCTATGGTTTCAGGTTTGTTAGCTATCTGACCTTGGCAGTACTTAACCTTTAGGGTCTCTTTCTACATTTGTTAGATAGAGATAATACCAAGTATGTCACAGAGTTACAGAGTTGCTATAAGGGTTAAATAAAATCATATTCGTAAAACATTTAGCAAAGTGCCTGACACATACATCCTGCTGTTGTCATTAATTGGGGTTAGCAAACTCCAGCCCTTACTGCTACCTCCTAGAGCCAAACAAAACCTGGACAGGTCTAGAACATAGGCCAGAGGGAAATAACAAATGATAAGAAAAGAATAGGGAACTGAGATCGAATGACATATGTGACGGCGGTGGATGTCTCAGGCATTAATCTGTGGTCCTCAGGGCCACTTTTTACCTTTGTGAAAAAATTTAAAAAGGCATGGCTGATGAATCGGGAAAATGCATCTCACTCTGGGCTGAAAAATTCCACAGCAGAAATTGTCCAGGATTGGACTATGCTGAGGCTCTCTGACTATGAGGTGGAATTGAATTTCAGATCTTTATGGATTAAAAGGCACTTGGCACAAACCCCACAATGAAATGTTCAGTTCTCTCTCAAGATTTCTCTCCCATCTATCCCGGGAAGAAGAGGCGGCTCTAAGATGGGGAAAACAGAAGGATTCTTTGCCTCTAAGGGTACCTTAATGACAGGACACCTCTCCTAATTCTATAACTCAACACTTTAAAGACAATGGTTGTCATTTCTACATAAATTCAAGGCAATCTAATAATTGTACATCTTTTTTTCCCCCCATTTAGTTTATTGGTACATTTCAGGTATATAATACAGTTACATTCATCATTGGGATCTTGTACCTTTACATGATGAATAGTTACATATCTTAAAATATGTTTTGAGCTGGGGCTGGAGCTCAGTGGTACAGTACATGCATGAGGGAAGCATGTGGCTTCAATGCCCAGCACTGCAAAATAAATAAATAAAACAAGATTTTATTAAGACTTTTTATAATGCCATTTCTACTGCCCTGAAATCTGCTTAGACACCCAGTTTATACTGGGTCCTGATAGCACTTCCTGTGAATTTTTGGTATAGTTTTATACTTTGCCCTCTTTTTTTTTGTTTCAGTCTTTCTAGTACTTATAGTTTCCCTAAACTTTCTCTCATCATTAATTTATTATGTTAGAAAGTATGCTTGTTAGCAAAATTAAGAAAGTTAATGTTGGATGTTGAAAGCAATTTTAGATCATTGTAACCTTCAGAGATTTATAATGAACCATCACTGCCCATCAAAGCATGATATTTTGGGTGGATCTTTCAGTAAGCATCAATGCCACTTCCATTAGTGTACACAGTAAGCTTGGGGAGTCTAAAATAGGGCATTCCTATCATGTATCTTCTATTACTTTTACCTTACAATCTGGCTTCCTTCCTGCCGGTGTTTTTCCTTTATGTTATTATGAGGTCAATATCTAAAAAAATTAGGTAGGATATTGGGTTAAAAAATTGCTAAAGATTGGCCGGGAAGGTTTAAATTACCACTTATCATAGATTTATTTACCAACATTATTTAAGTTTCTGATAGTGGTAATAAAAAGGAGTTATTATGTATATACGCTTTGATAAGATTCAGATAACTTCCTGTAGGCCATCTATACTGGTTTAAATTTATTTGTAGAAAGGTTAGGGGGTAATATTGGGATTCTTTTGGAGAGGGTCTTCATTCTTTTTACATATAACAACTTAACAGAATGCAATAATAACTTTAAAAAGACATTAAAGTTGATCAATGCAATGGTCAAATTCACCAATTTGCATTAGGTAAATACAATTTCCCCATGCAAAATGAAAGGAAATATCGTGCAATCACTTTAGTAAATCATTTGTAATGTCCTCTTACCAAATGGATATATGATATCTAGTTCCTGTGAAATTTACCAAATTTTCATTGTGGTTACTACGTTGTGTCATCAGGCTCACCCAGTATTTGAAGCTTCTAGTTTACTATGCCTTTAGACTTTCAGGTGATAATACATATAAATTAGATATCTTGCAAATGTAAAGAGAAACTTGTTGGTCTACATTTCCGTCTGTTTAGGGATCAAAATTTCTTTCACTCTTAAAAAGAGTAAAAATCGAAACTACAAGTATCTCCTGATAGTGTTGTTAAAAGTTTATAAAATACCTAAAATTGCACCCCATCTTCAATATTGCTTGCTCCCTTTTCCTGCTTTTTCTCTTTAATGCTACCACCTGACATAGTACCTATTGTTTTTAAAATCTCTATTAGTGTCTATCTATAGTGTAACTTCTTAAGGTCAGGGAGGTTTGTCTATTTTATTCATTGTTGGTTCCCTATCACCTTAGAATAGTCCCTGAGACATAGTTGGTAGTTCATATGTATTTGTTGAATGAGTGTTGCATGAAATATTGAGCTGTTCATGATTAGAAACTATAAAAAGAGTTTCCCAGAAAGTTAAAACTAGTTGAAATGTGTGTGTTAAGCAACCATGACACCACTATTCTTGAAATCAGAAAATATGTAAACATTTCAACATTCTTAATACAGTATACAAACTCTTATTATTTATTATTATTTAACTATTTATTTATTTTGGTTCTAGAGATGCTAAGCCTGAACTCTACCAGTGAGCCATATTGCCAGTTTTATAAACTTTTATTTTTAAACTTTGAGAATAAAGTAGTTGTTGCAGCCTTAAACTGATGCAGTTTTCATATTATTGTTCACCATGAACTAGAGAGGAGCACATAGTGACAAAACATGAAATGCCCATCTTGCCCAGTTAAATATTATACATGCCCAGCTAAGAAGAGAAGAGAGGGAACGAAGCTTTGGAAAACATGCATTTAGTTTTAGGGTGTGGTGGATACTAGGTATTATGGCTTCTATCTAGATGTCCCCTCAAAGCTTCATGTTCTCATAGATGGGGGTTTTAGGAGGTGGCTGGATCATGGATATGTGAAACTGGATTATGGATGTGATAATTGGATTAGTCCACTGATTGGTTTAGCATAGTTCTGGTTGTGGATGATGGGGAAAATCCACCCTGGGTATGGGTGGCACCAACCAATAGGCTTGTAACCTGAATGGAATAAAAAGGGAAAGGAAGGGTCGCTGTTTGTTGTCTCCTGCCTGCCATGCCATGAACTATTTCTCTGCCATGCTTCTATATCATGCCACTCTGCCTTGGAACCAGCTAACTATGGACTGAAACCTCTACAAACTGTGAGCTAAAATAAATCTTTCCTCTTTTAACTTGTGGGTATGAATATTTTGTCCCCAAAATGAGACAGTAACTAAGACACTAGGGCAAGTGAAAAGTTTTGATGGCTTTTTCAACATCTAGAAGATTGCAGAAGGTAGAGAGTTCTTAAAGTGCTGTTCATGAAGGGCCTTAGGTCCCGGCAGATTGAGGTGCCTTAATAAATTCTCTAGACAGCCTGCTGCACAGCTGGCCAGTAGCTTTACTGAGATCTTACGATTTTAAAACTTTTCAACTGAGCATCCTGAGGTTTTTAGTTATGGGAAGCAACTCTGATTTTCATTGAGGAGGAAAAGTTTATTCATTTTGTAATGATGTTCTTCATAGCCAACTTTGCCACAATGCTTATTTCTAAAGTGAGACAATACTGAGATGTTGTCACTGCTTCTGACTTTTTTTTTTGTTACTGGAGATTGAACTCAGGACCTTGCGCTTGCAAGGCAGGTGGTAGCACCATTGAGCTAAATCTTGGCCCTGCTTCTGACTTTTAATACCTCACTCCATGAACCTATAATGAACTGTTCCTTTGATAGGCTTGAAAATCTAATCAATGCTATTTCTAAAATGTGTATATATACATTAACCAAAGGATTAGAAAAAGAGTATAACCTGAAATACATATGAAGTCGACTCTGTAGCCTGCAGTGAATCAGGGAATAGAATAATATGTCTTCAGGATTTTTCTAGAGAAATTAAGGAAGGAGCCTTGGTTGATCGATCACTTTGCAGCCTTAAGGACAAGGTGAAATTGTATATTATCCTTATCTTACTTTTAAAGTAAGAATGACCTAGGCTCAACACTTTTGTACTAACTCCTACTTTCCCCAATTCTTTGTGTCCAAAAACCAGCAAGAGTATCACTATTTAGATTTTACTCATAGTAATTCAACAATCTGGAAACTATTTTCGTGGTGTTGCTGGGGATTGAACCCAGGCCCTTGCTCATTCTAAGCACACGCTCTGCTACTAAGCTACATCCCAGCTCCTGGCAACATTTTTAAAAAATGATTTCCAGAATTTGATTTCTTTTGTTGCCATGATAAATACTGAGCTTGTGTGTTATTAATTTGTCTCTCATTGTTGAGACAAAATACCCAACACCCAAAGTTAAAGGGGAAAGGTTTATTTAGCTCACAGTTTGTAGAGGTTTCAGTCCATAATCAGTTGGCTCCAAGGCAGGTGGCACATGGCAGAGGGGCATCACAGACAAGAAGCAGTCTGTGGTGCCCACACTGTAACAGAAGCAACAGGGGAATTTAACAGCATCATTTTTTTTGGCCTTTTATCTTATCCAGACTACTTCGGGTGGGTAACACTCACACCCTTAATCCTAGTGCCCTTGAGCTCAGCATTGCACTATGAATCAGTCACACACTCTGGATTCAGCCACCTCTGAAAAGCCCCACCTACAACTGCATGAGACTATGGGGGACATCTAGACACACCGTAACAGTTTAATGTAGATTTTTTGGATTCCTTGTTATGCTGCATCTCCCTAATAGACTGGACCCTAAGTGTTGTTTTTTGAAGAGATTTATTTTTTCAAGTCATCTGAGAATTTAATCAAAATTTGAAGCAAAGGTATCTATCTAGTGGGAAAGTATCTAGATTTTTTTTTTCATATAGAGCTTTTTTTGTTAGTGGGAGATGGAGGCTGTGTTTGGAAAACTTTCTCCTTTTCCTTGTTTTCATCCTTTGGTTCTTATATATATCCTGAAAAGTAACCCTATTAATTTTAGTACCACTTCCTAAGCAAGTTTTATGTTTTCTGTAGTAAAATTAGTCTCATAGCACATTAACTGGAAAAACATTAACTGGTACATGGCTTTAATCCCAGCACTTGGGAAGTGAGACAGAGAGAGAGAGAGAAGGGAGAAAAGAAAACTGGAAGAGACCTTAGGAGTTCTTACCTAAAGGCTTTGACTCAATGCTTAGATTTAACAATGAAAAAAAGCCAAGGTCTGGAGAGTTGCAGTGCTTGCCCACTGGCCCACCATTGTGGTGGGTCTGACACAGAACCAGGGCACTCCTGATTCTTCCTGTTTGTCCTTTTTTTTTTTAAATATTGAAAGCAAACATGTTTCCAGGAGTTGTGGTGTGTGTAAGCCTGTAATCCCAACTACTTGGGTGGCTGAAGCAGGAGAATTCCAAGTTTGAGGTGCCAGCCTGGGGGCAATTTAGCAAGACCCTGTCTCCAAGTTAAAAAAAAAAACAAGCCGAAAAGATATGGCAATGTAGCTCAGCATAAAGGCCCTGGGTTCAATTCAGAGTACCACAAAAACAAACAAAAGCTACGTGTGTGTGTGTGTGTGTGTGTGTGTGTATGTATGGCTGGGGGATACAGTTCACTTGTAGAGTGTTTGCCCAGAGTATATGAGGCCTAGTTCAATTCTTAGTACAACACACGCACACACACACACACACACACACGCATACACACACACAAAATATATCCTTTTCTCTGTTTTTGTGCTTGACCTGATTTTTCCTTTCCCATGCTTAATATCTTGTGGCAGGGATTAAGAAAACAAAACAAAAACCTGTGGGCATACTTTCTTACTAAATACAGATTGACTTAATGTACGATTTTTCCTCTTAGAGTCTATTTACATTTTTGTTTTGGTGTGGTGGATTGAACTCAGGACCACATGCTTAGCTCTCTCACTGAGTTGCACCCTCAGCTGGGGTATTCAGTGCAGTCTGTCCGAGAGAGTAAATGTTGCTGCTCTAAGTTGTACCTGCATGGCAGACCTGTGTGGGTGGAGACACCCTGCAAGATAAAATGCTCTCTGAGCGGGATAGCTGGTGGGCTATGTTGAAGAGTAACTGCTGTTGATAGAAATATAAGCCATCTCAATTCTTCCATTCCTTTGGCAAACTGTTGTTATTCTGGTTCCATTTGTTTAAGAGATATTAGTAATTATAGCCTAAGTATTACCTTATAATTTTTAAGATGCTGCTTCATTGTTAATTTCTGTCAGGTTAAAAATTACATTCGATACACTGACAAGTCATAAGGAAACCAATTAGAACATATTGCTATTTAACTAAGTAAATATTAATTAGAGACTTATTAATTAGAGATCGAAAGTATTTTAGTATGGGGGGAAAAATCTGGGTGCTAACATCTTTTTGAGAAAGTCATTTTTTTCTTAAACATTATGTTTTGTTTTGAAAATTAACAATGTGAAATTATTAAGATGTGCCAGGGAAATCAGTTGAGATATTTGCATGCTTAACATTATAGTCATAGCAATGGTATATGGATAATAATCCTTATTCTGCCCAACTGACACAACTTTTGTAAGATTCAGAGATATTAGTTGAAAGAGCTTTGAAAATTCTGGAAAAAATAAAAACTATTCAGATTATGGAATTATAACTGTCCTTTTCCCCTTTCCTCTCAAACCCCCTCCTTAAGTTTGAGGGTTAAAAAAAAAATCCATTGTTCAGTGACAACATGAGTGCAAGTTCTTTTATAGGAGAATACAGTTTTAATCCTCAGTATAAGAACTTTCCTGTAGGAGTCTTCTTCAGCTGTGTGGGTATTTTGATTGCTGTCTCTCTCGCTGGACCTCCTAACTTTGTTTTTATGTACATATATTTTAGTTCATGTGCTGCCGAAGTGCGCACTCTATTTACCTATAGATAAAGACATATTTGTTTTGCTTTTATCCTCTCCTCTGTTGTGTTTAGAACATGTAGAAAGTGTCCAGTAAACCCTTGTTGAGTGAAGGATCTCCTCAGTATGATTAGCTATTTATTGCTTTATCATCTTGCCACTGTGCTCAGGATAATAATGGCTACACAGTAACCTTTTTTGTTTTCCTCTTTTTTTGGTACTGGGATCCAACTCAGGACCTTGTGCTTGTGAGGCAGGTGCGGTGCCTCTGAGCTAAATCCCTGACCCCACAGTAACCTTTTAATGTATACTTATCAGTTTGACCTGGACCTTCAAATATGGTAGCAGTTCTTAGATTTTTGGTGATAAGATACTACCTTTCCACATTTTTTTTTTTTTGAAGGGGATAACTTTTATTGTTCTGAGCAATAAAATCTGAGAAACACTGCTTGGAATGTTAACCACTAATATTGCTGGGCCCTTTGCCAGCTGCCCTAAGGCCACCATCGCTCACAGTCAGCAGTGGTCATGTTGGGTTCACTATGGAACAGCAGTTAGTGAATCATGGTTTTAGAACCAGAAGTAAAACCAATGAAGTTGTTTGTTTGTTTGTTTTCTTTTGTGGGTGGTGTTGAGACCCGGTTTTGCTGTGTAGCTCAGGCTGGCCTCAAACTTGTCATCTTTCTTTCTATCTGGGCCTCCAAGTGCTAGGTCATAGGGTTGTGCCACCACACCTGACTTGAAATTTTTAACAACGTAAACCAATTTTATTTATATTTATATTTTTTTGGTACCGGGGATTGAACTCAGGTCCTTGCGCTTGCAAGGCAGGCGGCTGAACCACTGAACTAAATCCCCAGTGTAAATCAATTTTAAATAGAAATTCTTCAGACCAAGAGATTTCTGAAATAAAGGACTTATTGAGCGACAGTAGGTGCTAGCCAGATAGAAGGGACTGGTCCTGGGTGATGGGGGTGTAGCTCAGTAGTAGAGCACTCTATGCATGAGGCCCGGAGTTTGAGCTCCAGCAGCAGCAGCAACAACCAAAATGACTGGTGCTGGGGCAGCTTCCTGGAGCCACCAGCAGCTAGGCTAGGTAGCAGTTGAAAAAAATGTCTGCTGGATCTAAAAAGCTATAATATTTTAAAATGAAAATTTTAAGCAAAGGAAGCATAAACGACTTACATTGAACCTACATTGGCTATAGATAAAGAGGCTAGAGACAGAATTGGCAAAGTTTTGGGATAGGAGAGCTGTCTATAAGAGAAGTAGGAGTTGGAGTTGTAAACCAAAAGCATTGTCTTAGTGATCATGCTCCTGGGATTTTGAGACAAGGTTTCAACTTACCTGAAGGAATGTGCAGCAGTTTGTTATTGGTTTGGCCCCAGGTTCTTAGCTGATTAGTGTCTCTTATCTCTTCCTCCACCCTTGGGCTTTATAAATTTAGGACATCTCAGAATTTTTCCTTCATCACTAATTTCCTCATTTTGTAACTGAAGACTGATGGATGTTTCCTAAAAGCATTGGTAGACAGGCACCCACTTCTTCCTCTCAGTTGTTTTAGTACAGATGAGTCACTAACCCTGGCCCATGCTCCCTTCATGCACCTACATGGAATAGTAGCTCAGGCAAACAAACCCTTCTGAAAAGATTTAGGAAAATTTCTGTAGTCAGGGCTGACCACTTTGGCAAATTAATGTTGTGTAAATTCCAGAGATTCTTTTATTATTTATTCCAAGAAGTTCTTCATGAACAAGGATGAAAAAGATGCTTTATGTCTTACTGTTTAAAAATAAGCCACTTGTACTGAGACAATGAATGAAAACTATTTGAGAAGTTAGTAAAATAGTTGCTACTGGTCATAGTATGTCTAATAGATGCTGAGTATGCTACAAACACACTTGTCAGGTGTTTTTAAATTCCCATTTTATAGATGGGGAAATTGAGGTTCAGACTGATAATTTGGCAAAGGTGATTCATTCGAGTAAGTGGTGGGAAAGGATTTTGTACCATGAACATTGACTTCAAAGTTATTGCTCTTCCTACTAACAACTGTGTATGACTAACGCTTTAGGAAGACTTGAAGAAGCAGTGGAACTTGGTCATTGTCTCAGCTAACAGTAAATAGAAATGATGAACCACATGACAGTATTGGGGGGAGGATCAGTGTCATACAGAATTCAGAGGATATCAGCATCAGCTTTCCTGATGAACTGTCATTTGGAGTGAATGGTGAAGGACTATGAGAGGTAGATGTAGCTACCAGGTAGGCTAGAGACAGATGTGGGCCAAGCCAAGAATTCCAGACTTTGCTTATAGTACTATAGTAGGCCTTCGTGGCCAGTAGTGAGAAATCAGTAGTGAAAAAATGATGCCTCGACTGGCAGGAGGGGGACGCCTAGTAGGGGATTATTACAGTAGGCAGGTGCAAGACATGGAAGACCTGAAGTAGGGTTTTGACTATGGATATAGGGAAGGGTCTGTACCTCCATGTTAGAGAGAAATTTGGGGTTACAGCAGGCAGAATCTCCATGACAGCCTTACTGAATAAATCTAAGAGTAGCTTTAAGGTGAGATGAGAAAAGAGAAAGCGGATAAGACTTCAGGATACTCAGCCAGAGCATGTAAGTGACTATTTAATTTTACATATCAGACTCTAATTTAACTATTAGGTCTTAATTTTTAAGTTTATAAAATCAGTGTTGTAATGTTGATTCAGAAAGTTAGAGTGACTGGGAGAATGCTTGATATGGTTAGTTTTTCTAAGGGTTATTCCCTTTTCAGGAGAGTGCTTTGAACCAGACAGTTTTCCAGTATAGTAGGGAAGCTGTTGTCTAATCCTAGTGACTACTTCTGTTTTTGCCTCTACTATCCTGTCGTTGGGGAGTGAAATACATAGGCTTATTCTTTAGTTGCTCACATATTCTTCTGCCTGTTCCTTATCATAGGCAAATCATACTTAAGGGTGTAAAACATTTATTTTCTCTCATCCTAATTTATAGATGAGGTATCTTATTGCTCTTTTATTATTATTATTGTCATTATTATTTGCAGTGCTGGGGATTGAACCCAGGGCCTTGCCTATAATAGGCAAGTGTTCTTCCACTGATCTACCCCCTATTGCTCTTTTCAAACATTATGGTTTATGAACTGGGTAATTGATAGAAAGGAAGGAGCAAGGAGCAAAGGAAGGAATGTTGCCATTAAGGTTCCAGATCTGACTGTTTATGTGATTTCTTCCATTTGCCATTCCGCCATAATTGGCTTCTCAGTGAAAGGTAGGGTACAGCCAGGGGAATGCTGCCAGCAGAGGGGATTTGCTTCCTGGCAACAGTGCAGTAATGTAGCTGTCAGCAATTTGCTCAATAATCTGCTGTGCCTGGCATGCTATTTTTGTAGCTTTTGTTTAAGCATTTTTAGGGAAAGAAATGATGCTCTGCTGATATGTTGTCCCTCTTTAATGTGGGACTGATTTTGGATGTAAATATCTGCTTTCTCTGTTGAGTTCTCCCCATCCTTAGAAATGTACAGACTTTTAGGTTGGTTAGTACAGAATTCTCTCCTTATGGTTCTTGGGGAGTTTTTAACACTCTGCTCATTCGGTGTCTACTACTGACATGTTACTTGCAAGACTCTAAAGTACCTTATGCAAAAGAATAAAATTCTACAACTATTATTTATTCCATAGACTATATTAGGAAGGAAAAACAAGATGGCTGGCACATGCTAGATTGAAAAATTTCCTTGTAATATCTCCATTTTTCTGATGAGGAAACCTCAGCTCAGGTAGCTGAAGTCACATATATGTCATTTCACAGCTCACACCAGATGCAGGATTCACCTCAGGTATACATTACTCCATATTTGATCTCGTTCTATACTAGTGAGTGCAGCAAGAATTTGAAGAAGCAACATGATGGACTGGAATAACCAGGAAAATCATCATGGAATGTTGTAATAAAAATGTGAAACAAGGGGTAGGTAAGAGAGGATTAAAACCTGGTGACAAGTAGCACTGAAATTATAGTAATAAATTTGAAGTTCTTAGACACCATTTAAGTATATTAACTCATTCAGTTTGCACAACTCTTTGAGATGGGGACAGTCATTTTCCTTCCATAGATGAGAAAAGTAGAAGTAGGAGCAAACAGATGAAAATTCAAATGGTCTCATTCTAGAGCCTGTGATAGGGGGAACTGAGTAGGAAGGAGCAAATCAGGGAGAGGGATACTCCAGAGATGAATAGGTGTAAAGAAGGGAAAAGCTAAAATTGTATATAGAGGCAGGGGTGAGGGATGTAGATTTGGGGATACTGCTCTTTATGCTAACTAGATGCCGGAAGCCTTGAGAGCAATAAGGTCAGAGGAGAGATAACTGGGGACAAGGACCACAAGTTAACAGCCTTAAGTGATGCTCACAGCTTCTAGAATGAGAGCAGGAAGAGAGAAGAACTAGGAAAAGACAGAGAAGAGAATAAGGACAAAAAGATTGCAGATGAGGGCTCAGTGTCAGTGTGTCAGAGATTCATGGATGTGGATATTTTCCAACTGGGCTGTCTTCTTGTGGTTGTGGTTTTTCTGCTTCCTTAACAATTCTTGCTTCTTGTTATGTTTTTAGTACTTTTAGTTTTTAAATAATAAATCAAGATGAAAAGGAGTCACTATTATATTAACACTATTAATACAGACGTTCTCTGCTGCTTATGTATGTCTAGAAAGAAAACACTAATCTTCTGAATTGTATGGTATGAAGACTGCTCATTTTAGTATTGAATTCTGTATTTGTTTATGGCTTGTTAAAGAGATCTTTTTGCAGTCATGCTACAGCACTGTGACATGTAAAACATTGTAGAATTAGAAAATATTTGACAAGTGACATTTTATATAACCCATTTTGTTCCATCACCTCCAGTTTATAATCTTGCAGTAGAACCTTGTACCCACTCACCTACTCCTTGAGGCTGGCTCTCAGGATACTCTAAACTTGCCCCCTGAGCTTGTCCAGCTTTGAGTTCCTCTACATAACTCACCTTTGTGACATGTAATGAGATGTCTTCACTGTGCCTTCTAATGTCTCTTATCTTTCTTGGCTCTGTGCTGTCTCCCACGTCCCATGTTCAAATTGAGTCCTTCAGAGCCCAAGCAGTACAAGTCTCACCTGCACTGTTAATTCTCCTCTGACTGCTTCATTGCCTTCTCCTTGCCTTAGTGTCTTTTGCACAAAAGGGGCTGGCTGATTAAAATAGAGAGAGTGGCTATGGTGTGCAGGAGATAATGTTTGATGTTTCTCTAGGAAGATAGTCCTTTTCTCGGCCAGGCCTGTTCTACTTCCTTGGGGCCCTGCCTTGTCTTCGGGAGGAAGTGAACAAGATGCTTGTTCCTCGTTCCACATGGGGCCCTACCTCATCCAAAAAAAGAGGCGAGTTAGGCCTGACTGTAGTGATCTACAGCACAGTGCTCCCAGCACCTATGTATTTTACCACTTAACACTTTCTTCCCCTTGTGATGCTGGAAATCAAACCCATGGCCCCAGGCATGCTAGGAAAGAACTCTACCTCTGAGCTACATCCCAAGCCCTCTCCTCCTTTCAGAAAAACCTTTTATTTTGAGATAAAATCTTACTGCATTGCTCAGACTGGTCTGGAATCTATAGTCCTCCTGCCTCACCCTCCTGAGTAGCTGGATTTAGAGGCATGTACCACCACTCCAGCTGTGATTTAGAAACCTAACTGCTAGTACTGTATTGATTTTTAACATACATTGGGAATTGGTACTTTTTTTGAATCTGTAGAGTTTTCATTAAGACATGAGTTTTTTTTTTTTAAAAACAGTGTCAAAGGATTCTTTAAATGTCAATTTTTATTTTTTCATACTTGCTTGGGCATTTTATATAGCTCAGAACTGCTACTGCCATATTTACTTGTAACAGGATGATGAATGGATTTATTCCTCTTATCCTGGGATTTCAGATAAGTCTCAAAGTGGAGGGCAAAGAGCTTTGAATTCCTCACATTCTAGGATGTTTACCAGCAGTGCTAGGGGAGTAGGTACTGTTGTACCTCCAAAATGTGTTCTATCACCATGAATTCCCACTTGACTCTTGAGTGTAGACAGCTGGCTAAGTGGACATCCAGCTGGGCAGTGCATGCCTGATTCCTTTTCTTGGTGACACTTGCAGTCTCTTTCATTCCCTGTGTCGGGGGAGGAAAACAGCTCACCTTAAATATTGTATCCTTTCTCAAGGTTGGCCTCCATCATGAGCTCTGCCTTATTCCTGGGCCTTTTCATATATTGATTAGAGGTTGGGAATGAGAGGGGTCTGTGAAAGTTAGATGAACTCTGATATTTCTTAGCAAGACACTGGAGAAGGTGGGCCATATGAATTTGTTGGATGTTGTTTGTAGAGCATTAGGTTTGTCATCTTCATCCTCACATTAGAATCATCCAAGGAGCTGGTGCCCAAGGTGCACCCTAAGCTAGATGAATTAAATTTCTTTATGTGGGACTGTGGCATCAGTAGTTTTGAAAGCTCCCACAGACGATTCCAACAAAGCAGCCCAGACTGAGAATCATTTCTGCAGAGCAGGGAACGGGAATGGAAGGATGGGACCACAGGAGTCATTTCTTCCCCCAAGTTTGGGTCTTAGCCAGAATTATTTGAAAATAGAAAATATCCCACTCATTGTCTTGTTAAATGAACAAATAAAAATAAAATTAAATGGTAGTTTAATCTGTTTTTTACAATGTTAAAGTGAATACTCAATATTAGATTTTTTTCTGAACAGTAAACTGTACAGTAAGGTGAAAAGATTAGTATATATTAGTTGACATTGTAAAAGCTATATTTTACTGCTGTATAGTAAATTAATTTTATCTCAGCAGAGTAATAAATCAGTATAACTGGGATGAGCTAATAGATACCGCAAACCTATCTCATTGTAGCACATTTACTCTGAGCCTTTTCCAGCAATGTCTTAAGAAATTAGCAGTTTTTATTAGGAAAGAGTGTGGTTCTTAACACCACCATTTCATTTCCTTTCTGGTCTCCTTGGTTTCCTAACAGCTCAAGAGATGGCTGCGCAATGTGTCACAAAGGTGGAGCTGAATATTTCCTGTAACAATCTTTTGGATCTTGATGCAACATCAAAGTCGGACCCTCTATGTGTGCTATTTTTGAACACAAGTGGTCAACAGTGGTATGAGGTAATATTATATACTTTAGGTGAAAAGCGGTTTGATTTGCTCTTTTGACAAGGTGAAGAGTTCATTTAAAATGTTAAAAATAATAACACTGTCTCTTCTATTAATGTAGTTATTTTGGATAAGTTTGTCCTTGACCATGGAATTCTTCATATACATACAGAAACTTTCTTTAGTTTTCATGTCATATTTAATGTATTTATTTTAATATATATATTTTTTATTTTAATTTATATTTATTACATAAAGTTAAAATCCAGTGCATCTTTGATCTGAAGAAACTTTTTTTTTTTAATTTGTTTTTGGGGATGGATATAGGTTGAACGCACTGAAAGGATTAAAAATTGCTTGAATCCCAAATTTTCCAAGACATTTATTATTGATTACTACTTTGAAGTGGTTCAGAAATTGAAATTCGGAATTTATGACATTGACAACAAGACTGTTGAGCTGAGCGATGATGACTTCTTAGGAGAATGTGAATGTACCCTCGGACAAGTGAGTATAAATAGCCATTATATTCTATTTTGTATAAATTAAACTACCGAATTGGTGTTTTTGATAAGTGTTCTTTAGTTTAATTTTTAAAGTTGTAAAGCATTAATCACTTTAAAGACTGAGTTTATGTATTAGTATGGGTGGCTTGAACATTATAAAATTTATCCTGTTTTTCTAAGGGCAAGGATATGTGTTTCTGGCAAAGCCTGTTCATTCTTTTGAGTTAGGGATGCTTTCTTTGGCCTCTCAATACCTCTGTTCTTGTAGAGTTCCGTATGATTCTATTATGTTTAAGTCATTAGTCCTATTGAAGTAATAGTAATGTCTCTGATGCTCTAACTACCATGACTGATACCCCAATCCCCTCACAACACCCTGTTACCTAACCTGCTCTTCCCCTACCTTAGCTATGTCACTTTAAACCTCACTTACCCCATAAACCTACTCTGACTCCCAGGCTAGTTCGGAGCTATGTTTTTGAGCTCACTTTGGCACTATCTACTGCATGTCATCATTTTTATTGTAATGGCCATGTTATCTGCCTTCTCAGTTAATGATAAACTTGGTCAGGGGAAAGGTGTGTCTGGTGGCTCATGATTTTACACCTAGCTTATCAGGAGGGATCATAGCCATTATATAACTTGAGAAAGGCATCAGAAGGGAAGAGTCATTTTTTTTCATAGAGTGACATTTATCATTCACATTTGTCTTTTATTAGTTTATTTTTCAGTTTAATTTCAGCTTGTTTGAAGAGCATGGTGTTTTCTATGTCTCAAAGGACAATATAGAATTGATCAGTTTTGTAAAACTTTCACAACTGGTATTAAAGAGAAAATTGAAGGAGTTTTTAGAAAAACATAACAGTGTAGCTGAAATTCTAATAAATTTGAGAGATGTATCAGTTTGGAAGTACCAAGATACACTGTATTACTTTGAAAAACATGATATTTTATGAAAGTAAAATATCAAACTTGTGTGTCATTTGAAAAATTGAATCTCATTTATTGAGTCTTTTGATGCCCATCGTTTACCTAGAGGGATTGTGGCTCTGATTTTGTGTATGAGAATATGGCCCTCTTTTTTCATTACAAGAGAGAAGTTAAACTTTGAAATACAGTGATTAGTAAAGAAACCAGTGGTCAGGGAGATTGTATCTTCAAGAGTAGGATTTTTGGAAGTATTTTCCAGTTAGTTTTAAATGTGTAGGTACATTTTCAATGTTTTATGTTATCTATATCTTTAAGAAATAGACTTAACGGTTGTATTTCTAATGTGTTTAAGCGAACTTTATACTCATTTTTTGGGGAAACTATTCATTTTGCAAACTTACATGTTTAAGTGAAATAGTTTTTTGTATTACTTTCCAATTTTAACAGATTGTTTCCAGTAAGAAGCTAACTCGACCACTGGTGCTCAAAAATGGCAAACCTGCTGGGAAAGGGAACATTATGGTAAAAATATTTGTCTTTTGCCTTGAAAGATTTAGCATAATTGGATGTACTAAAAGTGCACATATCAGACAGATGCTTTACACTATGCTTTATCATTTGATCTTCCATCCACCTTTGCCTTACAGTGGTCACAAGTGGAAATGTCTTATTTCAGTTTTTTAAGTTGTCCATAGAGGTCAGATGTACCTCTGTGTAATACTTGCCCCTCTTGCATGAAAATATTCCCAAGTTAGAGAGAACCTGCTTCATAATCTGAATAGATCATTTTAGCTGTCTACAAAGGACACATTCCCCTCAACATGACAAAAACTTTCCATAATGGATTTTATTCCAAATGGATATTATATTATAACATTACCATTGAATCTATAATCTTTACCATCATTTTCCATTCTTGTGTTCTGCTATTCATTCTCCTACCCAGATTTTCCATTGCTGGTTACTGGCCCTGAGCAAATGAACATGTACTTTATCATATTTAAGATTTCCAATTATATAATGACACACTTTGAATACTTTATCCTTGAAAGTTTCTGTTCAGGTAGCTATTCCTTAGAGCAATTCTAACTATACCAGTCTCTGAGAATGGAATCCTGGCTTCTTGAGAGAGAGCCATGTGTAAGAGTTATTGCAGTTATCAAAAACATTTATCTGAGCAGTTGTTTGGCTCTAGGTTAGATTCCTAAAGGCATAAGAATGTTTCACTATGGGGAGAGTTGACTTTTATGGGCTAGAGAGTATTATCAGTAGTTAGCATACTTGCTTTGGGGCATAATAACCTCTAACTTGTTTTCAAGCAGAATAATTCAGCTACATTGAATGAAAACCACTGATCTGATATTTCAGTTTATAGAGTTCTCTAGGTGTGATTTGTTCAAGCTTCTAAGTGTATGGAGAGCGTTAGCTAGTTTTGTTCAGAGGGCATTCTTCAATCTTCCAGGGCTTCCTAGGCAAGAGGAGAAGATCCAGTATGGGCAACAATATTTAAAAAGGAAATTGCATAATGCAGACTTGATATCTTTTGGGAAAATATTCATTTACACAAACAGAAGTAATGATAAATCTTTTTTTTTTGACTATATAAAAATTTTAATATTTTATTTGGCAAAAATTGTTATACACAATGAAAAGACAAAATGAAAAAAAATTTCTAACTTATATTGTAGAGGAATAATATTTATGAAGTATTATTAAAGTCAATACGAATATTATAAATAATAAAGCTATGAAGAGAAAATTTTGAGAATATAAATAGCCAAAATATCTAGGAAAAGAAGTTCTAGCTTATTAATAACCTAGGAATGTACAGTAAAATTCCATTTCTCACCTGCTAGATTAGGAAAGCTGTTTACAATCACAAAAACTAATGTTGAAGGGATAAGGTTAAATAAGTTGAGCAGAAGCATCTGAAAGAGCAATTTATTATCAGATATCAAAGAACACTAAAATGATAAGTATGTGCACACACAAATGGCTCAGCAATTGCATATAGGCAGTTGTCCTACAGAAATACTAGCCAAGTGTGCAAAAATACACAAGGATGCTCACTGAAGTATATACACAATAACAAATTATCACAAATATTAGTGGTGGAGGGAATAGAATAATTATATTCAAACTGAAAAATCATACAGCCACTGGAGTGAGGGAGAATTCAATATATTTGCACAGAAAAAGGTTAAGGACACACAATCACTCTCCCCTTTCCTCTCCCCTCTTCCTCCTCCTTTCCCTCATACACATACATACACTCTAGACAGAGATCCACTGACTCTGGGTGTTTACTTCTGGGGAATAGGATTGGTGGAGGGGAGGAGGAGAGAGAAAGGAAATTTCGCATTTCACTGCATTTGCCTCTGACTGTTACTAACAAAATTTTCTTCAGTAATTAAAATAATTATGATAAAAATGTAAGCAGAAACTAAAAGTGATGAAAATTTAAAAAATTCAACTAAAAGGTTTTACCAAAACAGCAGCACATCTTTTTTTAAAATCTCAATTGTGGTTTATGTAAAATTTCTGATATTGTAAGTTCTTGTTGAGATTGTTCAGCTTTGTGTACAACATTTTCATATCAAAATGAAATACTATTCTAACAAAAACTTCCATAGTACAATAATACTTTACAAAACTGGATATTATTTCAGGATGAAATTCTTTTCTTCTCTTCTCTGTTCTTTTCTTTTTCTTTCCTCCCTCCCTCCCTCCCTCCCTTCCTTTTTTATCAGTACATATTTGCAGTACATACTGTTTACATTCCTTTTGTGGTGTTGATGCATGCACTTTGAGACCATAATATTAAGTGAAATCAATCAGACACACAAGCTTAAAAATCACATGGTTTCTCTTATATGAGAAACCTAAATTGTAAAGAAAGAACAAAATAAAAGATCATAGAAAGTGGAGAGAGAGAGAGATCTTTCTCAAATGGGAAGGGGATCAAGTGATAAATCTTTCTTAGTGGTACCATTTTCTTATTAAACATTTTAGAGTTCATTTATGTAAGTATAGAGTTTATACACTATTAGATTAAAAAATACTTAGTTTATGAATATGTCAGAATTCCTAAAACATATTTGTTTTCATTTACCTTAACTACTCATAGATTTCAGCAGAAGAAATAAAGGATAATAGAGTTGTCTTGTTTGAAATGGAAGCCAGAAAACTGGATAATAAGGTAAGTGGATTATATTTGACTCACACTGGCTCTTTTTTGAGAGAATAATGATGAAACTAACACGAACTGCATCTGAGAATCATGCAGCACTTCATTTGCTTCTAAGTTTTGCCTCTTTCCCTACCTCTCTCTTTCTCTCGCTCTTTTTTTCTTTGCTACTGGGGATCGAACTTGGGACTTTGCGCTTGCGAGGCAGGCACCGGAACCACTGAGCTAAATCCCTGGCCTTCCCTACCTCTCTTTAACTAGACACCATTCCTTCACCTCTTTCATGTAGATGTAGTCAAAGAATTTGTATAGATTAAAAGAAAAGTTGAATACAAGCATCAGTGTTACTGTGAAAGAGAGTAGTAGGGTCACCTTTTTTTTGGTACTGGGGATCGAACTCAGGACCTTGCGCTTGTGAGGCAGGCACCAGAACCACTGAGCTAAATCCCTGGCCCGGGTCACCCTTAGGAAAGAAGTAAAATTCCATGCTTCACTAATTGCAAGTCAGTTGTCCTCTTTGCATTCAAAGGTCCAGATTATATTTTTTATGTAGGATGAGTATCAGTACACAATAACACAGCAGTCTAATAAACAACATGGGTTGTAGTAACTCTTTGAGTGAATTTTGTTTTTAATTCTATAATCTAGCCACTATTTTTAATTGTTTACATTAACCTTACAGTTTTGCTTGAAAACAGACTAGTTACTAGGAACTTATTTTATTGGAAAAATTTACACATAAACAAAAATAGGATAGTATTTTTTAAAATGTTCCATGTCTCCATCACCCATCTTCAGCTCTTTTAACTCTGGTCAATTTTGTTTCATCTCTGTCCCTATCTGCTCTTTCTTTTCCCAGACACCGTATTATTTCACTCATGAATGTTGTGGTGTATCTCTAAAGACCTTTTTAAAAATATAATTTTAAAGTCTCTTTCAATCTTTTTAATCTATAAATTTCTCCCTCCTTTTTACTTCTTTTCTTCTCCCCTTCTTGTACCCTTCCCTCCTTTCCTTTCTTCCCTTTCTTCTTTCATCCTTCCCTCTCTTCCTTCTTTCTTTACTTCTTCCCTCTTTTTCTTCTTTCATCCATCCATCCATCCATCTTTGGAATTTATTCAATAAGAAGCATATTCCTTTGTCCTACAGAAGTTTGCACATTCTACATATTGCTAATTAAAACCTGGTGGTGTCACTTAGCATGTTTCTCTTTCTCCACCTCTATTTCCTGATTTCTGTAAGCTGGTAACTGAATGTGGAAGCATAATCTGATACTGTTTTGAATTGTTAGCAAGTGGTTGTGTGTAATTCTTTTTTTTTTCAGTACCGGGGATCAAATTTGGGACCTTGTGCTTGCAAAGCAGGTGGTGGCACCACTGAGCTAAATCCCTGGCCCGGTCATGGGTAATTCTATCAAGGGGCTTCCTTATATGGAGTTGTGTGTTTTGGGAATGTTAGTGATCATTGATTATAACTACCTGGATATATTTTATTAAGGACCTGGAAGTGTAGTATTTTCACTCAATCATTGCTTCATTTCTTAGCAAGAATGCTTCTATAGAAGCTTCACCCCGTTAGGTATTTATTTTAAGATATGGTATATACAAGAAAGGCAAATTGAAGTGTTTATTTTTTAATCTGCATATTTACAGTTTTTCACAGTAAGTTGGTTCCCTAGCATCTTCTAAATATGCTAATTAAGTTTTGTTTATCTTGGTCTTTTTTAGAAGTGTTATATCCTTATGAATTTGAATTTATTAACTGTAATAGGCACATTCTTATTGGTGTCCAAATTATCCCAACCTTGGCCTGAGGGTGCCTCTTTTTTGTTTTTAACTGGAGGTTGAACCCAGAGAGCACCAAGCTGCAGCCTCAGCCACTCGTATTTTTTTAAATTAAATTTTGAGGCAAGGTCTCACTAAGTTGCCCAGGCTGGCCTTGTACTTGCTATTTTCTCTTGCCCCAGCCTCCTGAGTAGCTGGGATTACAGGTATGCCCCACCTGTCCAGGTGTGTCCCGCACCTGGGTCCTGTCGGTGCCCTTTAAATTTGTTTCTGAGACCATTTTTCACAATCCAAGGAGTCTTTAATTTTCTTGTTCTGTGTCATGACAATATGTTTCAGATTTATTTTACTTAATTTTTGACCCAGACTGGCAGATTTAAAAGACTCTTTCTTCATTTTAGTGGAATTGGTGTTTGGAGGCTGCAGTCTGGTGCTAGGAGTGCTCCATGGTTTGTTGGTTACTATCACTCATGGTTCTAGGGCTTTTCACTGCACAGGTACATGGAAAGGCTTTTGTTTGTTTTTTTTTTTAAAGAAGACCCAAATAAAAAATTTACACATATATTTCCAAAACAAATATAGAATTACAGGAATATACTCCATTTATTTTATATTTGTGCTTCTTTTATGCTGAAAATCTATATCTTGGTTTCAAAATCTATCAACATGTTTTGTCTTTCACAAAATTTAAACATCTGTTTTGTGTTACATCTAATAATTTCAGAATCAAAATATCCATATTGTAGTTAACAATATTTTTACTGAGAATACTCTGAGCTCTCTTTGAAGGTCTCCTAGTCTCTAAGACATGTATATTATACTTGAGTTATATAGTCAAATTCTTGTTTTAAAGAAATAATTCACGTCTTTGTGGTTATGCTGTCACAGTGACACATAGTTTCATTTTGCACTTGATAATTAGGGATTGCTTTTTTTTCCCTTCCCCTCTGGTGGTACTCAAGATTGAACCAGGGCTTTCCCACTGCACTACCTCTCCAGCCATTTTTTCATTTTTTATTTTGAAACAGGGTCTTACTAAGTTGCTAAGTGGCTCAAAGTGGGCTCAACTTGTAATCCCCCTGCCTCAGACTCTGAGACTGCTGAGATCACAAGTCTATGCCACCATGCCTAGCTTAGGGATTGCTTTTTATAAATCTCTTTGGTTTAAAATCATGTAAAGATTTACATGGCACCAAAGCCAAATTTACGGAAGTTGTAGCAGAGAAATTTGGCTTCTCTTCTTGTTTGTCCTACCCTGTTTTCTGTTTCCTCCCTGTAGTTAATTTTTTAAAAATTTATATTTTATGACTTAATCCTCCAGTGTCATAAAAATCAAAGAATTTTTGTATGTACACACATGCATGTAAATATGCATACACATGTATGTATATGTATTTATGTGTGTATATATGTATATGTATATACACATATAGATAATATTTACATGTTGTGTTTGTATTTATTCCCCTCCACTAGCCCATAGATAAATGTAGCATACTAGACCCATGCTTCTTCCACCTTGTTTTTTCCACTTACCATATCCTGGAGGTATAAGTCAGGAACTTTTAGCTCTTGTTTTAGTGCTAATACTGACAACTTAATAAACTTTCTAATAAGGGCTGTTTTTTGACCTTCAAAACGATAATGAACATATTCTGCTTTTTCCATAGGATTATTTTTAAGATAAGTCACACACAGCATGTTAATGTATTTTTAAAAAGTTAACTTATCTATGTAGGATTCTGTTATTAGTTTTGGAAAATGGGAGGCACAAAGAGGCTCATTTACTTTTAAGATTCTTCCTAGAGATGGGTTAAGGTTTTTCATAGGCTTTGTTTTTATGTATTTGACTAGATCACATATGCTATTTGCTTGACATTAAACTTTGTGCACAAAAAGGAAATAATATTATCTTAAGTAGAGGTTAATTCAAGATGAAAATAAAGCTTCAGGGGTATATCTGGATAATTACTGAGGAATTAATAGTAAGTAGCTGGGGATTTAGCTCAGTGGCTTTGCGCCTGCTTCGAAAGCACCGTGGTCCTGAGTTCGATCCCCAGTACCAAAAAAAAAATCAAAAATAGTAAGTAATATGTGTTAAGGAGTGTATATTTTTCAAAATGAAGATTAAAATAAGAAAATTAAATTATCCATGATCTCTCCATCTCTCCACTTGTGTTAAAACTATATGAGTGGTTTGTACATAATTCCAGAATTTTATCTGCATGTGTGTGGATGTTGAGAATGGAAATAAGGTTACTTTTGTGTGCTCACTCTTCTTGAGGATTGAAATTTAACATGAGTGCTGTGGTGAATTACAGAAGAAATAGAAGATGTAGTTTGTGTCCTTGAAGTATTTCTGTTTTGCACTTTGAATATCTACTTCTGTTCTCTTGTGTCTATAAAATAAAGGTCTGGTATGGATGAAAGGATACTGGGCACAGAGGGTAAGATACAAAGTCAAGACCCAGATCCATCAGTTAATTGGTTAGCTGAGCTGGGGAAAGTCATTTAACACTTCTGCACAGAAACTGTCTTGTCATTTATAGAGTTAGTATGGCTAATGTTTGAGATACCATTTATAGAACAGTACTTAGTACTATGTGAATGAAAATGTTAATGCTGAAAATAAGCCAAAAATATATTTTATGGTTCATTTGATCAGTATGTTTTAAAAATATCAATATTTTGAGCATTTTGAATATTTGTCACAAATGCTTTATAATTCTTCCTAGTAGACTTTAGCAGTTTATAAGTTAATGAGAAAGGTGATGGGATTTGGGATTTGTATTTACAACCAGTATATCTGTACCATGGAGTTTGACTCAGATGGTTATTAACTTTTATAAAATGTGACCATGCATGTTTTCTGAGGAGAATGAATGCTGTTTATGTGTTTGTGTGTTAAGGCTGAGGCTACAGTGGTAGAGCACTTGCCTAGTATGCAGGAGGCCAGGAGTTCAATCATCAATCCCACCAAAAAACCTCAAAACATAACCAAATGCCTGCTTGTTTTAAATGTAGGATCTGTTTGGAAAGTCAGACCCATATCTGGAGTTTCATAAGCAGACATCTGATGGAAACTGGCTAATGGTTCATCGAACAGAGGTAAATATCCGAAATGAAAAGTAAAGTTTTCGTTGGAATTATAGTAACATGAATTTTAAAAAGTTATATATTGATAAAAATATTAATTTGAGTTTAGATTTTTAGACAGATACAAAGTCACTACATTCCATGTTTACTTTTTAATCTTTTAAAAAGATTAATATAATCTTTTTATTATAATGAAGATGTACTGCAATGCTTCTTTTTATTTGTATAACAAACCCTAAATGTGTTCCTGTGTACCCCTCATCTAGGTTCAACAGCTGGTCAGACTGGTGCACACTTGTGTTCATCCCCCCATCTCTCTCTCTCACACACACACACACACACACACACACACACACACACTATGCACACATGTATTTCCTTTTGCAAAACCATCTTAAATGAAGGCTGCAGACTTAATGACTCTTTCTTTTAAATGCTACAGCAGGCATTTTTCAAGAATAAGGGGAATCTATGCCATTGTGTGTGAGAAAAGTAACATTAATTTAGTAATGCCATTCAATGTAACATTCATATTCTGATTTCTTCAGATGTTCCATACATGTTTTATATATATATTTTTGCTTTCTTTTGTCCAAGATTGAGTAAAAGCTTATGTTTTACATTTGGCTCTTATGTTCTTAACACAGGACTCTATTATTTGCCTCTCATTGAATTTCTTGAATAATTAAGACCAGGATGTCCAACATGTAGATTCTTCTTTTTCCTTCCAAAAAGATCCAGATGAAACAAATCTGTCAGGAGCACTTTGTATGCTCCTTCCTTTGCATCCCTGGGGGCTCCTTATGTCAGGCTGCCCAATATTGATGATGCCAGGCATGGCTACTTGGTTAAGTGGTGCCCATGAGATCTTGCCACAATAAGTCCCATTTTTTGCCTAATTAATAAGTTATTTGTGGTGTGATGTTTTGAGACTGCATTCATTACCTATTCTCTTTATCGAGTGGTTTTTACATTCATTGATCATATATACTTGAATCAGTGATATCAAGGACTATAAAAAATGATTTTTTTCTGAATTTGTATCCCTTTTACTTACATTAGCAGGAATTCCTTTTTCATCTCTTCACTTTTTCTGTTTTAGTATGATTATAAACTCATGAGTTGTTATAATTCATTAATGCCATTATTTTTGCTATTCAAATTAATCCAGATATGTCCAAGGAGAGCTCCTTCAAATGGCTCCTGAGTTCTTTAATTTAACCCCTTTAAGTCTTTAAGTGTTCTCTTCACTGGAGATCCCTGAAACCTGGAAATCTCTGCAGTAGGCTCCAGACTCCTGCTCAGTGTATGACACAAACCTCGGGGGAAAAAAAAAACAAACCTAAAAGTCAGAACTAAGAGAGACAGAAAGTGAGGAGCCAGAACTGCCAATGCTATTTTAGCAAAAGGCGCTGGTCGTTCCAGGCCACTGATTTTTTTTTTCCCATTTAGTTTATTGGTACATTTTAGGTATACTATACAATTACATTCATCATTGGGATTTTGTACCTTTACATGATGTATCTTGGTTCTTATTTTTTCCCCATTCCCATGCCCTCCCTTCACCCCTCCACCCTTCCCTATTTACAAAGACTTTGTTTCCATGTTTTTCCTTTTCTCATATTTTTCTTTTCCCTTCTTGCCTTTCCCCTTCCCATCCCACTTCCCCTACTCCTTTAAACATTTTCTTCCTATTTCACAATATCAGTTATACATTTTGATTCTTATTTACACTTTTAGTTTTTCACACCAGAGAAACCATTTGGTATTTACACCTGTGAATCTTACTTATTTCACTTAAGAGTATGGCCTCAATGTGCATCCAATTAGCTATAAATGTCTAGTTTCTCATTCTTTATGGCTGAGTAGTACTCCATTTCAAAAAACCCCACATCTTCTTTATCCAGTCTCCAGTTGATGGGCAATTGGGCTGTTTCCAAGTTTTAGCTATTATAAACTGTGCCACTGTAAACATGGGTACGCATATATCACTGTGGTATGATTCTTTTAATTCTTTTGGGAAGATACCCAGTGGAGGAATAGCTGGGTCAAATTGGACATACAATCCTAGTTGTTTGAGGTATCTCTATATTGATTTACACAGTGGTTGCACTAGTCAGCACTCCCACCAACAATGAAGAAAGGTTCCTTTCTCCCCACAACCCCGCCAACACTTGTTATTGGTTGATTTCATGACAGCAGCCATTCTTTCTGAGGTGAGGTGGAATCTCAGTGTTGTTTTCATCTGCATCTCTCAAATGACCAGTGGTGTTAAACATTTTTTCATATGTTTATTTGCTGGTTTTACTTCTTTGTCTGAGAAATGTCTGTTCATTTCAGATGCCCATTTTTGAACTGGGTGTTTATATTTAGGGGGTCTGATTTTTTTGAGTTCTTCATGTATTCTAGATAGTAGACCTTTGTCTGAGGAACAGCTGGTAAACATTTTTTCTCACATTGTAGGTTGTCTCTTAGCTCTGTTGGTGGTTTCTCTTGCAGTGCAGAAGCTTTTTAATAAGATGAGATCCCAGTTGTTGATTCTTTGGGCTGGTTCTTTGTGCTACAGAGGATTTGTTCATAAAGTCCTTTCCTATACCAATGTCTTCAAGAGTTCTACCTAACTTGTCTTCCAGCAAGTTTAGTGTTTGTTTTAATATTTAGATCTGTAATCCACTTCGATTTTAGTTTAATGCATGGTAAGAGATAGGGGTCTAGTTTTAATCTTTGGCAAGTTGAAATCCAGTTTTTCCAACACCATTTATTAAAGAGGCTGTCTTTCCTCCAGTGAGGATGGTTGGCTCCTTTGTCAAAGATGAGATAGCTGAGTATGCCTGGAGTTGTTTCTGCATCTTATAATCTATTCCACTGATCCTCGGGTCTGTTCTTTTGCCAGTACCATGCTGTTTTTATCACAGTGGCTTTGTAGTACAGTTTCAAGTTGGGAATTGTGATACCCCCTGCCATCACTCTGATGCCTAGAATTGCTTTTGCTATTCTAGGTCTCTTCTGGTTCCAGATGAACTTTTGGATTGTTTTCTCTAGTTCTGTGAAATATGCTATTGGGATTTCAATTGGGATTGCATTGAATCTGTATAGCAGTTTTGGAAGTATGGCCATTTTCACTATATTGATTCTTCCTACCCAGGAATAGGGGATGTCTTTCCATTTTCTTTGTTTGTTTTTGTTTTTGTTTTTTTGGTACCAGGGATTGAACTCGAGACCTTGAGCTTGCAAGGCAGGCGGCTGAACCACTGAGCTAAATCCCTGGCCAAGGAATCTTTTTTTTTTTTTTTTTGGTACCGGGGATTGAACTCGGGTCCTTGCGCTTTCGAGGCAGGTGCCAGAACCACTGAGCTAAATCCCCAGCCCTATTCCATTTTCTTATATCCTCTTCCATCTCTTTTTTCATAGCTAAGCCACTGATTTTTATTGGTCATCAATTGGGGTAAAGGGGTTTGTGCAAGGATGGGACTGTGGTTACTATGGAAGCTAATGGAGACACATTTTGCAAAGGAAAAAGACAAAGTATTATTGAATTAGAAACAATAGACAAAATATATGGTTGTAATTAGAACATTGTTCTTTTAATTAAAGTTTTAATTGCGGGAACAGAATTTGAGTGCTAGTTACTCCAACCTCAACATGTAGGCTTCTGCCAGACTCACTTTTATAAACAAGCCAGTTGTGGGGTTAATTTTTTGCAGCCTGTACTGCTTACAGCCTGCTTTGCATAATCAATATTGCAGTCTCCCATACTCTTCCTTTAAAGTAGAGTATGTTCTTATTTGACCTACAGCCTTAGAAAGGTAAGAAAAATGTTAAAAATATTAGAAAAATGTTAATGAACTGGATGTTGTTCTAATGGATCCTTGAATCTTCATCTTTATAGGTTATTAAAAACAACTTGAATCCTGTTTGGAAGCCTTTTAAAATCTCTCTTAACTCCCTGTGCTATGGAGATATGGACAAAACCATTAAGGTAATTTGAAATTATATGTAGATGCTCCTCGACCAAAAATGGGATTACATCGTGATAAATTCAATTTAAATTGAAGATATTCTAAGTTAATCTGGCGTGTAGCTCATGGTAAAATGTGTGTTTGCATGTGTGAAGGCTTGAGGTTAATCTCCAGCAACAAGAAAAGTCCATGAGTTAAAAATGTATTTAATATACCTAACCATGCTAACATCACAGTTAGCAACACAGTACACTGTATTATATCAGCTGTTTTCCTTGGTGTGATTGACTGGGATCTGCTGTTTGCAGCTTTTACCCAGGATTTGGAGAGAATCTTACTGCATATCTCTAGTCTAGGAAATGATACAAATTCGAAACTGAAAGTTTGCATTCCACTGAATGCATGATACTTTTGTACCATACAACAGGGATTGTCTGTATATAATACACATAAATACAGACACATTCATCTGTTTTACAAAATTAATAAGATAGCATTTTTACAAATAAATAACAGATACCTATACACTTGAGTATTGTGTGTGTGAGAATACTAAAACAAAAATGTTTTCTGATTAGTAAAATTATGTGTTTGAAGAAGTGGGTGTGTTCGATTGATATATTGACCTAATGTTTCATCAAACAGTTTATTTTCTATTTTTTATTCTAGAAATAAAATTTACAATTTATATTTTTTATAAGATTCCTTTGTTTTGTGAATAGGCACTATTAACTATATTTTTTGCTTTTTAGTGTACTCTTTCCAGATAAAAACATGTATGTAACTAAGAACCCAGAAATTTCTTCTAGCACTGTGGAAGAGAAAGTAATAGCATTGCTGTCTTTTTTTGTTGTTGTTGTTGGTACCAGGGATCGAACTCAGGTCCTTGCGCTGCAAGGCAGGCGCTGGAACCACTGAGCTAAATCCCCAGCCCAGCATTGCTGTCTTTTATTTTCAGAAAACAAATTATAAAAATTCATTGAAGACTTTAGTTAGCTTTAGTTTTAGAATGTCAGGGAAGTGGAATGGGATCAGAGATGTCTCAGAGGCTTTTCAAAAAATAGTTTTATGCTTAAGTGTTTAAACAAAACGAACACATGCACACACACACACACACACACACACACACACACACACATGAATGACTTTATCTGGAGTCATTATCATTACATGATTCTAGATAGAAGCTTTCTTTTTCTATATTGTAGTTAAAATAGTGAAAGCAAGAAAGGTAAGGTTGTAAAATAAGAGTAAGACATGGAGCCTGACATAGTTTAAGTTTTGACTTAGCCCCTTAACCAGGTAAGGGATGTTGGGCAGGTCAGCTAACTTCTTCACTTATATTGTAGAGGTTATAATTTCTACCTTTCAAGAAAGTTAAGGTAAAATAAAGAAAGTGAAAATTTATAAATTGTAAAACATAGTAGAGATGGCATTCATATTGAAAACTGCTTATTTTCTGAGGTGCATAAGAAATTATTTCCAGTTGGTAGGAAACTTGAAAAAGCAATGTTAAATATGATTTTTATGGTTTTTCAGACAGCACTAAAATTCTAGGTACAATATAAATAGTAGAAAAGTAGCTATAAAAATTGCTTTTTATTAGATGAAATCTAGAACTTTAACTTCTCCCATTAAAAATTGTAAAACTCATTAGATCCGAGAAGGCAGGTAAGTTGGGGGAAAAAATTTGTAGACCATAACTAACAGTTTATAATAATATGTTAACACCAAAACAATGTTTCTAAAACTTTTTTGCTCACAGTGGCATGCTTACAGAACTATTTTATTGTAGTAAGTAAAGTGATTTTTCTGAGCTTTCTTTGATAAATATCTTCCATTCTTAACAGTTTCTAAGTTTGCCATATCATCACTCACTTTATTTCTCTAGCCCTGTATTTCTTTGCAGTATCAGATAGTCATATATTTGTGATGCACTTACTGTCTGGAAATTACTTAGAAGCAGAGTAAAGAATTATAGAGCAGAGAATAGTGTCAGACTCTTAAGTAGTTTCCTTGCTGTAATGTGCTATCACTCTAGCATGTATTATTTTCATAAGATGAAGTGAATAAAAGGAATAATCGTGCATGCTGCTCCTTTGCCTAAAATGGGAATGCCATAGTGAATGTAACTTTGTGTGGTCTGTGCATTATTTTGCATATATACATATGTATGTATTATATATGTATATATGCATGCATTTAAATTTCTCAAGTTCTGCTAATGCTTGGTTTAAAGAGCCAGTAGTACTGATGTTTGAATTCTTGAGAAGAATTAAATAACAATTCATTTTGCCTCAGCAGGGGTGGTAGTGCACACCTGTAATCTCAGCTACTTTGTAGGCTGAAGCAGGAAGATTGCTAGTTTGAGTTCAGCCTGGGCAATTTAGTGAGACCTTGTGTCAGAAAGAGAAAAAAAAGAAAAAGAATAAGAAAGCTAAGGGTACAGCTCACTGGTAGTGTGCTTGCCTAGTCTTCAAGAGGCCCTAGGTTCAATCCCTAATACCATGTACACAAAAAAAATTAGGTCTGCCTTCCAGGGGGAAAAATGGAGCTCTTTCCATCTATTTATTATAGTGAGTAATTAGAACTTCTAATTTCAATTTTAAAAATATTTCTTGAAGTTTAAGTCTAAATAAACATGGCCACAGTTTTAGTCCTTCAATAAGGTTTGTTTAAATAAAGTCTTGACCTTATTAAAGCTTAATCTTGCTTAGATATAAACTGGTATTTACTGAATGGAAATCTAAAATGTCAGGTTCTGTATTGTATAATTGGAAAATATCTGCTAAAAATTGATCTTATTAAAATTTTAAGACAATTTTCTATTTCATTGAGATTTTACTTCCTCTAGAAAAAATCATTAGAACTATTGATTTTTCTTTTCCACTGACAAGTTAAAGAGTTGGATAAAGCAATTTTGATTTTAAAATTTGATTTTGAATATGTAGGGCAAGAGTCAAACTGTCAGACTTAGTGACCAAAGTGCTTACAAAGCTTTTCTTTAAATAAATAAAATCCTTTACTGCTGCACACAATTGCAATTTTAGAACTTGCCTGTTTTGACTGACTGATTTTTAGTGATTCTGAAGAATAATGAGACTCTAAGGAATGAAAGATAATTCATTATCTAGAACTGAGAATAAAAACAATCACTTTGTCAAGTGAACAAACAAAAATCTGGAGCATTTTAGCTTGATGATTAAAATAACTTGTGTTAGGTGAACGTGATAACCACTACACTACGGAAACCACCTAAAATAACTTGTGAAGAGTAGTAGTTAGATGGAGCTCTCTTGGCTGAGGGCAAATGGAAGTTGCTTCTCAGTTGCAAGCTTTTACTTTGAAGCACAGGCAATAGAAGCTTTCAAGTATCCTTAGCACACACAGCCTTACTTTACCTGTGTTAATTACCACACAAGTCATAGGATCATCGAAGAATTTTTATTTAATTCCTCCAAGTCTTAGTTCTGCAAAATGAGAATAATTATAGTAGCAGGATTTCGACTCTGTGTACCTTACAAAACTATTTAGAGGCTGTGCATGGAGCACATAATAAATGTTCACAGAAATGAAGTAATCTGTTTTGAAATTATGAAGTACTGTCAAAATATTGGTTTGAATATTCACCATCATTATGGTCAGTTTTCAGCTCCTTTGAACACCACTGCTTTCTAATAGTTCATATCACTTTATTTTTCCCACTGGAAATACTATTTACTTTATAGCTACATCTGTCAGCGTGACACCAAACTATCTGTAAATCAAATATTCTCACCTTTCTTTTCTCTGCTTTCAGAGAGAGAGCATTGAACAAGAGCCTAATCTGGGACTCATCCTGTCTTATATGGGAATGGAATAAATATGGTTATAGATACTTGCTCTGTGGACTAAATTCTTTTCCTTTTCTTTGTAAAAATCTGTGATCCTCAGAATGATACAAATCTGACCTCATCATAGCTAACTCTTCGTACAAACCTAGCCTCTCCCAATTGCAGTCTATGAAATACACTTTCCATAATTCTAAATTATCTAAGACTTAAGTATATCCATTTTAACTGCCTGAGATATTGACTTCCTTTCTTTCTCCAGATAATGGTTTCTAGTCACTGTGCAGTGATAACAAAGTAATGAAGTAGATGAGAAAGTAGGTATAATTCCATTTTACCTTTTATTACTCCTTATAGGAGTTATGATAGAGGAGCTGAAAACTACTTAATGTGGAATTTAAGCAGCATTTGTATTTAGTTATTGGCTGTGCTCCATCAAAGAGGCCCTATCCAATGATAGCTGGGCTTTGAAAGTGTTTCTTGCTTCTTTAGGAAGTTCTCACTTTGCCAGGTAAGAGCTGCATATTAAACATTTTACTTACTTTAATTAAAAAGTTACTTTTTTTTTTGGTACCGGGGATTGAACTCAGGACCTTGCACTTGCAAGGCAGGCGCCGGAACCACTGAGTTAAATCCCCCAAAAAGTTACTTTTTGATAGGTCATTTATTGTAGCTAATATGTTTTAATAAAATTATATTGACTTTTATTTATTTATATTTAATTCCAGGTAGAGTGTTATGATTATGACAGTGATGGGTCACATGATCTCATTGGAACATTTCAAACTACCATGACAAAACTGAAAGAAGCCTCCAGAAACTCACCTGTAAGTTTTATCTTTGTGTTTGTGTGTAGGACTTAGTTTAGCTGTGTTTATTATTTTTTCCTTTGGCATAGCAAAGAGTTTACCACATTTTTACTCATGATGCTCTAAAATCTGTAGGTTTTGTTTAGTAATAAGGCAATCCAAAATTCATATTTGGGATATTAGTTTTGTTGAGCAGAACACCATGTGATGGCTCCCAGTGTCAATGAGGACTCCAACTACATGGAGGGAATTGTGTCGTTATGATATCAGTCACTAGGTTGTTTAAATGCTTTTGCCCACTCTTATCTTGGCAAGGAAAACAATGCAGTCCAGCACTGGATGAAAAAACACCTTACTCACATAGAGAGGGGAGAGCAAGATCAGTGTCATTAGCAGGTGCCTGTACCCCGTAGCCAGCAGGTTCTCTTTGACAGCCTAAGCAGGGCAGTTGGCTGACGTGCACTCATCTTGTGCTTTAGTGGTAGGACTCCACCAGTCTTCTGCTGAGTCTGAAATACTGAAAGCTGAGATTGGGGCTGAGGGCACTGACACTGATGCATAAGTTCAAGCAGAACAACAGTGGAGTACTCATTGAGTCTGAAACTGGGCAAGGTATGTCCACATAGATAATAATCCTAGGATAGACTGTGAAGACTCTTCTTCCTTGGTAAGGAACCATGCGAGGATCAGGATCAAGGTCAATCCTTATGTGGTCAAGTGAATGTCAAAAGACTATGTGCACAGGACTGCTTTTCTCACCAAGTGTGTATGTAGAAGTTTGATTTCCTTTTGCTAAAGATGGCATGTCTGGTTTGATTGAAAGTCCTTAGTTTTAAGGCTTTTGGAATTTCACTTGTCACAATAATTAATATCTACAATGCGGGACAAACACCTGGCATTGAATTGTGTCCATTTATGCTACTTGGCCATGGGCTTTTATAATCTGCCCTCTGACTCTTCTCTCTCACTTGTCCTTACCCAAGGAAGGACTAAAGCTTAGTTCGTAGTACCTCAAATATTGTAATACTGAGCTACTGTCTAATGGCATGAATTTTGTTAAGTACACTTGGCCTTAGCCTCCTGCCTCAGCCTCCTAGAGTGCTGGGATTACAGGTGTGGGCCACCATGCTTGGCTCTAGCAAAGATTTAAAAAGCAGAACCAGTGAGAAATGGTGAAAGTCTGAATGCTTGAAAGTTAAGCAAGCTCAGCGGATGTGGTGGTGCACACCTGTAATTCAAGCACTTGGCAGGATGATCACAGAGAGTTCGAGGCCAGCCTGGGATACATAAAGAGTTCAAGACCAGCCTGAACTTCATAGCAAGACCCTGTCTCAAAAAACCAAAAAGCCCAAAATAGCAAGAACTACAACAAAAAAGCATATTAGAAATTTTACTCCTTCTCCTTTAAACATGTATTCCCAGTGGAAGGGGATAACCTGCTGTTTATTTTACCACAGAGTTGGGCTTCAAATATTTGTTTTATGATGTTTTTCCTTTATTTTTAAATCATATATTTTTGTTCTTTGTGTTGCTAATAGCTAGGAGTAATATTTTACTTCTTTTATTATAAAGAAGAAAGGTTATTATTTGGAGCATTTCAAGAATTGTAGTGGCAAAAATGAACTCTTTTAAAAGCTGTGCAATTTTAGGAGTGCCTTGATTGTTGGAAATTTAACCAATAAATATTTCACATACTTAATGAATTATTTAATTTTCAGAGGTGTTTCAGAGGTGTATTTTGCAACAGACCTCTATCAGTAAGTGGGTCGATTCCAAGGAGAAAATGTTGTTCATTGACATTTCTGATATTGCTACTAAAAATTAGTATTCGTCTTTTCTTCCTACAGATTGAATATGAATGCATAAATGAAAAAAAGAAGCAAAAGAAAAAAAGCTATAAGAATTCAGGAGTTATCAGTGTGAAACACTGTGAGGTCAGTTGGCGTGGGCCAATTACAATGTAATGTTACATTTCAAGTTCTCCTGTCATTATGGTTCATATCAAACAAGATTTTAGGAAACTAAAAATCGCATGAGCATTGGCTTACCTTTAGGGCCTAGAAAAGTGTGAGAAATTTTAAAGAAATCTTTCAAGTAACTTTTCTTCCAAGGTGACAACTTTTTAGCAAAGGAGGGGGACTATTAAAGTTTTTCCATTATCTTAGGAAAGGAGAGATTCATGATATTTTTCCAGCCTATTGTTGGAAGTGGCCTGGCCCAGTGCTTCTCTCCTGGGTATAATTTCAAAATGAGATGTTATGAATTGAGGGAAAAAGTCAAAACTTCTTAGAGTAAAAAAGTGTTTATTTTTTAAAAAATCTTGATGAAGACTGTAAAAATATCAGACTCATTCCTAATCTTATAAAACATAAAGTGAGTATGTTTTGTCTTTGGCCATTAGTGTTCTAATCTTAACATGACTCTAATTATCCTACAGTAAAATCTTATAGATTTGTGACAGGATCAGGAAGGAGTGTCTTATATCAAGCATAGGTATGATTTCTACATATTTATATTATGTGCTATTCAGATTACAAACTCTTTAAAAGTGTGCAAAAGTGTTCTTTGGTTTCTCTTGTAAAGTAAGAGAGTTAATTTTGACAGTATGTTGTTCATTTTTAGATTACAGTGGAATGCACATTCCTTGACTACATCATGGGAGGATGTCAGCTGAATTTTACTGTAAGTCACTGAATTTTCCAACATATGCTGTAAAATGTTGCTCTTTTCCCTCTGTTTTGTACTATTTATAAACTGACTTTGTTATGAAATTTATACAGTGCATTTAATATGAACTCCTCTGAGACTTTGGACCAGTTATTTAGGTTCACTATGGACATTTTGGCTTTGTTGATGAGAAATCTGTCCCTCTTGAGGGAAGGCAGATATGCACCAACCAGTAGTTATCTTGCAGTAATTTAAGGAATAGAAAGCACTAACCCAACAAACTTACAAAGAACAACCTGTAAGTCTGAGTCATGAGTATGATTCATGATTTAAGACAGCCAGAAAAACAAGAACAGCAGTTTGTTCCATGTTGAGGCTTTAACTCTTTAGTCAGCTGTGGAGATACTGGTAGGCATTTGTTATGAAATAGCAGTAGCAGGCTCTGGAGTGAATGTTTGTATCTCATCTGCTGAAGTTTTCTTGGACCTCAAGCATGAGTGGCCATGCCTTCTCCTTAGTAAGGGCTGCCATTGTTATTTGGCAGGTGGGAGTGGATTTCACTGGCTCCAATGGTGACCCCAGGTCTCCGGACTCCCTTCATTACATCAGCCCCAACGGTGTTAATGAGTATCTGACGGCCATCTGGTCTGTGGGGCAGGTTATTCAAGATTATGATGCGTAAGTATGACTGTAGAAACACTGAAATATTCGTTTTCTTAATTCCCCAGAAAAGGCACTTTCTGTTTTATTACCGTGTACTCTGATACAGGTGGTAGGATTAGGGTGCTTAGGGAAGGAGTTTTCTCCCTAAAATTTCTATTGTGTTACTTTTTCTGTTTTTTTCTTGTAACATTCCTAGTGTTTACCTTTGATCTCTCATCTCTTGGTGTGATTAGTTATAATGTCCTATATGTAGCTTTCTTTATTTTTGGTACCGGGGATCAAACTCAGGACCTTGTGCTTGCAAGGCGGGCGGCAGAACCACTGAGCTAAATCCGCAGCTCAATATATAGCTTTCATGTTTAGTAGCTGACTAAAGTCAGCAAGACTTGTTATTTCTTTGATGGGGTTTCTTTGGGGTTTCATCATTTGGGATAAGTTGTATGTGATTGAGTCCAGATCACACATTTTGCAAGCAGTAGTAAAAACTATTACTTAATATATCTGTTTTCTTGATAGTCATCAAGTTATTTTTAGTTCTTTTTTTGAGATGGGTCTCCCTATGAAGTTCAGGATGTAGCTGAACTCACTATGTACCCTAGGCTGGCCTTGAATGCACAGCAATCCTCCTGCCTCAGCCTCCTGAGTGCTGGAATTACAGGTGTACACCACTGCATCTAGCCAAATTATTTTTTCTAATGATGACTTCTAACAAATGCTAACAGGTAACTTAAACTAATTGTAATTGCTTCAGAATGCTCTGAAAAAACATTAGAAAGTAGCAAGAGTTCAGAAAGGTGTTCACATTCAACGTAAGATTTTTTAAAAAATCAGTTTCTCCCTAACCAGCAATAACCAATTAAAAAAGTGAATTAAGTAAAACATTTAAGATATTTAGTGAAGGAAGCAACAAAATTGTATTAAAGAACAAAGAAGGAAACTTGTTTAAATGGAAAGATATATCATACTTTCTAAATAGGCAGATGTTGTAATAATCCAAATTAACCAAGATGACAATAGAACCTTGAGAAAATCATCCTTAAAATTCTGTAGAAGGAAAAAGAAATCAGAATAGCCAAGACATATTTTAGAAAAAGAACAACAAAAAGCAAGAAAGAAAGGAGGTGGAGAAAGGAGGGAAAACTGAGTTTTGGGAGGAGATTACACCTGTAATCTCAGCACTCGGGCTTATGCAAGAGGATCACAAATTTTAGCTCAGTTTGGGCTACATGGTGAGATTCTATCTCAAAAAATAAAAAGGAAGGAGACAACAAAGCAATCGAGCAAGTAAGAAATACAAAAAGAAGTTAAGGGGATTTTTCTCTACTTGTTACTAAAACTTATTTTAAAGTTAGATTAGAACTAGTACCTGGGCAGTGGCACCAGGCAGACAGGCTAGAAGTAGACCCACAAGTACCTACATACATGTGAAGTTTATATACAGAAGTTAGCATTTTAGAAAGGGGAAGGGATTATAACAGCCGTCCAACTGGACAAGAATTGAATTTCATTTCCTGACCCATACTTGTCAATGTTAGGCTGCCATTCTGTATAAATTATAGATCAAACTGCTGAAATGGACACCTGAAAACAAAGCAGCTTTGATAAAGTAGAGGAAAGTAGTTCAGAACTGTTAGAGCAGCTTTGCCTTTCTCAATCACAGCTTTCATCCCTGGGTCCAAGTCACCTTCTCTAGCTAGTAGGAAAAGCAGAAAAGGGCCTGGGAATGATGTGCATTTCTTTTTAGAGGCATGATTCAGAAGCAGCTGACTTATACACATATGACAATGTCACAGTGCAACACAGTAATTGATACAACTAATGTGGTTAGTAAATATGATTTTTAAAAAGGAAGCAACTGACCTCTCCTTGGCTAGAATCTACCACCTGACCACATCCAGTCTAGAGAAGCTAGGAGGTATGCTCTGTAGCTCCGGTGTTCTGTGACTGAAGGAGGGGGTAATCCACTGCAAAACGCTTTCCAGATGAATGAGAAATTTAATTAACAAAAGCAAACCTTGAAAGTTCTAGGAGAAAATGTATATGAATTGTTTATAATCTTGCAGTATCTTAAGTAAGACAGCAAAGGCAGAAATTATGAAAGATTTTTATGTGTTCATATCCACTACTATTAAAAACTATGAAAGCAAAGATATTCTAAACTAAGTTAAAGACAAAATACAAATAAAGGGAAATATTTCTATCCTGTCATAGGTTGTATCTTCAATGGAATAAGAAACATTAAGAATTAAAATGCAAAGAATATCCCAGGTAGAGAATTAGTGTGTTTGTGAGTGTTTTATAGTGGCAGAACCTTGGTTGTCTTACTAGTGTGGATAGGGGGCCCAGCCATACCGTAGACTCAGCAGCCATTCACATGATGTTACATATGCAGCTCCAAGTCCCTATCCCTAAACCCTTGGAGGCAAATATTCACACATTTTGCTACAGAAACCTGAGAATTTTATGGTATTTGGCATTTGTACCCTATTGCTCTGGTCAAATGGATGAACATTCATATTAAGTGTCCTAAATGAATGTTACAGATAACTTTATTAGTTGAGGTCAGGTTACCAAATGAATTTGCTATAGGCAAATGAAAAAACTTGTGGTTTTAGGGCTTTATGGATTTATTTATACATTCATTTGGTGAAATTATGTGTAAGATTTAAGTAGAAAAGAGTAGGTCATAAAACATGAATATAAATTTCATTTTTATAGGATATGTAGAGTTTTTTCTCCTTCAATGCACCGAAAAATATTTAGGGAGGTGTCAGGTGTAAGCATTGGTTCTCTCTGATAGTTACAGGCAATCTTTGTTTTGTCTTTATACCTTTCTAAGATTTAAAAAGAAAAAATAAAAATGAGCTCATACTGATTTTTATTGTCAGTAAAGATAAAGCTCTTGTTTTGAAAAAACAAATCAAAACAGTATTTCACTTTTTTCAATTTTTCTTTGTAGTGATAAATTGTTTCCAGCTTTTGGTTTTGGAGCTCAGATACCTCCTCAGTGGCAGGTAAGATGAAATCATATTTTAAAGCTTTACTTTCTAGAAAAGCAAAAGTCTCATCAGCCCTTCTTTTGTCTTTTTACAGGTATCTCATGAATTTCCAATGAACTTTAATCCATCTAATCCCTACTGTAATGGTAAGTGAACAAATAAATATGAAAACTTGAACTGAAAGCCTCATTAGTCTTTCTTCTTTTTTTTTCTTTTTCTTTTAAAACTATTCTATTCCATCTCTAGATTTCCATTGATGTCATATTCAATTTCCTGTTTTATAAAGCAGAAAAATTGCACCAGGTTGGTGGTTAGGGTGGTAATGATAATTATGAGACAAATCAATATTACGATATGAAATTTGTAGGCTAAACTCTTCTACCTTAAGAGGTTTAATAGAACAACAAATTGACAGTCTTAGGAGATCAATAAAAATCATCACGTTGAAATTATTGAAATAAATTTTCAATAAAATGAGTAATTCAGTATTAGAAGACTTTTTCCAGAATAGGAGTCACTCTCTATAAAGAAAAAGAATCAACCCAAAGTGGAAACAAATTGAAGAGCAAAATAAAAAAAATAGATAATAGGAAACAGGGAGATAGATCTTTTTCAAAAGGGAAAAGGAACAAGAGATGGAGGCAGGGGGAAGGAGCTAAAAAAAGAATTAAGATGTGTTAGGTATATATACCAACTCCCTATGAGGCATGTAATCATTATGTACTATATACATGCACTAAAAATAAAGACGTAAATTAAGTTCAAATAAAACAAATAAACCTGCAATAATGTTTTAAACTACGATTTGGGATTATAAGTCAAATTATTGTAAGAGCCTCCAATTTTGTACTATCACTTTAAATTGTAATTTAATTTAACAGCAGAATGTATTGATATAGAAAAAATATAATTAAAAATTTAAATCTAGTCTTCATGCAAACATCTGTCAGAGGAATAAATCTATAAAATATTTTTAAAAGAATTTTATAAATTTTTTTAAAAACAAAAGAAAAGGTGTCTCACGTCTAGTTACTTGTTTGTTGCTCATACCATATTATGTCAGTAGATAGAGTGGGTAAATTAACAAAGATTTGAGCACTTACAACAGATTTCTTCCATGCAGAAAGCAGGAGGCAGGCATTTGTCTTCTTTCATTTCATTTTTTTCTTTGTACCTCAAATGTGCAAATGCTCCTCCTTTTTATCACATTGAACCATCAACTACAGTGTCAAATCTCCCACTAAGTGAGCTTGGAGGAAGAGAGGTAGGCACGGGATCAAAATCATCATTTAAAGTTCTAGACAATAAGCTAACTTTCTGCAAAGGATCCTTTTAACAATTATAAAATGTATAGCTCTCTAATAGAAGAAGTTGTTTGTTTCCTTTTTTTATAATGCAATATTCATAGTATGGAAGAACCTGAACCAACTTGTTGGAGGCAGTTTGCCTGAGGGTTTTCTCCTTTGTCCTGTGATGCTTTTTACTAATTCACTGTTCCTTTTAGGCACTTTTGATGGCTGGTTGTGACCTTTTTTAACCCTACTTCTTTGAAACTGGGACTATTGTTTTTAAGAAATATGCTTCATGCTTAAGATGAAATTAGAGTAGTTTGTGAAATACAGGTGACTTGTGTGACAGTTTATATTAGAAGTTCATTTCCTCTTTGAGTAATACAAACTCATCTGTGCACTGTTCACCAAATAATACAACTTTTTTACTTTTGGTTTATGGTCTGGAAAAAGAATCAATTTGGTTTTAGGTAAAAGATATTATATGGGGAAAAAATCCAGCAAGGCAAGGATGTTAAAACTTCCTTTTTAAAATTATTCATTGAACTTAGTTGCCTAGTAGAAATAATGTCTCACACCTGTTCTTAATGCAAAGGAAGGATTTTTGGCACAATTCAGTTTTAGTTGTGGAATTGAAAGCTCTTGATATTTGTGAAGAAATTAAAATAATTGTTTAGATTGAAAAGCAAGCAGAGATGATAGAAATGGAAAAAAATCAGTTTTACTATAGTTACTGGCTCAATCAATTTTTCTATAGGATATGGTTTTGTAGTGGGGGATCCTGATTCTAGCCAATGTTAATATTATTTTTGTTACTACTGGACTGACTCCTAGTTATAGCATCACCTTATACATGATCATCTCTTATCTTCTCAAAGGTTGTTCATAAGACCACTTCTTTCTAAGTTCAACATGACACAGAAGAGCTCTTTTCTGTGTGTGGTACTGGGGCTTGAGCTTGGAGCCTTCACACTAAGCTACATCCCCAGTCCTTTTTTTATATTTTATTTTGACACAGGGTCTTGCTAAGTCCCTGAGTTGCCCAGGCTGAGCTCAAATTTACAATCCTGCCTCAGCCTCCTGGCATGCTGGGATTACAGGTGTGCACCACTGTGCCTGGCTTGGAATTTTTACAGTGTAATAGGAGACAGTTAGGCTTGTATAGCTTTTAAACCAAATATGGTTCTTTTCCTTGTTGATCTATTCTCCAGGACAATTTTGAAACAAGAGACTGTTTTGGTTTACATTAGAAGTTTGTTTTTGTGGCAAATTTTCATGATGCTCTCAGGGAGTAGTGTGGGGAATCCTGTAGGGTTTCTAGTATCCTACTGCATCCTAAACTCTGTTATCCAGGGCATATTCAGTAGGTATATACATAGGTACAAGTCCCATCAGCAGTGCTTTTTACCAAGAATGGCAGTCAATGTTCACTAGGTTTTGTTAGTATAATACTTGTAATAAAAGCTCTCTAAATCTCAATGGCTTGTAATGACAACAGTTTATTCTTGCTTACTTTACATGTGGCTAGATTGCAGCTCTGCTCCTTGTTTCTTAGTCTGGGACTTGGGTGAAGGAATGGCCTTCTCTGGGATGAGCTATGTCCATGCCAGAGGGAAAGAGTAATAGAGCTGGAGAGAACAGGAAGTAGTTCTTGAAACATCTGCATAGACATGGGTGTCATGTCCTCTCACATGCACTGGCCAAAGCTAGTCTGATGGCCCTGTCCAGCTTTCTTTTATATAGCACTCCAGCAGGTCCAGAGGCAGAACTTCATAAATAAATGCAATAAATAACTAACAGGTGAATATTTGAAACTAATACATCACTGTGCCTAGTCATTAAGTTATTGAATAAACATTTGCATCAAGTAGTAACTAGAATTAATATTGGTTTTTATAACCATGCGGTATTTTTTTTTCCCATTAAGTTTATTGGTACATTTTAGGTTTAAAATACAGTTACATTCATCATTGAGATCTTGTACCATTACATGAGTATCTTGGTTCTTATTTTTTTTCCCCTTCCTCTGCCCTCCCTTCACCCCCTCAACCCTTCCCTATTTGCAAAGACTCTGTTTCCATTTTTTTCCTTTTCTCATATTTCTTCTTTTCCCTTTTTTCCTTTCCCATACCCCTCCCACTTCCCCTGCTCCTTTAGACCTTTTCTTCCTATTACACAATATCAATTATACATTTTTAGAATTACAGTATCAAGACCTAGGAGACATTACCACAGATTTTACAGAATTTAAAAGGATATAGAAAGCATATTACAAAAATCTTTTTTGAAATAAATT
>NW_004624744.1:5186117-5221075 GCF_000247695.1 Heterocephalus glaber | reverse complement strand
TGTCTGTTAATCAGTGTTGGTTTGAAATCCACTTGATCTGCAAAGAGGATAGCTACTCCTGCTTTTTTTCGGGTTCCTGTCGCATGGAGTATTGTTTTCCACCTTTCAACTTTCAGTCTATGAATTTCCTTTTGAATTAAGTGTGTTTCTTGTATGCAGTATGTTGTTGGATCTTGCTTCTTGACCCATTCTGCCAGTCTATTTGTTTTGATTGATGAATTGAGACCATTTACATTGATGGTTATAACTGATACATATTAACTTATCTTTTCCATGACTTTTTCTTTTTGTTGGATTCTCCCCTTTTACATTTAATTTCTTATTATGCCCAATGGATTCATTCTGCTATGCTTCCTGGGATCATGATCCTCACTGTCTTTTCCTAGAATATTGTCTAAAATTTTTTGGAGTGCTTGTTTGGTATTCATGAAGTTCCTAAGGTTCTCTGTCATGAAAATACCTTATTTCTCTTATCAATCTTGAAAGATAGTTTTGCAGGGTACATCAATCTAGGTTGGAGGCTGTTTTCCTTTATAGCTTGGAATATATCACTCCAAGCTGTTCTTGCCTTGAGGGTTTGCGTTGAGAAGTCTGCTGTGATTCTTTTTTTTTTTTTTGCATTTAAAATTTAAGTTAAATTTTTTTTAATACATATGTAAAAAACTAATTGTAGAGAGTCTGCTGTGATTCTGATGGGCTTTCCTTTGTGTGTGATTTGTTTCTTTTCTCTAACTGCTGGTAGAACTTTGTTCTTCTCTTGGGTTTCTGGAATCTTAATAATTACATGCCTATGTGTAGATTTTTTTTGATCAAGGCTAGTTGGAGTCCTATATGCCTCACTTGTCTGTATGTCAAGTTCCTTTCCCCTGCTTGGGAAGTTTTCTGCCATCACTTCTGTGAACAGTTTTTTAATGTCATCTGCGCTCTCTCTTGTTTCTTCGTTGACTCCAATCAGTCTTATGTTATTCTTCTTTGCATTGTCTAGCAGTTGCTCAATTGATTTTTTACAAATTTAAATTTTAAATTTACAATTTTAAAGCAATTTTTCTTTTCCTCCTCACTAATTGCAATCTTATCTTCTATATCTGAAATTCTGTCCTCACATTGGCTCATTGTGCTGTGTAGACTTTCAGTGGAGTTTTTAATCTCCTGGAAATCTGTTTGCCTCTGTTGTATGGATTCCATTTGTTTCGTATGTTGAGATTCTATCATGTTCCTCAGCTCCTCTCTATATTCATTAATCATGTCTTGCACTATGATTACAATTTGTGCTGTCATCTATGTAATTATTTCTGATTTCATTTTTTCCAGATCCTCTTTTGTTGCCAATTCAGGAAGTCCAGGTGGTTGAATATCAGATTGTTCCATCTTGTTTCCCTTTGGGGTTGCTGTAGGTGATCTGGAAATCTGGTTTTGAGACTTGTTTACATATCTTTTCATTTTGATGGGTGTGTGTGTATGTGTGTGTGTGGGGGGGTGTGTGTGCTGTTGGTGCCTGTGTGGCTCACCTCCTCTGCACTGGGAGTAGTGGTTCGGCAACCTGGAATCCTCCTCTGTGCTGGGAGCAGTGGTACAGTGGCCTGGAAGCCTCCTCTGCACTGAGAGCAGTGCTATGGCAGTCAGGAAGCCTCTTCTGCCTATCATTCTATAAGCACTTGATCATCTTTTCCCAATCAGAAGGTGCAGATGTCTTCAAAAATACTTTCTGGAGTCGCTTGGACGATTACTGCACACCTCCACCCACACAAGCAGAGCACCTTGGCATTGCTGACAAAATACCAAACATTTTAAATATTGATAATGTATCTCACATTCTGTATAGTTTTGAAAAATTTCTTCCTATTTCACGATATTTATTATTTTTCTTGGTCCTTAGTTTCGCTTTCAGTTTCTCACACCAGAGAGAGTGATATTAACACATGTTTGTTTGATTTATTTCACTAAGGTGCATTCATTTACCTAGAAATATCTTAAGTTTATCTTCTTTATGGCTGAATAGTACTCCATTATAAAAAGCCACATCTTTTTTATCCATTCCTCAGTTGATGAGCATTTGGGTTATTTCCAAGATTTAGCTATTACAGTATTATTACAAAATGAGGGCTGAGGGTGTAGCTTGGTGGTGCCATGCCTGCCTGGTAAGCACAAGGTCCTGAATTTGATACTTGGTAACAGAAAAAAAATCAGAAAAGGAAATGAGCTTAGAGATAGATTAGCAAATGAAACTATATTCTTTTAAGATCATGATGCACAATGTATTTACCATGGTTATTCTCTAATAATTTTTGTTATGAAAAATTATTTTTTCATAGAATGACTTTTATATTTTCTTTATTAATATCTACTTGTAATGCATTAAAATAAAAAAATTTTAAAAATGAGTGAAGTAAGTATGTGGTAATGCATAAATAAGGAAGTTAATTTATGTGAGAAGATATTGAAGCTTAGAGTGAGAAATTTTCTGTTAATTGCAAAGAACATTCGAGGCAGTGGGAAGGTCTGTGATTGCTTCACGGATGTTTTCACGTTTCACGTGGACTTCTAAGGCTGCATAGGGTATTATAATGTAGAGAAGGCACCAGAGGCTTTCAGGCAGAAATAATGTTTTCAATGGTGTAAAGTAGGCAAGTAGAGTGGATTATTGAACACCATTAGTAGAGTGAGATTGCTGTGTGTTTGTAATAACCTTTTGGTTTGTAAACTGAACCTCTTTACTCACTTTTGCAAATGTGATATCTAATCTTATTCTAGTGATCTGTGGTTAGTCTCTTTCTGAAGCACGAGCTAAATCTGAATCTCTCTTCTCAGATTAAGAATATGCATATGGCCTACATGGCAAATTTGATCATTATCCCCATGAAATCTGTTATTTTATGAAAAAATAAAACAAAATTTCATAATAAAATAATGAGAGAATAACAATAGTTACTAGTTAATTGTTATCCTTATCTTCAAAATAGTTACTCACAGTATAATAAATACATAAACCAAAAAGATTCTTATAAAAACCCCAAACAGATAACACAAAATTTTATTTTCAACTAAGATAAACTAGTAGTATGAATAAAACATATTATCATGTATATAAAATATTTTTGAAATAATGCAATATATAATTTGAGGAAATATTTGAACTTCTTCCTACTTCTATTTATCCCTCTTAAAAGATATGATTGTTTGTTTGGAAAAGTACTCCTTTCTTGGAAGATGGTACTTTTATGAAGTTAGTCCATGATCTTCAAGTTTGAAATGCACTGTGGTATCTTGGGACCCTGGACTCTGCCATACTTTAATGTATCTTGCTTTGTAGAATCTACAATTCTAGTTTAAACAACAGAGTCTGATTTATTTAAAGTTAATTGCAAGAAACTGCACCAGAAACTTCGTTAATAACCCATAACCTGTTCTGTGTGCTGAATTATGTACTACTTAGGGTTCCCAGCACAGAGTTCTCATTAATTTGAGCAGAATCAGCATGTGCCATGACAAGATGACTAGAGGTGCAAAAGGACCGTACGAAGGGCTGTGACCTTTTAGGTATGTCTCCTTTTCCTCATCTAAGCAAGTTATTATCTAGAAATGTCAGGTTGTGTTGCTTAATGATGCACATTTATTTGACCTTTGCACTATCAGTTCTATTTACAAAAGTTATAGTAGAAAAAAATTATGGACAGTCATAAAACTCAAAGTGGAAAACATCAAATTTTACTACAGTGCTATGGATTAGGTACTTAAAATAATAATTTTGTTGGTCTGATTAGATATATTAAATTCTAGAGCAGCATAATGGTTAATATCTTCTAAAGATTCAATATATTCCTCATGGGAGAGTAAAAGGATAATTGCAAATAGAGAACAGACCTAAATTATAGAAAGTATGGGTTCTTATTGGTGTTCAGCATAGCAAGGTTTCACCTGCTACATAACTGAAATAAAACAATCTGTTGTATATTATTTTAGAGCTATTTAACATTAGTGTCAAGCCAAATGGTCTGTAGACTATAGAGAAAGGGCCAAGTTTCTTCTTCCTTTGGGTATACTTACAGCTTTTGGCCATTCTAACACAACATTTGGTGAAGTTGTATATTTTAAAAATGATTCCTAAGTTCAAACTTCTTTCTCTTTTAGATGAAAGGGTTTGTTCATTTTTTTGACATGGTCTGTGTGATAGATTGCCAGATTTAGCAAGCAAAAATATAGAACATCAAATTAAATTTGAATGTCAGATAAACAAAGAATACCTTTTATATAGGCTTGTTCCAAATAATGGCAAAGGGCATATGTATAGCCCAAATTGTTCATTAATTGGGGAACCTGTATGTTATTGACAGCTTTATCTGGGTGACAGATTGCCATCTCTGGACCCACCCTCTTTGCTGTGAATTTGTAGTCTTTCTATTAAGGAATAGATTTTATTTCTGCACCCCTTGAATCTGGCCTGGTCTTGTGACAGATTTTGCCTAGGAGAATGTGGTAGAAGTAATGATGCACCGGTTCTGAGCCTAGAATTCCAGAGCTTTGTTCACTTCTGTTTTCCTTGTCTCTTTGAACTCTGTGTAGCCTCCATGCCTGGACAAGGCTTTTGGAAACCACATGGATTAGTGAAACAAACCATCTCATCCAAGACTGTCCAAGTCCAGCCAGCCCCAGTCAGTCCAGCAGCTGACTAAAGAGCATGAGTTAGCCTGATAGGACCAGGACATTAGCTTATTTTGGCCCAAATTGGCAGCATTGAGAAGCATGTCAATAGGAGATTGCTATTTCAAGTCACCGAGTTGTAGTTAACCAAAGCAAATTAATAAAATCTAACTATGTGAAGCAGAGTCGAGCTCCTCTTTCCCTTGGTGCTGGGGATTTAACCTAGGACCTTAGCACATGATAGGTAAGCACTCTACCATTGAGCTACAACCCAGCTCTGAGCTAAGACTATAGAATCATGTATAGGTTGTTTTATGTTTAGAGGCCCATGGATGAAAGTAATATAAGAAGTAATTTTTGTACTCAATTTTTCACAAGTAACATTTGAAGATGACTTCATTTAATCAGAGGAAATTGATTATTGAAATAAATATTTGTGCCCATAGGAAAAAATTTAGTTCTATAAAGAGATGTTGTTTTGCATCTTTAAACATTTAACATAGATTCTTTGCCAAGTGACTCTTTGTTCACTTCTCCTTCCTCTGCAGGTCTTACTAGGATGCATCCTTTTAAACTAGCTCATTCTGGAGAGTATTTTTGGTGATTGGTTTTTGAGATCAGAGATGAGTGGGATTGGGAGAAGAAATTTCATGCATTTATACATCATCTACTAGATAGTCAACAGACTGCTTCTTGTTTAGTCAAGTGATGAACACAGACTGTAGGGAGTCCAGAAGAAAGAGATATATAAGTGAGCAGTAGTAGAGGAAGAAAGAAAAAGTACTAGGAAAAAACTCAATTGTTATCTGTGGGGATCCCTAGATGCTTGGATTTTGACTTGAAGATAAGAGTGGTGGGATTTATGACATAATGTTTGATGTGCTAAACTCTAGTACTCCCCCCATCCCCAGTCAGTTTCTGCAGTGAAGATTTTCTGATGACCTAACTGGTCGTCATCCTGCCCATTATATGGCTAAAGGGATATAAGATGCCCCCTTCCCCCTGCCCCAGCTGGGAACTTGAAATACAAATATCTAACATAAGTTTTAATGGTTCGGACCTAAGACAGAGTGGAGTTACACTCATATGAATTACAGCATCAGTGAGCTGGCTCATGGGATATCATTTGGGCCCCCAGTGCTTGCTTGGGCTCTTAAAAAGTCCCATGTGACCATGAGCAAGCTTTGTGGAGTGTGGTAAGCCCTTTCCAACATCTTCATATGGAAACCTTTGCACTCACAGTGACCTGGAACATGTTAATGATTACTCTATCTCATTTTCCTCATGTAGAAAATGGTAGAGACGATAACAATAATGACTATCTCATAGGGCTATTATGAAGAGCAAATGGGTTCATAGAGATCCAGTACTTAGAATGGTACTGGCACATAGTACATGTGTATTAGTCATCTTTTTTTCCCACTGTAACAAATACCTGAGATAAGGGATGGGGATTTAGCTCAGTGGCACTGCACCTACCTTGTAAGCACAAGGTCCTGAGTTCAATCCCTGGTACCAGAAAAAACAAACAAAACAAACAAACATACAAACAAAAAAACCTCAGAACAAATACCTGAGATAATGAACTTATAAAGAGAAAAGAGTTCTTTTTGCTCACAGTTTTGGAGGTTTCAGCCCATGATCGATTGGCCCTGTTGCTTTTGGGGCTATTGTAGGGCAGCACATCATGGTGAGGGTACAGAGAAGAGCAAAGCCATACATTTCATGCCTGAGAAGTAAAAGAACAAGGAATGGCCAGGGTTCCACAGTCCTGTTTGAAGTTACACTGTCAATAACCTAAAGACTCCAAAACCCCACTTCATTTTTTGGTATTGGGCATCAAATTTAGGGCCTCATGCATGCTAAGCAAGTGCTCTACCACTGAGCTGCACCCAGTGCCACAGGCCCCACTTCTTGAAGACTCCACCTAATAACTACATTTTGGGGACCAAACATAGAACACATGAACCTTTAATATTTACGTTGCTATATAAATGCTATTATTAGTTTGAGTTTATCTGAAACCTTATCATGGGGGACTAACTTTTGCTTCTGTTTCTTTTCAATGTGTGTATGAAAATTTCTTCCTGTTCTTTTATTTACTAAGAAAAATATCATGTTTAAAAATAGTTGCTTCTTAATTGTTCATATTAATAGGTCACCTTGTAGTGGGCCATATATACTTGCAAAAAAACTGTTTATCTGCAATTCGGCATTCAAACTTTTAATGGGAGGAACTCATACACCCTAGTTAGTGTGTGTTCAGAAGTTAGTAGCTGACATGCAGGTAGTAGCATAACTGTTTTGCCTTCTTAAAGATGTTTGGCTTAAGCTAAATCTAGGTTAGCTTGCATTCCCTGGAGAACATACTGTTTAGGAAAGAAAATCAGGGAGTGAGAGGGTGGGGGCAGTGCTCCTTCAGGGAAGGAAGTCAGTGCTAACCCACACCATGCTTGGAAGTTAGTCTGCATTGGGAATCTAGACAGCCTGCCCTTGGGAAGAGTGGGAATGAGGTCAAATGGCTCTTTGGCATCAAAGTGTTTGGAAGACACTGTTGGTAGCATTGAGACTTGATATTGAGGCTAGAATGTTGGAAGATGAAAGAAGCATGCCATATTGAGGGGATCTAGGTGAGGAAGAGAAAACCTAAGTGAACTACTCCTGGGAATTTATAAATCCTTAGCTGAGGAGTCAAAAATAATTGTGTGTGTGTATTTGTGATTTGCCTTTAATTTTAAGCAGTAAAGTTTTAAAAAGAACTATTTTAGTTGACTTAATAATTGTATGTTTATGAGGTACAGTGATAATTTAAAAAGTGTGTATAAAATGTAATGATAAAATCAGAGTAATTAACACTTCCCGCTTCTTCAGTGTTTATGTATCATGTGTCAGGAAGCTTCAAACTCCTCTCTTCTAGATTTTAATAAAACATATATAAATCATTGTGAACTGTAGTCACCATACTGTGCTGTGGATCACTAGAACTTATTCCTCCATTCTAAATGGATTTTGGAATCCACTTTCTCCCTCTCTCTCCCATCTCCATCACACTTTCTGTGCTGTAGTGACCACCATTTTACTCTCTACTATGAAATCAACCTACATTTTTAAAAATCAGACATTTTTGAAATTCATAGGGAAAAATATGTCCCCATGAATATTTTAGCATATTCTTAAATTTTGACATTATTTTCTGTAAATTAATATTATCTAGAGTGGGTTCTGGGCTTGAAGTCTATTGGGAAACAGTAAGTATAATATTCTGGGGTTTTATGAAAAATAATGAGACTGTTAAGATCTGTTGAGAAATGTGGCCAACATCTACGGAGGTCATGAATTCAGATTTCAACTCCTGTGCCTCACTGTAGTCAAGTTGTAGAGAACTTTCTGTTTGTGATGTTCTTAACTAATGAAATGATAAATCTGAAGCTGGAATTCAAAGCACCTGCCATTTTATGCCTCTGTGACCTCTCTTCTCATTCACTGCCTCTTGAAATCCCATGATGGACTTCCCATCCACCACCCTCTCCACTTCCTCCTTCTCCAACCAACAGCTTTTTCCCACCATAGTTTATGAAATTAACTGTATCTGTCTGCTAGAGCTGCCCTATTAAAATGCCACAGACTGGTGGGTTCAACAAAAGAAAATTTTCTCACAGTTCTGGAGAACCAAATCAAATTTAGTGATTAGGCTGACTTTATGGGGAAATTTGATTCCATTCTCATCCAATTCAGTTTGCAACCAGAATCACGAAAAAAAAAAAGTTCATGAACCAATGTACCACTCCTATCTATCTATCTATCTATCTATCTATCTATCTATCTATCTATCGTCCACCAAAAAATATATACACACTTTAAGAAAAGAAAAATAATATGATGCTTTTTCAACAGATGATGTCACTCATGTATGAGGGACCCAAGAGGATGTCATATATCACAGAAAACCCACTACACTGCTGGTCCTTAGAGAAGAAATTGAAAAAGCATGTGCAGCAATCTCAATGACTAGGGTTACCCAAGCAGCAGTTTGCCATACTAATAAATGTCTAGAGGCTAATGGCCAGTGCTTTGAGCACCTCTTGTAATTATAGAGACCAAAGATAACTTGTATTAGTCTCATGATGTCTCAATAAATTTAGTATTAAAATATTTATACAAATTTTTCTTTTCCTGAAATGTGTATATTTTTGTTTTGTTTTGTTTTGGCTTGGTTTGTGTTTTCTTTGTGCTGTGGATCAAACCCAGGGCTTCATGCATGATGCTAGGTTAAGTGTTCTACCATTGCCTGGTATGTATATACTTTTGTGTATGTTCAATTTGGAACCTGTAAAAACTTCATTAATCAGAAAAAGAAAACACCTAATACCAAGAAACTTTGTTTCCTAAAAGCATAGATTGTCAGAAATTTTGCTCTTTAAAATCTTATCAGCAGGACTGAAACATTCCACATTTGCATGGAGAGTCCGAATCATTTTGACACAGAAAAGCAGCCAGGTGACAACTTCAGATAAAGGTTTTTTGGATGCATCATTTGGTTTATCATAATGTAGTAGTTTCCAAGGAAACAGGATCCTGAGATAGTTTCTTGGCCCTGATCTAGTATTAACTCCTTCACATATAGTCTCACTTTAATTTGAGCCTGTTAAAACATCACTTTCTTTACACTTTATCCAACTTCTACCCTTCCCAATATGTGTCTCGTAACACCATGTCCTTCCCTGTGTATGGTGGGACACTCATTTTTCCTTTGGAGAATGTTCTACCTTGTTGCAGCAAGTTAGTAAACTTGGCTGCTATTGGTCTACAGTTTTATGCCCAATTTTTTTTCCAGTACTGGGAATTGAATCTAGGACCTCACCCATGCTAGGCAAGCACCTTACCCACTAGGTTACTTCCCCAACCCGTTTTTTTTTTTTTTTACTAGTTGCTCAGGTTGGCCTTGAACTTTCATTCCTTTTACCTCAGCCTCCCAAGTAGCAGGGTTACAGGCATGCACTACCATGCCTGGTTTCCTGATGCTCTTTATCATATGAGCTTTATAAAAACATATGTGCATGGTATTATGGAAGATCTCTTTTTCCTTTTAAAAAATCCACCCAGTATTTAGACAATATCTGTTCAAGTCACTGTATGTCAATCTAATTCATTGCTTCTAACTTCTGGATAGGCCTTCACCTTACAAACACGTGTACACTCCCACACAGCATATTGTTTTATCTGTTTTCCTAGAGGTAGATAACCAGAGTTGCATCCATTCCTTTGTTCTACAACTAATGATGTCTGTCCTCATTCATTTCCTCTGAAGCCTCTTGGAGGATTTTCTGGGATGTAAACTCTGAAGTAATACTGCTTTGTACTAAGGGATATTGCCAGGATTTTCCTAAATATTGCCAGAGGAATAGTTCCAATTCAAATATTTTCTAGAATTTTCTGCTTTATAGTGTTCTTCAATTTGATGAGTATAAAGTAGTATTCTATTCAAGATAATTCCTTGAAATAGAAAATCATAGATTACTTTTAGAGGCAGTTGGGGGAGAGAAAATGTGACTGATTTGGAAGCACAGGAAAGAGGTAAGTGACAGAGTAGAGACCACCTTGTAGAGTAGACAGAGCCAGAGGAAGAAGGGCAGGAGATAGTTCCAGAGAAAGCAAGGAAACAAATTTGAATGGAGGGCATGACTGGAGTAGTGCTAGTTAAATTTGTATAAGTAAGATTTAGTTGGTAAGAGTAGTAGTAGGTCTCCATTTTGTGTCAACTTGACAAGTCCAATGGGTGCCAAGATGGGAGGTAAGACATCATATCTGGATGTGTCAGCAAGGATGCTTCTGGATGAGATAAACATTTGAATTTGTATACTGAATAAAACAGATGCTTTCCCAAGGTGGGTGGGCATCATCTAATTTTTCGAGGGCCTGAGTAGAACACAAAGATGGAGGGAGGAAGAATTCACTCTCTCCGTCTGCCAGTTTGAGGTAGGACATTATTAGTCTTCTAATTTAGACTCAAACTTATGCTCTTTTGGTCCACAGGTCTTTGAATTCAGACTGGAACTATATACTACTAGCTTTCTTGGGTCTCTGTGTTGCAGACTAAAGATCATGGGACTTTTTGGCCTTCATAATTTGTATGAGCCAATTTCCAATAAATCTCTTTATCTATATTGCATGTAATATAAAATATATCACAAATATTGTGCTATTAATATAAATTATTAAAATATACAAATCTCATCTATAATAAATTTATTTATATATAATAAATCTCATATATACAAATATTTACTATAAGAAATTGGCTCATGCAATTATAAACAACAAGGAGTCCCTCAGGCTTCCCTGTACAGGCTGGGGACCCAGGAAAGCCAGTTGTAGCTTCAGTCTGAATCCCAAGGCCTCTCAGTTTTTTATCTCTGCAGAACCCTGACAGAACAGTCCCTGGCATGGAGGTAGTATGGTCAAAAGGGATGTTTTAGAAAGTCCAAATTTTCCTATGGCACAAAGATTGAGAAGTTAGACCAGTTATTAGAACAGATTATAGGGGAAAAATGAATCTTTATTTGGACTGAAAAGAAAATATGTTCAAGTATTAGGATTGGGGTTGAAAAAGGATAATTAGAAAGATTAGAAGAAGGATTTGGTGACACCATATAAACTATGAGAAAGCTCTTGATTCTTAGACTTTATTCTCATGGATTGGAATAAACTGATGTTGTCTGAAACAGGATAGTTTGTGGAGAAATAAGCTACAGAGGAAGAACATAAATCACAATGGTGTCATATTTTAATTTGCGTTTGAAAAAGTTACAGGGTATGGGGTATTCACAAGTTCAAGATTCTTTTTTCCCCATTATTATACTCTTCCTGAGCTTTCTAATCATTCTTTCTACACGCAAACTTCCATTTACTGTTCAGAAATTTGTCTGTATTCCCTTAAATCCTGAAAAACAACCAATTTTTTTTTTTGTACCAGGGATTGAACTCAGGACCTTGTGTTTGCCAGGCAGTTGCTATGCCACTGAGCAAAATTCCAGGCCCCCAGCCAATTTTTTTCTTTTTTTTTTTTTTGTACCGGGGATGGAACTTGGGTCCTTGCGCTTGTGCATATTTTGTGATACTCAAATACTGTATTAGAAATGGCAATACTACCAAATGACACATTTTGTTATAATGATTGATTTGTTTATGGCTTGCTGAATGCATCTGTGTTGTAGGCTTTTTGGCTAAAACAGTTTGTTAAAATCCTCTCGGCAAAGTGCTGCTACAGTGAACATGTTCTGGGACTCAGAAATAGCCTTATTATACAGAACTTGACGTTATATACTAACGGCATTTATTAGAATGGAATCTATATGTATTATTACTTCCAACACCAGCCTAGCTTTTTTAGCCTCTTCACAGCATGTAGCTTTTGTAATTATGCTAATGCTAGCTGATTCATGAGGACAACTTCCTAAAGTGCACTTAATTAACTTGGAGATTTTGTAAACAGCTGTGCATGTAGGTTCTGCAAATTGTGGTGGTATGTCAGTGTGACATGTATACAGTCTGCCTTCCTAGCCTCATCACTTTTTCACTAAAGTGTAAAACAAGATACTTCAATTTGGTACCTTTTGAATGAAGTAAGCTATTGAGGAAGATTTGGAGAAATGTCACTTTAGCCAGTATAAAGTTGGGTATAGTCTGACTCTGTTGGGCCAGAGGATTTAGAAAGATGGTTACCTTTTAAGTTGGAGGAAAGGAAAATATCAAGCTTTGTCTTGGAAAAGGGTACAAATTTTCCAACATTTTGCTGCCCTGGGTGCTCATCAGTGGACTGTTCCGAAAACCAGATTGCTCATTCATGATCTCTTTTTTTCTTTTCTGTCCAAGCTGCTGGGTTGATTTGATATCCTCGTCTGAATGGAAATTAACTGAATTTTGATATACTTTATTGAAATCTCATACTCTTTACAGGTAAAAGGCAAGATTCATGTACCTAGAACATATAGCCAAGGTTAATAGTGTCATACCAGAAATCACATATAACAAAAATACAAGAGAAAATCACATTAGAGCCTAGACCAAGCAAATCGAAATGGAAAGGAGAAACATCATCAGGAAAGAGCAGAAGGGGGAAAATGCTACATACAACTAGAAGAAACAGCAATTGTACAGAGCAAATGACAACAGAGACTAGAGAGTTTTTATTACAGTGCATAAAATTACACTCTCAGATAAGTCTTAGAAACTAAGCTAGGGATTTGCCTATGGTTTCTCAAGGGTCTTGGCAAGGTTGTTTTCCCTCATTAATTTAAGCTGCAATTCTGGGTACAATCTCTTTGGGAACTAGCTGGGTTATATTTAAAGATAATCAAACATTTATTGCTTAGACTTTTCTTTGACTTCAATAGTCAGAACCTCCTCCCCTGTCTCAGCAGAAGGAGCCATGGTGATGACGAGAGATTGACAGCTAGTTTCTCTGGGTAAAACTGCCCTTCTAATTGACTGGGGCTTTTCCTCTGTTGTAATAGAACTCGCTTCATCTTTGGACCTGTCCAGTGTTTTCTCTGATGGTCCTCTTCCTTTGTCTTCATCTTTTTTTCTTTTGCCTCCTTCTCCTTTGGAGTTTCCACTTTTTTTCTGGAAGAAGGAGTTATAAGGAATTGATATCAAATAATTAAGAACAAGGAGTCTTTTGGTTAGCATGCATTGGTCAGGGCCAAGCCAAAGGTTTTCTGAGTTAAGTGAGTAGGGGAATCATGTCTGCCTTGCTTCCGACTGTCATTTCACTAAGTTTTCTGGTGTGCTGGAGAATGGAGCTCAGCTGTTAGGTTTGATTTACAGTGTAGTCTAGATTGCATTTTTTTGTCCCCACCAAGGAATTTTCTTTTTTATTTTTCACAGCTGCTCAGAGAGTAGTTGTTTTCATTTTTTTTTTTTTTTTTTTTTTTTTTGGTACCGGAGATTGAACTCAGGCGGCAAAACCACTGAGCTAAATCCCCGGCCCTGTTTTCATTTTTAATCCAAAAGTGCCCTAAGAAACTCCCTCACTGAAGCAAGGAATTCTTTTCTTACTGGTCATCATATTCATAGAATTATTAGGCACAATGCTTAGAACTTTTATTTTTGATTTAAAATTAAAATGAAATTTAAAATATTTATCTTTTAATTTAAAAAGTATTAACCAAATCCAATCCTCTCCATTTGTCACATGTATGTTAGTATTATCTGTAGAAATTTCATAGTAAAAAAATGCACTATGTTCTTTACTGAGTCTTCTTGGAGCAAATTTGAGAGAGACTTGCTGAAGGAATAAATCTGCACAGATAAAGTTGGAATCTTATCAACATATTTACTTATATATACCCTTACTCCCATGTATATTTTGTGCAAATTATGATTTCTGTGCTGGTACAAATGAGGCATTTGATTTATAGTCTATCCCTAATTCTTACCACAATGTTGCATGTGAGGAAAAGAAAGGCAAATTTTAGTCTCTTGAATGTCTGTGGCTTATAATATTTACTTTCTTCTTCATTTTTTTTTGATTCTTTAAGACAGAGCCTCATCATATACAGACTCTGCCAAAAAAAATGTATACACACTTCAAGAAAAGACAAATAGTGTGATGTTTTTCAACAAATGGTATTACCCACATATGGGGAACTCAAGAGGATGTCATATATCACAGAAAACCCACAGCACTGCTGGCCCTTAGAGAAGAAATTGAAAAAGCATGTGCAGCCATCCCAATGACCAAGGTTACCCAAACAGCAGTTTGCCATACTAATAAATGTCTGGAAGCTAGTGGCCAGCACTTTGAGCACCTCTTATAATTGTAGAGGCCAGAGGTACTTGTATTAGTCTCATGATGTCACAATAAATTTAATATTAAAATATTTATACAAGTTTTTCTTTTCCTGAAGTATATATACAATTTTTTGGCAGGCTTTCTATATAGGGCAGGCTGAACTTGAACACCCTATGTACCCTAGAGTGGCCTTGAACTCACTGTCCTCCTGCTTCAGTCTCCTGAGGGATAGGATTACAGGTATGCCACCATACTTGGCTGCTTTATTCATGGTGTAAAAAGTCTACAGCTACTCATTTCTTATAGTTTTAAAGATAACATGATTATATTAAAAAAACTTAAATCTATCTGTTTCTCACTATCTACTTTCATAGATATTTTATGAAAATCAAAGAGATATTGAAACAAAAAAGAGAAAAACAGCATTTATTTCTTTACATTTCTAGGAATTAGAAGGCAGCTCAGTGTAAGCATGTAAGTCTGAATATTGAGTATTATTATTATTTTTTTGCCTTGAACTAAATCTGATCTTCTCCAAATTTCTTAACCTGGATCTCAGTTTCTTCATCTATGATGTAAAGGGCTTGAATAAACTCTGTAAGGTTACTTCTGGCTTTAACCCTTTTTTTTATGTTTATTAGTACATGTTTGCTGAACATAATGATTACACACATTGTGGGGAGTTGGTACATGTACATAGCACATCCTAATTCTTTCTACTTTCCTTTGCCCTCCCCTGTCATCCACTTCCCTGTGTCTCTAGATCCCTAACCCATTTGCAAAGGATCTGTCTCCCTATTTTGTATTATTCATATTATTTATTTATTTATTCCTTAAATTCTTTTATTGGTACATTTTAGGTATACAACACATTTACATTTATCATTGGCAACTTGTACCTTTACATGATGCATCTTGGTTTTTATTTTTTCCCCATTCCCAGCACTCCCTTCACCCCCTCCACCCTTCCCTATTTACAAAGACTTTGTTTCCTTTTTTTCCATTTCTCATAATTATTCCTTTCCCGTCTTTCCTTTCCCCTACCCCTCCCACTTTCCCTACCCCTTTGGACCTTTTCTTCCTATTTTGCATTATTGATTATTCATTCTAACCATTGGTACATTTTAGGTATACAATATAATGACATTCATCATTGGAAATTTGCACCTTTACATAATCTCTCTTGGTTCTTATTTTTTCCCCCTTCCCCTGCCCTCCCTTCAACCCCTCCATCCCTCCCTATTTACAAAGACTTTGTTTCCATTTTTTCATTTTCTCATAGTAATTCCATTTCCTTCTTTCCTTTCCCCTACCCCTCCCACTTCCCCTTCCCCTTTGCTCCTTTTCAACTGCAGACTGGATAAAGAAAATGTGGGTTTTTTTGCGCCGGGGATGTAGCTCAGTGGTTCTGATGCCTGCCTTGCAAGTGGAAGGACTCGAGTAAAAGAAAATGTGTTTTTTAAAAAATAAAATGGAGTACTACTCATCCATAAAAAATAAGAAATTAGAGACATTTATATCTAAATGGATGCACATTGAGGCGATACTCTTAAGTGAAATAAATAGGACACACATGTGTAAATACCAAATAGTTTCTCTAGTGTGAGAAACTGAAAGTGTAAATAAGGACTAAAAGGTATAATAGATAATGTGAAATAGGAAGAAAAGTATTATTCATATTTTATTTTGCTCTTTAAATTATTTATACTTTGAGTTTCTCATCTGAAAGAAACCATATGACATTTATGCTGTGTGTCTGACTTATCTCACAATATTATGGTCTCAAAGGGCATCCATTTTCCTATAAATAACTCAGATCTGTCATTCTTTATGGCTGAGTAGTACTCTATTGTGTACATATACCACATTTTCTTTATCTAGTTTTCTGTTGATGGGCATATAGGCTGGTTCCAAGATTTAGCTGTTATGAATTGTACTGCTATAAACATGGTATGCATGGATCACCTGGCTTTAAGCTTTTATGAAGTACACACACAAATAATATTTGTGATTATATTTACTACCATGTTGGTATAATGGATTATATATTTATATGTGTGTATATATGCACATATACTGTTTTCATTACTCATGGTAGTTTTGTTTTATAAAGTTGCCACAAACATGGAATTAGCAAATACTGAACCATTGCTCCTAGAGAAAAAATACAAGGTTAGATTCCTAAGAGCCTTGGGTCAGAAAATTTTTGTCAACTAATCAATGCATGTTTTGTGTGTATTTAATTTGAGGAATTAATTTGATGAATTTTTGATTCATTACACTGAACTCCTGGACAACAAAATTATAACTAATTAACTAAAACTTATCTAACACACAGACTTTCTAAGGTATGTTACAGTGTTTTTGCAGTCAGAAACTCTGAACAGTATTTCAGCACTATACTTGGAGGCCAATTCAAACAGTAAAATCACCCAAAATAAAAAAGAAACACAAAAACATGCAAAATATTGCACTAAGTACATGGTGAAGGGGTCACTTTTGTGCAATATGAGAGTGAAACAAGAAAGTAGTGTTTTCTTGCTCAGCCTCAACGTGGAGTTTCGGCATCTGGGAACTTTTTTTTTCTAGTCAGAAAATGCCCTTGTTTGAGAATGACTGCAAAATCACCGTTAGTATTGATTTGGGGTCACAAATAAATTATAATGAGTGGGTAGATTCACAAATACAGAGCTCACGACTACTGAGGATCCACTGTATTTATAAATACATACATATTAAAGCCATTTGTAAAGAACCATGAGTATTAAATATGATGCTATATAGGAATATAATTTAAATAATAAATGTGGTATACAAAGGAGTAATTATTAGCATTATATTCATCCAAATCACCCCATTATCTGATGAAATTAGAGTAGGCACTGGTCTGGGTATACTTAGTCAGGACTTGCTCCATTACAGCCCTCCATTCACTCTGCTCATTACCTGAGCTCTCTTTTCTCTCTTCAATTTGAGTAGTCTCCCAAGATCTACTTTTCCTCTACCTCCCAGAAGAGCTTTAAACATTTTGGGTGTCTCTTGTTTTGGTGCGAAAAAGAAGGCAAGTTCTTTTCTTGGAGATGTTTCCTCTTTGGGCTTATCCTTCTGTTTTGAAAGCACTCTGTAGAGAAGAAAGAAAAGCTGTATTGAGTACCTTTGTGAGAGTTTTGGCAAAATCTACCAGAAAAAAAAGGTAATTTCTTCTACCTGGGAACTTTCAATGGGTAACTCATTAACAGTTGTATTTAAGCATATCTCAGGGAGAAAGTTGACTACAATCATAACAAATTTATCTTCATCTTAGATTTCACAGAGTAAAACCAACTCTGTCTGCTTCTGTTGGGGTTTTAACAACTGTACCTGGCTTTCTTTATGAGAAGCTTTTCAGAATCTGGATAATGCACTAGAATTTCTTCAAGGGTCTTTTTGTCCAGAGTTAAAAGATTGGCAAACCCATGGGCTACCACATCGGCAGTTCGACGGTTTCCTCCTCCCATTGCCAGAAGGCTACAAGAGAGAAAAGGGAGTCTTGGCCACAGTTTCATTTGTACTTCACTGAAGTCTTTTTTGGTGCCGGGGATTGAACTTGGGACCTTGTGCTTGAGAGGCAGGCGCTGGAACCACTGAGCTAAATTCTTGGCTCTCACTGAAGTCTTTTTAAAAATAAATAGCAAATATTATAACTATTTCCTTCCAGACTACATTTGTTTTCCTTAACATAGGTCTATATTCAGGAGAGAGTACTTTACCAGAACCTTATACTACTGGAGGGAAGAGCATTTTCCCCAGTGCAGCTCTTCAAGCCTTCCCAGTATAAGTGGATGGGAAGCTAAAAAAACTTGTAAGCTCATAGCACTGCCCCACCCCCTCTGCCAAAGGCTGAGACATAGTCATAACATTGTAGATTATTTCCCTTCCCTTCCACCTTGCCCTAACACCTACAGGTTTCCGGTGTAAGAGTGAATTAGAGCTGACACAGCTGTAGGAGGCAAATGCTCTCTGAAGAAGAGGACTTAAGGAAGCTAAGTCAACAGAGGAGACAGAAACAAAAACAGAAGAGGAATCAGAAGCTTCTGGCACCTACAGCTATGCCAAATATTAAACACACCCCAGCTGGGTGTGGTGGTGGATGCTGTAACCCTGGCTACTCAGAAGGCTGAGACAGGAGGATCAAAAGTGCCAGGCCAGCCTGGGCAACTTAGCAAGACCCTATCTCAAAATAAAAATCCAAAAAGGGCTGAGATATAGCTCAGTGGTACAGCACTTGCCTAGCATGTATGAGGCCCTGGGTTCCATCCCAGTACTAAAAGCAGAAAAAACAAAACAAAACACACACCCCAGCTCCTAGCCAGATTAGTATAGAACTTCACATTAGAGATCTGTTTAGCTCAGTTGCTATGACCTGTTACATCATTTCTAACTTTCAACAACAGTCAAAAGAAATGCTGAGGCAAGAAAAAAATCAGTGTGAAGAGACAAGCAAGCATCAGAAAAGACTGAGATGACAGAGGTATTGGAATTATTAGACTGGGTATTTAAAAAGGGGCAGCAAAGATTTTCTCAGAATAAGTAGCTGAGTGAATCTATTGCTAGGAAACTTGCTTTGCAAGAAATTCTAAGAAATTCTTTAGAAAGAAGGAAAATGATAAAGATTAGAAACTCAAGTCTACATAAAGGAAGGACATGAGAAAAGGAGTAAATGAAAGTAAAGCAAAATATTCTATTTTTCTTATTCTTAATAATTTATCTAAAAGATAACAGTTTAAACAATAAAATAGTAGCATATATGGCAATAATAGCATATGAGTAAATGAAATGAATGATAACAATGTCGAAAGGGTTGGGAGGGAAGAACTGGGAATGTTTTGTTATAAGGTAACAGTCATGCATGTGAGGTGAAATAATGTTATTTGAAGGTAGGCTCGGTTTTTAAAATGTACAAGGAAAACTTTAGGGCAGCGATTAAATTTTTAAAAAATAAGTATAATTATTATGCTAAGAGGGGAGGGAAAAAAGAATCATGTAAAATATTCAATTAAAGCCGAAGCAAGGAAGAAAGAAAAGAAGGAGAAAAAAATACCTACCATAGGTCACCTTATGACATTAAATTTAGTCACTCACTTCCACCTGACATTAAAGACTGGGGGCTAGGGAGGGCAGTCCAGGATTCTCCACACCACTTATGAAGGGAGTCACTCCTCCAAAACACAAAGGTTGTATTTGGAATCCGTAAGTGTGACTGTATTAATGCCTACTTATTTTGCTCAATAATTTTGACATTTAATTCTTTTTCTCCAGACACTTATTTTAGTCCTTTCCTAGAGGTTCTCTCTGAGGCGATCTCTGCCTTTGCCAGAGAAGCAAGAGAAATTAATTGTATTCCATCTACTTATGTATCATCCTATCTGTCTATCCATCTATCTATCATCTATTCTCTCTCTCTATCTCTCTCCTCATGATTGTGCTTTCACACATTTACCTACCCAAATTCCTATTTACTTTCCTATCTATGAAATGGCTGTTACTATTCAAAAGAGAATGATTGGATAAGTCAATTTCATTCACATTCCTGTACTCTCAAACACTGGGTAATCCAGCAGTTAGGCAGTGCTGGATGGCATTGGGAGCTTAATTTGAATCTAAGAGTGCCTCTGTGAGTACGACAGACTATATGAGGAGAACGGAAATAACATATTTAAATGTCAGGTTATTTTGAGATTTCTCAAGCTTTAATTAAACTTGCCTACAGGTTACACATTTGGAGTGCTTGATGAGTTTTTGAACGGAAGAAATAGTCTGTCTGCCAGATGGATTTTGCCCAAAGTCTCTCAGCTGTGTTTAAAATAACATCTTTTTTCCCCCTTTTGTCCAAAAAGTGCTTTTCTAGCATTTGACCAAAGGAAAGTTTTACTCACTAAATCGCTTAGTAAGAAGGTTCCTAAATATTTCCAACCCCATATAGAGTTACTCAAAGAACTCATGCTGGAGGACAAATAGTTCAGGTTAATGTTAAATGTCTCCAGGTTAAAACAAAAAACAAAAAACATGTGAACAGAGCAATGGCCCAGGAAACAAAGAAATTGGTTCTAATCTTAGACTTAGCTCTATTCGAGGTGACCTTGGACAACAGCTCAAGGACTTTATTGATTTTCCCTTTAATAATGTAAGTATTAAGTCCTTACTACATATTCAACCTTTATGGTTTTATGAAAAGAATACAGGCATTGGAACCAAGTAACTTCCCTGTTTTGTAAATAAGTTTATGAACAGGTTAATGATCTCTTCTGTAGGAAACAAAGCCATCTTTATTACTTATTACAGGTACCTGATTATCAAGAATTAGCCGTTTGAGATATACATTATATTCAATTATGAAGAAGATGCAATTAGGTAAATTCTGAGTGAGCAGTTTTAAACCCTGCTTTGTGATGTATACCTGGACACTGAGAAACTTGTTTTGTACTAATATGCCAAAGTTCAATGAGTGAACAAAAGTAGTGTAAATGTCACAGAGAGACCAGTGTATTTGAACACCATATGGGAGAACTTGTATGTATAAACATCAGGAACAAGCAGCAATTTGGATATACATACACACCATCCAAACATTCACTCTTGTACAACTACAGTTTGAAAGCACTCTCCAAACTTCATGTATTAGAAACTTAATTTTCAAATTCATATGTTAATGATATTTGGAGATGGGACCTTTGAAAGTAATTGGGACCAGATGAATCACGAGAGCAGGGCCCCTCCTGAGGGCATAAATGGCTTTATAAGGAGAGCCAGCTTGCTCTGTCTCACCACGTGATGCTCTGTGCTATGATGCAACAAGAAGACCCCTACCAGATGCCAAGAGGATGCCAATGTCATGATTTGGACTTCCCTGCTAGGGAAGACTGTCCCAGGACTGTGAGCCAAATACATTTCTATGGTTTGTAAATTCCTTAGTGTTATGGTTTGTGTCTAAATGTCCCCTCCACCCCCCCAAGCCTCATGCAGTCATAGGTGGGGCTTTCTCAGATGTTGCTGGATCTAGAGTATGTGGCACTGGGATTGATTCATTGTGCAACGCTAGGAACAAAGGCACTAGGATTAAGGATATTAGTGCTACCCAGCCTAAGTAGCCCAGATAAGATATAAGGGATAGAAACAGCTGTTGTCATCTCTTGCTGCTTTGCTACTTTCTGCCCACCATGAACTGTTTCTCTTGTGCGATGGCTGTCTGCCATGCCACTCTGCCTTGGAGTCAGCTGATTATCGACTGAAACCTCTACAAACTGTGAGCTAAATAACCTCTCCTCCTTTAACTTTGGGCGTTGGGTATTTTGTCTCAGAAACGAGAAAAGTAACTAAGACATTAGGTATTTTGTTTTAGCAACAAAAAGTGGACACACATATTCACATATACATACATAGATATATAATGTACATATATATGTTTGCATTTTTTTTACAGAAATCTAGAATGTTCAGATTTTTTTTTTCATTCCAAAGTTTTTTCAGGGTCACCACACATGGCATTACAAATTGTGCGTTGCATGTGCACAGTATAATGTCATGTGAAATCCCTGTACTTGCATAGTGCACAATGTGCACAGCCCTTTTTAGCAAGGCCTCTGTGTCCGGAAAGCAGTCACATGGGAAAGTGGAATAAAAAAAAAAAATCAAGTGTAGAAGCAAATGGCAAACAAAAATGGGAATATGAAAAGGGATTTATTTAAAAAGTCAAACTTTGATGTGAAAGGGTTGCAAATTTGGCTTTAAGCTATTTTTACTACAAATAAATAGATCAATTATTGGTTTTAAGACAAATAAAAATATCTCCTGAAGGGCTTCATAGGATAAGACCACTCTGTAATGTGATGAAGAGCTTCTTACTCTCACAGTAGACACAATGGTAAGTTTCCTAGGATTGTGTGTAATAGAATTTCCAGTAAAGGCTGTGTGTAGCTGTCAATACATTTTAGTAAGAGTAATTCTGTGAATGAAGCATGGTCGTCAGTCCAATACAGTCTAGATACCCAGCAATCTCTTTGCTGCTCTGGAATGATCCATGGTACTGATTGCAATATTTGAAGAAACAATCCTTACACACCATTTTTTCTCTGATGTGTTTGTTTATTATCTAATTTTGAGGTGCTGGGGCCCAAGCCCAGGGTTTTGCACATGCTAGGCAAGTGCACTAATATCTATCCACACTCCATTTCCCAAGCTGGATTTGATAAACTCTTAAGTTTTTTATATGAGTTTGAGACTGTATAGAGGATTGTGCTTTAGTGGTTAATTGTGCTGGGCAAGATAATTCACTGTATAAATTGAAATGAAAGGGAAAAAATAAATTAAGCAAAAATTATGAGTGTAGACAGCATACAGTACTCCATAATGGACTTGTTCTGGGTTTACATAGATGATTAACATATGCCCTCAGGTTGTTTGTACTCTGGGAGTGGAGGAAGTGCGTCTGAAGACAGTAGAAGTAGCAAATATTGATATCAGTAATAACTGCATTAGTAGCTAACATTATTGAGTAGTATGAAGCAAATAGTTTTCTAAGTTTTTTCTATTCATCCAAGTAATGCTTTTCAATCCTATAATGTTGTTATATATTATTGTGACTCTGTTTTGATTGGTGAAGAAATGAAGTCTCAGTTGAGTAATTCATCCAGTCTGACAACTTGTAAGTCATGGCACTGGAATACAAGGCTCTTCAGGCAGTCTTTTTAGACAGATAAACTCGAGAAGGATTAATGCTTTGATAACTGTAAGGGATAGGAATGTTTCCGTAAATAAAGGTGTTCTAGTCTTAAATGAATTGCCTCATGTAGAATTATTTCCTAGAATAGAAATAAAACTAACTCTAAACACTGTCAGTGAAAAATCCTATTTCTGAGTAAAAGACTAAAACTTCAAATATTTGTTCTCATTAAGCAAATTTCCAACTGAGTTACATTTGGGGATAAGAGGTTAGGTCACCTATGTAGATTTTTCCTGAGATATTCTTTTATCTTTGTCAATGTTGTTGGGCAATATTTTGTTACTTAACAATTTTGCAATTTGACTCCATAAATTCTGATAAAACTTTAGTAGGTGAGCAAATATCAGAGGATGTCCGGGGGTCACCTCTGCCTGGGCTTCTTGCTCTTTGCAAATACTTTGATATTCATAAAACTGCATACTGAATGGCAAACACATGTTAGCCTAGAATTTTCATGTGTGTGTGTAAAATTTTTTGAGGAGCATCTGCACTCATGAATTTTTAGCAAAGTTGGAGAGTTTGGATTTCACAGATATAAAATGTCTGGTCCCCTTTTCCTCTGTCAGATTTCAATTTTGAATTGGTCTTAGGGAAGTGGATGGAAAATGAAGAATTTGGGTAAAAATTCTAAAGGAGTGTGGAGGAAAAGAATAAATGCATTCTTTATTTCGTGTCCTGTTGTTTATTTGTCTTCTTTCAAGTGCCCAGGGGAATACTTTACTATGATACTTTCATTAGAAAATCCTACATTAGGGCCGGGGATTTAGCTCAGTGGTTCTGCCACCTGCCTCACAAGCTCAAGACCCAAGTTTGATCCCCCGTACCAAAAAAAGAAAAAAAAGAAAATTAATTAAATTAAATGAGCTAATATGTTATCTTTTTGAGTCAAAACACCTAGCAATGTCATATATTTGTATAATGCTTATAGTTTTAGAAGTACTGCTTTTAAAAAATGTGAATCCACACATTTTCCTATTTAATGACCACATCAATTTGGTGAGATAGATTTTTACCTATGCTTCCAGGCATGGGTAATTGTTCAAGAACAAATACTTAAGAGTAGTATCATTGAAATTAAAATCCAAGATGCAAGCTGTCCAAGTGAAGGGATCTTTTTTTTATGCCATAATTCCAGTGATGGCAATGAAGTCATTGTTATTGTTTTTCTGATGCAGACTTGCTGATGAACATTATGAGAAATAAGCAAGGAAGCTAATCAGGCTTGACAAATTGTGTGAGGGTCTGAATCTTAGAATCTCTGAATTTTCTCTTCACTATTCCAAACATAGTAAAGAGTCTTGGTCTAGCTTTGCATGAAGTTGCTTAGGAGGAGCCTTGAGAATATTTAAAGAGATGATTGAAAAGTGATATTGATAGTGTATTTGATCACAGGACTATTGTGAGATTCTGGTGAGGTATGTTTTTGTTCTAAGCAAAAAGGTACTGCACAACCAAAGAGACTATATTCTAGAGGAAACAGTGAAATGTAAATGTATATTTTTAACACAGGTATTATTCATAGGTTTAAAATAGGAAAAGAATGGAAATAATAAAGTCCCGTCAATTTAAGCAAGTATTCTTAACTCTGCTCATATATATATACCTACTATCTCTACCTCTCAGGAAAGGAAAAGAAAAAGATAATAAGAATTACTCTGAGGACAAGTAGGAACATGGAATTAAAATAATCTGAAGATCTAGACATAATCCTGGTACTTTTATTTTTTAAAAATGACTTTTCAGGACAAAATAGACAAAAATGGTTTGAAAAGGAAAAGAAGATTTAAAATTAGTCCTCAAAATATTTGGCCTTTTCAAAATGATACAAGGTAAATATCGAAATGAAACCCACAAAATGGATAATTTGACCAATATAAATGTTGAAAAGAACTTAGACATTTTGATTGAATATTAGATGGCTAAAACATATAAGAATACATCAGAACCTAAATTCTACCCAATAACTTGTTTAATATGATGAAAAAATGGTGAATGAAGAAAAAATGCAGAAGGTATATGATCATATTTACAAAAATAAATAGTCCCATTGGACATTAACTCACTTAGCAATATTTATTGAGGACCTATTATTTTCCTGGCACTATTTAGAGAAATGCAAATTAAAACAACCTGTTAAAATACAAAACCAATGAGAATAATAAAGTAATATCAGCAATTCTGAGGAAAAATAGCTATATATTGCTGGTTGTGTTGTAAATTGGTTCAATTTTTGTGGGAAATAGTCTCATATATTAAAAGAATTATAAAAAGTTTCTACCTTTTGACCTACTTATTTCACTTCTGGGAATAAATATGAAAAAAACTTAAAAGAAAACAAAGTAATTTTATGAAGATAAGTATAGCAGTACCATTTTTAATAATAAAAAGTGACAAAAGGGCACAAGGCAGAATACGCATATTCATGACCAAAATAAATGTGTTTTCACAAAGACAGAAAGATAATTGCGTTCACTTATCTATTAAAAAACTATTAAGCACTTATGTGGGCCAAGCACTGTCCTAAGGGCTGAGGGAAGGAGTGCAGGAGAAACCACTCATGGTGTCTACCAAGATCTCTGTGAACCTCTGGGGGTCTTTGTGCAAATTAGAAAAATGTGGCCTCTCTGGGCACATGCAGTCCTATGTGTACAAAGCAGGGCTGGAAGAATGCCCACCTTGAAAAGTAAAAAGCACCTGCATAACAGTGAGGGCTTATGACCTAGAAGTGGAGTGTACAAGTGGAGCTGGATTCCAGTCCTTCCAGCTCCTCATGGGATATCCTGGTACACAGATCACAGTTAGTATATCCAATCCAGATAGTCCCCTTAAAAAAGGAAAAAAATATATTGAAAAATAAATGCACCAATGACTACAGCTACAAAGATAAATGCTTTGAAAGGAGGGAATAGTTTGACAAGAACACATATCAAGGAGACCTAGGAGGTCCCATTAGTGGGGAATTCAGAAAGCCTGAAAGAAGCTGAGCTCTAGGTCAGGAGGGTGGGGAGGGTATCCAGACAAAAGTAACAGCAGGTGCGGAAGACTCCCTGTGGCTGGAGGGAGTATGGTACAATCACAGAGCTGAAAGGGATCAGCAGGATGTCTGGAATGAATGTGCAACTTGAAGTAGAGAAATAGGCACGGCTAAATACTTCAAGATTTTGCAGATCTGTGTTTCTGGAAGATCACTCTGGCTGCAGAATAGAAGCTGCATTATGAAGTATGTGGTAATTGGAGTGGGTGACTTGAAACCAGTCACTGCAGACATCCAGTGAAGAGGTGGAGGTAGTTTGGACCAAAGTGGTGGTAGCAGAGAAGGCAAGATGCTAACCATCAGAGACACTGTTCAGCAGGTGAGATCAACAGGTCTTGGGGGTAGACTGGCTATGTAGGGGAAGTATAGGGAGGTGTTAAGCATGACTGCTTTATCTTCCCCCAGCAAACATTTAAATTCTGGATCCCATTAATTTAAAATCAACGTGTCAGCAGAACTGTGCTCCCTGTCATGACTATAGTGGAAAATCTTTTCTGCATCTGTCAGCTTGTGATGGTTCCAAGCATTCCTTGACTGTGGCTTCAGAAGCTCAGTTTCTGCCTTAGTCTCTGCATGGCCTTCTCTTCTCTTCTTCTTTTATAAGGACACTTGCTACTAAATTTGAGACCCATTCAGATAATCCAGGATTATCTCATTTTGAGATCCTTGATCCTTACCTTTTCTGTTTTTATTTATTTTGTTTTTGAGACTGGGTCTCTTTATGTAATCCAGGCTGGCCTTGAACTCACTATGTATATAGCCCAGGCTGGCCTGGAACTTGCAGTCCTCCTGCCTCATCATTATGAGTACTGGGATTGCAAGCATGCACCACCATGCCTAGTTTAAGGTCCTTATCCTAATGATATCTGCACTGATCCTTTTTCCAAATAAGATCAGATTCACAGGTTCTGTGGGTTAGGATATGGGCATATTGTTGAAGGGATCACCCTTCACCCCACTATAGGCATCATGTGTGAATAATCTTTAATGTACCCCAAAATAGGGGCTACTAGAACTGACCTATAATGCATTGTTGTTTCCACATATCATTTGAAGGAGCAATGAAGTATCTATTTTCAGTTTCCAAATTCTGCTTCGGATCTTAAGTCACTATGGTAAGTCCCTATAGTAAAGGCTTGGTTCCCGAGGGCAGCGCCATTGGTGGAAACTTTAAGGGAAGAGGCCTAGTGGGGTTCCAAGGTCATTGTGGGGAGACTGTGGGAGTCCTTAATGGACACTGTGGAATCTCGGACTTTTCCTTTTCTTTCTCTTTTGATCCCTGGCCATGAGATGAATGGCTTTTGCTCTGGTAGATGCTCATGCTATGATGTGCTACAGTACAGCCCCAAAAGCAATGCATCCAACTGATCATGGGCTGGGACCTCTGAAACCATGAGCCCAAACCAACCGCTTCTCTTCATAAGTTGATTATCCCAGGTATTTTTTGTGGTGATGGAAAGCTGTCTAACGCACTAAAGAATCTCAAGTAAATGTCAAATCTGAAGGACTCACTACTGGTCTTTGTGTAATCATTTGCTCCAAAAAGTTTTGTGCACACTATACTTTCATCACTGGATACAATCACCTGGGTTGAAATCTTTCATTTACTTATCTCACTTGTTTGTGAGGCCCTTGAGCAAATGTTTCTTGTATACCTTGGCACTCTTGTGGCTGGTATTGTGTCTGGCAGAGAAGGGATTTTCTCCGAGGCATCATTTTCTCTGAGACCCCTCACTTTTGACTGTAAGGGGGCCAGAATATAATTTTCTTTGTTTTCACCAAAACACAATTAACTACTTAATTAATTAATAACTGCTGAGCCAGATGTGATGGTGCAGGCCTGTGATCTCAGCACTCAGGTGTCTGAGGCAGGAGGATCACTGCAAGTTTGAGGTCAGCCTGGGCTGGGCTACACAGTGAGACCTTGTCTCAAAAAAACTAAAAAAAAAAAAAAAATTGCAGAATGGCTGATTTACAGAGGCATGATATAAAAAAAATCACCATGGGCTGTATAGTTTTCATGTAGCTGCTGGTAATATAAAACTGGGTAAGTACTAGTTCTTATACTTTAATAGCTCAGTCTGTTGAAAAAGCCTATTTGAACAAATTGAGTATATATCAGTAGTAATTACTGTAATAGAGGCATGAATTAAGTGCTGTGGAGGCATAAAACAGGTAGCTACTATTTATTATGGGGTGTTTAGAGATGGCTTCAAAGAGAGGGAGAAGACATTCCAAAGTAAGATGAGATCAGTAAGAAATCCTATTGGAAACATAACAGCAATACAAAAGTAAAAATAAAGACATTTCAAGAAAAGTGAGGTTCTAACAGATGCAGAGAGAGAGACAGGAAGTGGTTGTAAGTATTCAGTGAATAAGACTTGACCCTAAATGTATGTGTAAGGGTGATGGAGTCAGAACCAACACGAAGCCATCCCTCAGAAAACTCTGGGTCTCTCCTTTAAAAATGGGGTATTTGTACTCTTCAGATGTTCATTGGAAATATGCTCTGGAGGATGAGGCAGGAGGATCACCATGGGTTTGAGGTTAGCTACATAGTGAGTTCAAAGCCAGCCTGAACTATATGGCAAGACCCTGTCTCATAAATAATCCCCTTCACCACCCCACCCCCAAATTTAGTCTGGGTTTTTTTTCATGACAGGCTCTAAAACTGTATTTTAGTCAGGGCTTTGCTCTTGTGGATTAATACATAATGTCTTTGAAAATTTTCAATTCTTTTCTTTCTTATTTTTTCCTGAGAAAAAGGAGCCTCTTTAAAAAGTTACATGATAGTGCTGGACTTAGCTCATTTTAACAAAGGTTACAGCATTTCTGAGTAGTAAACACTATTTCTGATCTTTCAGGTGCTGGATGTTTGGCAGACATGCCTCCATCTGGAATGAATGAGTAGAGCCCCAGGGGCAGAGAACAGTTGTGGGCCTGAGAAGCCCATGGGTATCTGGACCAGGAACATGCATCTTGTTTCTACTCAGCCAAAGCCAGGAAGAGAATTAAGGCAAAAAACAACCATTTGCTAGAATCAATCAGATTATTGAGCAAGTTTAGAGCATGTCTAGTCTGCTGGTTTCAATTTGGCTTTAGCTACCAAATGGGTAAGAAGGGAATTATTTGAGAAACTGCTGTCAGGACTCCAGGACTACTTTCAGTTGCAACTCAGCAGCACCTGGATTTTATTCCTAAGGTATTTCCTCCTGTGATGATAACATCAACAATTAATATACTGAACTTATAAAGTTTTATTCTTTAGGGAGGGAATAGTCAATGCTTGGGAGAGGTCAGATAATTAATTTCTGCAATGTTTGAGATTAGGCCATTGCATGTTTTATGACCTTGAAGATAATAGTGATTATTAAGTCACAAAAATATTAAATTACCTTTGCAAGGATTCCCAGTAAGGAAGTAATAGAAATAGGCAAATAACTCATGTCTTTGACATTATGAGAAGCACTTCTTCCACTGCCCCAGAGCAGAATTCTCACAGGAGTGTGCACCCAGTCATGAAACCAGGGGAGAATTTAAAAAGGACAGCATATGATCATCAGAAAAATAACATGCTTTGACATTCTAAGGAAACCTGAATTGTGCTAATATGAAGTCATCTGAAATTACCTGTGTCTGAAGAATTCTAAGATAACTTTCTTGCAACTATGAAGTCAGGGATTCAGCACATGCCTTTCTTCTGCAGTGTGTTGGAAAGATCTCACGATGCTGACTCATGAAGACTCCAATTGGAGTGTTGTCCCTATAACCCATGAGCTGTCCTATCCCAGGCAAGATACTTGGCAGTGTGGAACAGCCATTTTCTCAATTATCATTTACTTGGGTCACTGCACCTTGCTTCCTTTGTTTCATTTCTGCTCCGTTTCTGTCTCTTTTCAATACAGGTATTGGAATGGTCTTTAAAATCATAATTTAGATTGTGTCATTCTTTTGCTTAAAACCCTCTAGTGCATCCATTTGTATTAACCATAAAACAAATTTCTTACCATAGCCCAAAACACTTTGAACAATTTGGCCTTGCTCATCTCTTTGCCATTCTTACTCAGTGTGCTCCAGCCTATTGACCTTTCTGCCCCTTGACTCGACAAGGTAGTTTTACATCTAGGCCACTGCTGTTTTATCATTTGAGAGTCTCTTCCCCCATTCTGAGTGGCTCCTCTCCTCTTTCAAGCCTCAGGTCAAATATCATCTGTTCAAAGAGGTCAGCCTTCATTATCATATCTAGAGTACTATCCTCTGTCATTTTCTAATAAGTTTTTGCATTCATTGCAGTTATCATAATGGGAATTTTTCTTGTCTAATTAATTGTTCAACTATTTTTTCCAGTTTCCTCCACTAGACTGTAAGATTTGTGTGGGGCAATATTTTGTCTACTTTTTGGATTTTTTTTTTTGGTACTGGGGATCAAACTCAGGACTTTTTGCTTGTGAGGCAGGCAAGGCACCACTAAGCTAAATCCCCAGCTCTTGTCTACTGCTTTTAAGTGTATTCCCAGGGTTTAGAGCTATATTTACAATCTATCACATACCAGACATACAAAGATATATATTTTTGATGAATAATGAATAATTTCAAATGTAGAACTGAATATGGAAGCGTTTAACTTGCAAAACTCTTAAATTTACTCTCTACATTCTTGCTCTTGGGGACTTACTTGTTCTAGGATAAAATTCTCCTAGCCCATAGAAAAAATTGATAATAGTAGTTGATATTTATTGAGCTTCAAGAGATACTGGACACTAGTCTAAGTGCTTTTAGTGAATTAATTCATTAACAAACTGTATCAGTCAGCTTTTCCATCATGGAAATATAATACCAAACACCTATTACTTAAAGGAGTAGAGGTTTAATTTAACTCATAGGTTAGTGATATACAGTCCATGGTTACCTGGCTCCTAGGCAGAAGTCTCATGGCAGAAGGACGTTGCAGAGCAAATATGCTCTTTAGAGGAGGGTAACAGTGCCAGAGAGGAAAGGGTAAGGGACTAGACATGCAACCAAGGCCAAGGCCATGCCTCCATGACCCACACAAACACCCATGAAGTGTTCTCCATTAATACTCTGGGTGGATCCCATAGCCAGTCAAATTGGCACTCTATCCTAACTACCACACCCACCCCTTATCAGCTTGCTACCCAAACACATTTTAAGTCACACTTAATCTCCAAATAAAGACAAATTCATGATTCTACCTAATACAACCATCCTGAATACGACCAGAAATGACCCCACTTCTCTGGTACCAATTTTCTGTGTTAACTTTCTTATTGCTGGGAAACAATGCCCAATACCTCCTTAAAGGAGGAGATGTTTAATTTGGCTCGTGGTTTTGGGCTGCTCATCCACGATCAACTGCCTTCAAGGCAGAAATATCATGTGGAAATGTCTGGTGTAGCAAAGGTGCTCAGTTCATGTCAGCCAGGAAGAAGAACAGGTAAACAGTGCCAAAGAGGAGGGGGCAAGGGACCAGGCATAAAACCCAAGGCCATGCCACTGTGACCCATCCAGACACACCAGAAATGTGCTCCACAAATCCTCAGGATGGATTCCAAAGCCATTTAAATTGACACTCCACCCAAACCACCATGCTGTCCTTCAAAGATATGTACAATTATTATTCTAATTAAGATGAGGGAATAGAGGGATAAAGTAACAGAAGAACAAAACTTGGAAGTGGTGAATTGAGATTTAGACTCAGGCAATTTAGTTCCACAGCAGTGATCATATTTCTAAAACCTACTCAAAGCCTCCTTGTTAGCTTGCATTCAAGTTTTACAATAATCTAATAGCCAAACTCTCAGCCTTTTCTTTCAACATTCATTCATTCACATATTCATTCAACACATATTAAATATGTACTTTATGATGGACACTGACCTAGGTCCTGGGACAAAAAAGCGAACCTAATGTCTTTCTTCAGGTCTTTCGAAGGAGGGAAGAGGAAAAAATCAACAGAAACGTGAGCAATATTTAGCACAATCAAACCTTTGGTAATGTCGAGTAAGGACTTACTTATTTTATAACCCAACATTGTCCATGTATGACAAGCAATAAACTTCATTATTTATGAGGCATTCTTCTAATACCTGATTTCTCCAAACACTGCCCCAGCTTTCAGAGTAACCAGGACCTGGGCACCATCAGGGCCTCCAAGAACTTGAATTTCTCCTTGCTTGATGATATACATTTCTTTACCAATGTCTCCCTGTATGCCAAATATAAAGATGAAACAGCAGCCACTTTATTCTTGAAAATTAGTTCCCAAATTAAGAAATGCAAACTTTTCTAGATGAAAATGAAAATTAATGCAAATTAAGGAAGCACAGAATGTCATTGTAAGAGTACTTATCTTAAGACCTGAAGTGGTTACAGACCTGGATTGGACATATCATGTGAAAAGAGAAGTCCTCACTGGGCATGTGAAGATACTTCATTTGGAACCTTGCTTTAGGAATGGTCAGGGACAAGGAATCAGTTGATTGTATGTATGATTGAATCTGGCTTTGGTGACCACTGCTATGCTCTCAAGAATGTACTTGTTCTATCCAAACAGCATGGGCTGTGGTCATTTGAAGGTCAGTTCTATTCTTCTTCTTAAGGCATTGAAGTATGATTTTGGGAATTCAGACATATGAGAATGCTATTTTTCTTATTCTACATTGAGAGGGAGTGTTAATGCAGCAAATTGTTTTACTCAGTTCTTGCTTATCTTTGAGAATTCTAGGAAGCTAGCACAATGACACTAGATGAAGCCCTGAGGATTCAACCCTCGGGATATTTGCATAGTCAGGCAATGGTATTGTTCTGTAGGCCTTAGGTGGTATGGAAGTATATACCAGGCTGTCAGCATTGTTTAAAGTAAGCACAATGATTTCTGATGTCTACCTAGTAGCTAGCTTGAAGTTTGAGCCATGACTAGTCATGTAACTATGAGACTTCCCCATTAAGAACCCTGGACCCAAGACTCAGATTGACTTCTTGAAGTAGAGATCTTTTGCTCATGACTTTGTTGTCCACTGGAGAGAAAAATGTGACCTGCACAATAGTAGGACCCAGGATGCTTGTGCCTGATTTCTCTAATCTGCTCATGTACATCTTTTTTGTCACTGTCCCCACTTCCTTTGCTTTAATAGATCTTAAGCTATATATAACTTTATGTTAAGTCATGTGAGTCCTTGTAGCAAATTACCAAACTGGTAGGTAATTGTGGGGTTCTTCGATACATCTTCTCACTCCAACTTTCAAAAAGAATAAATAGGTCTTTCAAGCGACTTCAGTGATATTCAAGTGAAGAAAGGTTGTTAAATTATAAATAGGTAAGTTTACATAATACTAGGCAAATAATTTGAATAATAGTCCCCACATATCAGAATGAGTAGGGTCTTGATCACTCTGGTCAGTTCCTGTGGTCTGAGTGTGTCCTCCAAGTTTTATGTGTTGGATTTAATTTCCAAATTCATATATTAATGATATTTGGAGGTGGGACCTTGGGAAGTTATTAGGTCATAGTTTCCTGGATTATCACCAGAGTGATTTTATTACAAAGGCCAGTTTTCTTTCTCTGGCAAGCTTACTCTCTCTGCTTGTCATATGATGCTCTCTGTCATGTCATGACCTAGCAAGAATGCCCTGATCAGAGGCTGGCACCATGCTGCTGAATATTCACAAGATAGAACCACGAGCTAATAAATTTTCTGGTCTGTGGTATTCAGTTATAGCAACAGAAAATGGACTAAGACTAATATTTTAAAATAGCATGAATATAAAAAATTCATTTATTTGGTATAGGAAGGGGCTGGGTTATTTGAGTTAATAAAATGTTCTCATTAGTCGTACTTTCAAAAGATTAAATCAAATCAATTGAGGTTGATTATAATCTATGCTTTGAGATGGTTGAAACAATGTCTACTTTGTTCTAGTTCTAAGCTCAAGGCTTGATAAATAGTAGGCACTCATTTATGAATAAAGAAAATACAACTTAATAACTGGCTCTAGGAAGTTTTGAAGTCTTTTGATTCCTAGGGTTATGTCCCTGTCCCTGTACATCAAGTATGATCATGAGGTTGAGTTTAAAGTTACCTGACCCTATCTCTTAACCCAGTTAACATCTGGGAAGTTGAAATACTCATTTTATTACTCTGTTCCACTGATGAGGAAGGTAGAATAAGTAAGTACTATTATTTCCATTTTTTAGAAAGAAAAACAAAGGCACAGATTGGCTTAGCTGGCTAATCAACATATGGCTTGGTATTTAAAAGCAAAAAAGAAGCCTAGAACCCACATCTCCTAACAGCAACTGAAGAAGTATTTTTAAATTTTACATTGTGCAAAATACTAAGCATAACTTTATACTTAAGTATAGATCAAAGGAGAAATTGGATTAATTTTATATTTATATAATTCTAATAATATATTGCATAGTATTTTAATAATCATAATATTTGATGTTTGCATAGTTCCTTATTTTAACTTCTATATTTGATGTATCAGAACATGCTGCTTTATTGTTTTGTTTTGTTTTGTTTTTGGTACTGGGGATTGAACTTGGGAACTTGCACTTTCAAGGCACGTGGTGGAACCATTGAGCTAAATACCTGGACCCAGTGCTGCTTTATTGTTTTTTTTTTCTTTTTTTTTGGTATTAAATTCTTTTATTGGTACATTGTAGGTATACAACACAATTACATTTCTCATTGGGAATTGTACCTTTACAT
>NW_004624744.1:5172079-5182252 GCF_000247695.1 Heterocephalus glaber | reverse complement strand
ACAGTGGGGTGTTGAGGTCCCCCACTACAATTGTATTAGTGCATATATGACTTTTCATGTCCGTTAGTATTTGTTTTATGTAGTTGGGTGCACTATTGTTTGGTTCATAGATATTTATGATTGTCATCTTGCTGCTTTATTGTTGAAAGTACTTCATAGATAGAAACTCATTTAATTCTTTCAAAAATCCCAATGAAGTCAAATAAGAAAGGTGTAATTATTCTTCTTTAAAAATTGGTAATAGGAGCCTAGAAAGTTAAGTGTCTTGAGCAAGTTACAAAGACAGGCAGGTGGCAGCCCTGGAACAGGCAACGCTTATGTCATCTGACACTAGAATATATACAGCCAGACTATATCTAACGATGAATCTGGTATCAAGACTGATCTCTTAAAAACCAGTAAAATTATAAGTGACTTTGAAAAGCAAAGTATTTGAAATTAGTTTTCCAAGAGATACTCCAGGAAGTAATGATTAGGACAGGGTGATAGTCTTGATTTTTTGCATGAAGTAATTCTCAAGGAACTGGAATGATTTTTCAAAGGCAGTTATTACAACTGACTGGAGGTAGAAGTACATGATGGATACTTAAATATAGTTCAGCACTTTTAATTATTTCTTAATGATCATTTCAATAATTTTCCAAGGAGATTTGGCATAATCAATGAACCAAATTTCCACTATTTCTTGCATATTTCTAGGCTAATTTAAGCCTTTTCTGCAAGTTTAATTAGCATTCCAATGAAGTAGACATTCCTCAGAGAATAAGGGCTGACAGCACGCGCAAAATAAGATCAAACAAGTTCTTGTGGTTGGTATATGTACTAATTTGGAGAAAATGTAGAAATGGATTAGTTTCATGCAGAGTGAGCCAACCCTTAGAGAGAGTGAATGTCAAAATTTCACGATCCCTGTGTAGGAGGCTATTTCAAAGGCTGGTGGGGAGCATTATGACACTCAAGTGAACTCCATTAGAGAAGAGCAGTACTGCTCCCAGCATGGTTCCTGGATCATCAGTATCCCTCAAGAATTTGTTTAGAGGTGCAAATTCTCAGGCTCCACTGTAGACATATTGGTTTGGAGTCTCTGAGAGTGAAGTCCCAGAAATCTATGCTTTAACAAGATCTCTGGGTGATTTCTACACTGCTGCACACCATTCTGGGAAAATTCCCAAATAATCTTGAAGCAGTCCAAACTATCCACTCTGCAAGTTTAGAAAATATTTTGAAGATAAGCAAATGCAGGCCCAAAATCTGCCTTTCTTCAGTTGTTTAGATAAGCTCAAATTGAACATATTTCCCTGCTTTCTTTTCCTATAGCATTTTGTGGAAATGATAAGCAAAAAGCAAGCTGAATTCAGCTGTGTAAATTTGCTGAAGTAGCAGCTTTTCTTCTCTATCCATATCTCCTAATACTGTAAATCTTCTCCTAAAAAACAAAAACAAAAATGAAGAAATGTGTCTTTTCATTTCTGCTCTTCCCCCTATGTCTTCCTCTCCATCCTTCATTTGTGTTCACGGATCGGTTTTTATTATCATGTGATGAATGTGGTGTATAAAAAATTAGATATGAGAAGGCTGCATCTCTACTCTACATTTCACACTTTGTTAAACAAATTTCCACTACTTAGGGACTCAAGTGCTAAAGTTTCTGGGGTTATCTCAATTTTCAGTCCCTGCTGCTAGTGGAACAATTTACAAGGCCATTTTGATGCATTAGGCCATGTTGCTCCAATGCACCACTGCTCAAAGGGGTCTTTAAACTACACTGGGGTTTGTATTTCCCATTTTAAAGTAAATGATTCATTTCACCAATCTGCCTACTTTTTATATCTAACAGCTGCTTCTCAGTTGTTCTCTGAGTCTTCTTCATTGACTTCCTCCATAAATGTTGGCATTTTTCAAAGTTACAGTCTTGACCTTCTTTTTCTTACCTTGACCTCTTGTTGAACTCAGCTTCCATTATATTCCAGTTCCCAAAATTTATCTCCAGTTTCATCATCTCTCATAAGTCTGATTTCCACTCGTGACCTGGAATTTCCAGCAGGTGCCTTGAGAACATGACATTCTATTTTACTCTTCCTTTCCCCATCAGCCCTGTGACTCACTTCCTTTCCTGGAGATGCCAAGCTCTGCTTTGCCTGTTGGTTCAGGGCTCCAGCTCTTTGTTAAAAATACTCTCTAGTCTACTCTTTTTCCTTTTTCTTTTTTACTGAAGAAATGTTTTCCTTTAGATTTTATAAAGGTCATGCCCGACAAACTGACAATTTCCCTCTCTTCCAACTTCTAATCAAAATTACATTAAGTGCCTTTGTCACTACATACTCTCCTGGCAACTTTTATTTTCTCCTCATGCAATGCCAGACATTTTGGAGTTATGCATTTATTTAATTCCATTTATTTATTTTCTTTTCAACTTTGGCTGCAGTTTAGAATCATAAGGAAACTTTAAAAAATGCCCATATGTAGACTCCATCCAGACCAGTTGAATACCTAGGCATGGACCCCAGACTCAGGTGATTCTGACATACAATGTGAATTGAATACCACAGAATTGGACTGTAAGGTCCTAGAGAACAACACCATCTATCTTCTCTCAGGACTCAGATTATTGCCTACCCTATAGCCCTAAAGATATTTGAGTTTTATTAATAAACAATTATAAAGGTGTTATAACATTTGTCTTAGTGTGGTTCTCTGTACTCCTCCTGCAGACACCAATTCTTTCTCTTTGCTTTAGCTCAAGCTAATTTTTTACTCAGAATATCTGTTTCCCTTGGTTCATTCCAATTCATTTTCCAGTACTTAGTGTGAACAGTTTTAGGAAATCTTGCCAAGAGCTAGGAAAGACCAGTGCCCTTATTTTATGTCCTACAACAGATCATACTTACTGCCACTGTAGCACTTAACACATTATTTTCAAATGAAATAAAGTGTTTCTCATCCTCCCTTGCTTGTGAACTCCCTAAGGTCTTGGATCCTCTCCCATTTTTTTGAACTGTTCTTATTTTTTATTTTGATTATTCACTTCAGCATTTAGCTAGTCTCTGAGGTATAAAACCTAAGGTTATAATTTCTTATTTTCCCCTTTAAAGTTAGTGATCAGACATGTGCAAAAATATTTATCCAGGGGGATATTCACTTTAGAATTATTTACACAACCATTTGGAAATTGATTATATGTCCAAAGACTGGAATATTTTGTAGCTTCAAAGAAACAAGTTGTAGATGACTTAACACTATGTAAAATGTTCATATGATATATTGTTACATGACAAAACAAGTTTCAAAGCATATGAACAGTATAAGTATTCATTTCATAAAAGAAGCTCATCTATTCTTCAACTTGTATGAGACAATTGACCAAAATATATGCATGGTAATTTTTTGGGGGTGATAGGATTTTTGTTTTTGTGTTTTGTGTGTTTTATATTTTAAAAATAAATGCATGGTAAATTTTGAAAACAATTGACATTATCCACTAACTGGGTGAGCAACTGGAGGTGACGGTTAGTTTGCCAAAGACACAAAATGGGTAAAATGACTAATCATTCCTGTAACTTATTCCTCCCTTTTAAATATTTAGAATTAATAGGGTGTGGTGTTTGGTAATCTACATTTATACAAAGCAGATTTTCAGGCTACCTACAGTTTTATAATATATGTAATGAAATCTGTGTTGTCTGGTTCCATTTTGAACTCCAAGAGTACATTGTTGTTTTGCAGAACTGTATACATAATTATTTCTATACTATGGAATTCACCGTGGACAAGTTTTGTTTCAAATATGCTCTTGACCTATGTCTGAATTGTTCAAATAGTTTTTTAGTTGCACATTTAAAAACAGTATGTATGGAAGGGTATATTCTTGTCCCTGGCTTCTCCCTTCTTTCTCTGATTCCTGGATTCCATGGGTTTAGCAGCTTTCCTCTGCCATGTCCGCCCACCGTGCCTTTTTTGCCTTGGATCCACCGAACTGTAGACTGACCCCACTAAAACTATAAGGACTCAGATTATGATGCCAGTGGGGAAGATGCCCTCAGTAGGATCTAGATGCTAACGGCAGAGGGGGAAATGACTGCCATGGTACACAGCATCATCATGGCCTCCATGGGTGGCTTCAGCAACATCATCATCACTACTGAATCCCCCACATCTTCAAAAGGGCACCAAGTCTGAGGCTACCTGCATCTCTTTGTGCCAGCTCTCTACCTCTCGGGGACTGGTCCCAGAACCTAAGTAGTGGATGAGTGAGGCCTACGCCCCTGGACAGTCTCTAGGGTCCAGCCTGGTACCTTTGAGTGGGAGCCACCCCAGCCAACCCTGATGTCATCCTCCCCATCCCTGTCCCCCTTCCCGCACTTAGGAACCATGAACCCTACCTTTTCCTAGGATTACAGGTTCAGGAGATTCGGCCTTTGGCAGGAGCGCCAGAAGAGTGAACAGTCTTCTAGATCTGGGCCGCACCATCCTGGATGGAGGCCAGTGAAGCAGCTTTGGCCTGTCTACCAGTTGGGTGGGCAGAGCCACCTGGAGCCCAGGAACAGAGGAGAGGCCGGAACCTCAGAATCCTCTTCAACTCCGAGGCTTCCAGAGCTCCAGCCTCTCTCTACTGGTGTATCCCACAGAGACACATTCAGGGACAAGCTGGGCTCCAGGTTCCTGAGGATGGAAACTTCCCAGACTTACCAATGGGGAACAGTTATGAGGTAAACAAGGCAGCTTGCTTGACTGATACAGGATGGTGACAAGGGACAGCGGGCAGCTCCTCATTCAGGAGCTGGGAGTACAGGCTCACTGCCCCAGGCTTGTCTACCAAGCTCCTCCTTCATGCCAAGGCCCACAGAACCCTTGTCACTGTCAGTATTACCTGAGCTCAAGCCAAAGCCATCCTAAGGCTGGGCTGAGGGAGAGACTCTGAGTCAGAATGGCAGATCTTGGTCTGTAATTTAAGGTGTTGCTTGTGGAATCTTGAACTGTGTATATATTTTTGTTTAAAAATTTTCTCTTATTGGGATATGTTTGCAATACATAGTGGTGATGTTTGTTTTGTGGAATTGGCACATGCATGTAGCATGTCCTGGTCACTTTTGGTTCCTTTAACCCCTGCTCCATTACCTCCCTTTTCCCCTTTTAAGGGTAGTTTCTAGTGGAGAAATCAAGGCTCCAATCATTTTGTTTTTAGTATGAGATTGTGATTTCCTTTCTGTTTGTCACTCATCAGAGAAACATCGTGGTGGGAAGAGAGGGGATAGTTTATTGCTATGGGGGAAACACCAAAGACAAGAAACACCAAAGATCTACATCATTAAAATGATGACATATTCCTCAAAAAAATCCCACCTCAATATCATACAATATACAGTCAGTAATATTAAAAGTCTTGTGGTCACATACATTTGTAGTTTAGATAATATGTAGTAGTAATACCTTTGTTTTCAGATTGACTTCTACAGGAATCTGAATTTTTGAGTTTAGCTATTTCCATGTAATACTTGAATTGTTTTGTTGTATTGAAATTATATCAAAATGCATACCTCTATATCTTATGAAGAAAGAAATTAGTGTCTACTTACCTTTTTGCAGACAAAATCACCAGGTAAATAGATAGTGGATTTCAACCTTAGCAATATATCATAAATCATCTGGGTATCACAACCCTATGTAAAAAGAAGCATAATTTTTACTGATACAACTAAAAGACCAATATTCCAAATAAATTTGAAATGCAATGTAAATAAATAAAATAGATGTTGGTTGTATCAACACTGAAATTTTAATTGTCTTGGATATGGACTTGCCTTTACCCCAAATTTAGATAAAAGATACCCATAGAAAAATAGCAAGAGCTTGCAAGTTGATTAGGTAAATTGGCCGTAAATACTGTCTCTTTGATCTCTTGCTATAAAATTCTTTTTTTTTTTTTTTTTTGTGGTACCAGGGATCAAAGTCGGGACCTTGTGCTTTCGAGGCAGGCGGTGGCACCACTGAGTTACATCCCCAGCCCTCTTGCTATAAAATTCTTATGCCCTCAGTTTCCCAGTCTATAAAATGGTTATGATAATGGGAAGGGAGCCAAGGGACTGAGGGTGGAGGAAGAGAGGAGAGAAAGGGGATGCAATGAGATGTAAAATGTGTCATGTATGTGTACCAACTGCCTACAATGAATGTAATCTTTATGTCACAAGCATGGACTAAAAAAATAATAATGAAAATAGGGGAAGGGGATCTACAGATGGAGGGAGGGAAGAAAGTGAGGAGGGCAGGGGAATAAAGAGAATCAAGATGTGGTAAGTACGTGTACCTACTCCCTATGATGAATGTTAACATCATGTACAGCCAAAGTGTATTAATAACAAAGTAAAAGAAAATGAATGGTGCCTATCTCATAAGTAAAACTCAACATGATACTTAATGAATGATAGATATTAATGATTATGATTATTGATATATTAGGAATAACATAGATTACAGTCTTTGCTAAATATTTTTCTTTCTCATAACATCTTTCATACCATTGTTAGGTATTATTTAACTTTGTAAATCTTCTTGTCTTTTTAACTCAATTATCATCATCTAAAGGCAGGAAAAATGTACATTATTGATACAAAAGCAATATCTGTTGAGTGAATGATTGACTGCTCATATCCACTTTAATAGTATAGAAGAAAAACTTTGTTAGAATATTCATCTAGTATATATTCGGTCTCAATAGTTACAACTTATCTACATGGTGACTTAGAGAAAAAGCCAGAGGTGCTTTAAAAATCTCTCTTACAAAGTGGTTTGAATCTCTTGCTTTTACCAAATTTTAATTTTTTCTCTCCACTCTGGTAACTAATAGCAACTTGCTTTTTGTGGTCCATCCTGCTTACTCTTTAGGGGAATTATGATTTTGTAGAGAATGGATCATGGTAGCTGAGGAAGGAGGAGGAAAAACAAAGGGCCTGCCCCCAATTTGTGGATTGGATAATCATTCCTTTAGCGATGACTAGTTTTCTGTTATGGTTTCAGTAGCAGACACTTCACCTAGATCTATATGAAATTTCCACCTTGGGGTTGCTTGGCTGATAAGAAAAGTTACTAATTTATGATTGAAGTATCTTCAAGTAGTCATTGGTGAGAAGCATTCAGATGAACTTAATGTTAGAATTTTAAAAATTCATTTGAGAAAGGAGAGCTTTTGGTTTTCCAGAATAGAAGAAAAGGCCACAGCCAGAAGGAACATCTTAAAGCAGCCCAACAACTGCTGATAAGAAGCTACTGGGTGCAAGGCTTGGTGGGATGTCCGTGGAGGAATTAAAGATGCAAGCAAGTTGGTCTAGTTAGGATGATGTTGCAGTAAATAGAAAAGCTATAATGATGATAGGAGATAATCTTAAGACTTAATGAGTAAATATCCACAAAGCTTTAAGAGGAGGGTGTTACTTTCATTTGGGAGTGATATAGAAGAGAAGACCCCATCAAAAATTGCTCATGTCACTTACTTCCACAGCTCATAAAAATTGATCATGAAGGTGTCAAAGTCTGGGTCATTTGAGAGTGCATGTTATTTGTATTTGCAAAGATGCACAACGGCCCTTTGATGTAAAGGAAAATTTACACTTTCTTCCCTTGCAATAGAATTGCTTTACACAAAGTATATAATGTTTACTTATATAAGTACTACCATATCTTATAGGTTATCATTTTTTGCTAAAGCAAATCATAGAAATTGTTTTCTAAATATATGGTTGTATTGGTTTTAATAAAAGTTCTCAAGTAAATGACTCAGCTGTCCAATTTCTTTAAATGTTATTATCATTTCAGAATTGTTTCATTTTAGAAATTGGCATTCTGGTCATTCAAAACCCACTTAGAAAAACCCCCTACAAACATCGCATTGATCTCTAGATCTTTTCCACTAAGGAAAGTTATGTGTCTTTGATATTTTAAAAAGAAAATCCATTAGAAATATGCTTAGAAGTGCTTGAGCATAATACACAGTCATCACCTCCTCTTATCAGTGGGATATTGGTTCAAGGATCCCCACGGACATCAAAATTTGTAGATGTCCAAGTTCCTTGTATAAAATGGCATCTCATTTGCATAAAACCTAGGCACATCTTCCTGTGTACTTCCAATGATGTCTAAATTCCTTATAGTACATAACGCAGTGTAAATATTTTGTATTTTTTCGGGAATAATTACAAGAAAAAGTTTGTTCATGTTTAGTACAGACACATTTTTGCCCATAATTTTAGATCCAAGGGTCTTTGAGTTTCTAGATGCAAAATCTGCAGATGCAGAAAGAAAACTGTACATGTCTGGAAATATTACAATGAAGCTAGCTCTCAATCATTCATGTTGGTGGAGAAGATTTACATTGCAAATGATCAGAAATAGATGATATCAAAAAACTTTTTAGTATTTACTTTCATGTATACAATTTCATGTGAGTCATTAGTTTTTATAATCTTAATTATAATTTGCAGGTCAACATAGTGTTTTCATTCCTTGGACACTTCCTATTGGAATGCAGTTTGATGAAAACTCATGACTATATTAATGACCTGTTGTCCGTTGGCAGTAATTCTGATTTTGTGCACACACACACACACACACACACACGCACACAAATATGTGTGGGCAGTAAATTTGTGTAACATTATGTGGTCTTGGTATCCATTTTTAATATAAGCTTACCTTTCTCATACCAAAAGCCAGGCTTGGTGACCCTTGATGGTTTCCAGTTCTTGGTTTCCTCCTAGTTTCTCAAGGTGGTTAATCAAATTATCTGTCTTATAAACCACCTCCTGGTGACCACTTTCTTATTGGACAGCTAAATACAACCCACTCGACTTGCCCCACTGACCTCCACACCCCACATGGACTGTGCAAACATACCATACCCTCTCCTCTCAGTCACAGCGTAATGCTATGGAGTTCTTACTTGCTTGTTATAAACCAATCATTGAACTCCCTGTGGAAACTTGCCTGGGTAACACCCTGGGCCCCATAAATGGTTTGGCTCACAGTTCTCCCTCATCCCCTGCCTTCTTGATTCTCCACAGGCTGGATAAGCAGGAGTAAGCGGCCAGCTGCCCCCACTCCACTGGTCCTATGAGTTGTGCTGCCACCTTTTCTCTGGGATCTGTAAATAATAACACTGTTTTTATATTTTCAGGTGTTTAATTGTGCTGCCTCTGAGTCTCACATGATCAACACACCTGACACTAACTTTTTTCCAGTCTATGGAGAATGACCATCTTCATAGCCATGAACTGGACACAGGTCAGACAAGAGCCACAAAGGTGTCTGACAGTATAAACAAGTATCCTGCAGAAGGGACATCTAGTCAGTCAGACCCTTCATCTTTAGGCTGTCATTCAGAATAAAGAAGCATCTTATGACACACTCTGTACACCCACAATTACCTCCCCTGTAACCCTGCCACTCTCTAGAGAGAGACTCCAACACCAAGTTAGAGGAAATACAACAGTGTGGCAGTATAGTAGTCTCCCCTTGGCCAGAGTTTTGCTTTCCAGGATTGTATTACCTGTAGTCAACCATGTGTGAAAATATTAAATGAAAAATTACAGAAATTAACAATTCTTAAGTTTAAATTGCACATTACTCTGAATAGTATGAGAAGACCTTGTGTTGTCTAACTCTATCTCACCCAGGACACAAATCAACCCTTTAGCCAACCACAGTGTTTGTATTCAAGCAACTCTTACTCCATCTGTTCAAAATGAAAGATTAGTCATCTTGGCAATTGGGTTATCCCAACAAGAAGTCATAAAGTGCTTCCTTTAAGCTAATGGGTGAATATTTTCAACCTAAGGAAAGAAAAAAAATTGTATGTTGAATTTCCTAAGATCTATGGTAAGAATGAATCTCGTATTCATGAACTTGTGAGGAAGGACAAAGAAATTGATGCTAGTTTTGCTCCTGCACCTCAAATTGCAAAAATTACAGCCACTGTGTGTGGTGCTTAGATAAGGGAGGAAAGGCATTAAATTGATGGATTTTAAGTATCTTCTGGGGTTTGTGGAATGTATCCTATATTAACAAAAGGGCACTACTGCACAGTTTTTAGTATTGAAAAACTGGAAAAATATAATGCCAATATATAGACAGATAAAATATTGATTTTTTTTTGTAGGCTGGAATATTATAGAGTGGCTAATATAA
>NW_004624744.1:5119841-5157356 GCF_000247695.1 Heterocephalus glaber | reverse complement strand
CTATTATACATTTAGTCCTTATTTACACTTTCAGTTTCTCACACCAGAGAAACTATTCGGTATTTATACATGTGTGTCCTCACTCTAGATTTTGATTATGCCTCTTCCTAGACAATATTCCCACCTCTACTCTCTATTAGAATCACTTGTTGATCTGCTTTCTATTATCACAGAATAATTTTATAAGATCTTTGTTTACTATCTTCATAGCACACCTTTCAGCCCTACTCTCAACCTCCTGGCTGGAAGGTATCCAAATGTGTCAACGTCTTTCTTAGAACTAGATATTTGCAATGTGATGTTAATCCAGATGTGGTTTTAATAGTCAAGAAAACCAATGTAATGTTAAAATTTAGGGCAGTCTCAAATATACATATTGACTCACATGAAATTCAAAGTCATGTAGAGCTCCCAAGTGTAGAAAGAACTGCTATAAAACAAAATTGCTCTTTCTCTTGCTCTTGCTGTCTCTGTCTCTCCACTCTGGACTAAGTTCAGAATTTTACTTTTATATTTGCTGGGCCGGGGATTTAGCTCAGTGGTTCTGTCGCCTGCCTTGCAAGCGCAAGGACCCAAGTTTGATCCCTAGTACCAAAAACAACAACAAAAAAGAAAATACTTTTATATTTGGTGCAGTTTAATTGTTGACTTTTCTTATTGTATTAAATATTCAATTAATTTAAAATTTTGTAACTAATGCATTTTAAACTATTCCTTTTTACTTTGTGTTTTCTGTCAGTTTGAATATCACACATTTAAATATCACAAAAAAGATACAACCTTTTTTTTGAGACAGGGTCTCGCTATGTAGTTCAGGCTGCCCTTAAACTCACTGTGTAGCCCCTGGCTAGTCTCAAACTTGTGGCAGTTCTCCTGCTTCAGTCTCCTGAGTATTGGTATCTCGGGTGGGCACTACTCCCAGCTTACCTTTATCAAAGCCTTGATGGAAATCCTGACCAGAATGTGGCGAAGAAAAGTGTCTTAAGATGTTTACCTAATTCTGTATCTTTTTTTTTTTTGGTGCTAGGGATCAAACTCAGGATCTTGTGCTTGTGAAGCAGGTGTGGCAACACTGAGCTAAATCCCCAGCCCCTAATTCTGTATTTTAAAATACAGAATTATCAGTTGGGATTGATCAGTTGGGATTGATTTTCTCTAAGTTGGGATCGACTCTGCCTAACCATTCTGGTACACAGCTTCTGCATCTTTATTTTGTTTCCAATGGTACTGATTATGTATTTTCGAGGCATATGCCCCTGTGTGAAGTACATTTTCTTTCCCGTCTACACTTACATTCTAGGTCCTCACCTTGAATATCATGGCTTAAAATACACCACCATGCAGAGAGGTCCAAATTTATTGTTCCAGCTTGGACATTTCCTCTGAACTCAGATTAACCACATGAGATTAATCACATTTCCATCTGGAGGTATAACAGTCACCTCAAACTAACATATAATCTTAGTCTGTTTTTTGCTACTATAATACGAAACCAGAGAGTGGATAATTTACAAATAATACAGATTTGTTTCTCATAGTTCTGACAACTAAGAAGTCCAATATCAAGGTGCCAACAGGTTTAGTGTCTATAAGGGCTGCTTTCTCTTCCAAGATGGAACCGTGTTCCTCCTTTGGAGGAGAACACTTGGTCCTTACATGGTGGAAGTACATTCCGCTGACCTTGAGCCATTTTATCAGGGTGCTCATCACATTTATGAAGGCAGAGTACTTATGAATTAATCATAATACTGCTGCTTTGGGAACTGAATTTCAACATGAATTTTGGCCTGAAGGAACACCAGCTTTCAATCCAAAACAGTTAGTTTCTACTCCTCTCAATCTATATATTCTAAAATTTCCCATTTTGTAAATAATAAGTTTTTTCTTCCCATTGTCCAGGTCAAAATACTTAGAGCCATCCATGGTCCTTTTCTGTCTCTCATCCACTTCATACAATCAAACAGGAAATGCATAGACTCTTCTTAGAGCACACCCAATATTTAGCTCCGCGTGAACAGCTTTGCTCCTATTACCCTGGGCCTGGCCACCATCATCTCTGCTGCAGATGGTGAGGATATCATTCCTTTTCCTTTCTGCCTTTCATACTTTCTTCCTTAAGTTCATTCCCCACCCAAAAGGAAAAATGATCTTTTTCAAAATAGTCACAAATTTTACGAGTCAGTAATTTTGCATGCCAGAATACAATCTAATTCAGTCTATTACAGCCTACAAGGTCCTTCACTAACTTGATCCTCCCCACACCCTTTCTTTTTTTACTTTTCTCTGACATCTCTTGCTTTGCATCCCTGTAACTTTGCTCCAGCCCCTCTCATCTACTTGCAGTATGTTCCCAGCCCAGGGTTTCATCTTGTCTAGCCTCCAGTAATGTTCACCTCTTCCATCCCGTTCTGTCTTCTTCCCTTGCTTCTTCAAGTCCCTTGTTCAAAAGCCCAAAGCATTTCATCAGAGAGGCTTTCAGTGCCATACCACAGTTATCCTCTATAACTTGTTTAATTTTATTTGTTGCATTATCACCACCACCTGTTATATATTATTTTTCATTCTTTTCTGGAATTTAAACTCCACATATATAAGCATTAGTTTTCAACTGCTGCATTCCCAGTGGCTAATATGCTGCCTAGAACAAATGAGCAACTTGATAAGTATTTGTTGAATGAATTAATTGAATAGATAAATCAGTGAATGCCATTAATAGAATTAAATCTTAGGTGAGAAAAACTTGTGTGCAATATAATAGCTAAAGAAGAGAGAAATACAATTAAAAATATCCAAGCTAAAAATATCTTTGCTATGCATGTTTTTCTAGGAAAAGTCTTCAAATTTATATTTGACCATTTTAAAAGTCTAGCTCTAAAGTGTTTGTAATAAGACACGATTAGGCATGATTCACTGATTGTCAATCCGCCAATCCAGAGCTAATCTGGGATCTGATTTGTCATACACTGCAAATGCATGTTTGTAAATGGAAGGTGATGCACATACTAGCAAAGACATAAAGCTGTAGAGTTTAATTGTATTTAAATTAATGCAAGAAGAATCTGAAGAACTCTTCTTTGGTACCAATTAGAAGAGAAAGGCTTCCAAAGAGTAAGTCATCTGTAGAGGAGAGACCTGGAATATATTTGACTATCACAAATTCTCCAGGTTATTTTGATTTTGTTAAAACATAAGAAAAAACTCCATAAATTCTGTGTAAAGCAAGAGCTTAGTTTTGTTTTTTCAGGGAATTGATAAGTTGTCTTTCTATTAATTGTAAAAGCATTTACCTTGAACAAATCGACTTTGCTGATGATGCTGAAGTTCATATCAGCGGCAAGGGCTAACTGCATTGTAGTTGGCAGGTTCTCAAGCAAATCAGATTCATCTTTGTAAAGATAAACACATCAGACCCCAAAGCAGAATTATTAATGCACTAACTCACCAAAGTGCAAGTTGAAAATTTAAATAACAAAACAAAATGCAAACTTTTTATAAATAGATGTATCAAATTCTATACTGGACTTTCATACCTATCTTAATAGGACTATTATGCTCAGAGTGGTATGAAGTATTTTGGCTATGGATGCCATACTGAATAACTCCAGATTATTGTGGTTGCTGAAATTTTAGGTATGAAATTTAATGATCAGGGGATGAAGGCTAGTGAACGAGCTGGTATAGGAAAAGGTTCTAGTTCTTGTTTTCTTTGTTGATTCGAGTTTTAACATCCTAGAATAACAAATAATAATGAGCAGCAGGTGGTTGGTGTCTGAGAGTTTATGAGCTCTTTCATACCCATCATCCTATTTGACCCAACACCAAGGGTGAATGTTCTCATTTCTACTTTGCAGAAAGAAGAAAAACAAAAGGAACTGAAATCCGGAGAGGCTGTAAGTGACTTGCTTATTATGCACAATTAGTAGGTGGTCCAGCTGGGAGTGAAATCTAAAGAATTAATGTGTTAAGTGAGTAAATTCAAATTATTGCTATTTATGTTCTTATTAACTCAATTAAGAATGTGAACACATTAGAGATTTCTCTATGTGTGAATTAAGCAATGGACCTTCAGGCTGACAAAGCTTTTGATGAAGAAAACTGCTTTTTCTTAGTATCTAGTATGTCCAGAGTTTAGGAGAGTTATTTTTGTTATATATAGAAAGAGAAAAATTGTGATATTATACCGCTATTTTGATTTCTATATAGATTCTAAATATGGACATCTTCACATAAAAACATAATTTTCTATTTCTGAGGGCTGTTTATCTCTAGCTACCCACTAAGCCAAGAAATTGAAATAGTGCCTACAGCTATTAACTGGGACAGGGACAGGGCATTACTCCTGTCCTTGCTTCCTCAGCACTGGGGATACCCTCAGGGTAGCTGCGGATTCTTAAGAGAAGTTGTTTTGGTCATTCAAAAAGAGATTCCCAACAGGAGGCTGGAGTCTCTTTAGAATGGAAGTGCTCTTAGGAACATCTGTGATTTGAGAATCTCACTTTTGCACTGGAGGCTGTAGCGTGTTTTTCTTTTTATCTCCCAGTGGCACTAATTCCTATTTTTATAGAACAAACTAAAAGTTGAATTTTAGATACCATCAATTATTAAGGGTCTCGTAGAAGCAACTGTGTGTCTAGAAACGACATGAACATGGGAGGTCCTGAAAGTTCGATGCTCTTTGAGCACTGTGCTCCCAGGAGCAGGATGATGTCACAGAAAGCACAAGGGTTTGGAGAACAGATGCAAGACTGAGTTCCAGTTAGGTCACATATGGCTCCGTGTCTCTGACCACTTTTTTTCTTTTTTCTTTTTTGGTGATATGAAGCAAAGTATGTGATACTTAGAATCTGCAGGTATGGAATACAATTTAGCATTTTCTCTTCCAAGGTTTGCCTTATCAAAATGATGGCTTCACATTCAAGAAAAAAAAATCATGGTGTTAAATTAATGCTGCAAAGATCATTTAATTGCTTTTCAATTGTTTGTCCAAATCCAATTCATCTCTGCTTCTACTTTACATAATTTTCATTTTTTATTCATTAAGTTTATTGGTGCCCTTTAGGTATACATTACGATCACATTCATCATTGGGAATTTGTACCTGTACATGATACTTCTTGGTTCTTTTTCCCATTCCCCTCCCCTTCCTTCTAACCTCTCCCTATTTAAAAAAGTTTTGTTTCCATTTTTTCCTTCTTTTCTCATTTTTTTCTTTCCCTTCTTTCCTGTCCCTCACCCCCCCCTAGTTCTCCTTCTCCTTTGATTCTTTTCTTCCTATTTCACAATATCAGTTATACATTTTGGTCCTCATATACAGTTTCAGTTTCTCATACCAGAGAAACAATTTAGTATTTACACATGAAGATGTGTTTTTAAAAAAAATAAGATGGAGTACTACTTGCCATAAAGAATGATAAACTAGAGACATTTATAGCTAAATGGATGAACCTTGAGATCTTACTCTTAAGTGAAACAAATAGGACACAAATGCATAATTTTCATTTTATAACAACGCTGATAGGAATTTAATCAGTAATCTGTCATGCTTACCTAGCATTCTTTGAGAGTACCATGTATATTCAAACCAAGTCCGAACTCGACTCTGCACACTTTGAGGGATGGAGTAAGTGTTCATATATGCTATGGTGTGATCCATACAGACACGGAAGTTGTTCTGATTGGCTGTAGCTGCCCCAATTACATCTCGAATCTAAAATCATAAATACTGTCACTTCATATCCAATAGAGAAAGTGCAGGAGTTACTAAAAGTTCAGTTGAATTGTGTTCTCACACATTCTTTTCTAATGCCTTGACCACTTGATTTTTAAACACATTAATATTGGGTCCTACTTTACTCCTTCCTGTAAAATATCAGGCAAATCACATCATCTCTGATAAGTAAGGACAACAATAAGCCTTATTATACCTGCCAGGTAAGATTGCTGTGAGGATTTGCCACATAACACAAGGGACTGTACATTATCTTCTTTGCATGCTTGTATATTACTGCAAAAGTGTTAGCTGATATTTAAAGAACCACACAGCTTGTGCATTTGAAAGGAATATGCAACAAAAATCGAGCAATTATCTGGCAAATGGCCACTCCATTTTAGCAAGTCTCACTTCGAAAGCATCCTTCACAGATTATCCAGCATGGCTGGCTATGTAGACTTGATTCATCATGAAATTGCAACCTCTGTTCTCCTTTGTGTTGTTTAGACAGATAGAAATCAAATCTCATCATGCTTAAGGTGTAGTATTCAGCAGAAGTAGAAATGTGCTGAAATTACTGAAGCATCATCTACTGCTGTGACAATACTTAAGGACCTGTCAGGTTTTAGTTGTTGGATGTTTATAACTCAGCCATAAAAACCCACTCTAGGTTAAAAGCTGATCTTTAAGGTCTCAGCAAAAAAAGATATATTGCTCGATTCTTCCTCTCACACAGAGGGAAGCAACTGGTTGTAAATTTGCTTTGACTGTGGGTTTATAATGGTGAGGAAAATCAGGGCCTTGCTTTCTTTCACACTGCGACTTTGCTCATTTATCCTCGTAGCTGCTGAGCTTTTTCTGCTAATGAGAAAACTACTCATTCTTTGGAGTTTAGTTCAAATAATGCCCTTTTTTTTTTGATGCCTTCCTTAGTTTCCATTTTTAGGGCTAACAGGTTCTTCTACATCTTGAAAGGATCTACTGAGGAGCTATGCAGTCAGTGCTCTATGTTCATCTTTCTGAGTCTATTACTCCTTGCTGGCTCTTCCAAATATTCTTCCACAACCTCAGTTCCCAGTTCTCCATTTACCATGCCACTCTTGGCAGCTCATCAACTTAGCCAGTCACTTAAAGCTGGGAGACACAGGATATTAAAGGTAGAGCTGGAGAAATTTAATAGACTGTTAGTTGTGAATGAAAGGAAATTCAAATCATTGTTGACTGCTGTTGAAGGCTACCTACTTAGTAATGACCGTAGTCTAAATTGTTTGTGTGCTATCTTCCAGCAATGGTGGGTTTCGTTGGTGGAGGAGCTGAGGAAGATTTATATTCTATGAGGTGTTCCAGTCTAGGGAAGCACATAAAGATATGAGTCAGAAAGTGTTAGGCTTTATGAGTTGCACTAGAGAATGTAATACTGCAGTTAAAAAGTGATGATTACTTCCAGGGAACAGCCACTGGTATGACTATATGTGGGGATTTTGAATAAATGGAAATTTTGTCCCAGGCTTTCTTCCTTTTGTTTCTATTTTCCTTCTCAACATCTTTTATTCACTATGAGAGTTTAAAGCATAAATCTTTCTGTAGCTTCAATTTTTCTTCTCCTGTGCTCTAGTACTATATATTTTTTTTCTTTTGGTACCGGGGATTGAACTCAGGACCTTGTGCTTGCGAGGCAGGTGGTAGAACCACTGAGCTAAATCCCCAGCCCTAATACCACATTTTTGACTTGATATTTCTTCTTGTTCCTGTGGGAACCTCAAATTCAATTTAAAGCTAGGTGTGGCATACAAAGTGGCATTTCTCAAATTTTCATGTGCATAAAAATCATGTGTAGATCTTGTTAAATGCAGGTTCATATTTAGTAGTTCTGAAGTAGGGCCCATGGGCTGAATTTCTCAAGAGCTGCTGCTACTACTGGGCCAAAGACTGCACTTTGAGTAGCAAGAGAACTAAACTGGCGCTAGATAGACATTGTTTTGTAATCTTGTGAAAATTGTTTTGATATTGCAAGTGGTCAATACATGTTAAACTTTACTGTTATTATCAATACTATATATGGTTCTATCATGTGACTATATAAATTGTATGTATGAATTAGGGATGCTTCTTAATTTATTTTCTTCATTTCTTTTTGTATACTGGAGATTGAATGTAGCGCCTTTGCACTGCACTGTACATCTAGCCTTTTTTATTTTTTATTTTTTGAGACATGGTCTCATTAAGTCTTTAAGTTGTCCAAACTTGTGGTCTTCCTGCCTCAGCCTCCCAGAGTGCTGGGATTACAAGCAGGTACTACCATACTCAGCAGTCTCTTAATCTGTTTTTATTATCTTTTTTTATTTTTTATTTTTATTTTTTGGTAGCGGGGATTGAACTTGGGACCTTGCGCTTGCGAGGCAGGCGGCAGAACCACTGAGCTAAATCCCCAGCCCCAACGGTCTCTTAATTTATTTAAGCTGAAGTTTCCTCATCTCTAAGACTGGGAAAACAATGAAAGTGATGTGACTAACTCACATTGATTTTATGACAAATTACAAAATAATATGACTTTTGCTGTTTACATTCAGGTTGATTTGAATTGAATTTCTCTCCAACCTGCTTCCTATTTCAACCATTGTCACAATTTCCCTGGCCATTAAGATTATATAATATTTTATATTTAATTTTTTAACTGCCTGATGTTCATGTTCTAATATCTACATATTTTCTAAGTGGAGTTTCCTTTACAACTTCTCTTCCAGGTCATTAACATGTCAGGATGGAGTTGTCATGTCCCTGGGCATCTGTATTAACCATATTTTTATTTTCTGTACTCTGAGGTATTGATATCTCGGGTCTTCCTTACCTAGGACCATACTGCCCATTCACAGGGTTAGCTAATTCCTGGAGACTTGTGGACAACTCTCGAGAGTATCCTTCATATGCAAACTAACTAATCCAGAGTCCATACTCCTGCCAGTCTTCTTACTGGGCCCTCTGACATTCAGGCCATTATCCACCTGTCCTATACCCCAGTGCCAGGTGCCAGACAAACAAAGACAGCCCTACTTCCCAGAGCCTACTGAAGCCATCAAGCTACTAATACTGCTTACCCTACCTCGCCCACTCCTCCCCTGGTGCTTCCTTGTTTTGTTCACCCTGCCCTTGTGGTGTGGTGTGCTTCCTCCTGTTGGGATCTGTGAGTATAACAAACTACCTTGTCGTGGTAATTGTCCCTGAATTGTTCATCTTACCATACCTAAATAATAATAAACCTACATTTTATGTCAGTATCACCCTTTCCAATGCATGGAATATTTTAATCAACCTTCTTTATTAAAAATCCTCCCTTTAAAATATCCTTATATATATCTCCTATTTACTGGTGTCCTTCACTCCAGTTATTCTGGAATGCTTTTCATTATCTCAAACATGTCTTGGGCTTTACCACTGACATCTTTTCGCACACAGTACCTAATCAATTGCATTACCTGTGATTACTGAGTACAGCCTGTTTTTTGAAGAGACTTCAAATGCATCTTTGTACCATGAATCCTGGGAAGCTTCCCTTTCTCAACTAATAGATTGCTTCCAAACTCCATGTACAACAGACTCTTGACATTTATAGATGTGTTGTTTGAGTTTTGACTATTTTTGAACAATGTCAAATACTATAACAAATTATGCTAAATTTCATTATAAAACAAGTTTCACTCATAGTACTGAGAGTGTGAAGAATGGGAACCAATTATTTTTCTAGGGGAAATAATCATTTTGTGACTTAGCCTAACTTTTCATCTAGTACACATATCTCAACATGGCTTTTTTTCTGTTTAGTATGTGGTGTGTAAAGCACTCTCCAAGGACTTATGCCTTCTAAAGATGCTGTGCTGTTGAACTTTTCATTTTTTTTTTGTACCGGGGATTGAACTCAGGACCTTGTGCTTGTGAGGCAGGCGGCAGCACCATTGAGCTAAATCCCCGGCCTTAGAGCTTTTCATTTTTTGTGAATCTGGAAATTCACAAAGAATTTGCGTTGTTTTCCTTGTAAATACCATCAACCTTGCATTATAGTTATTTGTGCAGTTGTGTTCTTTTCTTATTAGATTGTGATTACTTGAGAATAAGACAAGATGCTATAATAAATATTTGTGTAGCAATGATTTATTAATTGTTTAAGATGGCATTTTATAGTCTCTGGTTTAAATGACCTTGAAGTTGACTTTAACCCAGTGGTTTTGCAAGTTTAATTAAATAAGAGAGTCATAAAGGGTTTTTTAGAAACCTTCTAGTAGGAAGCTAACTTAGAATAACTTTCTCTGAGAATATAAACTAATGAACTTTGCTAATAGGTCTTCTGATTGACTTAATGGTTTATAAATGGAAAGGCAATGATTTCCGTCACATCCTCCTCCCCATAATTAAAATAGATCAAAGGTAGTAAAATGAGAAGAATGAGGAGAAAGAAAGAAGGAAGAGGGGGAGAAGGAGGAGGAGGAAAATAATTACATAGATTTTAAATGTTCTCTATAAAGTTCATAAACACTTGCCAACCTTTCAAAAATTAAGACACTGTATCTAGAGATTCAGATTCAACTTACCTGACCAATTAGGCTGGAAAATACAAAAACTCCAGAGAAGAAATTCAAGAGTTGAAAAACAATTTCAAACAAAGTTTGTGGCTCTGGAAGGCCCCCAATGGTAATTAAACTTCGAACTGCCCAATAATAACATCTCAGGTATCTGTGAAAAGAGACAATACATATTTCCTTTTTTATATCACTGAAATGCAATTTTGTTTGGAAGCACAGATTATTATTAAATTATAGCAAATTTCTCCTCATCAAGATTTTGTTTCCATAGGCAGCACTGGGAAACACTGTATGTGCTAGTGTAAACTTTTAAAAACTGTGAAATGACTAAGCAATTATACCCAAAAAGGGTGTTTGCTAACTGTTCTCAAAATTTAGTGATATAAAACAAGCACTGTTTTATTAGGTTGATAGTTTTTCAGGTCAATAATTTGTGCAAGGCCTGGGAGAATGACTCATCCCATTGCATGAAGAATGGGCCCTCAGCTGGGGTGACTTGAATGCCTGGAGATACCTGGGAAGAGCTGATCGAGGTCAGTCATCTGTGGCCTTGATTCTTGCCGTTAGTTGGGTCTGTCCTTCTCTACACTATATTTGCTTGGAATACCTAAGGGAGCTTCTTCCTGCACATTTCTGTGGACATAGATAGAACAACCAGGGCTGGCTACCTCTGTTTCCATTTAGTCTCTTCACCTGACTATTTTGAGCTTCCTCAAGGTCTCAGGGTAGATGAATTTACATGGCAGCTGGTTCACCCAGAGCAGCCCAAGAAGTAGCTTCAAGGTTTCCTAGGACCCAGAGGTTCTATAACATCTTAATTTCCTGTCACATTATATTTGTTAAGCCAAACATTAAGACCACCTCAGATTCAAGGAAAGAGAAATTTGACTCCATCTCTCAGTGAGAGTCAAAGAATTTGAGGTCATCTTTAAACTACCACACCAATGACTCATGAGGAATATTATGAAGATTAAGTATATTTATACAGGGGAATCTTTTATAGCTTAGGTCCAGTTTCTATTAACAGAAAATAGAACAAATAAATATCTATCTTTTCCATCCAGACCTTATTATATTATTGAATTTACAAACAGTGTCAGAAACAGAGGAGAGAACTGAGATCTATTGTAATAGAGAGAAATTACCTTCAAATATAATAAGTAATTTATTTAGAAATTTAGTATTGAATAAAGCAAAATATGCTTAGAAATATGCTTGATAAAGATTTTGTTCTTACTTGAACAATTGCAAAATGGAGAGGCTGAGATCATGGCCTTCCAGATAGGAAGAAGATCAGAAAAGAATGACAAGGATTAGCACGGAATGTACAATATTCATTTAGCTACACGTGATTATGAGATTCATGGAGTTCACAGGTAGGAATGGAATTTGGTATTACAACCCCACTTTATAATTACAATTATAAATATAATTTTTGTGCATGAGTAAGTATCTATTTAGAATACTCTACATAGTTCTGAATAAATAGCCTGGGCCAGATATTTTCCCTGAATCTTTCAATTTCCAGATATTTATAGACTTAATCCATAGGATATTCTGTATTTATGGATTTAGTGGGTCTCAGCAACTGTTCTAGTGTCTTGGGTAGACACAGAAAAGCAGCACATTTTACAGAATTTTGTCCTAATTATTCTCATATTTCTTTCTTTTTTCTCTTCCTGTTATTTATTTTTAAAATATTTTATTAGTATACATTTATGACATACCATAATTAAATTCATTTTGGGGAATCGGTACATTTACATTTCAATCATGTTTATTCCTCCCTTCCTTTCCTCAGATTCCCTTTAATTTCCAAAATGTCTGTCTCCCTATTCCCTCCATCTCTCCTTTATTCTGCTCTTTAAATTATTTAAATTTTGGGTCTCTCATATAAGGGAAAGCATGTGATATTTAACATTCGGTGTAGGATTGTGTTTCATATCTCAGTGGATCATCTGTAACATTAGCACTATAGATAATTTTGTATTAATCTTTGAATAAGGTATTGTTTTTCTTGTGAAAATAGAGTAGTTTATAATTTTCAGATCTTAAAAGACTAAGAAATTGGGGTTTACAAAGAATGAAATGAATTGAAGTTAAAGTCAATATTCAAATAAAAACAAATCTAGAAAGAAATCACTCATATTCAAATTCAATATCTTTTGAAGGACATGTGACTTTTTAAAATGTGGTGGTTATGGGAACAGAAAAAATAATTAACTCTTTGGTAAGGCTTGAAACCAGTGTGTCAAGAGAATGAAAATATCACTGTGTAATTTTTTTCTTGCAGTCTTCCTTGGACTTACTAATATTGTAGTGAACTTGATGTCAAAGAGAACCACCTTGAAGAAGTGTAGAAGTATTTTATAAATTGCATTTTAGCTTTAAAAAAATTCCAATTTATAATTTCCTGTTACCTAATTTATTTTGGTCACAGGTCCCAGACTTGTGGTTATCTTTAAAATTAGGAAATTTATTAAACTCAGTACTGCCCAAGAGTGAGGAGAGACTAGATTCTCTCCCCAAATGGCCAATTCATTGTTGAGTGTTGGAATTTTTGTCCTCTCCAAAGTCATTGGAGTGTTAACAGGCACAAACACATGAATCATCTTCTTTCCTTTTCCTCTTTATGGATATTATAAAGTAACAGTCAAATGTGAAACTATGGCATTGATTATCCAAATTTCAATGGCTAGCCTTGAACTTTTTCTTTTGTATTAAATGTCTGCTATGTTAATTGGAAGTTTTCTACCCTGATGCTTTGTGGTTTATTTTGGGATTCTTTTCTCAGTCATGTCTTACAACCAGACATGCACAACCAAAGGTAAGATTTGTAATTTAATTAAATGGCTTCATATTGATTTTCTAGGATTAGCTTAATTAGTCAAGTGTGTCCATCTCTAAAATGTCTACATTCCAGGCAGAACTTTTCAAGGAGATTCTATCTGGTTGATTTAATACATGAACTGTCTAACTATTAACTATATAATAGATGAAACACCACACACACACACATGCACACACACACACACACCCACACACCCACTCACACATTCAGCTCCAAATTAAATCAATAAGGCAGCATTTGACATAAAAGTGAAAAAATTTAATGTAAAAATAGGAATTCTTCTTCTATGAATATATAAGGAACTAAAAAAATCTCAGCAGCAAAATTAAGAAACAAATAATCTGTTAAAATGGGCAAATAATCTGAATAAATATTTCTGAAAAAAGATATACAAATGGCCAACAAGTATACGAAAAGATGCTCAGCATTTCTAAAAATCAGGGAAATGTAAAATTCAAACCACAATGGCATATCTCATCCCAATTAGAATGGCTATAAAAAAGACAAAATTTTAAATTTTTTTTGAGGAACTACCATACTGTTTTCCATACTGGCTATACTAATTTACAATCTCACCAACAGAGTTTCTTTGCATCCTTGCCAGTACTTTTTTTGTCCTTTTGACTACAGACATTCTAAGTGTGGTGAGATGATATCTCATTGTTTTTTTGATTTGTATGTCCCTGATGATTAGTAATAGAGTGCATTGTCATATATTATTAGCCATTTGTATGTCTCCTCTTGAGAAATGTCTTTTTAAAAATTAATTTTATTGGTACAGTTTAAATATACGTAACGATCATGTTCACCAAAGGGAATTTGTACCTGAACACGATATATCTTGATTCTTCTTTTTCCCCAGATCCCCTCCCTTCCCTTCAACATCCCTTTATAACTCCTCTCCTCCCCTTATGAGAAATGTCTTTTCATGTCCTTTGTCCATTAATTTATTTTTTGCTGCTAAGTTGTAAGAATTTCTTAGGTATTTTGGATGTTGACCTATTATTAGATATATGGTATGCAAATATTTTCTGATTTGGTAGATTGCCTTTTTATTTTTTTTTTATTCTTTCCTTTGCTGTACAGAAGCTTTAGAGTGTGATGTAAGCCTATTGTAGTCAGGGTTTGCAAGGGAATAAATTTTTTACAGAACATAAATTTATAGGTTTATCTTATAATATTCACCCAAAAAGTCAAATGCAGAAGAGTGCAAGAGATCTGTCCATGTGCAAGAGACCTGAAGAATTCACCTGAGGGCCTGGATCCCATGGCAGTGTCCCACACAAGTCCAGCCAGAGGCCTAGAGCCCAAGGCAATGTCTCATGCAAGTCCATAGGATCTACACCAGAAAGGCCCAGCCAGTGGTGGAAGCTAGAAAGTCTGCGCTGGCAGGGTGAAGGATCTGTGCTGGAAGGCTGAGAGATCTGCACTGGAGCCAGGAAGCAGTGCTCAAGGCAAAGACCTGAGTACCCTCAAGAGAACAGCAGCCACCCCCAGGACAGCGAGGACCTGAGCTCCTGTGCTGGGAACAGCCAAGTTCATATTAGGAAAACCAACCACAACAAAGCTTGCAATCAGCAGCATGCAATCTTCCCCTCTCATTCTCCTTTTATGTCATTTTGGCAACAATCCTTGGGTGGGTCTTCCATGCCCATAACCAGCTGACTCAGTTCAGTGGGGTGTTCCCACTCAAGTTGACCATTAATTAATCCACCATAGAGCTCATTTGTCCCTCTATTTGTTTTTGTTGCCCATTTTGGGGGTCATATCCAAAATATCATCATCCAGACCACGGTCAGGGGGCTTTCCCTGAATGTTTTCTTCTAGAAATCTTCTTGTTTTAGGTTGCACATTTAAGTCATTATTTGAGCTGATTTTTTTGTATAGTGTAAGCCAAGGATCTATTTTTGTTCTTTTGCCTGTGGACATATAATTTTTGCAGCATCCTTTATTGAAGAGACTGTCTTTCCCCATTGTGTATTCTTGGCACCCTTGTCAAAGATATGTTGGTTTGTTTCTGGGCTCTTTGTTTTGTTCCATTGGTCCATGTCTGTTTTATGCCAGTATCATACTATTTTGATTATTGTAGCTTTATCATATACTTTGAAATAAGGACATATGATGATTTTAGTTTTGTTGTTTTTGCTCAAAATTGCATTAGCCATTTGGGGCCTTTTTGGTTCCCTATGAATTTTTGGATTGTTTTCTTTATTTCTAGAAAAAAGCCATTAAAGTTTTGATATGGTTTCATTGAAACTATAGATCCCTTTGGATAGTTTGGACATTTTAAAAATATTAATTCTTCCAATGCATGGACTCATATATCTTTTGATTTATTTGTATCTGCTTTAGTCTCTTTCATTTGTGTTTTATAGTTTTCCATGTACTAGTCTTGAACCTCTTAATATTTTATTTACTTTGATACTATTGTAATGAAATTATTTTCTCAATTTCCTTTTTGGATAGTTCAATGTTAATGTATAGAAATGCTACTGATACATCATTAGATTGTATCCTTAGGTGAATTTTTGATGAATACATTTACCTATGTAATTCAAACACTTATCAAGACAAAGAATATTGCCATCACTGAAGAAAATTTTCTTGGTCCTTCTCCTATTTAGTCCTTGTTCCCAGGGCCCCAGGGACAATGACTGTTATTTTTTTCTACCATAGATCAGTTTTGCTCATTTTGAAATTTCAAGTAAATGAAATCATACAGTATGTAGGCTTTTGTGTAAAGTAGATTTCACTCAGTGTAGTGATTTTGAGAATTATTCATGCTGTGTGCATCAGTAATTTATTCCTTTATATTACTGAATAGTACCTGTTATACATATATAGGACAGTTTGTTTATACATATGAATGAACAACTTAGGCTGCCAAGTTTTTAATTATTATAAGTAGAACTTCTATGCATATTTTTGTGCAAGTTTTTTCTCTGGATGCAGTTTTAATTTCTCTTGGGTAAATAGCTAGGCTTGGAATTTTGAGTTGTAAAGTAAGTGTATGTTTATTTGTGAAAAGAACTGATGTCTTCTTGAAATGGTTATACCATTCTGCATTCTTGTCAACAATGTATGAGAGATACAATAACTGCAACTTATCCTAGCAATTGGTATTGTTAGTCTTAATTCAACACTTGGTGTTGTCAATATTCTTTAGTTTTAGCTATGGTGGTGAATATGTATTTAATATAGTGCGTATCTTAATTTTTAATAAAATTATTTACATCAAAGTAAACACATATATAAATTAATTCACATTCCAAAAGGAATTACTTAGTAATAAATTTTAGTTGTAAGGCTTTGTTATAAACTTTCCTGGAATGGATTCCCTGTTCATGTTTGTATAAGTGTGTATGTGTGTGTATGTGTGTGTTTGCAATCTGGGCTTCTTCTGATTTTAAGTTTCATCAAATCAGTTCTGGCTAAAAGTTCAAGAAATGTTGTCAAGTTCCTTATGCATATCCAACTCACTCTTGGTAGTGTATAATTTTGTAAGATATTTTCACCTTCTTTGCTGTCTCTAATAATTACTCTCCACCCTAAAGTTGCACTGTGTTGCTTTTCAAAGCAATGCTAGGACTTACTGTTTTCCAGCAAGGACATTGATTTATGATATGCTCCATATCATTTCATTAGAGGAGAAAGTTAATGGAGTTTACAGGTCCTTGTATCTACCAAAAAGAAATTTCCCTACTCAAAAAAACCCTAGTTGCCGTTATTAAGTTGTGATTCTAATGCACTGATTTTTTCAAATAGTCTCTTTTCTTCCTGGGATACTTGCACACCTAATTGTCAGGTTTAATTTATGATCCTTGTTATTCTCTAAGTGTTTAATTGAGTTAGTGGTTATAGCTGACTCATAAACCCATAAAAACCCTTCAGTGGTAAACTAATTAGCCACTGCACCTGCCCTGTAAATAATTAACATTGTTTATTAGGACCAATCAGCATTTCAGTTATTAAAAGTTACCCTATTAGTGAGTTGTCTAAAGTAGAGGCTTCCAAACTTTTCTGAACATGATCTAGAATAAGAAATAAATTTCACAGGCTAACCCAGGATCACACACACACACACACACACACACACACACACACACACACCCCTCTACTATCAATCAGAAGACTGATATTTTCTATTCTATTCTCCTACATTCTTTTTTACTTCAAACCATAGTGACTTCTTGAGAGGTTTTACTGCCTATGAATGGGGTTGTAACAGTTTAAAAGAGCTGACTTAATAGTCATACACTGAAACAGAAAATTAAAAGAATCAGTGAGTTTCTTTCAAAATTGTAACTTACTTGTTTCCTTCACCATTATATACCCATTTTGTTGTACCAATTCCTTCATAGTTGGAAGCCCAGTAATAAATGCAGGCATTAATGTGCAGAATAAACAGCAAGTATCCAGTTGTTCGAATGACTCTGTCAAAGAGAATAAATGCAATGTTGGGATTCATGTTGTTTCTGGAACACAGCTTACTTTAACATTTCCTTTAAGTCTCCACTGAGCCTTCTTGCTTTAGATTTGTGAACTGCTAACTTTCATCAGCACAGTAGAAAGTGATGGTGCCATCGCATGTTGTCTAGCTGCAGTCTCTTGACTGAGATTGACAGAGTGTAGAAAAAGTCCACTTCTCTTTTCACAGATGGTGTGAGTCAACTCTGTGAAAAGCATGCCTCAAGGGCCACCTCTCTATTTTTAGTCCCGTAAAATACGCCACACTGATTTAACTGGATATCCCTGAAAAGCCCATGGGACGTTATGCTACAATGAGCTGTGACTAGAGGTCTGTGTGCAAGTGAACTTCAGAGCAGCGAATGAGTGAAATGTAGGTTAAGAATGAATTGCCATGGGAGAGCTCTAAAGTCAACTTGCAAAAGAGCACGTTCATCGTACTTGTTTTGGCTGAAGTAGATAATAGTCCTATTTTTAAGTTCGGTGTCCTTCTGAAATCTGATATGATTTTCACACTTTCATCTCACTTGAAATATCTAGACCTGTTTTAGAACATATACTTATATTTTATATAGTCAAAATCTGAAATCATCTCCTTTTCTTGAACATCTTTTTCCCAAATGCTGTCTAAAATACTTGCCTTTGCTTTCTTCACTTCCCACAAGTGTGTATGTACATACGTTACCTGTAGATATATACTTTGTCCATTATAGACTCTAGATGATGATTAAACTCAAAAAATGAAGTGTACTATGTAAAAAAACAAGCAAAGAGAATACAAAAATACATTAGTCTTAGGTATATCTATTTAGATAAACAATATAAAATAGATTATATTTATTACTGGAAATAATTTTATTTATCCATCTTTAAAAAAATCAAGGTCCTATTTAGTGGTATTTTCTGCTAGGTAGTACATGGTAGCATAGTGCCGAACTTTTCCAGAGTTTCTTGCTTTATTTTACTTCTACCCTCTAGTTATAGTCTTATTTGTAATGCTTTTTGAAAATTAATAATGCTTTACTTTTTTTTCTTTTTTTACTTTTATGTCTGACTTGCTTTTTCTTTTTTTAAATTCTTTTATTGGTACATTGTAGGTATACAACACAATTACATTTCTCATTGGGAATTGTACCTTTACATAATGCATCTTGGTTCTTAGTTTTTCCCCATTCCTAGCCCTCCCTTCATGCCCTCCACCCTTCCCTATTTACAAAGACTTTATTTCCATTTTTTCCATTTCTCAGCATTTTTCCTTTCCCTCCTTTCCTTTCCCCTGTCCCTCCCACTACCCCTACCCCTTTGGACCTTTTCTTCCTATTTTGCATTTTCGATTATTCATTCTAATCATTGGTACATTTTAGGTATACAATATAATGACATTCATCATTGGAAATTTGCACCTTTACATAGTCTCTCTTGGTTCTTCTTTTTCACCCTTGCCCAGCCCTCTCTTCAACCCCTCCATTCCTCCCTATTTACAAAGATTTTATTCCTGTTTTTCCATTTTCTCATATTAATCCCATTCCCTTCTATCCTTTCCCCTAGCCCTCCCACTACCTTCCCCTTTGCCCCTTGTCTTCCTATTTCACATTACCTATTATACATTTTAGTCCTTATTTACACTTTCAGTTTCTCACACCAGAGAAACTATTCGGTATTTATACATGTGTGTCCTATTTATTTCACTTAAGAGTATCGCCTCAATGTGCATCCATTTAGCTATAGAGGTCTCTAATTTCTCATTTTTTATGGCTGAGTAGTACTCCATTTTATTAAAAAACCACATTTTCTTTATCCAGTCTCCAGTTGATGGGCATTTGGGCTGTTTCCAAGTTTTAGCTATCACAAACTGTGCTGCTATGTACATGGGCACACATATATCACTGTGGTATGATTCTTTGAATTCTTTGGGGAAGAACCCCAGCAGTGGAATAGCTGGGTCAAATGGGACTTCCAGTCCTAGTTCTTTGAGGTATCTCCATACTGATTTCCACAGTGCTTGCACCAGCCTACACTCCCACCAGCAGTGGAGCACGGTTCCTCTTTCCCCACAGCCCCACTAGCATTTGTTATTGGTTGATTTCATGATAGCAGCCATTCTTTCTGGAGTGAGGTGAAATCTCAACATTGCTTTCATTGGCATCTCTCGAATGACCAGTGATGTTGAACATTTTTTCATGTATTTATTTGCTATTTCTACTTCTTTGTCTGAGAAATGTCTGTTCATTTCAGATGCCCATTTTTGGATTGGGTCTTTAAATTTGGGCGGTCTGATCTTTTAAAGTTCTTTATAGATTCTAGATAGTAGACCTTTGTCTGAGGAAGAGCAGGTGAAGATTTTTTCCCACATTGTGGGTTGTCTCTTCACACTGCTGGTGGTTTCTCTTGCTGTGCAGAAGCCTTTTAATAAGAAGAGATCCCACTTGTTGATTGTTTGTGCTAGTTCACCGGCAACTGAGGTTTTGTTCATAAAATCTTTTCCTGCACCGATGTCTTCAAGGGTTCTACTTAACCTCTGTTCCAACTGGTTCAGAGTTTCTATTTTAATATTTAGATCTTTAATCCATTTTGATTTTAGTTTAGTGTATGGTGAGAGATATAGGTCTAGTTTTAATCTTTGGCAAGTTGAAGCCCAATTTTTCCAGCACCATTTATTAAAGAGGCTATCTTTCCTCCAGTGAGGGTGTTTGGCTCCTTTATCGACATGCTTTTCTTTTTAAAGCATGTAGTAGAACTCTATTTCTCAATAATTAAAACACACTCTCCCAAAAATAAGTAAAACTAAGAAAAGTCTAATGTAATACATTGGAGTCATAAATAGGTACATTTTGTTGTTCAACACTGGCATTATTTTTAAGCAAGATGCATTAAGTGTGTATTCATTTCAACAAAATTTTAAGTTCAGCATTAGCATTAGCTAGTTGTTCTTGGTGCTATCCAAAAGCTTTATGTGATTTTGTTCAGAGTTGCTATTTTCCTGAGTGTTCTTTCCTGCTTACCTCTACATTTATTTTAACTCTTTCTCCCTGAATGCTGTCCTACCCTCCAAACTTGCCTTCCTCTTTTACAATTGTAGGAAGTGTAACACAGGAGTAAGAGCATGGATTTCCAAGCCCAATTCCAGTCCTAACTCTGCCACTTACTAACTGTGTGACATTGGAAAAGTCTCTTACTATTTCTGTATCTTGGTTTTTTCTATATTAAAGTGGGCACAATAAAAGAACATGCTTCCTAAAGGATCTTGTCCTTAGGCTCCTATTGATAGAAGGAACCTTACAGATGATCTAGTTCAAAATTTCTCCAATGTAGATATGACTGCAATAGAACATTTGGAATTAAAAATAGTATGAGTAATAGCAATAACTTGTTAACTAGAAATATGCCCAAATGACTTGTTTTTCAAGAATTTCTGAGTGGGAAATATCCCTCAAACACTCTCATTATGATAATTTCAATTTTTGGTAACATGGTTATTGTGCTCCTAATAGAAGTTTAGCAACAGAAGTTTGCTTAAAAATTTAGCTTGTTTATAATAGAGGAAATTTATATTCTTAATTTGTTTTCCCATTTATAACTTAGAGACAGAGGTGATAAACATTTATCCTAGAGAATTGTCCATGCAAATGACACCCTTATAAATAGGTGAACTGACAGGACTACAAGGCTAGGAAAAGATCAATGTTGACTTTTACTATCTACATTTTAAAATAACTGCCGGACATAGAAAGCTTTTGAACATCTTAGGGATACAGAGATGAGTATGTAGAGCTGGCATCTTCTAAACTTATTATAATGCCAGACAAACTCCCACATCCGTAGGAATCTGAGTCTTTCTGAAAATTGATTATCTTTGAGCAAGTGCCTTCTGAAACTTCTACATGAGACTAGAAATTTGATGAGGAATGGCCTGATATTAGGCTGCTTGGAATGTTGTGTTTTGCCTCAGTTTATATTAATATTCCACAGTCAAATCCAAAGGCTTTAGAGTTGTGTTAAGTGTACGTAAATGTTAAGACCCCTGAATGTTAGAAAGTCGTGAACATGGAAGGAAAACTCTTTTTGCCTAATGTTACTCTTCCAGACTGCTTATTGTAAAGAATGTAGAATCAGATAATCATGTAAAGAGCTCAGATACTGCCTCTCATCAGCTGTGTTTCTGGACAGATTGTTTTCATCATGCTAATTCTCATTTTCCTCATCTCTAAAATAAAGTTGTTGGGGGAAATACATGAGATAATGGATATAAAGTTTTAGCAAAGTATGCAGCCTCAAGGTGTGCCGTCAAAAATTTTCAGTTGTCGCCACTATTGTTGTTGTCAGCATCCACCAGTATTATCAGATTATGCTATTGTGTCTTCCCAAGAGGCAAAAGAGATAATGAACTCCTCAAATTTATAAAATCATTTATAATCCATTTAGAAGGTTGTCTTTGGAAATACAAATATCATTTTATTCTTAAGGATTTATATGAAATTCCTGGACCTGCCTCAGATTCTTTTTAGGTACCCAACAAAGCCATGAGCTCTAAAATATTTATGTCTTAGAATCTTTTTTCTTTTTTTTTTTTTGCTACCAGGGATCGAACCTAGGACCTTGTGCTTGAGAGGCAGGCAGCAGCACCACTGAGCTAAATCACCCATCTTCTTGGAATCTTTTTGAGTAGGTGACATACTTACATAGTTTAAAATTAAATGAAATATATATCTTTAAAAGTCTTGGGCTAGGGATTTAGCTCAGTGGTTCAGCTGCCTGCCTTGCAAGTGCAAGATCCTGAGTTTAATCCCCAGTACCAAAAAAAAAAAAAAGCCTTCAAACCATTCTGATTTTTCCTTTCTGCTTTCCTTCCCATGTTAGTTAATCATTTTTTATTAGTTTTTTTGGGTAATCTTTTATAAATACAGAAAAATTGAGTATTTTCCCTTCATGTTATATAAAAGTTAGCATTGTTCTGTAAAATGTTCCATATCATGCTTTTGTTTTTCTTCTTACTTAGCAGTTTATCTTGGAAGTCTTTCTATATTAATGTGTGTAAAATTTCTTTTTTATTTTTTGAAAACTACAGCATATTCCATTATGTGGAATGTAGGTGTAACTATTTTCCTCTTGATGAAGATTTTATTATATCCAAGTATATATATAATTTTGTGATAGAAAAATATGTTAGGATTTCTTTCTAGAATTATAGAATTTTATATAAGAAAACTTGGAGGTAACCTAATTTAACTCCTTCATTTTGGAGCCCATATTTCAGGCACTGAGTAACTGATAAAAATGGACAAATGGAAAAAATTATGAAAGATTCATTTGTAATTACAGTGGTATTTCTATTTTGGAATATAAAAATTCATGTTGTGAAATAGAATAATAAAAGCAAACCGCATCAATTTCCATCAGGAGAAGCAATGACATTTTTTCTTTCATTCATTTAAAAAATTTATAGCGCTGATGAAGGCAGAAAAAGGGAGAACAGTTTGGAAAAGATTAGGAATATTGGTAATTTTAGGATATTTTAAATTGCTTCAAGATTTCCATTATTATAAGGTATTTACATATAGTTACCTTACCTTCAATATCCTATTTGTTCTAAATATTGGATTGTATCCAAGGAAGAGGTAGAAAACATCAAATGGTATGATTGATGCCATATCCAACTGTTAGGAAAACACATTAACAATCATGTTATGGTTACATCCTTCTGGAGGATATTGATGGATTTATACCAAATGAATGTAGAAGTTGGTCAGTCATAATGAATTATTTGTTGTTAAATATGCATGGTGCCATTGAAGGTGTGTTAGCACCGTGAAAATAAGAATATTATTTTAAAGCCTGCTGGCAATGTATTTCATTTCCACCTTCATACATCTGATCTCTCCTTAGGCACTACATTTACTGAGGTTTTTGTGGAGCTATCACACACACTTCAGTGATTACATGTTTGTTAATGTTAAAATAAATATTAATAGTATTTTAAACATGAGACTCTGGAACTAAACATCAAGTCCATTTTTGATTATGTTTAAAACCAATGCATGTTCATTGAAGTGATATATTTTTATATTCCAGCCAATTCTCCAATGTTCAGAGTAGAGTAAATTGGTGTGGCTCATCTACCTTATTCTGTTTTCTACAAATGTCTAATGTGGACCATGTTGCTACCAATTAACTGTTGTGTAAGTATCAGAGAATGTGGGCTAAGAGAGAGGAAGAGAAAGAAATCCCTTCTGTTTACTATTAATCAGCCACTCTGATGGTGAAAGGTATTGAAAGTACTGTGTAACTACAACTAAACACATAGATTTTAAAAATTTGTCATGAATTTAAATCATTCTAGCCTTCTCACACCCTGATAATTCTGAAATAACATCACATCTGCATATTTTCCTGATCACAATAACAGAAAGAAATTCTTTTATATAACATAATTATTTATTTTCACTAAATTTTATATGGTCTTGAACAATAGGGTACATTAAATAAATTTAAGCTATATTAAGACAATAAAGAGCAGTTAGGAGCATATTTTAAGGCCATACATATGAATGACAGTTGAGGTAATTGTGTAACAATTTCAAAGCCAACTGCTATTGAATAAAAATGGAACTTGTAGTTTGAGTTAACCAGATTAGCTATTATGAAATAACTAAAAGTATTGGTTTAGAAATTGCATCGTATCATAGAACCTCATTATTTTATCCTACAGCTATCTCTACAGATACAAATATTTATTTCTCTTTTGATTTTTATCTTTTATTAGTACATATTTGCCATACATAATGATTACATTCTGCATGAGGAGTTGGTACATGCATGTATCACATCTCAATGCTTTTTTCATTCCCCTTTTCCTCTCTCCATCTCTTCCTCCCCTTCCCTTTTGTGAAAAGATATCTTCTTGGGGCCGGGGATTTAGCTCAGTGGTTTTGCCGCCTGCTGCTCAAGCGCAAGGACCCGAGTTCGATCCCTGGTACCAAAAAAAAAAAAAAAAAAAAAGATATCTTCTTATTTCTTATTTCCTATTATCTATCTTTTATTTTGGTCTTATATTTTGGATTTCTAATATAACAGAAACCATGAGATATTTGTAACAAGTTGAGAGTTATTCAAGAACATTTACTAAAATAATGTCTTATAAATAAGGAAGCAGAAACATGGGGCTATTGACCTGACTAGTGCTACCCCAGAACTCATAGGTTCTGGTTTAAATCATAATGATCTTTTTTTACTTACTTTCTATCCAGTTGCTCAACTTCCCACTTGACTTCTTTATGCAGATTGTCAATAGCCATTTTTAATGTTAATTCATTGGCATGTATTTGTGTAGACAGAGAAAGATTCATTTTTTATTGAATTGTAGAAAAGTGAATTGATTGGTACTTAACATAAAACTCCATACAAGGCACTGTGTAAAGCATGTTGAAGTTGAAACAGGAGTAAGATATTATTTTTGTTTACAAGAAGTTAATCTCATAGTAGAGTAACCAAGTACAAAAAATAACTATCATGAAATGCTGTAACACAGCAGGATGTACTAAGGTTATTCAAAAGGAGTGACCACAAGTACAGGTTAAATTTTACAGTAATAAACACAAATTAAACATATAAATTAATTTTGCCCTTATTCAATTCAAATAAATAATGTATTAAGAGTCTGGAAAGTGCTTTGTAGCTTTTACAAAGAATATTTATTCTCTTTGCAACATTCATAAAGTAGTGTAGATCTTTTATGAATGCATCTAATATATGATTATGCTTTACAAAGAAAATTAGTTGGATATAAAGATCAGTTGAATGGAATTTTAATCACTGAAGATTGCTAATATGGAACATTTGGAACCTAAGACCAGATTTGTGTTTTTTAATAATAAAATTTGAGGTGCCTAACTTGTCCTTAAGGTGGGGGGCTAGAATTTACACGTACATATTGAATAACTTTGAAAAACCCCCTGTCTGCCTATTCCTCAGTGGTAAGAGGAAAAATAAAAGGTAAGAAAATATTTTGTAAGTTATCAGAATAATAAAACATAAAATTATATTGTTATGTGAGGAAAGGAAGATACTGTGTTATTTAAATAACTGCTTCCTTCTATTTTTTGTTTTGCTTACATGAACAAAAAAATTGAAATTAGAAACAACTTTGCAGACTTTTATACTATCATCCTACAAGAATGACAGACTAGAATTCTGTAGACAAGACAAAGTACACCCCCTATTTCTTTATTATTGACATTTAAATCAGAATTTAAATCAGAATTTAAATGTGGGCACTAACTCAATCTGCTTAATGACCCATATATTGAATTACCCTTTGTAAAAACTTCATGTCTCCCATTATTCAATAAAACCTCATGTTTATGAACTTTTGTTACAAAAGAAGATGATATATTTATAGAAATGAGACAAAATGGTAATAGATTACTTGAAAAGTTTTGAAATTATTTGGAAGTCACCCACTTGAAATTTTGTAGAATTCCTGTAGTGTCTCTTCAGCTCAGTTGAATCCACCTGAAATATATTTATACTTTAGTTAACTTTAGCTAATTTCATTATTTTTTCACTTCTTATTCTTATATTTATAGCTAGCTATTTCTTTCTGCTGGACCCTTTCAATTCCAGCCTATAAATATGTTCTGGACATTTTGAAACAAAATATCTCCCTTGACCCATTGTTTGTTAGTTGAGATTCTCAAGACAGTCACCTACATTGCTTCACTCCCAATCCTTCCTCAAATTTATCCTTAAACCTTGGCAAGTTTTGACACTTTGGCTTCTTTCCATTTCTTTCATCTCATCAAGACTAACAGTGCCAAGCCCCACAATAATCTGCTAATTATCACATTCAGGGAGCCCTTTCTGGTACTCAGCATCCTGTATGGCCCTTACTAAACTTTGAACGAATACATATATGTCCTTCAAAATCAGTTTGTTTAAAATCAGTCTATGTGATTAAAGGGTAATCTATCTGAAGACAGGGTTGACTTCATTTATAACCTGTACATACTTGGTGCCTGGCATATACTGAAGAGTCCAATACATATTGATTGAGGGGGTGAAGGAATAAGGAGGAAGAGATGAGTGAAAGTTTCTGAAGCGTTTGACATTTTTGGGAATAACTTTGTCCTTCAAAATATCAGAAATACCACTCTTCATTCACTTTACTTCTTAAACTCCAGCTTTTGGGCATCCTTCTAGGACTCTTGGGCTAGCCATGTAAAAGCTGACATGCTCCATGATTTTGTTTTCTTCTCTTTCCTCTTTATACTGACTTTCTGAGAAATCATACCCACTTTTGTCATTGCAAAGACCATTGTATATGTCAAGCCTACTGAATGTCTACCTCTACCTATAACACCTTCCTGCTGTTGGTGCCCAACCTGGATTAATCATCATTCTGTTTCCTTTAAGCCTAATGTGACCCTACTCCTGCTATTGTGAATCCTATAAGTATCCTCATCAACACTGGTTAGTGATCCTAGATGACTCTCTGTTTCTCAGCCCTCTTCACAAGCAACCAAGCTTTACAGATTCTTCTTCCTAAAATTTTGTGTTCATTTTCTCCTGTTGGCAATGCTCTAACTGCCTTAACTCTTGGTCTGCTCTATCTGTTTTATGATGACAAGAAGATGTTCTCTCTAAATCAGAGTATTTAACAATCTTTAGTTATGTTAAATCCTAGGACTCTACATGATTTTAAGAAAAAAATAGTAGGTAAGGCTTTGCTTTCTGAGTCTCAGGTGCCTCCTGCAGCCTTCCACACCCTCTCTATTGAGCAGTTCCTCAACTGCATCAGAGGGTCTCACTTCAACACTTTGCCCATGCTGTTCCCAGAGGTCAGAGGATGTTTCTTTCTTTCTTTTTTTTTTTGCAGAGGGAAGAGGATGCAGATAATTCGATCCTGTCTGTCAAGACTTGGACTGAGTGTCTTTTCATTCACATGGTTACTCTGAGCCTCATAGCACCCCAGGCTTACCTTTGTCATGATTTGCAACATAGAATTCCACCATTTGCCTTTTGTTTGTCTTCCCTTCATATCTGAGCTATGTAAGACACCTATCTTTGACCTCTGTTTCCTCAGTTCTTAATAATGTCTAGCATAGAGTCAGTATCCAACAAATGGATTATATGTGATGGATGAATGGAGATAGATTAATAATAATATTAATATTCAGACTTTAAAGAGTTAATGTTAATTTTAGATTGAAATTCATATGTTTTAGTTATATGTAAGAAGAAATGTTTTGTGTATTTTTAGCTAGTTGATAAAAGTGCTAGAAAGTGGACACATAGAAACAGCATTGTCTAACGTTGTCTAACATGCTGTTCAAGTTCAGAAGTTTTAAGCTACTGCTGAATAATGTGAAAGATTGGTTACTCAATTCCTAAATTTCTACTTTCTCTCCTCCTTTTTTTGTCAATAATTTTTACCCACCTTTGCACACTAAATTTTATATAAATACATTAAAAAACACATTAAATAAGATGTTCTTATTTAATGATTTGCACTGTGGAATGAAATGGTTTACTAAGTCATAGTGTCATGGGAAATATGAAATATGAAATATATCTCCTAACCTGTTAACTGTATGACATGACGAGTTCTTGTTCTCTAGAAATCAAAGAATGAGTTCTAGGAACGACAGAGCTTAAAAGTAGGAAGATATTTATTGATAGGAAAGTTCCTGAGGGGCAGGAGGGGGCCTGACTGGGTAGCCCAAGGACCCCACTTTACAGAGAAGTTTTATAGGGTAAAACCCACATAGGTACAATGTGCGCCACAGCCATGAACATCCAATAAGGTTGTAAGTATAGTCACTTAGGCAGTGGTGTCCAATTGGGAAGCAAGTCACGTAGCAAGAGTGGATGGAAAGAACAAGGATTTTCCTAGGAGGTTGTGGGTCCAGAGATCTCTGGTCACCCCCAGAGTGGTCGACGCCTATCTATACTTTACTAAGCCCAGTTTTTTGAAGAAGTGTGTGGGTCTGGTCATCTTATCTTCATCTTGAGGCCTGGTTTTCAGCCGAAGTGTAGCTGTGGTATGTTTCACCTTTGTCCTGGCCCTCTCGAGGACTTAGCCCTATCTGACAGACTCTAATATTTTTACCTAGCTCATCTATTATAATAATAGGTACACACAAGTAGGTTTCAATTTATAGTCTTGTAAGTCATGTTCTGATCTTGAGTAAAATTGATCAGCTCTCTTAAAACTTATGTGAGGATAGAGAGATGCAGTTTGAGGAGCAAGTTAAAATACTGCATCCTCCCTTCATCCAGGAAGAATGTTTTAAGTACATTTATCCCTTTGTTTTCAGAGTTGTCCTATGATTGAATAAATGTAAATCCAACTAAAAACTTGTTAGATTAAGAGAAAGTGCCATCATCTAGTGATTTTAAAATCCCTTTTCTTTAGAGCACTAAATAAATTTGGGATCATTAGCCTAGAAGGATCAGTGTACTTACCAGTAACAATTAGGTACTTATTTTTAAAATGTCACCATACTTAATGCTCTCTCTGTCTTTTAAGCCTCCTCATTATGCAGGCAACATTTCTTCAGGGCAGCCTTACTTTAGGCAGGATATGCTAATTGCACTAAATCCCTTTTCAACAGTTTTTGAAGAAGCTCTATTCAGATGTTAGTATATTTACTTATAATTCACTTCTGCTGACAAACAATTCTGTAACTCTACATGGAACAGATGGAACAAATATTTCAAAAAGAATACCATCTGAAACAACCGTAATGCAGACTAAGTAATTATGTAAGGAAAGAAAATCCTTGAATCAATATTATCCTTCATTCATTCCTACAAACATATCCTGGGTATATGAGTCCCCAGGTTAGAAAGGGAAATTAATCAAGTACTGTCCTTGCTTCCAAGAAACTTACTACCAAGTAAGAAAGAGAGCTACATATATAAATAGGAGACAAAAAGAAAAATTTGTGGATATCCATCCATTTAATTCATTCCTGAGCATCTTCTACATGGCTACTGTGCATACTGTCTTATTAAATCAAAATAGATTTATAAGGTGGCTATTATTCCCTGTTGGTGTGTAAAAAAGGAAATGTACAGTGAGAGAGTAAGTTTAGTGTTTTCAAACAATGCTGTTAATACATTTAAGAAGTGAAATTTGACACTAATCTGTTTCTGCTATATGATAATTAGGCTAGTATTTATTTAACAAAATTGAGCGACACAAATGTGAGTAAAGCATGTGGGATACAGAGAAAGGAGTGGTTAATGTTTTCAGGTCAGTTTACAAACAGTGCTTGTGAAGATAAGTGCTGAAAGCAGCGGACTATCACAGGAGGGTTAATAATTGACACTGTCACTAGCTGGTGTTGAAAGTGTCCAGGGATCCTTGCCATTGATAGGTTTAGCCACCAGGGGTCGTGGAGATGTCTCATATATAAATAGTTCCCACTGCCATTTTCAATTTGATTTCTACCATGTATAAGGGAAATTATACACAAGAGAAATTTTTGTCGGTTTTATGTTCAAAATTCTGTTCCCTGCGTAGCACCACTTTCAGAAGAAAGATGCTATAAATAAATGTAGAAAAACTTGTGAACCTCCCTAATTCTATCTATTGAGACTATTAGCACCTCTTGTACTTCCATTTTCTAATTGTAGTATAGTGTAAAATTAAATAATTGCAGTATAGTGTAAAAATAAAGCTGGTAGTATACTTACTTGGTAACTGTAGGCATTTAATAAATGTTTGCTGAATAAATAAATGAATAATTTGATGGTGTCCACCAAGGATAACATAGACAGTGTAGTGGGACATTTAGACTAGAGCCTCAGTGTGTGCAATCTTTGTAACAAAATGTAATCAAGTTTCACATGCTGAAACCACCTACTCTAAATTAAAGAAACCATTAAACATTTTCTGAACAAACAAACCAATTAGTTTCTGCTCTGTATTTGTAGTTTGCGATAATGCATTTTAAATAAAGCCCTTTGAATGTGTTTTTATTGGTTATTTTTCTTGGTTTTAACACTCATTGTGTGTAAAGGCCTCTTAGAAAATTGAAAATAAAAGTCTCTCTTTACCGATTTTGTCATTTTCCATTTGTCAAGTATTGATTTTCTCCCCCTTTGTACATCTAATGGAGGTTGAAATTAGTGCTCTTTTTTTGGGTGTTGTTTACTTCTTGTTTGTGCACCCTCAAGATCATTTATCAAGCTGCCAGCCAGCTCTGGGGACAGTGCTGGTGAGTTAACTAAAGCTCCAGTCTACACAAGGAGAATTTTGAGTAGATTTTTGCCATAGCTTTGGCTCTTGCCTTTAGGATTTCTTTCCAAGAAAGATTTTGAATGTAGGGGATGCCACCCCAAAAATAAAATTTAAAAAAGAAAAAAATGAGTCAAAATATTCCTTTCAGCTTTGTTTGATAATGTAAAATCTAGAGATTCAAAGGAAAATATACAGAAGGTAAAGGAACCAATGGTTCTTCTCCAAAAGTACACATGAGCCCAAGTTGTGTACACTCAAGTCAGTCTGTTCTTCCTCTTGTGACACCAGAAGCCCTTGTTGTGACTTGTGAGAAGGAGGTCAGCAAAGGGTGACAGGCAAAAAGGAAGCATTCTGGAGGTTAACTAGTGAAGGGGCAAACTAGTAGATGCTGTATGATTTAGGCATGTACTTGCAAAAACATATTTTGCATGTATTTGCAAAAACATATTTTTCTGTTTCTGTCTTAGATTAACTGGATTAACTATGAAATTCTGACACTGAGAATAAATCCAGGAGAAGATACTTTCTCTTATGGGTAAGAATGCTAATTTCTGAGATAGGTCAGAAATCAACTGCACTTGACTATGAGAAATGGGTTGTGATGAATCTGGAAAAGCCACTAAAGAAAAGAAGATAGACCAGCAGATATGATATTCGTTAAAAAAATAGAACAACCATGGTGATTGTCTGTGTGCTTGTGATTTATACATGCTGGCAAGGTGTATGCTTTCCTCTCCTGTGGCTTGGCTCTCTTGATAGAGATACTGAGAGCCCATTGCTTGCTCAGCCCCTTCCTGCACTTTCAGTCCCTTACAGAACTTTCCCACAGCACGTTTCACAATGGTGGGAATCTTCTGCACCGCCTAATAGGAACAGTGGAAATATGCATAGTGTAGATGAAAAATGTGAATTTTAGTTGTAATTAATTAAAGTTTAAATTTGCAGAGACACATGTGACTAGTGTCTACTATATTGTAGAGTACAGTGAATTTACACTGATTAAAAGGATCATATCAGCTTGACTTCATAAGATAGGTTTTTCCAAAGTGCCCAGGTCTGAGACTTTTTTTGCTTGACTTCTGTAGAACATGCCTACACTGTATGCAGTGCTGACTATGTAATGATACAAGATATAGCCTGTGTCTTAAATGAATTATAGTTTAATGTTTTCTCACAGCATCAGGTTTTTTCCATAGAAGATTGGGCTATAATGAATGAAATAATATTGCTCTATTAAAAAAAAACTGAAATGGTGACAGACTAATGTAATAGGAAGCAAGGGCTTCACTAACTGATGATTGGAGGAATATATTAAATGACCTTTTTTGGTATTCATAATTTATACATTTTAAAGATATCGCTGAGGTAAAATATGTGCATAGTTTTGACATTTCAGGCTTGGCAAGCATTTTGTATCTTTAAGTATTAACAAATTTTTAAAAACTTGCTGACTTGGACTAGCCTGATTTTGGAGGCAAAGGCTGGGTTTCAATCCTGCCTCTGCTGCTTTCTAGTTTTGTGCCTCGAGCAAGTCATCTACTGACTCCAAACAGCAGTTTATTCATTTCTAAATGGGGTTAATAGCATCTTTTTCATAGTGTCATTAAAAGATTGAGACTTTATAAATAAATCAATGGGAAAAATAGTATTTGGTGACATTTAATGCTCACTAGGCACCAGGCACGGCTTTAGGTAGGTGACATGCATTAGTTTAAGTGTGCTGTTAATATCATGAAGGTACTGTTTCGCATTCCCCTCTTAGAGATGAAGAAACTAAGGCATGTGGAGATGTGTTTTCTTCAGCATATAGTGAGCACTCAATGGTTGCTTTGTTGTTATTTTATCATCATTATAAATCTTCTTACTGATGGTTTCCTATTATTAATGACCTATTTATGCAGAGCCAGTTAAACATTAAATTAAAAATGTTAATTTATTTTTTGTTGTACAAATTAGGTATTATTCATTTGTCAATGTCTTTTCCCAATTTCCACTTACTATTATTTCTCCTCCTCTTATGAACTTGAGTCTGGGCTGGATTAATAGCATATCACAAAGGTAAATGATATCACATATGATGTCTGTAATAAGCCAGTAGTGTGTGTTGTCTGGTGTTTGATATGGAAAGACCACACGCAGCGGTATCAGCCAGCAGTTCCAGTTATACGCAATGGTGACAAGCAAGAGCCACAGGAGATAGAGTCGATCTAGAAAAACAGCAACTAGAGTCATCCAAATAGCATGGAACAAACATGAAAAGAAGTCTCTTGCTTAGGATGGTCAAATTGAGACACTGCCCTTTGGATATAAGCAACTTGTAATAAGGGGCTGTAATAAACATTCAATACAATTCTGCCTCCAGAGTGGGAAGCATTGTACTAATAAGGGATAGAAAGTGATCTCATCAACACTGCAAGAGTGTTTCCTTCCTGTCTCTTGGCCACACTGAATCTGGCCCAATGGGTAACTGCACCATTTTGATTCAGGCAAATGGAGACCCAAGAAAATTCTGGGAGACCTTGCTGAAGCCTCACTTTAGCACTAGGTCTCTGGCTTTTCAGGAGTTAAGCTGCAGGCTTGAGGGCAGAGGGAAAAAGGCCAAATCCTCCCAGATGGTGTCCACCATTGAGTGGGGAGAGCAGAGAACCAGCCCATTAGGGTCCATGTCCCTTCTCATACTGACTTCCTTTGCGCAGGAGGCCCTGAGAGGGAATTTGTTTTGATTAGAATAATTAATAGCGAGAAACCATGGAAGAAGACGAACACTTTTCAATGATTCTTTTTTTTTTCTTGTCAGTATGCATATTGCTGAGTGCTTTGGGGCCTTCTTTATAAAGGTAATTAGGGATAGGACAAGCCCTAGGCTGACTTTGACAAATAGGCAGGGATATTTTCTCTCTCATCTTCACCCGAGAGGAGGAACAATCCTTTGCATACTACATAGTTTAAATTCCACTTTCTCGACAGATTCAGCAAATGGGCTAGGGAAACCAGAATCTATCTGTAACTTCAGGTCACAAGGGTTTTTGGTGAAAGCCAGCCCTCCCAATGAGATGTCCCTTGCTGGTACCTGTGTGTGAATCTATGCTTCTTGGAAGTCTCATTCTCTTCAGATATTTTGTCAGAGGCAACTTCTGGAATCGCCAATGCAATATGCCATCGTGGTGCTCATTTTTAAGATTAGAATTGCTTTCTTGTGTTGATGGTGCCATTATGGGCTTTGCTTTAAAGGAAAAATAAAGAGGGAACAACAAAAAAAGAGGGAACATTTATAACAGTTTAAGTTAACATAAGTTAGCTTAATGAGCAAAAAGCTTAGATTTGATGGAGGCACAATATTTGAAAATCTTTCCCTTCTCAATACAGGCAAATTAGACAAAACTCTCATGTTTAAAATAGTGATATTTATTTCACTATATGTATATCAGGACATTATGTTGTGCACCTTAAATATATACAGTGACATATATTAAAATCTTGAGGTAATGAAAACACTGGAATTTGAGAAATACACAAGTTTAAAACTCATTAATAAGGCATCACAGAACAAACGTATGCCACCCACTAGGTTTAAATTTTATATTAAAATATGTTCTTCAAGTATATCCTTCAAGCACTGGGTAAATAAAACTCAACATAATCTTTTCAATATACCTTTGTCAATCTACGATTTATTACAGGGTCACCTCTTTAAAAAGAAACTATGCAATACCTAGTTCATTTTGAAATTACAACTTTATATAGAACTATAAGGAAACCCTCAACTATCCTACTTGATTTGGATTTATCTGTTATTAAACAATTAGATTTTCTTCTCTTATTTTAATGCATACATACTTTACATAGATGTGATCAGAGCACATATAACTTTTGTGCTCAACTTAATTGTTCTTATTATTTTTCATAAATACATTTCTATAATTTTTAGAAAGGTTTATAGTTGTCCCTCCTCTTATATAATTGCCTTTTGATGTCCTTTGCTCTGTTGGATATTCGAGTAGTATTCTTGTATTTTCATGATGTATACCATGTATATTATAGGTATTCTTAATTATTGTCCACATTAAAACTTGCTATAGAAGGCTTCTGTGGGTGGTTCACATATGTAGCCTGGGCCTGAAGGTCAGCTGTGGAGGGCTTCCTGTGTTTCTCTCTGAGTTTTCTGGAGAAGTTGCCTAAAATGCTGGGAAGATAACAGCATGGCCTAGTAGCAACTAGCTGTATTCTCTTTTATTAGGATAATTCTTAGGTTTGGGCCATACAATTTTTCTACTACATCGATACCCGAGTGGCCCCCTCCCCATGATCTTATTAATACATCTTTGTCTTAACTCCCTATCTGTTGCCCTTGTCACTTTCACCTTTTTGGATCACTCTCAAAATAAACAGTTTATACCTAATCATTGTCTGAAGATCTATTCTGGGGGACCTATTAGAGGCTGATCAGATCTCCAATCACCTGACCAAGGGTACAGTGAAAGGATAATAAAAGACAAGTTAAGATCTTAATTCATAAATGGGGGGCCCAGGATGGTCAAAGCTCTTACCAGGCTAAGACACTGTCTCTTGGAGCTTGTCACTATTTATTTATTTATTTTTGGTACTGGAGATCGAACTCGGGTCCTTGCACTTGGGCAGCAGGTGCTGAAACAACTGAGCTAAATCCCCGGCCCATTGCCACTATTTATTGAACATACAACTTCTTGAAGGGCCAAGGGGTGGTGCAGGGAACAATGCAGTGGAGAGCACTGACACAAGCAGGGTCCTAGCAACAAGGGAACAAGACATTCTAGTAGAAACAGACCACGGATTAATGGGAAATTTGTTTTTTCCCATAGATTAATTTCTGCCTCCATAGAAGTTTCGTGAATGAGTCATGTTGCCCTTAGCTGGATCATTGTCTTGCCATCCAAGATGTCACAGCATGATGGATCACTGAGACCTCTGCTGTGACCAGTGGTGTGGGGAGTCATTCCTTCCCCACATACTAACTGCTGGCTCTTCAGGCAAGCCATTGTGGGATAATAGGCAGACACAGACTTTTACTATGAAAAGCCAATTTATGAATTTGTAGCTTGCTCAGGGTGGTTTCCATCAGGGACTCAAACTGAATAATTTGCAAAATACGTGTCCTCTCATAACTCCCCTTTCCCAGTATTTTGTGGGAACAGTGCTTACCAGTGTGTGGGCTGTCTTCTGGCAAGGATATTTCTCTCTCTATCAACTTTCTTTTGTAGAGAGCTGTTCTCTGATGCATTTTTTTCATCAGGTTGTGGAGCTGGGCATCAGCATACTCATTTATAACAGGGACTCCAAGTGGGCTAAATGAGAGAAAAGAGCAGATAGAGATGGGCCTATGAGGAGATACTTATAGGGGAGGGATAGATTATTTTTCACCTTCCTTCTATAATCAAGATTATTAATTTCCTCTTCTTTCAATTGCAGAGAACAATTCAAAGATTAAAATTTAATGGAAAATGTTATGGTAGAATATAGATTTGTCAATGAAAAATGATTATTCTTGACAATATTGGATCACGATGGCTGTGGTTCTGTCATTAAATTGTATTACTAGAAGAAATTCCTAGTGTTGTACGACTGACATCCCTGTTTTCTTGTTATCAGCTAGCTGGGAATCACTCTCAGCCTGTTAGAGGCCTTATGCAGTTTTTTTTTTTTGGTACCGGGGCTCAAACTCAGGTCCTTGCGCTTCCGAGGCAAGCGGCGGAATCACTGAGCTAGATCCCCAGCCAGGCCTTGTGCAGTTTTTGCCAGGCTGAGCTCATCCCCTGGCTAATTGACAGCAAGAAAATAAGGGTCACAGTCCATATTCCCCAGGAATTAATCTTTGCCATAACTTGAATAGTTTGCGAAGTAAATCCCTCTCCAAAATCTACAAATAAAAGCCTTCGCGGGGCTGGCTGACACTTGGATTTCAGCCTTGTGAGACTTTACGCAGAGAACCCAGTCAAGCCCACCTTCTGATGTATGGAACTGTGAGCTAATAAATAGGTGCTGTTTAAACCACTGAATTTGTGGTAATTTATTATGCAGCAATAGAAAAAGATACAGATAGTGTGTTTTAATGAATTTTCCTCATGAGAAAGCATACAAACAGACTGGTTCAAGGCATAGGGTATAAACTTGTTCATTTCATAAAGATCTGAATTTTCTTCCTGCTTCCTCTCAGAGCTCTCACTGTCTGTCTTCCTTCTGATGTCTCAACCTGGATCTTCATGGGTCCATATAGGCTCCTTCCATTTTCATTTCCTCACAGTCACGAATTAATTCCCTTTCCACCTCCCTGCCTCATTTCCATGGGATTCACAGTGAAACTGAGTAGCCTGGACATTGCAATGAAGAGCACAGTGGTGTAAGTTCCTATTTGTGAACATGTTCCCTTCTTGGTCCTCAGATATATCACATCTGTAACTGTTTATAGATCACTAGACTATTAGTGTTTTTATCTCTTCTATTCTGATTATCATGATTTATACCTCTTTAGAAGGTCAAAGGTCCAGTCTCAGCATAAAGATTTTTCATTTAATCATGTATATAAGCCTGCTTAAGAATAGTGAAGACAGGTCTGCAGACGCCCTACCGAGGTCACGAGTCGTGAGGAACATGCCAAATCAGCCCACACCCCGGCAGCAATCCACTGGACACCCCC
>NW_004624744.1:5078366-5105701 GCF_000247695.1 Heterocephalus glaber | reverse complement strand
CAGAACTCTCAAGCAGGTCAGAGGGTCCTCTTCTTAAGTAGTCAAATAAAGTTTATAGGAGATTTCAATAAATTATCTTGAAACCATGGCAGAGAGCTCATTTTCAAAATCGCCGTGGAGGTCCACCCTTAAATGGCTTAAACCAGAGCCACTTCCTCTCGGCATGGAACTGCCCCCAATCTGTACAATTCTATTAATTGGAGATGCATTACTCGAGGGCTGCTGGCTCATCATGCCTGCGCCTGCCCGGCCGTCACCCATTCGCCTCGTGTCATGGTAGCCAGGCTCTTGAGAAGGTGGACCATGCCACTCTTTCCGTGGTCCACTTGTGTCCCGTCCATGGCGATCAACCACGTGTCGTTCTTCAGGGTAGTGCTGGGCTCCACTGCCCGGTCTGAGATGACTCCTCTGTCGCTCTCTCGGCCGCCATACCCAGAAGCATTACTTCGACTCCCAGGCGGAGCCCCTCTCACACTGTGTCCTGACACGTCCCTGCCAGAGCGCTCTGGCCTTTCAACTCTTGCGTCCTGCTTGTCGGCAGGCAGACATGCTCCCTTCGCCCTTCCGGGAGGCGGGTCTGGAAGGGTTGGGCCCGACCTCCCGGGGGTGTCTCGGGTGCGCCATGTCGGGCCTGTCGTGCATGATCGCTGTTCTCCTCTCCTCTCGCTCAACTCGCACATCTCTTCTGTCTGTGTCCCTAAGTTCATTTAGTGCAGGAGGCGGCTCACTTCTTCTTGAATCACTGAAATTTTTGGGGTATCTCTCAAAGCTGGGATCGTCTCTTCGTGCAGTTGGCTGTGCTTTTTTCCCTTCACTCTGACCAGCAAAGCGTTCCTGCCTATCAAAAGAGGAAGACTGTACTGCTGAGCTGTCAGGAAACCTGGCCCTCTCCCGATGATCAAAGTCATTAAATCTGTTCTGTTGGCGAGAGTAGTCGGAGCTGTGGCTGAATCGGGGATCTGTATCTAGCGACAACTTTTTATTCTCGCTCCAGTAAGGATCATCTCGCCTATGATCTACATCATGTGGGCGTTTCAGAGAATTCCTTTTTTCTTGTTCATAACGAAGCTGCTGCTGCTGTCTTCTGAGTTCCTCTCGTTCTCGAGCAATCCTTTCAGCTTCCTTACGCTGTTCCTGTTCAATACGAATGCGTTCCCTTTCCAAGCGTTCGCGTTACATTCTCTCTCTCTCTCTCTCTCTAGTTTTTGGCTTTCAATTTCTAGGCGCTCTCTCTCTCTCTGTAAGCGTTCCTGTTCTTCCCGTTCACGAATTATTCCAATTCGTTCTCGCTCTCGACGCTCTCTTTCTGCAATCTCTCTTCATCTTCGAAGTTCCATTGCTCGTCCGCAGCCTTTCAAAACCAACTAAATGTTCTCTCAATCTCTGTTCTTTCATCTTTTCAAAAGGCAAGATCTCTTTCCTTCTGTAGTCTTTGTCCCTCTTTTTATCTAGGCTAGCTCTCTCCTTTTCCTTGCTTCTTGCATGAATTTTGTCATATCTTCCTCTTCTTGATGGCCTGCAATGATCTCCCTTAGTTTGGTCTAGTATTACCATATGTCCTGGACTCTTTGAACTTATTCGTTTCTTTTCATTTTTTTTACTCGATTCTGAAATCTGTCCACTTGTTCCATTATCATTCTTCTCTTCTTTACTTTCCATTTTCTTATTATCCTTGCTTTCTTTTTTCTCAGATTTTATGGATAATCTCTTCTCTTCTTTCTTGACAGAGGTTTGTGTCTTGCTACTTCTATCATTCATATTCTTTTCATCTCCGGAACTTCTTGAACTACTCTTTTCATCATTTTCTTTCTTCATTCCTTTCTTAGAAGGATCACCTTTTACCTTCTCCACAGAACTCAGTTGGCCATGCAGTTCAGTTTGATGAAGATGTGCAATACATCTGGACACTTCTGTGCTTGAAGACAGAGTGACAATACCATAGCATTTTGCCCCAGGACTTCGAGCATTTGTAACCACCTTTGCACTTAGCACCTTTCCATATTTGCCAAAGAGATTCTTCAAATCAGCAGTTTTGGTATTAGAAGAAAGTCTACTAACCCAGCTATTTTTAGTTGAGCTTCCACTGCTACCACTAGTACTACTTGTACTTCCTTTGTCATCTTTAGATGATGTCTTGCTGTCTTTAGATTCCTTGGAAGAGCTCTTTGCTTGACAACAGGCCCCAGTAGACGAGGGCCCTTTCTTCAAAGTATCCTTTTCTTTGTCTCCAGATTCTGCTTTCTTAGAACTTTCTCTGGCTTCCTTCTTGACAGGATCGCTCTTCACGAAGTCTTCCTTCTTACCATCTTTATAGTTCACATTTATCTCATAATCCTTGGTTTCCTTCTCAGGGCTCTGTGCAACGACGTCCTGCCCATCTTTTGGCTTACTTGCTTCAGAATCTGTAATTTTCACATTTTTACCTGTTTCTAGGAGGTCATCACCATCAAAATCCAGAGTGATGGCATCTTCAGCCTGGATTGTGACCGAGATGATGTCATCCTCAGCTTCTTTCACATTCGCATTAGCTTCCATCTCTTCGTGAGCCGTGTGATCAGCTTCAGCTAGGTTCCCTTCTTTCTCATTTTCCTCTTCCTCACCATCTTGGGCTGTTAGAAAGGTATCATCTTCACCTTCTTGAGCTTCAATGTCCTGACTTTCGATGTCCTCTTTTTCTGCATCTTCCTTTGCTTCTGCCTCTATTAATTCATGAGCTCTCTTGTTCTCTTCGGCAGAAAGTAACTCCTTGGAATTCGCATTTTCTTCATTTTCACCAAATTCTTCAGAATCATTTATTTCGTCACTTTCATCTTGTTCATGTGCCTCTTGATTCTCCAATTCACAGTCCTTGACAAAAGCATCATCTTCCACAGAAGCTTCTCCACTCAACTCATCTGTTTCTTGTTTTTTACCTTTGCCTTTGGTTGGTTTCTTGTTTGGAGTATCAGTTGAAATAGTTAATTCAATATTATCCGGATCGCCTCCTTCCTCTTCAATAGCCATGGCCGGAGGCGGAGGCAGCGCAGCCCGCTCCCGCCGCCCTGGCGAGGCCGAACCACCGTCCGGAGGTTGGTCGCCAGCGGGGAAGTCCGGGGCGCACGCGCGGGGCAGCTCGCTGCCCATAGGCCGGACGGATGCGGGGTCTACCGCTGTGTCGCTGGTGGATCCCGCGGCCGCGAGGCAGGGCCAGCGAGGCGCGGCCTAAGCTCCCTGGTGGACCTCAACAGGCCTCACCTGCTTCAGTCAGGAGACCAGCACAGTCTTGACTCCGTTGATGTCCAAGTTCCGCCGCTTCAGCTCGGACTTGAGGTCGATGACCCGCAGGTCGGCAATCTTCTGGCCTTCAGCCGACCCCACGGTACCGGCAGTGGCAGCCATCTTGGGAGAGCGGCGCGCGGCTGAGGCAGCGAGCAGGCTGAGGGCAGCGGCGGCGGCGCCAACTTCCTCCCAGGCCTCGGCCTAAGGTGATTAATTTTGGTGAGGATGATAAAATGGGCTGGTGGTAGTTAGGGATGAGTTTACAGGGGAGGTAATATTTGAGTTAAGTTTCAAACGATAAATGGCAGGCTGGGGAGGGGTGTAGATCAGTGGTAGAGCACTTGACTAGCACCCATAAGGCCCTGGGTTCAATTTACAGTACAAGGAAAAAAAGGGAGGAATGGCATATTGACTGTGTAAAGGGTAGATGTTGAAGGCAAAGCTTAACAAGCTGAATAAAGGCATGTTCATTGCAGCCTTGTGGAATACAACAAAAGGTTAAACACTCCAAAATAGATTCCCAAATCACCTATAATTTGTCTTGAAAGGTCAATTGAAACTGAAACGTAGAACCATAGCAGAATTCTAAGCAGAAGAATTACATGATTAACTATGTTTTAGAAAAATAATTGTAAAAAGAAAGATAATCAGTTGCAATGAAGAGGAAGTGTGATTTGAAGAAGGAAGAATGACAAGTTAAATTGTATGGGATAGTATAAAAGTATGAAATTTCAAGTTTGGTCAATGTAGTGCCCTGAATAGCATCTGCTAAAATTCATGTTCACTTGAAATCTCAAAATGTGATCTTATTTGGAAATGAGGTCTTGGTAGATAGAATTACAAATTGTCCTTGACTTATGATTGTTAAACGTACAAGTTCTTGACTTTATGAGGAGGCAAAAGTGGTACGCATTCAGTAGAAACCATACTTTACCTTTGAATTTTGGTCTTTTCTTGGGCCACTGATAAGCATTATGATTCTCTTGAGATGCTGTGAAGCAGCAATGAGTCAGTCAGCCACGCCATTGTGGGGGTAAACAGCATGTACCCTACTGTGCACTGTGTTTCTAAGTTATGATATTCAGTAGGTTGGGTGGATTAAATTCATTTTCAATGTATGATGCTTTCAATTTAATGAGGGGTCTATTGGAATATAATCTTATAAATTGAGGAACATCTGCATTTGTGTAGAATTTATGTTGGAGCCAGGTGAGCCCTTAATTTAATAACTGGAGTCCTTATAAGAAAGCCATGTGAGAAAACAGTGCAGTCATAGAGGGATAACATCATGTGACTACAGACAGGGTTTGGAGTGATGCGCCTACAAGTTGAAAGATGCTATGGCTGGACAGCCACCACCAGAAGCTAGGGGACAGACATAAGACAGGTTCTCCCTCAGTGGTTCTTGAAGGACCAACCTTGCTGAGATCTTGATTTTGCGCTTAGCCTCCAGAACTGTGAAAATAAATTTCTGTTATCTTTAGCCACCTAGTGTATGGTAATTTGTTATGGCAGCCTTAGGACACTAATCAAGTTAGCAGCATGGACAATTATGATACCACATGGGCAACTTGGATGGAACTGTAAGAGAAATAGAAATCCATTTAGTTCAGTATGTGTTAAACTTGACATGTGAATTAAGAATCAAGATCTCTTTAAGTACGTTCAGTATAGTAAGAAATTGAGCGTTTAGGTCTGGAAATCAGAAAGGAGGACTGAGCTGGAGATGTTGATCAAGGAATCAGCAATTTAGAGGAGTTGATGGAAATTATTCAGTGGGTGAGATTACTGGTAAAAGCCTGCATAAAACAAGATAAGAGTGGGAGTTCACAACCTTGGAATTTGCTGACATTTAAAGAGCAGCATTAAAAAGATGGAACTGAGAAGTAGCAATTAGACAGATCTAAGAGAGAAAAATGTCACCGAATCAGGGAGGGTAGGAGTTTGAAAAAGGAGGTCAGTGTGTCTCATGGTGCACATGAAGTGAGTAGGATGAGGGTTAGAGGAGATCTTCAATTTTATCAAGTAAGATTTCATTGGTAATCTTTAAGAAAATTGGTGAGGAAGAGGTGTAATTTTTATCAAATTTCATCATTTTCTTCCTGTCATTAGCTAGTTTGTAAAAAGGGTACATAGACTCTGTCTTTGTCATCTAATTACTATTCTGTATTTCTAGTCATTATTTTCTAAAATCACTTAAAAGTGGTCTTTACTTCCGGTAATAAAATCTTGACTAGATTTTTGCTTTTGCAAACTTTACTAGATTCTCCTTAGTTTTTTTTTTTTGTACTAGGGATTGAACTTGGGTCCTTGTGCTTGCGGAGCAGGTGGTGGAAACACTGAGCTAAATTCCCAGCCTGATTCTCCTTAATTTTTAATTAGGAATTAATTCATTTTCTAATGACAATTCATCTTTCAAAAATGTTATTTGATTAAAGTCCTTTTAGAGCAGGTATTTCGGCTTTGTTCTATAACATATAGGAATTAGACAAAGTATTCTATTAAAATTTGAGAATTTTTTTGGAGAGGAAGAAACTGGTCTTTATTTTTTCTTTGCTAAGTTTAGGTAATAATTAGTGAAAAATTCTGAGTATTACTGTCAAACCTTACATCTGGAAAAAAAATCAGCTTTGGATATGGGAACATTTTGGGGGGCATAACTTTATGAATAAAATAATTGAAAATAGTACAGAGTTCTGATTTGTCATTGTAGCCTACATATTTTAGCATGTTTTGATGAGTATAGATATAACTCAACCAATCCCCTCTCTCACTCACCCATAAATGCTACAAAGATTTTAAATTGTTTATCAAATTCACTTACACATATGGTATTGTTTGCACACATTAGTTTGTACATATGGTAACGTACATATGGATATTATAATGCACAATTTTCTAACCTAAATTATTCTTGATGTGTTTGCAACATGCTACAATGCATTTATGGCTCCAAAGCTTGTTTTCTCATCCTTTGTTAGCAGTCACCTCCCTCGGGCTTTTCTTCTATTAATCTGTAAGCACTGGGTGTTATGACCATGATGTTTGCTTTTATTGTTAGTGAATAACATTCTAGTAGCCTAACCATATTTAAAGTTAGGGAACTACTTTAAGGCTAACATAACTAAAAAGTTTATAAAAATATTGGCCATAAATTGTGAATTTAAATCCCTAGACTCAAGTGTACACATGTGTGAATGCACATGCACACATCAACACAGTAAGGAAGAGCAACCCTGCCCAAATCTTAACCTGATTAAAAACCGAATGAACGAACACAGAAATATAAATATAAAATAATTGTAACACCAATGCATTTTATTTCAGTAAAAATTTTAAATTCCCTAGTGGCTTTCAATATTTTTCTTTCTTCTTCGAGTGAGTAAACAGTAAATAGAAAGACTATGTTTTTACCATTTTTTTCTGCATAGTGGCATCCTGAGAAACCCCACTTATATTTACAAGTGTTCCTGAGAATTGTTGTCTTTGGGAAGTTCTGAGGTACACTGTGAGTTTTGTCTTTGGGAAGTTCTGAGGTACACCTCATACATTTATTCAACAGATACTTACTGTACGCTTACTTTCAATCAGGAAAGATAACATGCTTCATATTCACTCTGAATATTCTTTAGTTAATATTTCTCTCTTTCATATGCTTTTACATTTGTTCTTTCTTACTTGTTCTAATTAAATTGATGTATTCTTTACTTAAAATCTGTTCTATTCGAATATATTATGACTGGCTTGTGTGTCCCTAAAATTCATATGTTAACCCTCGATGTGACTGTATTTGGATTCAGGGTTTTTAGGGGAGGTTAAATGAAATCATAAGGGTGGGGATTTAATATGACAGGGTTGTTGACTTTGTAAGAGGAGGAGAGATACCAGGATACCAGAGGAGGGTTCTTTCTCTCTGTGTGTGGGGGGGACCACAGCTATTGCAACTACAGCAAGAAAGTAGGTATTTACAAGCTAGGAGAGAGACCTCACCAAAAATCAATCCTGATAGCACCTCAGTCTTGGCCTTCTTACCATCAGCAGTGTGAAAAAGCAAATTTTTATTGTTTAAGCCACTCACTCTATAGTATCTTATTATGGCAGCAATAGCAGACTGATACATATAAAACACATGTGTCTAAACAAAGGATAAAGCTATTTTTAAAAGCAGGTGGAGAATTAGATCAAGGTAACATGTGAATATTGTAAATCCCTAGAAATGATAGCAAAGATATTTTTTAAAATCTGCAACACTGGAAAACAAGACATTGTTACAAGTAAACCAGGAAATCTGAGAAGTTTCTCATAGAAAGCAGATGGATTGGTATTAACTCATTTAATGCTTACAAATTGTGAAGTGCACAGAACAGTGTGGATTTTGCTGTTATCAATGAAGAAATCCACTACTAACTATACTCACAAGAGAGGTTTGTTGCAAAGGGAGGGATTTCTGGGAGTGTTCTACCCTCAGAGGGAGTGGAGACAAGGGGCCAGAAAGGGCCGTGGTCAACCACATTCAGAGTGGACAGAGTTGTGAAGTGGGTTCCCTTCTTCCCTCCAAACTCGCATCCAGTGGGTGGAAGCAGAAACAACTGCCTCTAAGTAGTGAAAAAGGATTTTGTTGGGAGAAGAGGAATTGTATCCCATGTAGATGTCAAATAAAAGAAGGAATGGCGGACTGAATACCTAGACAGAGAGTTAGTGTTAAATGCCTCTTGGCAATGTTTTATCCTACAGGCACTGTAGAAAGAGTACAATAAATAGAACAGTGTCTACAGCAATGGCATACTAGGCAGTGGTATGAGGTAAGGAGAGTGAATAGGAAGAGTTTTGATGGGAATGATCTTTTCCAGGTATAGGCAATAAATGGAGGCCAGGGTTTATAGTGAATTAAGACCTCCTAAAAGACTAAAAGTCAATTTGCTTTTTATTATTACCACGTGCCAATAATTCTTGACAATGTTCATGATAAGATCTTCAACCTCCAAAGTAGAGCTGCTTGTCCCATCTTTGCATGCTACTGACCTATACACACTATGGGGGAATTTCAAGTTCAAAGCTGATTATATAATCCAAAAATTATCAGTACAATGAAAACCACAGAAGAAAATAAAGAGAAAAACTAACACCCAAGGAAATGGAATTAACAAAACAGACAATAATTTTAAGAAAGAAAAATATCTTCATATATGTGCAACAGGATATATGATTTACATTGATTGGGATAGATTATTGTATAAGATAATCAACTGATATTTAAAGAAAGAAAATGTAATAATGTAAGAAACAAAAAATAAAACAATAATAAAAACAAAATATGGGATTAGCTAAATTGCAGAATGAACATAGCTAAAGAGAGAATTTTGGAGCTGCAGAGTTCTCCCTGCAAAAACCACAGAAAGACAATAGGTGTAAAGCATGCAAGAAAAGGTAAGAAAGGATAGATGATAAGATGGGTAAGAAAGGCATGGAGGATTGATGCAGGAGTCCTAACACCTTTCTAAGTTCCCAAAGGAGACAACATAGGAATAGGAGCAGATGAATTAGTCAAAGATATCACAGAGAACGCTACTCAGAGCTGAAAATTGCACAAGTTTTCAGATTAAAAGAGGTCCTCAAAGGTGAAGAAATGAATAAGAAACAGTTATAACCCAGTACATTGTAATCAATCTCAGAACACTAAAAGTAAAGATAAAAATCCTAAAAGCTCCTAGAGTTTAGAAAAAACAAAAAATTTACAAACAAAATTAGCTCTGTATCAGATTTCTCACTAGCAATACTGGATACTGGAAGCTAATGAAACTATCTCAAATTTGTAAGGGTGAATGAATTTTCCTTGAATTTCATGCTGCCAACATCCTGTATAAGATCATCTCTACCTTGCTCCGGGAGACTAGCTTTCAAGCACAGCTCTCCTTTGCTCAGCATGCAACAAATTCAATTTTTGTGTCAGCTATTAAATACTGGCATTTTTCTTCGACACTAGGAAAATAATTAAAAAAAATAAAGGAGACTCAAAAAAGGTGATGATATGGATGAAGATGTTAGAATTTTTGTTAGTTCCCAAAAGCTATATTGGGAAACTTATTTATTTGTAGGTGAGTCTGTGGATATACTCACCAAAACTATCCTTCTTCAGTGAGAACTCGCCTTCACAACCAACCCATGTCCAGATGGACTTACTGCGTGAAAGAGGAAAGAACCTACAGAAAAGGTGAGGGACAGTTTTTTTTGTGCCACTGTGCAAGGCACAGTAATTATAGGGGTGGACGTGGTGGTACATGACTGTAATTGCAGCTGCTCAGGGGGCTGAGGTCAGAGGTCTGCAAGTTCAAAGCCAGCCTGGGAAACTTAGCAAGACCCTGTCTTAATATAAAAAATAAAAAGGGCTGAGTATATAGCATGGTAGAATACAGTATTTGCCTTGAATGCATGAGGCCCTGGGTTCAATCCTCTGTACAGGAACAAAAAAGGTGTAGTAATTCTAACCACTATAAAATATGGTGAATGGATGTGTTGAATTCTGACTGTACTAATTCCATTTTGAGTAAACTGGAGAGAGACAGGAGATAGACAGAGACTGGGCAGGTGTGACCAGGAATGTGGTTCCATTCAGAGCAATTCAATAATCTAAATGCAAATGAAGGTACTTTGGAGAAAGAGGGAAACCAAGAGTGTCTGAGTCAATGAAGCAAACTCGCATGGGAATCTCAAAGAAATCAGAAATAGCACAGAAAGAAGTCAGGCTAGGGATGGAAGAAAAAGTAGGGATGCTTATAATCAGACATGTGGAGGTCATGATTCTACACAGTGAGGTATGGGGCAACAGGAGAGAAGTCCAAACTTTGGTGGCCTGTGTGTGGCTATGGAGCTCTGGAGAACTGCTTCCCAGCCCATTACCATCTAGAAATTAGGAAGGTTAATGTGTGGCTGGAAAAAGTTCTTGCGTTGGTTTTTCTTTAAGATTGAGTGAATAGCAATTGGAAGTATATTGGAGACATATTTCCTTAACAGGAATAATTCTACAGCTTTTTTTCTATGAAAACATAGAGACATCATTTATATTTCAGGCAATCAACAGCACCTAATAAAGAAAAAATGCAGAATGAACATTCAGTTTGATAGTGAAATAAAGGCAAAAACAGTACATGTATTTAAGGGATACTCTGAGTACCAAATCAATGGCTGCATCTTTCCCTTCTTTTAAATAAAGAGTTTGTAGGAGACAATGAGTTGATCTGAATTACAAGACTCTAACTACGTGTATGAAGAAAGATGGCTGGGATGACTATTAAATGAAAGGATGAAGTGTTTAACTTTCACTGGAAGTAGATTAATAAAGAGCCAGATGAAATTAAATAAATTTCTTTTAACTGCTGAAACTCATGGAGAGAACTGTATTGGTAGTCTGGTTCTATAGTGAAACTTTCCTTAAAATGTAGGCAGTTGGTACTAATCTTTTTTTGCTTAGTAATTATATTTTGAGAAGAAATCTGTACTGAATGGGTCACTGTCGTAGTTTTGATTGCGGTCAGTTACCTCCTGTGAGGATGGACTTCAGGACATTAACGCCACCATTAAAAAGCCACCAGCTGATTTTTTTTCTTTTTTTAACAAAGGTTCAAAAACGATTCAAAGAAGGAAAGGTAGTCGTTTCAACAAATAGCTCTGGAGCGATTGGACACTCATAGGCAAAAGACTGAATTTCAACTGAAATCTTATATTTTACATGCAGATTACCTTAAAATAGATCATGGACTTAAGTGGAAAACATAAAATTATAATTTTTTTTTAAAGAGAAAAGCTTTTGCCAGCTTAAGACTGGCAAAGAATTCTTAAATTTGAGAAGAACAGTCCAGTGCATAATAAGAAAAATTGATATATTATACTTGATCAGAATTAGAAAGGTTGGCTTTGTGAAACATTCTGTTAAGAGGATAAAAGACAAACAGATTGGGAGAAAACATTTGTATACTACATATATGACAGGTATCTAGAAGGCATAAAGATCAAAATTCAACAGTAAAAACAAAATACAGTAATCTCGTTATAAAGTGAGCAAAATACATGAACAGATACTTCACATAAGAGAGTGCACAGATGGCAAATAAGCACATGAAAAGATGTTCAGCATCTTTAGCGATTAGGAAATGTGGATTAAAAGCACAATGAGATATCACTACATGCTTCTCCAATTGGCTAAAATAAAAAATAGTGTCAACACCAAATTCTGGCAAGCCTGTGAAGAAACTGGATTACTTAGGCATTTCTGGGTGAAGGGTAAAATAGTACAGCTAGTACATTTTGGATATATATCTATATATCTGTATATATAGATATCTATATATATATATCATATGAACCTAAAATTACACTTTTGAGAATTTATCACAGAGAAAAAAACCCTATGTTCACACAAAAATCTGTGCACGCTCATAATAGCTTTACCTGAAATAATTCTAAAATGAAAACAATCTAGATATCCTTCAGTTAGTGGATCTTTATGCAAACTGTGGTACATCAATGTCCTGGAATACTTACCAGCCAAAACAAACCAACAAACAAAAAGAAGTGAACTATTGATGCACCCACACTTGGATGACTCTCTGGAGAATTATACTCACTAGAAGCTGATCTCAAAGAGTTATATAAAATAATGATTTCATTTATGTACTGTTTGTAAAATGACAAAATTGTAGAAACAGGGAATAGTGACTGTCAGTGCTCAGGGATGGGATCAGATGTCGAGCTAAGGAGGGAAGTGGGTTTAGTTATAAAAGGGCAACATGAGAGATCTTTGCAGTGGTGGAATTGTTATGTATCTTGGTGGTGGGTATGTGAAATTGCACATGTGATAAAATTGCATACGACTACACACACACACAAACATACACATATGACTAAGTATAAGTAAAACTGAGGAACTAGGGATAAAATTAGCAGGTTCCCCATGTTAATATCTGACTTGTGACATCTGTCTCTATGGCTTTGCAAGATACTATCACTGGGTAAGGAGTACACTGGATCTTTCCATAGGATTTCTTACAAGGGCATGTAAATAAATTAAATATTTAAGAAAAAGGCATTCTTTACCTGGTAGCCGGCCCCCAGCTTAGCTATGTCTTGTGTACTTGGGTAGAAACATGAAGTTCTGTGACTGCTGCTCAGAGGGGGGCCCTCACCCCATGCCCACTGAATCAGCATGTTCATTTACAAAGTGCTTTCAATGACTGTATGCACATTAAAGGTTGAGAATCATTGGTGCAAAGAGTAGTCTTGAAAATATAAATCTATAAAGTGCTAACAAGAGCCCCACTACCTTTTAAGCTTAAGTAGCCTCTCTCTTTTCTTAAAGGAAATTCTGATTTTTCTGGAATATTAGCTATGTCAATATGACACATGATTCTCATAGGACTCAGTGAGACAGGCTTTATTATGTTCTTTTCAGATGAACTAATGGCAGCGCAGTCTATCTGATTGCAAAGTCACCCATACAAGTGGGAGAAAGATTATAAACAAATTACAACAGAGCTTTGAAAGAGAGAGGGAAATAATGAGAACTCAATGTTTGTTCATCTTTAGAAGATGAATATTTTTATTTCAAGAGGTCAAACTGGTCTTAAAATAAAAAAAATATATTTTAAGAGTAGAGAATATTAAGAGTACATGGAATAGAACTAAATGAGAGTATAGTTATATGGGTTTTAGGCAATATGTACAGAAGAAGAGTTAGTTAAGTTTTAAACTGAATGACTAACTTAAACTTAGTTTGCTTATCTGTAAGGTAAAACTAATATTTTCCAGAGGTAAATAATATAATGAACTATAAGAAAATAGTTTGAATCTTCAAGAGGAAAATTTGGAAAATAAGAATACCATATAGTACTGTAACATAAATTTCCAAAGCTTTTTCAGAGAGGCGGACCACTCTGCTGATAAACATTGTCATCAGATTTTATAGTCAAAATTACCGTGTCTTGTGCGGAAAATTTGTATAGTCTGTCACATACTATATTACACTGAATATTTGATTCAAATACCCTAGTTTCTGAAGGACACAACAGCACATAGCTGTAAAACTTACTCATAAATCATATGGCATGCTTGAGGGAACTTGCTATTCAATCTATTTACAGTCAGTGTAGATCTTGGATGTGCATCACAGATTTTTATGTAAATCAGGGACATCTATAGTCATATAAATTTGCATCTGCAACTTGATTCCTTTTAGTGAATGTGACAGAATCCTCCTGTTGGTTCCAGGAAAACTGCAAAAGCAGTGTGGAAGAGGTTGCATCTTTCAGTATTGCAGATATCTAATGGATCTGTTTTTCTTAATTTGATATTTGAGAAGAAAGGGCAGTTGTCAGCAGAACTATGCATGATCCTTTTGGAAAGCGAGGTTTATATTTGGCTTTTTAATAATAACATGGACCCAGAGTGTTTTACAGTTAGTAAGAGGCTAAGATTAATTATGCTACCTGCCATGCTATCTGTAGTACCAAGTTTTTAAACTTCTTACTCAGGTGGTAAGATGCCAGTGGTCATAAAGGCTTTAAGTATGAATATGGTGATGTTAGAGGCAAAATATCGCAACTCCACAGCTGGAGATTGGCATATGTTGCTGCTATACTCGTGAACAATAGATATTTTTATTTGCTTATATGCACGGGAAATTCAAGTTTTGTGGTGCTGGGAAGGTATATAACTTTTAGATCCTTTAAAAAGTGTGGAAATTATGAACAGAGTGAGAAACTCTGAAATCTATGCTCTATGTAGAAGTAGTCACCTGTGCAGGTGTTAAAGATGTGTTCAAAACAGTGCAGTGTTTTAAAATCCACCATCCAGAGGTATTACTTCACACCCACTAGGATGGCTATAATAAAAAAATGGGAAATAAGTATTGGAAAGGATGTGGAGAAATCAGAACCCTTGTATTTTCTCATAAACTGTTGGCATAAAATATGGTTCACTCGTGGTGGGAAATATTTTGGCAGTTCCTCAAAAAGGTAACCATAGATATATTATTTTGATCCCAAAATTCCATTTTTATATATACAGTCAAAAGAATAAAAGCAAACACTTAAGAATTTATACGAAAATGTTCATAATAGCACTATTCACAATAGGTAAAAGTTAGAAACTCCCCAAATATCCATAAATGGATAAAATGAATGAACAAATGATAGTATGCACATACAATGGAATATTATTATTTATAAAAATTGAGGTACTGATACAGGCAACAACACAGATGAACCTTGAAAATATTGTGTTAAGTGAGAGGGCAGACACAAAAAGTAACATGTATGGTTCCATTTGTACGAAATACTCAGAATAGAAAAATCCATGGAAATAGAATGCATATTGATGTATACTAGAAACCTGGGGAGGAGGGTGGGGAAAAACTCTCTTAGGGGTGAAAAGGATTTTACTTTAGAGTGATGTATATGTTTTGGAAGTAGATAGAGGTGGAGGTTGCACCACACTGAGAATGTAATAAATACTGCTGACTTGTTCATTTAAAAATATTTAATTTTATATTATAGGAATTTCCTTCCAATCATTTATTTACAAAAAATCCACCACCATTGATTCACTCAATAAAAATTTATTGTGTATTAGAATTTTGACCAGGAGATAGACATATAAAGCCAGTAGATCTTCCCTTCAAGAAGCTCAATATAATGTAGAACAACATTAGATTTCAGGTGCTAAGTTGCAAGAAGTAATCAAGTGCTTATAGAGTACCTATTGTGACTAGGTATCTGAATATGCTAAAAAGGAAAGGCTACAGGACTTGTTTTTAAATACTTTCAAAATTAAAAAAAACTACGTATGTTAACATAGTTGCGGAATTAGTGGCATTTACAATGAGTGGTAGCAAATGTCACAATGAGTGTCAAGCAACCCTCACAAAGAAATCGGGCTTGGGATGATTGTGAAAGTGGGTGAGTTTAAGTGCGGGTGTGGAGGGGTTGCTGTGAGGGTCAGAGTGTAAGTAGAAGCCTGGGGATACAAATGAGTTTGGATCTCTTGGGAGCTAAATAGAAGACATGTGAAGAAATATTTGCCTTCTCATTTTTATAATTGGGAACTTAAAGTTGGAGTTTATACATTTTTTAACGTGGATCTTCAATGTTTTTTTCTGTGAATCTACATAGCATGAATCTAATCTATCTTCCATACAACGAACAGAAATTATCCAAAGATAGCCATTATGCCTTTCCCATCATGAGCCTTAAATTTGCAGGATACTGTGTTACTAAGGAAGTTTCACGTGGCATAATGTTGAGGTCCCTCTCATTATCATTATGGATGCCTTTCTCTGGAAGCACTCCATATTTTCAGTGTTCCTGTCTGGAAGTGATCCCAGGAAGCAAGCAGAATTTGCAGGTAGGTTGAATTAATATAATTAACAGCAGTAGTATGCATTCTGCAATTGTATTATCTGTCATTTTAGATTAGTCAACTCCCAATGTTGGCTCCCAATGTTGGCTCACTTTCCTTAGCTAAGTCTCCTATTTCTTTCTAATGTGGCTCATCCTCAGTCTACAGTCAAGTGATTGAATATTTTAAATAGTTGCCTATGGAATTTGAATCTTTGTTCCATTCTCCACTATCACTTCTTCTCGTATTTTTGTTGACAGACAAAATTTTTTTATTGGGGAAAACGTTTCATTCCACAAATAGAATTAGGCTTAACTTGCTTTTTTTGAGAGGTAATATGTAATTTGTGTTGAGATACAAATTACTGAGCTTGTTTTATTTCCCAAATCTTTAAGTGATGGAGCAGTGGTAGTTACTGGGAAAGAGATAGGGTGTTAGAAAAAGGAGCATTAAAGGGTTGGGATTTTCCATGTAGGGGACATGAATGAGTCTAAAATAACTATGAAAAGAATTAAAAGGGTGAAATCAAAGGTCTCTGTGGGCCTTGATAAACAAGTTTTGACTACTTCACACTTAATATTAGGTTATCCTAGACCACCACAAGTTTATAATTAAGGTAACAGAGACAGGGTGTCAGTAGGAAAATAGTTTCCTTTTCTCTCTTGCTTCTCTTCCCTTGAACTTTCATGTTCTGGATACTTCTGTCTGCCCCATCTCTTATTATTGTGGCACTTAAAGTGTTATAAAATCCTAAAAGACAGCAAGTCTGAGGCCCCTCATCTATTGGGGCAAATAATTTAGTATTCTAGATGCTGTGTGCATTTTTTCATCCATTACTGGTTTTCTTACAATTAGTGATCAATGACACAGGAAGCGGGCAATTAAATTATTGGGTACATCACTTTGCAGGTGAGTGAAGTGGAATACTCCCACAATTTGATATTTTGTTTTGAAAGTGTAAGTCCTACATTTCTTGAAATTTGAGCCCTTTTCCCTACTCCAGCTATTGTATCTTACATATTGGAAATTGTAACAGAATTTTAAAATCATCTTATTTCCTAATAGTGTAACTATTGCCACCTAAAGTGGGTCCTTGCTTCAGAGATAATGGAAATTAAAATGGAGACATTCAGAATGAATTTGCAGGAAAAGGCTTGAATTATATTAAGAAAATGAAGGATGATGACACATCTCTGACAAAGTTCAATTTGGTTTTCTCACAAAAGAAAATAAGAGAAAATAAGGAGGAACTGAGGTGGGCACAGGTCTGAAGAAGAGGATCAGAATGGACCAGTCTTATGAAGTGCTGTGGTCGGCTGGGGTCTGTTTGACCATTGTCTCACTCCTGGATTTGTAGCTCTGGAAGAATCTTTATGGCTTGGGGGGCGATTAGGCTCCTATAAGATGATTGTCCTTGCTTGGGGCAGTCTCAGTCTTGTGAGGCTGCGCTGGTCTGAAGTGGCCCTTGGTTCAGGGCAATGGAGTGTTCTGGGCACATTGCATGTTCTTGTAAATCTCTTATCTTGGTGGCCTCAGTTTTGAAGGGGGATAAGGCAGGCTAAATAAATTAAGAGTAATAAACCTTGTTTTGCCAACTTTTAGATAGACATTTCCTAAATGACCAACATGTACAAATGTAGAGCTGAGGCAACATTTGACCCAGAGTTTTACAAAATGAAGGTCAAACTTTGTTTTGCTTTAATTAAGTATTGAGGGTCAGTGGGCCCAAGTGAAGAGTCACAGTACTTAGCAAAAATGCTTTTAAGTCCCTGATTGGATCAGAAGAAAACACAGGCCACGCTTTTAATGAGTAACATCTTAAGTGGTCAGGAACTTGTTTGTCTTCAGTCCCTATGCTGATCTCCGAGTATGTCATAATTATTAATAATTTAAATATAAGGGAATTGACATTAATTTTACAAATGAACAACAGAATTAAGACTACTGGATGTTAATACATCATGTATGTGCGACATTTCCAGTGAAGCATTTATTCATGAGTACTTGTACATTATTACTGAGTATACAGATGCTGGCTAGGAAAAATCATGTCCTGACATTCACAATAATCAACAAAGGGAAAAACTGCTGAAGGCTATCAAGTCTTATATTGTCTGAAAACTGCAATTAGTTTGGGTAGAAATTTAATTTCCTTTATTTTAAATCCTTTTGCTAAATTTACAGGGTTGGCAGAGCATTTTATTTGAACAATGCTCATAATCTTCCCATTTCAGCAGGTGGTAAATCCTTTAATCTTTCTTCTCAGGCTTCCTAATAGGAGAGTTAATTGAAAGCAAAAATACTGTTTATCTCTTTTCCTTCCTTTATTCTTCCTCTCCCTGCCCTCCTGCTTCCTTTCTCCCTTTTATCTCCTTCCTTCTCTACCTCTCAATTTCTTTTTCTTCTTTCTCTCTTTGACTTCCAGTCCAAAATAAGCACCCTCAAGCCTTCCTCAAAATTTTAACATGTTCAATGTCTTCATTTAGTAAAACAAAGAAACTTAATTGGTATACATTTTTATTGCATCTTAAACAAAGGAGAATTTTCCAAAGTGAAGTTTTGTAGCATACAGTATAAGACCAACATTCTATAAGAAGCAATGTCTTTTATTGGTTTATTTAATTTAACTAAGATATACATCTGAAACTCGGTCCTTTTTCCCGTTTTGTCAATAACTCTATTTGAGGAATTTATACAGCTTATAATGCTAAATTATATTGCCTTCAGTTTTCACTTATACAGTATATTCAGTAGTATTTCATTAAATATGTACCATTAACTATATATCAAATCTTTATCCCTAGGAAATTTCCATAATAAATATTTTCAGCTAGTTGTACTTAAATGGTAGGTATGATAAAAATTCTAGAAAGAATGCCTGCATGTCAAGAGTAGACTGGGTTATAAGTTTGGGAGAAGAATACCTCCAGGGTGAATTAACCTTATCCTCCTATCATACTAGTGGATATAAGCTATCCACATGTCTTGACCACATGGCCAAGGTAGTGTTTGCTGTTTTCTCCCTGTAAGTCATTTCCTTTTCCATATGTCATTCTTTAGAATTTAGTCCTTAAGACAGTGCATACTAAAAGGAGGGGAGGAAGGAGGGAAAATTGAGTTCCACCCAGTGGAGGGGAAAGTTTTGTGTTAGGCTAAAAAATGGTTCCCCAAAGATAGCTACATTCTAATATCCTGTCAGTGCTACCTTTTATAGCAGGGGTCCTCAAACCCCTGGCATGGATGAGTGTTGGCTCTAGGCCTGTTAGGAACTTGTCCTTAGAAAAATGTCATCCATGAAGCCAGTTTTTGATGCCGAAAGAATTGGAGCAGGTGTTCTGTAGCAAAAGAGTTTTTGTAAATGTGAGTTAATTGAAGATCTTGAGGGGGGAGAGTATCCTGGATTATCTGAATGGGCTGAAATAATTAAGTAAGTACATGGATCCTTACAAGACAGAAGAGAGAGAAAACAAATGTGAAGACAGAAGCAGGAATTGGAGTGACAAGGCCAGATGACAACAAACAATATAAAAGTGGTGGAGATGGTTTTAAAGACATTTTACATAAAGACAATGAAAATCAGAGTCCCCAAGTCCTTGGAAACAAAAGTGAATTTGACACAGAGGGTTATTTTCTTTTACTTATCTGGTTTGTTAAAAACTGAATATCAATGATATCCAGTGACAATGAGTATGTAGGGACAAATAGTTCATAAGTCCTCCACTTTTTTCTTTTTTTTGAAATCATTTCCTTCAAATCAGCTTCTCTTGGAATAGACGACTTTTTCCTTTTATCTTCCATACAGTCTCTTCAGGAAATCACAACCGCACTACTAGACTATGTATAATTCACAAGTTCCTCTAAGGCATGAATAACACCAGGGTAGGAGTCACCTCCTCATGGTATAGAAGTAAGTATGCACCCGATAGTGCACACACACACACACACACACACAAATTGTTTTACTTTGTGTAAAACATCACTGCTGTTTAGCTTGTGTCTTGGCAGAGGAGATGGTTGTGAATAAGCTTAGTGCCTGGTGAATAACATGAAGTTTATCTTGTACAAATTCCTAACTGTCTTGAATTTCTTCTAGTAAGTAAGAGACGCAAGATCGGTTCTTACAGGTTTCTCTTCCTTTATGGCTGCACTGTTAGGAGCCCCTGGGCCTCTTAAGCCACTATCCCTCCCTAATTTTTTCATGGCAGATTATTCCAGCATTGTTCATTATCCTGGACATGCTAGTTTGCTGCACAGTTAGGGTGAGGGGACTCCCTGGTTTCCAAGCCATTGTAATTTCTTCTCCACTCTTTAGTTCTGTCAGTATCTGTTCCTAGACACTCCGTGGGAGGTGATGTTTACCGGTTCATTCTGGGACCTCACTTTTAGGCATCTGAAATCTCCCCTCAACTTCCTGGGATCATGTTTGACCTTTCTCTTTTGGGCAGAAGGTGGTTGTATGCTCTTCCCCGAATACCACACCTAGAAATCTCAGACTGCTCAACTTGTCCCTCTAGTCAACTGAGCAAGCCAGGAATGGCTCCAGAGAGCATTTTGGAGTATAATTTTAATGAGCATGTTACTCTCAAGGGGAAGACTTGCACATTCATGTGTAAGTCACTCTTTTCTTACTTGTTAACTGCTGGTTTTGAAGTCATATCTTTGCTCATCTCCTTGTATAGGCTTTTTATGTGTTACTTAGGTGCTAAACATTTTATCTGTTTGGTGTGTTCCTGCTGTCTTTTTGTTAATGTTGGGAAGTTTTTATTTTGAAGGAATCTAATTATCCACATTTGTTTTTATTATTTCTTTTAAAATAGAAAGTTTATCATATAATTTGATGGGAGATTACTTTTCATATTATTTTAAAAATTGATTTTACTTTTAGCTTCACCCTTCTGAAATCCAGAATTGTCCTGGTTTCCAAGCCATTTTAACTTACCCACCTTAGATCAGCTAAGTGTTTCTCTCTGGGTGTCCTTAAAATATTTCAGGGTCTGTCACTTCACCCTCCTGAGCAGGGCTCCAGAATCTCCTGGTACTTTCCTGTTTTTTAGTTCTGTCAGTATCTGTTCCTAGATACTGTTCCAGAATTGGATATTTGGCATCAGGATTTAAATACCCTTCTGCTTCTTCCAAGTGGTTCAATACCAAATTCAGTTTTTTGAATAATTTTTCCTTTTCTTATGATATAAGAAGTCATCCTCATTTTTCTTTAATGTTTATTCTTTTTCTATTAATTAGATTCCTATTTCAAACAAGACTAACCCTTCACATACACCCAAATATTTATAAATAATATATTGTCCTCTATTTATAGCTTTATTAGAAGGATCCTTTACCCTTTCATTTACAGGCATGGTCAAAATGAAAAAAGAGACCGGGTGCTGTATTGGTAAAGAGGTGGACATGCAGAAGAGGAAAATAAAATAGGAGATTTATCATAATTAATTTTTCTCAGAATAAAGATTCACTAAGTGCACACAGTTTAATTCATTTTTTCATTTTGTCCTTCTACTCCTTAGTCATTGTTTTCCTTTGGTTTCTTCCCAGTATTCTAATTGTTCTGATTGTGGGCTATTGCATGACATTCAGGGGACGAGCACTAGAGGGCAGTGTAAGTACGTATTTTTGAGTGCAAAACTGTTCTGTTGAAAGGAAGGGCATTTCTGAGCAGAGACCAAGCTTTTTTGTGACTGATTGCTACTGTGCCTCTTTTTTTTAAAAAACGTAATCTGTGCTTTAGTTCAGCCCAGCTTTCAGTAGGAGCCAGTGCTGGGAAGATCATTGACTATTGCCAGAGAGCTTGTACAATCAAGTAAGGCCTGTTTGAGTCTTATATTATAAATGTATTCATTCATCTGTTTGTATTTTTCAACAAAGAACAAATAACTATGATGTCACATCTGAGTGTGTGGATAATGAACCATTTGAATTTTGATTTTTTAAAAATTATCTTTCAATTTTCCTACAGTGGACATGTTCAAGTTCCACGATGAGAAAGAATATATATTATAAAAATTAAAATTCTCCTGTTTCTAACAATCAAAATTTATTGCAAATTATCAAAGAAATGTGTTTATAGTAGGACAGAAGGGTAGGAAAAATCCACTGGGCTGTATTTTTCTGTATTGTTAGCCAAGGATGGTGAATTCTTAACCTTAAAGGAGATGGAGCCACTGAAAGTGACAGTGGGGGAAAAAAAAGAAAGAAGGAAAAATATGTATCCCCGGAGTGTACCTTACTTGAAGCTGCCTGAGTGGGAAGTCCTGCCTCATGTGACTCCTTGTCTGTCACTTCCTTGAAGGCCTTGCTCTGATGCAGTCTCTGTCTGGGCTCCTGGAGCCACACCAGGGACTTGGAGGCTTCTTGCTAGCAGAGTGGCGCTTTCTCCAGCAAGGGGGACAGGGACAGGGATCTCATGTCAGAGGCACTGCAGAGGAATGTGCTCCAAGCTGCACTCGCGCTACAGTTTCTCACAGATTAGTTCTTTCTGGGCAGCATTGGCCTTAAATAAGTGATAATCTAAATTGAATTTCACAGGCCTACCTTGGCATGTGTCATTTTTAACATTGTTACCACAGAACAATGCATTAGGAGTTTCAAAATGTGTCTTTCACAATAACACCTTTTTGTTTTTGTTTTTTAAAAGTTATATGTAGGAACAAATGACAAAGAAGTAGAAGGTCTTCTTCATTCAAGGGTCTCCAGCAACCTAGGAACTAGAAATGTGGTCTTAGCAGCCGCATTAAAGGGCAGACTGGAGCTTGAAATTAGATTTGAAATTAGTGCAAGCCAGCTCATGTCAAAACATTTAAAGCTGTCCACAGGCAATAAACCCCTCCCCGGACTTTTTCCAAAGCATCTTGAAAGTATCAAATTGTCTAGGATTTCTAATTATCTGCTGAAGTCCTGTGCCAATATTTCACTTTGAGTAAAATTCTCATATGTATTCCTGTTAGCGAGTAGGCAGCTTTCTTCTCTGGCCAATTAAGCCTACAGTTCTGGAAAGTTTTTATTTTCACCATTTTATGTTTTGTTCAGTTTTTCACCGTGTTTTTCAGCCCAAATTATAATAAGGGGTTAATAAACTAAATACTCTAGAGAAAATATATCTCAGATGTGAGAAAAAACAAAAGATGCTGGCAGAATAGTCACCTCCCCTCCAAAAAATGTCTGCTTTCTCACCCCTGGAACCTGTAAATATATTATGTTACATGGCAAAAGGAATCTGTGAGTTACAGACTTTGAAATGGGCTGATTACCCTGGATTATCTGGCTGGGTCCAGTCTGACCATATAAACCCTTAAAAGTGGAAAACCTTTTTTGGTTGCAAGTAGAAGAGATGCTGCACCAAAAATTGTCAAATCTGAATACCATGCATAGGCTGGATTTCAGACACAGCAGATAGGAATTGAGGTTTCAGAGAGGAGTCACATCATCTGTTACAGCCTGCTGGAGTGGACTTGCAGATGGTTTGTATATGGCACCAGAGGCTTTGGCCTTGAGTGAGCAGTAAAATCGTAAGTTGATAAGCCTGTTAAATGTGTGTTTGCCTCAGTGCATGGAGTTGATCCAAATGGTGTGGGTCATGGTGAGATACAGACTAGGAGTAGTGAATGATGCAGTATCAGATGATGATTGGAAGAAACAAGTAACTTTTGTGATTGTTTCATTTTACCTGATTACAATTTCACCAAGTCATTGATAATGTGGACTTGTTAGCTTCATGTCATTCTTTATTGAGGCCCCATACTGACAGTGAGCTAAGTATGGTAATTTAATTATGGTTGCTCATCTGAATTACTTATTGGTAAACAGAACACAATTATTTTCATACTGTGGTTTATATTGTTCAGTGAATATTTTTGATATTATCTCTTAAAGTAGGAAGTAAAGTACCTTTTAAGTTCTTGCTAAGAACAGATTGATGATTGAATAAAAGATTGCTTTGCCTATGGAGGTGGAGGCGAAAAGCCCCTCTTCCCCTCAGATTAGTGTCTGAACAAGTCCTAGTTAAGTCTACATGAACCATATGTTACATTTTCAGTTCCTTTCAAAACACATGTTGGTATGATTTAAACAAAGCATTCATTACTTTAAAAAATATCCTCTGCTTCTAATTTTAAAAGCATGTGAGTAAATGCATCTCTCATTAGTGTGAGAAAAACACTGTATTGTGCTCCAAGTAGGTAAAAGTGCGCCAGCCTTGAGAACTCTTTCATGTAGCCACCACTTGTATCTTATTCCTAGGGGGGAAGGAAAAACCTTTCTCCAATTAGCTTTGCCCTGAACAGAAGGCTTACTGTATCCCATAGCTTAGTGCTTTTGTTATATGAGCTGATGCCTACTGAAGTCCAGACTTAATCTACTGTTTTCCTTTTGCTGGAATCTTAAATCATGTCCTAGATTCTGGAGGTGAATGCATAGTGCAGTCATTCCCTGACTACAAATTTTTCCCCAAATCTGGTTATCACATGAGTTATTATTGCAGTTGAATAATTGCAGTTGAAATCAACAATTTTAGAGAGGAAATTGAATGTATAACTTCTACCGCTTGTACTTGCGGAACCAGTTAAAACATGAGAGTTCAGTTTTGTTCTTGACCTCAAATAGTTTAAAAGTACATTAAATTATGAATTTGCTATGAGCGTGTGGAAAAGATTTGGTTGTATTTGTGATAAAAACATTACAAAATCAGACATAGAGCTTAATCAAATATATTTATGGACTATGGGCTGAGTTACTTAAGAGAGATTAAGTTGACAATATTTTGAATTCAAGGATATAAAAATGATCATGAATTTATGAAAAAATATTACCTTCCCTCCAAAATTATATAATTAAGAGATCTTATCCATTCACCCATACATTCATTCAGCATTTATTTAACAAGGCTTCCAGCATGCCAAAAAGTCTTTTGGAAATTGAGAATAATCAAGTTAAAAACAAAGTCCTATCCTGAAATGCTTTGCTGTCTGGTAGGGAAAGACAGACCATACTGTACATTTACAAAATATAGAATATGTCAGGTAATGATAAATGCTATGACAAAAAGAAAATCAGGATAAGGGAGGTGGAGAGTGAAAGTTACTGCTGTTTTCTTCAGAGTGGTCCGAGAAGGCCCTTCCAATAAGATGATGCTTGAGCTGACTTTGAAAAAAGTAACCGAAGGTTATACAAGTATCTAGGAGAAGATTGTTCTAGTGTGGCTGGGCTAGAGTGAGAGTGGAGGAGACTTAGGTCAGGGAAATACTGAGTTGGAAACTAGGAGGTAAATAATATGGGTTTCTGTGTGGCACTGTGAAAACTTAAAATTTTATTCAGCATGAGATAAAAAAACTACTTGAAAATCTGGAGGAGATGATTTTCACTTCAATAGGATCAGTGAGACTACTGTGTTGAACACTGACAATAAGAGGACAAGGATGAAAGTGAGGTGACCAATTAGGTGGTTGTGAGAGATGATGGACAGGGGTAGTAGCAGTAGTAAAGTCACACAGTGTGTGGTAAGGATCTGGATTGATCCCAGAGGAATAACCAACAAAATTCGCTATTAGATTGGCTGTAAAGTATAAGAAAAAGAATTGGGTAAATTTTTGACTTGATCAAAGAAACTAAAGAAGATGCTTCATATTGAGATGGAAAAACTATAGGAGGAGTGGGTTTGGAAGAAATGAAAAAAACTAAGTCTTGGTGTTGGACAAGTACTTCTTGAGATGTCTAAGAGATACCAAAGTGAAGATATGACATGGGCAAATAGTAACATATCCTTAGGTTCTAGGGGAGAGATTCATATTGAAAATATAAATTTGGGAGTCATCAGGTGTTAATGTTGCATAAAGTTATGAGAATGGGCAAAATAACCTGCTAAGGGGACGTAGGGAGCATAAAGAAGGGCTAAGATTGTGCTTGGGCTCTTAGGGTTTAGAGGGCTGGGAGGTGAGCAAGTCATCAGTGAAGAGTGAGGATGAGTTGCTGGTCAAGCAGGGCATGAGTACAGTGATACAGGGTGGAAGCCAAGTGGATATGGTGCTTCAAGGAGGAAGTGAGGGCCAGATGTGAATAACTGTTGATAGGCGCAAAAAATGCAGAGCCAAGTATTGAACGGACTACATTGTGGAGGGCATTATTGACTTTATAAAGTGGATAAAGGCCAACCCAAGCTTTGTAACATGTTGAATGAAGGAATAAAATCTTAATTGAAACAGGTTCTGGAGAACAGAGGAAGAGAGGAGAAGTGAATATGGGGAGCTGATTAGAGGCCATTTCTGTAAAGAGGGAGAGAGAAATAGAGCAGTAACTGGGCACTTACATGTTGCTGTTGTTGTGTAAATGTGGACAATTCTGTAAAATGTTTACGTGCCTATAGAAATGCTCCAGCAGAGAGAGAAATAATTAGGTGTTGTAGGAGAGAAAGAAAAATTTCCAGGCTGATGTCTGAATGGGCTGGAGGAGTGCAGCATACTTATGGAGAAGTTGGCCTTAGACGCAGTATGTTCAGTTCATTCAGTGAGTAGGAATAAAAGCTGCTGAAAGGTGTAGCAGCACTGACTTGCATTACATCAGGTGGCGGGAGCATGTGGAAGTTTTCTTCTGATTGCTCCTGTTTTGTCTTCCTGTCCTTTTGCTGTTTTTTCCTATAGCACAGAGTAGCATAGTTACTCTGTCGTCGGCCAGTGTCTCACAACCTGTGCTTGGTTGAACCCAAAGAGCTCTCTTCTGTCCAGGTGAGGGCAGTAGCAAACAGTTCCATATGAAAAGTCTCAGTGAAACAAATTGTTAGGCCAAGTAGAAACAATTTATCTGGCTGATTATCGACAGATAAACTAGTCAGACTAATACTACCTCAGCAGAATTAGGGTGAACTTTTATTGGTATAGAATTATAAGACACTTAAACTTTCAGTTTTATGTTTTGACATATTATATAACAAGCTGTCCAAATACTATGTGGTGCTGGTACCTTTAACTACATGCATTAAGTGTCAGCCCCGGTGCTAAACTCGTGAGATGAAATGGTCAATGCCTCTGGTCATTGCCTTACTCTAGAATATGAGTTTTCCTCTCATTTGCTATCAGGTTGCCTCCCTCAGCTTATCCACGTGGCATTTTTGCTGCTTTTTGAAAATCTGTGTGCTGTAAATCAATGTACTTATTTTGCTTTTTGCTATTTCCCATCCCAGAAGTTACCTCTCACTGGATGTCTGTGTTTCCTTTCCCTCACAACTCAACTCTTGCCTGCTGCTGTCACCACGTGGGAAAGTGTCCCTATATGCTATTCTCCTCATCTCTGCTTTTGTCTCCAGGTAAAGGCAATCCTAGGCAGTCGAGCCATACTGCTCCTCTCAAGATGATGGAGATTTTAAGAAACATGGTGGATCATACATTTATTCTCTCATGATAGGGAGCTTTCATTTCACTTACTTTGTCCAGATATTCCAGCCTCCATCAATCAAGTAACTTTCAAATAGAATCAACTAAACCTCTCTTCTAGGCTCTTGCTAGAAAAGCTGTTTATTCAATAATCTTAGACAAAAATGTCTAAAATACAAATATCCCCCTAATTACAGTCTAAATTAAAACCCTAAAAGCAGCAATAAACATAAATTGGAAAGAAATGTAATAAAATCAATTAAAACACACATGCTTTTTCTTATACTTTCTTTTAAAAAAAATTTATTTATATATATA
>NW_004624744.1:5048177-5071192 GCF_000247695.1 Heterocephalus glaber | reverse complement strand
AGATTTCATTTACATTTTTTTTTTCTTTTCTCATAATTTTTCCTTTCCCTTCTTTCCTTTCCCCTTCCCCTCCCACCACCCCTACACCTTTGGACTTTTCCTATTTCAAATTATCAATTATTCATTTTAATCATTTTAATCCTTATTTACACTTTCATGTTTTGTTTTTTTGAGACAGGGTCTGGCTACATAGTTCAGGCTGCCTTTGAACTCATTTTATAGCCCAGGCTGGTCTCCAACTTGCAGTGATCCTACTGCTTCAGCTTCCTAGATGCTGGGACTACAGACGTGTGCCACCACATCCAGCATCTATTTTTTTAAACCATATATATATTTTTTTGGTACCGGGGATCGAACTTGGGAACCTGTGCTTGTGAGGCAGGCATCAGAATCACTGAGCTAAATCCCCGGCCCTAAACCATATTTTTTGACAGTGAACTTCTTTAGAACTCATGTATTCTTTCAAGGCACAGATGGCAAACTGGTGACCTAAGCAGTGTTTTATTTAACCTAGAGTTTAAAAGAATTTCAATTTGTTTTCATAAAATTTCAAAATACAGACTTTTAGATAAAAATCTAGAAAAAAATCAGATGACAGGCATCACTGGACTTTCCTATATGGCAATTCTCATAGATTGGCTCTTTTTAAAAGAAAGAACTTCTTGTTACATCTAAGTTCAGCTTGATATCACCTCCTACCCACTGTCTCTAATTGTCAGGCTTGCTCTGTTGTTTTTATACTTCATTGTGCTTTCATGAGTATTATCTGTCTGCCTCATAGAACTCTAGAAATCCTCCCATGTAATTTGCAAAAACTTTCATTCAGTATCAATCTGCCAATCATAATATGGCTTCTCTCAGTTTTTAGGTGCAAATGAAGACCCATCTTTTGAAAGTTGTAATTTAAGTGCCATAAAGCAATATAAAATTGTCTAATTTCCTTTTTTCTATGCCAGAAGAAAGAAAATAGACACAGAAATTCTGTCTGCTCTAGTTTTCTATGGCAACAGGCAACTGAGCTGTCATTGCTTCATCGTAAAGAGTGAGGCAATTTAAGATAGGACCACAAACTCTGTCTGTGGGTTGGTTTCTCTCTCAGGGCCACTACAGAAATTCATAGGATTTTTGTATTTGGTTTGATGATTCATAGCTAACCACCTACTATTAAAGCACTCCTGCTGTCTCTGGTGTTAGCCTGTTTCATCTTGATACCACACATCTAATTCCTGCCAGAATTATTAATGACTTCTAAGAATAGGAAGATGGAAGTTTGAGGTTCTCTACCAAATGTATATATGACATATACTACATAGCATATGTAGTATATTACATATAATATATACTTATATATATACTACTAATAAATTACTTATTTTTGAAGATGGATATGGATATTCTGATTGCAGTATATTCAATAGTAACTCTGTTATTTTATTCCTGGGATTACTTGATATATTGGTTTACTTTAGGCAATTAAAGCAAAATGTACTTTTGGTATTCAATTTGGAAAACAGAAAAATGAAATGGTGATATTAACATATCACAAAGATATCAAGTTGACTAAGTCATTAACAACCTTAATTACTTAATGCAAATAACATTCAAATATATTATCAGTTTCAAAAATAAAATGACCAATCCTTAAATTAGTAATGTGAATTTTCATCTCTTATGATTAAGCAAAATATGATTTACAGATAATATCAAGCTCTTTTATGTAGGAAAATTTATCAAGCATTTCTTTCATTGCTTCTGATTTTTTTTTTTTTTTTCAGTATGGGAGATTGAACTGAGGACCTTGAGCCTGTGAGGCAGGCATGGTGCCACTGAGCTAAATCCCTGGCCATATTGCTTCTGAATTTTGAATGTTAGTACTTAATATACATTTCCAAGTTATAGAGGAATTTGTATATTTTCCGAGTATTTGTATGGCTTCATTATTTTACATTTAAACTTAAATTTCTGCCTCATCACATCTTGAAGAACAAATCCAATTTTAATTTTTTTTTTTTGTATGGCTATCAGTTTCTTTAATAGTATTTAAATTCATCTTTTCCCTACTGATTTTACATGCCAATTTTATAGTATATCTACTTAGATCTATTTATATATTATCCATTTGTTATTTTCTCTTGTTCTATGGCTTTTCTCTTCATGTGCCAAATGTTATTCTTTTTTTTTTTTTATAGAGAATTAAGTAGGTTTTAATACCTGGTAGGACTGACACTGCATCATTCCTCTAATTTTAATTGTTTTTTTGGCAACTTTTTCTGTTTTTGTTTTTCCAAATTAACTTTACAGTCAGCTTGTCTTTAAAATCAACTAGTTAGAAAGAAAGAATAAAAAAGAAAAACCCAAATAAAAAACAAAAAAAAATACTTGAGAGTTCTTTTAAAAATTATTCCTCAAGCTTCATGTACAATATTTTCATTGTTCCTTTCAAGCATTTTCTAATTTCCCTTATGATGTTTTTTGATATTAGGTTTATTTGAATAGTTAAAATTTTAATTATGTGAGATTTTTCAAAAAATTGTTTTTAAAAAAATTAACTTCTGACTTTATGGCTGCTTAATATATCCAATATGACATGAAAGCTTTAAAATTTGGCAAGGTGTGCTTTCTAGATAAATGGCTTTTCATAACAGATATATATTCAAATCTGAGGTTTTAAGACATACTTGTGCCCTTACTCAGTAAAGACCAACTAATCAATATTACATTTGTAATATTTTTCCAGAATAGCTGAGTTGTTTATTAAAAATGCAGATCCCTGCTGGCACCAAAGCAAACAGCCTGTATCACAGTCCTTGGGGTGAGGCCTATGACACCTGCACTTTTAATAATTAGGGTCTAATGTACCTTGAAGATTAAGTACCCCTGGATACCCAAGCTGGTTTTGGTCGTTGGGTATTTTTAACAAAACAGCTATGACTATTTGCATATCAGTCTTTTGTGAACATGTTTTCATTTTTCTTGAGTGAGCACTTAGTGAGGATTTGCTGGGTTGCAGAGTGAAGTGGATGGCTGTGGTGGGTAGACTTGTAAGTGGTCTTTACAGCTCCATCTCCTGGTGCTGGAGCATGGGGAGGATTTATGGCGTATTTTTAGCCAAAAGAGTACCACAAGGGTGATGATTGCATGAGGCTCAGCCGATTGGGAGGGCTCTTTCACTGCTTTTGAAGAGGGAAGCCACCAAAACATTTATAATTTTGAAGAGCTCTTGAAGAGATTTTAAGGCCCCATTAGCATAATATATGGCCAGTTTTTGCAACTATCCTATGTAAGCTTGAAATAATTGTATATTCTTCAAGTACTTGATGTGACGGTTCTCTAAATGTCCTATGGATCCAACTTGTAAACTGTGGTATTCAAATACACTATTTCCTTAATTGTGTCTGTTAATTATGATGTGTCAACTTGACTTGAGTAAGAACTGTTGAGCAGATGAATACAGCTCTTGGTGTATCTGTGGATGACTGACATGTAGGCCACAAAGTGAGGAAGGAAGACCCACTCTGGATGTGGGTGGGACCAGTGAATAGGCCTGTAGCCTGGATGGAATAAAAAGCCAAAGAAGAAGGAAGCTTTCCTTTGTTTTTTCTTTGGAGGAGCACTGGTTTTCATCATTGTCTTTGATTATATATCTCTAGTTGACTTAAGGCTTCAAGTGAAGACTTTTCAGCCTTCCACTACAGGTGTTTTGGTTTTCCCCACTCAAACTTATATAGGATTCTGATGTGAGGTCCAGGCCTTCAACCTTTGATTAGATTTTCAGGCTCTCCAGTGAACAGTTAGCCATTTTGCATTCTTTCACCCCTGATTCTGCAGGTGGCCATTGTAAACCTACTTACTATAGCTTTTATGTAATATGTATATAATTATATATATATATATGATATATACACAATATTACTTCTGTTTCTCTAGTGAATCCTGAGACAATAGCTTTTAAGAATGCCTTTCTATGCAAAAAAGAAGTATTTTGTAATCACTCATGCTAGGAAAATGGAATCTTTGATTTCATTTTATAATTCTCAGAATTGCATGCACTTTCTCTCATCTCTCATTTTTCAATTTAAAACCATAAAATTTTAGTATATAAGATAGTTAAGAATTCTATTTAATTTAGTGTTATAGGAAAATGGATGCACCTTGAGACTGTAATGTTAAGTGAAACAAATCAGACGCACAAACTTAAATATCACATGGTTTTTCTTATATGGGAAACGCAAAGTATAAATAAAAAGCAAAATTTTCAAACATTTTTAAATACCCATGTTAAATTAAGGAATTTACAATTTTATATCCTATATCTCATAATTTCATCTTCTTCATATTTTGAGCATCTGATTCAGTAGTTTGTTATTTCCATTGTCTTGTTTATTGTGGTTTATTTCTTCATGTGTTTGGTAATTTTCAGTTGTTAGTTCAAGTCTACTGGAGCTTTACCTGTGGTGATGCATTCACACTTGGTTTCGAAGTTTGTTTTCTTCCCAATTGTAATGGCATTTGGCAGATGTCAGAGCAACAAAATTGAACCACTCAAAATATTTTTTCTAGATTGGAGTTTTTCAAAATACAGATGTCATAGGAATTCTGGTTATAGACTTAATTTGAATATTGGCTTATAGGTAGAAATTCCTGGGGGAATAATTTTTCCTCCTTTCTTTTCCTGTCTTTCTCTACTCTTCCATGTTTTTCCTTCTCTTCTCTCTCATTTTATCTCTTCTTGTTTGTCTCATCTCTACCTTCTTTCTCAAATTTCTCCTTTTTCCTTCACTCTACCAGAACAAAGACAAGCGTGTATTATTTCCACTGTTTCATTCTGAGAGAATGATTTACCTTCCAGTGGACTACCCTATGGACTCCCAGTTCAATGGAAGAGTCTTCAGTCTATCCTTTTGTATTGTTTAATTTTTATCAGTATGTTTTGCAGTACATAATGATTACATTCATTGGGGGAGCTGGTTTATGTACATAACACATCTTAATTCTTTTTACTTCTTCTTTCCTCTTCCCCCCAAGTTCTATCTCTCTATTTGTTCTTATCCAAAGTATCCTTGTATCTAGTTTAACCCACAGTGTTATATCACTGAAGACACATTTTAACCTAGATGTAGGCCATGAGAAGTGTGGAATAAATTCCCAGAGCAGACATTAGTTCTTGTATCCATAGTACTTTACCAGTTCAGTCATACATGAAAGAGTATGGTTTTATATTTTATCTAATATTTTAAATATTTTCCCCCAGGAATTTTCTATAAGTATTTAATCTTCAATATTGCTAGAAATAGAATAAATACGAGAAAAGGAAAAAAATGGAAACAAAATCTTTGTAAATAGGGAGAGATTGAAGGGAGGGCAGGTGAATGGGGAAAAAATAAGAACCAAGATATATCATGTAAAGGCACAAATTTCCAATGATGAATGTCATCATATTGTATACCTAAAATGTACCAATAAACTTAATAAAAAATGATTTGGCAGTCTGTAGTTCAAAGTGCTTAATTGTAAGAGTATTGATTCCCATGAAGGGACATTTTAATTTGTATTAAAAGTAAGTTTGTAATTATCACTATGCACCCCACAAAACTGGCAAATGTATAGCTGTTTCCTTTTTGTTTTTTTATTACAGACTTATAAATTATTGGAGTATAAATTACATTTTATTTTTGTAAACTTGAAAGCTGGTATTCCTTTTCAATTTCAACTCTAAAGTCATGTATGGATTTTTAAGCATCTTTCCTGCAGTTATTCTTGCTTTTTCTAGTTACAAGACAATAAACATCAGTGTTTATGAGTACTGATAAGATTCTGAATTCTATTCTGTTCTCATTGTTCCTGCTGTGAAATGATTGCCTATTTTAAAACCACCCAAATAGAGACTGATTGCTATTATAAACAAAGAAGACTATTCATAGAAATAACCTTCCTCCTCAGTACAAGGGGCAGCAATGGTGATGAAAAGCCATATAATATACTGTGCAAGTCAGTCATGCAAGGCACCCCAGTCACAGGCACTGAATGTTTTATTCACTTGCTTGCTCATCTTTTAACCTGTTAACCTATCAACCGTTGACCTCTGTCTCTTTTCCCAGATGTAGCTATTTGACGTTTGCAGGCAAAACACATCTTCTTTTGTTTGCTATTCATTAGTGTCCATATATATTCATATAAATGTAAATATATTTAAATATTACATCTAAAAAATAAGGATATGCTGGTATAAAATGCCAAAACAGGCCACTTTTCTTGGTAATGGACTAATGCCATCAATGGGTCTTTCCAGAGGTTGAACTCCATGTCTTTCAGGAGCTTAATGACTCATCTGACATGATAACAAATTAGTTGCTTTTCTGGGGGAAGATTTGCAGAGGATTTCTTTTCCTCAGATGGACAATTTAGAAAATGCTGTGAAAGGATTTAAAAAAGAATGAAAGTAACCTAGTTTAATACAAATGGATTCCAGTCAGAAATGTGGACATATAATACTGGGATATCTTAAAATATATCTCCTCTTTGGCAGACATGTATTTGAGATAAGTATTTTTACTGTGGGTAGGAAATTAATTTTAGGATATATTTAGAATCTAATATTGAGGGTTTGATGAAAAATTACAGAAGTGATTTTTGTTTTATGAAAGTCACATCTTTACGATAGCAAAAACCTCACCCACATCTTTTCATATTTATATGAATAGCAAAGTAGCTAATAATATACTTAGGTACATAACCACGTTCTCTTATTCTCACAAAACAGTATTTGAGGCAAGAGCACAATGAAATATTTTATAAACTGGATTTTCAGTTTTGTAAGTAGCTAATATTAAATTTTTCTCTGTTCTGTGACAGAGCAAAATCATTATTCTCTGTGCTTTAAGAGTATAGAGGTTCTGTATTAAAAAGCTGTTGGTAAGTGTGGATTCAGTGAAGCAAGAACAGTGTGAAATGGTGAAACACTGTACTCTAGTATCAGAAAAACCAGGATGTGTATAGTTTCAATTTTTTAAGTGCATAATGGAGATATTATGATGATCGATATTATGTGTTAATTTGACTGGATCAGTGTGTTTGATGTTTGGGCAAATATTCTGCATGTGCCTTTGAGGGTGTTTTGGATGAAATTAACATTTAAATCAGTGGACTGAATAAAACATTACATTTTTTAAGGTGAAGAGGTCTCATTCAATTAATTAAAGTCTGCATAGAACTAAAAGTCTGATCCTCCTGAGAGTAAAAGGGGACTCTTTCTGCCTGACTTTTTGAGCTTGGACATTGTTATTTTCCGGTTTGAGATAGGAAGCTGAAACATTAGCAGTTTGTAAGTCTTATGCCCTCCGAATTTAGGACTGAAACTTATACCATCAAGTCTTCTGGATCACAGACTTGGGCTGGAATTACACTATCAGCTCTCTTCAATCTCCACCTTGCTGACTATAGGTCTTGGGACTTTTCAGACTCCATAATTTTATGAGCTAGTTTCTACCAATAAATTTCTTTCAATATGTGTATACATATATCCCATTCTTACTATTTCTCTGGAGAGCGCTGAATGATACAGATGGTAATTTCTATGACTGTGTCCATCATGGTATTCACTTCTGTCCATCTTCTGAGCATAATCAAAATTAAAGATATGACAGGCATGGTGATGTATTCCTGTAATCTCAGCTTTCTGGGAAGCTGAGGCAGAAGGATCAGAAGAATGAGCCAGGCTGAACAACTTAGGAAGCTAGCAAAAAGTTACCTAAAAAAAATGGGAGTGGTGGCTCAGGATGTAGCTTAGTGCAAAGGCCCTGGATTCAGTACCTTAAAACTGCAAAAAAATCTAAAATATTCAACAAAACTTAAACATATAATGACATAATTGGTAAGCTCACACTGCATTTGTCACATAGAAAGAGCAAAATTCACAATATGCATTTTTCTCAATACTTACTGATCAATTTAGACACATTAGCACCTATTCTGTCCAGGCTTTCTGCCACAGGATAAGGTAAGAGCACTTAGAATAAGAACCGTACTTTAAAATTGTATTTGTCAAAAATCCTAACTTTTTTAAGTAAAAAAATTGAGGTGCAAACTAGTCATTCACACATTTTATTTTTTTTGGTACCGGGGATTGAACTGGGGACCTTGCGCTTGTGAGGCAGGTGATGGCACCACTGAGCTAAATCCCCAGCCCACTCACACATTTTATTCAGTGCCTGCAATGAATCAAATCCTTAATGTTCTTCTAAAAGAAAGAACATTTAAAAACTTGACCTTGCCCAAGGTTGAAGTTGTTGATTTTTAATAACTGTATATACCAAGATGATCTTCACTCATCAAGAGTACTATAAAATAACATTTTCTGTGGAAGTTGTTTGATATTATCTGATGATATATACAAACTGCTCTGTAAGATTCTAGATGTGGTACCATTGATGCCCATGAGGTCCAAACAAAATTTTGTTAAGTGCTACATGGTGCTAGAACAGTAAGATTCCCATTAATTTTGGTCAAAGATGACACTGGAACTTCCAGTTCCCGTTTTAGTAAAGTTGCTCCTTCAGTGCACAAGGCTTTCACTCAGTTCTGAGAAAAGATGTGAACAGCCACCTAAGAACAAAGCAAGAACTATAAGCTAACTTGAGCCTGTTCAGCTTGTCAGGAGTTCTCATGCTGCATTGCTGTGTGTGTTGCAGAAAGAGCTGTCAGGAAGTCATCAAAAAGATCTGGTTTTAAAGTTTTGCCATTTCAGCATGAGGATACTGATAGAAAGCCAAGTAGGAAGACAAATATGAAATTGAGACTTCAGAGCCTCAGGTTGTCACTGATGATCTTTGCAATGTGCTGCTGGCCATGTTTGCTCTTAGTAAGGATTCTGAGCAGGGAAGGGAGGTCTTGCACGTCACTGAGTCTGGTTCTTTCTTTCTGAAACAGCTGTGCAGTTGTGAAAATTTAAAAGTTCTGGAGAAATGAATCCCACATATTTGGATTCATTCATTAATTTATTTGGTAAATATTTGTTGAATGCTTACCAGATGCCAGATGTTGAACCAGGCACTGGGCCTAACAATTAACATCAAAGGAGATAACAAGGGCCCTAGTCATAATGAAAGACACAGTTGAAAGGTGAGACTGATGAATCAGATAATCAGATGAATTGCAGCATTGACATATACTGTGAATAAATGGATATGGATGGCCTAGTTAGGGAGGTCCAGAAAGGACTGCCAAAGGAAGCAATGGTCAGACTGGTATCTGAAGAGTGAGCAGGAATTAATTAGAACTAGCAGCAGAGTGAAGAGTTGAACATTCAGAGGGAAAAATGTGTGCAAAATCCTATGGCAGGAGGGACCATGACCCTGTGGCGTAAGAGACTAAGACAGGGTAGGGATGGCTGGAGCAGGGAGATGGAAAGACAGGGCAGGAGTTGTGTGTTGGGAGAGAACAAAGTAAACAGCTAGGGGCAGACCAGGCAGGACCTTATAGGCCATGCCAAGGAATTTTATGTTTCTAAACAATGCGGATGTCTACTTTCTGGGCAACTGAAAGCCTTCCATTTCCACATCTCTGAAGAGTAAAAGTACTATACCAGGAATTAATATGGGTTAAGAGGAATATATCCCCCAAAATATTAGTTATGGATTCAACTCAGTCCCTTGAAAACCTATTATTGCAAAAACTTAAATATATTAAAATAAATGCTGGGAGGAGAGAGGCTGTAGAAGGTTAAGGCTGTTGATTAAAAGGAAGTGTATTGGTGGGAGGGAGGAATAGTACCACTCAGGAATTCAAGTCTTCTGCAGACTAATCTTATCTGAGCTATAGGCAGAGTAATTAACCTCTCTGAGCTTTGGTTGCTTATCTGCAGAATGAAGATAATGACGACCTGCTAATAGCTGAGCAAACCATTCTGTAAACACCAACAATTATATAAATAACATAAATAATTACATATCCTATTGTAAGATTCTAGTCCTTTAGAGTTTAAAAAGTTTTCTCTCTACCTAAATGATGTGGCAGTTTTTATTTCTGTCAAGTAGCATTTGTGTGTGTGTTAAGGTGAGCTTGTGTTTATTTTCCTATAAAACTAATTTTGTGTTCCCTGAAAATGTACTCTCTCCGTTGCCTCTGGTTTGAACAACAATACCATGAGTCCTAGATAATAATGGTAATTTCTACTGAAAGTAGACAGTTTAACAAGAGAAGCTGCTAAGAGAGCAGGAAGGATAGGATGGCATAGAAGAATAGGTCCTTTTAACTTCTTTTAAAGTGTGAACGTTTTTTTACCTGGTAAATAAGAATGTACAATAAAATGATGGCGATTATATCAACTCTTGTTAAGCAATTCAAATTGGATCAGCAGGCACATAACATTATGCCAAGAAGTAACAAAATGAAGGTGCTCCTCATGTTCTATTGTGGATTTACTGATTCACATTTAAATTGACATCCCTTTTGTGATATTTCCAATAATTTTATGGGAAGTATTTACGAAACTATACTCCCTCAGCAGCATAAAAGTTGCCTGCTTCTGTAATTATCCTTGGATGTAATGCCTCAGTTTTCTTTATAGATGAAAAAAAATCATAATCAATCTTTTGGAACAATAAAATATTTACAGAACTGAAATAGCTATTTGTGAACTTGGAAATACTCTTCAAGTCTTTCTTTTTAAAATTCATGCCTAGTAAATATGTGGGCTGTTTTCATGATGGTACGGTGACTCAGACATTTTATGGCAGTGTTTTTGTGGGTGTGATTTGGCCTAGAGCCCAACCACTCCCTGGAGCTCTTGCTTAGTGTCTATGCCTGGCCAATAGGGCACAATGAACTGGATGGAACTAAACATTATGTAACTGTGCCTTGCATTATGTAACTGTGTTTCTCTTGCCCTTTTGCTCATCTAAAGGGAAAAGTCGGTGTTTGATTTTTGTTCAGTGCAGGCTGAGCAATGTTTCCAACATGTTTTTTGTGTTTTATTAAATTCTCACCTGTTTGGACCTTCTTTTCCAGTGCCCATTTCCTTCTGCTCCGGTACAGCTGTGATTGGTTTTGCTGGACATTGAGGGTCAGGATTTGCAGGCAAATCACAGGAGTCTTTCTTGGAGATTTTATCTATGGCAAATAAATAGCATACATACAGGAGAATATGTGCTACTCTTGACATAGTCACTTTGGACAAGATCAACTGTAGAGATGTTGCTTGTTTCCCAGAATGATTTTTCAGAAAGGCCTTCCCAGGCATTCTTGCTAAGCACAGTAAGACTTTCCCCAGGAGAAGTTAACCTGTACACATTTTCAGGCCAATAAAAAATACACTGAAAGTCCATGTATTATGTAATAAAAAGTTCACATGATATATTTCTTTTTGATATTTACAAAGCTGAGAATAAACATTCACCACCCAAAATGCATTTCAGATTTTGTTCACATATTCATAATGTATGCCAAAAATGATGCATCATAAAATTCAGTAAAGTAAAACAGGCAGAAATGATGCCATTGATATTATTTTAGAATTCACATTCTATTTTCCTCTGAAATAAAATCCTTGGCCTGCCTCGCAAGCGGAAGGACCCAAGTTGGATCCCAGGTACCAAAAAAAAAAAAAAAAATCCTTGATTTTGATTAGATTATACTTAGCCATGACATCCTTTCTGAAGAAGTAATACAAACTAGTATATGTTAGCTTATTTGTAGCTCAGAAGTTAAATTTTTTTCTGTCAATACTACATATATAATTTCAAATTACTATGATTTAAATTGTAATTTACTCAGAATAATAAGCTCTCTAGTAAGTATTTGGATTACAGAAGTTTTTAATGAAAGTAAATTACTTAATATTAAAAGAAAACATAAATGGTAAGAAGAAAAAAGAATACAATTATCCACAGTTTCTAATTTATTTATTTAATTTATTTATTTTCAGTACTGGGGATCAAACTCGGGATCTTGTGCTTGCGAGGCAGGCCGCAGAACCACTGAGCTAAGTCCTCGGCCCTCTAATTTAATTTTAATTGAATGTGTGGTACTTTGAAAATTGAAACTAAGGCCCAAATCATAAATCTTATTCTACTGCAATATATTGTAGTTTAAAAATTAAAACAAACTCAATATTGAAAATTTAAATTTGGAAAAATGGTAAATGTGTGATCACTTTGCAAAAATTTTGACCATATAAATCCTTTATAGTACATGAAATTTTTATTGATCTACATAATCTTTCAATATACAGAACTTTTTAGGAATGTGTTTCAGGAATAAAGAGAATCATGAAATTTTTTTTTTATTTTTTAGTATGGGGCATTGAACTCGGGACCTTGTGCTTGCAAGGCAGGCGGCAGCACCACTGAGCTAAATCCCTGGCCCGAGAATCATGAAATTTAAAATTAGTCTTAAAATTTATGAGTAACAAAACACGAACCCCTGGATTTCTGAAGATATTTTCTTTCTTTATTAAAATATCACTTCCTTTGTGAGCCTGCTTTGAACTCCCAGGTTGAGATCAGATGATCTATTTTTATTTTGGAACTGCAATATTTTGATCAGAAGATAAAAAAATGTGGTACTAAATATGTTTTCACTAAATTTAAATGAAAAGTCCCCCTCTCAACTCTGATTTACTTAGGATATCAAGATCCTCGAGGTAGTTGTACCTTTGAAGTCTGTGTGAAAGGACTGTATTTCAGGTGAAAATGGCAATGTGTATGGAATGTTAATGAAAATTGTAGGATTGATTTTTAAAAAATACATTCATAAGTTTTATCAGTAATAGTGCCTTTTAGAGTTAAAGACAGCACTTTGACTATGTCATTTTGTATAAAGAGGTGTTTGATAGAAGTGTGAGAGAAAGATCAGTATTCTTTATGTGTTTGGATCAAGGCATAGTTTCCCATTTCTCCTTATCCAACGAGAGAGAGAGAGAGAGGAAAAGAGAAAAGAGAAATCATTTTTCAGGTTTATGATATTGTGCAGCATTATAAGTTTTCATATTGCTACCCAAGGAAGCAGCATGCTGTCATTTTCCCATATCCACCAACACTGGGACAATTACTGTAATAAACTTCATAGCAGAGCTCTTCATCTCTGGCTACTGATATCTAGTGTGTTTATGGATTGGAACCCTAGAGGCTGCCTGTTGTATGCACTTCTGTATTTTTTTTTTTTTTTTAACATGGAAAGGATCTAGAGTTTTCTTGAACTCTTCAAAGGAGTCACAACCCCTAAACAGCTATGGATTATTGTGTTCATATATTTTTTGTAAGAAAATGTGCCCTAAAGGAAAATTAGGATTAAAATGGACCATGGAATATGAGTTTAAAAATCAGAAAAAACTGAATATAAAACAATCAGAATCTGTGAAATAGTATTTCAGAGTCTTGTAATGACTATTTCTTATAAAGTCTCACAAATATCAGCTGCACCATGTACCTCCATTGCTCATTCAAGCTACAGCATTTGTATTACATTTGATTTATTACTTTTCTGCTAGTAACAGTTAAATGATTGACTGTTTTGCAATAGTTCTTTTCTTACATTTTAATAAGAAATTTTGTTTATCATCATAACATTTGGATAATATTAATTCTAAGTTGGTCCTAGAACATTACTAGGTCTTCCAGGTAAGGGACATTCCATGCCCTTCTAAAATGACACTACCTCTATTATTACAAGTCTAGGTGATTTAAGAATTTATTTCATGCCAACATTTCAAGCCCTTCTAAAATGACACTACTTCTATTATTACAAATCTAGGTGGTTTAAGAATAAATTACAACCTAATTTGATTTGTGAATAAACCATTAATTATAAAATAAATACCCAATAAGTTATTGATTATGATGAAAAGTGAGATACTATCTTTTCTTGGATTCAAAGCAGAACAACAACTTTAAAAATCTCAAGAGGAATTAAAACTAAAAGATTTCCTTAACTGTAGTTCAGTATGGGTGTCTTTTTATCCACATGGCATTTAATTTGTGGAAACAAATGGTCAGAGTGTTTGCATCATCCTCATGAAGAAGAAATCTAAAATACAAGGCAAATCTTGCTCTGGCATCTGGGTGAAGTTTTGTCAACTGTATGTTGTACTTCTTCCCAACTTCACACATGGACAGGAGGAGTCCCTCTTTTGTAGCTGCCCAAATGAATAGTCTGTCCTTCTGCCAACCACTCTTTGTACCTTATGTAGCAATTGCCAGGTCTCATCAGTATACTTGGTCAAATTCTGCCCTGGAATGTGTGGCTATGGCACATAGTGAAATCTAGAACCGGTGTTATGCTGTGGCTGCTTTTCTTTAATGTGCAAGGAGGAGCGCTATTGATTTTGCCCTCCACACAGCCGCTTGAGTCTGTCTCCAGTGTGGCAACGTATCACACTGGGGCTGTGTAACACACTTCTAATCTGCTCGGCCCCCTAGTAGCAGTGCATCATGGAGACCACAGAAGGTGTGAAACATCTGTTTCCCTCTTCAAGTGAGGAAATAAGTGATGTGGAAACATATTAACCTTTTGCACTTTTTCCCAGCGGCCTTAAATGAGTACTGGAAAGGCAGGAATTCAAATAAAGAACCTACTTTGGAATAAGGTTGTGAGTTACAAACATAATGAGTTTTATTTTTATTTTTTGATGGATATAAGAAAGAGAAGACTTAAAAATACATTAATTGTTTGGAATTACTCTGGAGGATGGTCACTTGATTGAATTTCTAATTCCTAAAACACCAAATATATTGTGGGTTCTTTTCTCAAAAATAAATCTACTTTCATTAAGAACCAAGAGTACATGATTAACTCGATGGTGGATGAATTAGTGGAGACTAAGTCTGTATACTTTTATTATACTTATAAATGATACTATTATTTTTTATCAATAAATGAGCATTGGAGTAAATGTAATAAATAACATAATTTTAAGAAATATATAATTAATGATTATCTTATAGCATTAAGACTTTTTTTTTTTGGTACCTGGGATCGAACTTAAGACCTTGTGCTTGCCAGGCAGGCGTGGGTCACTAAGCTACATCCTAGGGCCAAGATTGTATTTTTGATTCAGCTATTTTAGTTGTTAGAATATATAATGTAATTAGAATAATTTTAATTTTAAGGCTTTGATCACAGATTATTATATATTTGTAGATTGTCAAATGATATGGAAATAATTGATAAACATTACCGCAATTCATATAAAATGGAAACGGAAAGAGTGGCCTAAAATATTATTCACAAGAATAGAAAAATGGCATCTTTTATATTAAGAAATGTACATGCACTCAATTAAAAATCCAGAGGTGGCCTCAGAGTAGATGAGAGTTCTGGAAACCATCCCATTTAAGAACTTAGGTTCTTTACCTACAGTATTGAAGATGCAGTGATGGCCTAAGAGTGTTCTCAAAATCCTTGCAGAGACGTTATATAGAAAAGCAAATAAATTTAGTTTTTATATTGAAGAGGGCAGCAGGAAGACCTACCAATGGAATTTACAAATGAACCAACCAGCCCCCAAAACATTTCAACAACTTGTCTAAGAGTGAAACACACTGCTTTGTGGGGCTGTGAAAGCCGTGTTGGCTGGAGGTGTTCAGAAAGCTTGAGCCCTGCTTAAGGAGACAGTATGGGGTCAGCGCTGAGGTGTCCTGTATTTAGCTTTAAAGTGCTATAAAGTCCTGAGGGGATATTTAGAACGATCTCTGACTTTAGGACACATCGCGTCAAATAATCAACAAACAAAAAGCGTGTGGCTCCATCTGAGGTAATTTTGGTACTGACCAAGGGGGCTTGTCATCTCCCAGCCTCACACTTGGTTTCAGGGACTTCTTCATTGAGATCAATTCATAAAGAAAACACATTTTATGAACAGATATGAAGGAATGTGGTGAGTTACTAGTGCTGGGTACTGAATAAAAAAGCTTTAATCCTTACATTACTTATTCTCTGGGTGATTTTGGATAAGTTGCTTTTCTATAACAGTTTCCTCATCCATAAAATGAGTAATACTTTTTTCATGGGGATTTTTGTGAGGATTAGATAAAGATTCCATTTGAGAAAAATGCAATATAAATACAAAGTGTTCCACCAGACAGATTGGCTCATTTGCCTTTCTAAAAAAGAAATATTAACTCTTTCAGATCTGCATAGCACTATCATATGTATTGCAAGTGCTTCCACTAACTTAAGACTTAAGTCCCAGAAACTAGGAAAATATAATGCAATTTCCCACAAATCAGCTGTATTCTTTAGCTGAAAGAAAGCTAAAAGCACAGAGCTTAATTGGATTATGCAAATATATTTAAATTATGCAAACTACAAAAAGTAGCATTTAGAAAAATATGTCCAATCCATGTTGGTTAGAATCTCTTAAGAGTATAGTTTATAAAACAAGTAATAAGAGGAGTTTTATCAGTCAGAGTCTGGTTTTCCATTAGATATTTAAAACAAGGTATGTTTTCTCTGCCTTTCAGCTGACAGCTCTTATCTGCCTCTCTCCCTTCAGTGAGGGAGCTCTTTCCTGTGATACGCAGGAATGGCTGCTGATGGTCCACACAGCTGGACATGTGACCTACAGAGTGTGGTCTGTCCACAGCTGGCTAGTGACCCTGTTAGTAGTATAAAGGGCTCTGCCCCATGGGAACAGTGGCTGTTATCTAAATCAGTCAGACTACTCTTTATAGAATTTGGACTGGGAAATGAGTCGATGGGAATGAGAGCAGTGCAGAACAGATAGGCAGAAAAAACTGTTTATGGGATATTAAGCAATGTTCACTGTGAGGGAGAAGCTGAGAATCTAATTAGCTCTTAGGGTTACCTCTGTCCCTTGAATGTCTTTTCAGTTACAGTGATGCACAAGTTTTTCACAACTAGCTCCTGCCATCAGAGGTGTCCTGATTGTGTCTTTGTCCCTTACCAAACTGACATGCTTAGGAATTTCTGACATTTCCAACTAGAGGGCACATTTATAGACTATGTTTTCTGAAGAAAATTCACACGCCAAGTGTATTCTTTTAAAAAATTCTTTTGTTTTTTCACCATATCAGATACTTAGTGTCATTGAAAAGTATGCATCTTATTAAAACAGTTCTATACATATAATTGTTTGTTCTATGAGTATTTCTATTTGGATGAATCTGAGAAATACATCAATAGATTTGAATAAATGTTTCATACTTAAAAAATATATTCCCACCTTATCCTTTGGCTGATAAATAGAAGTGCTAGTTATTGGGGATGGACTATCCTACCAAAATTACCCATTGGAAGACCTCCCATGCATGTCAATCAAACTAGTTGTTCTACCACAGGGAAGTCTTTACTGATTCTTTTTTTTTCTTTTGGTATCAGAGATCGAACTCGGGTCTTTGTGCTTGCACAGCAGGTGGCAAAACCACTGAGATAAATCCCCAGCCCTCTTTACTCATTCTTGTAAATTAAGTTTCACTGTGGTCTGTTTATTTTCCTCTTCCACATAGGAAAAATTCAATTGTATCTGCTAGTTGTTACTGCCACAGATGGAAGATTGGTTTCCTACTTAAGCAAGCCAGAATTTCTCCCCCTTTTTTTTCTGTCCCCCCGTTTCTCGTAAACGTATGGTTTATTTTTAGAGTAGTTTTAGCTCTAGAGGAGTTTCTATATTGCTGTCTAAACTGGGGGTTGGATGAAGGCCAACTGGGTCCAAACTGGGTCAGTTTGGACTGGTGAACAGGGACTGGGTGAGCCCTGGGGTGCTTCTACAGAAGGAAATGGACTACACTTGTGCCTAGAGGTCTTGACTCTGGAGAGCTATGTGATTCAAGAAGTTCAGTGAGGCCATCTCACTTGCAGTCTCTTTAGAGAACAATGTCAGGGCTGGACATTATGAGTAAAGAAAAGGGGAAGCAGGGAAGAGTAAGACAATTGCCTGAGGTAGAATTTTGCCTAGGGATGTCTGTATTCATGGGAAACATTGAGAATCTACTATGTGGTTTGAGAGAGGTCACAAAATGATCTTGTGGACTAAAATGGTCAAGAAATAATTTTCTCAGTGATTTAAACAAGGGAATAGATGTGGAGACATTAATGTTACAAAATGAAAAATTTCAAATTCAAATTTATATTTGTAGTCTCTAGACAATGTGAAACATCTAGAAGCACTTGAGCCTCATCTTTAATGGCAGTGACTGGTGGAACTGAGCACTTCCATCCACTTTAGTAAGGAACATATGATCCTTATTTATGTGATTTACCTGCCTTCTATAAACTTTGGAATTTACCAGCCTCAATACTAAATACTTTATGTATACTACCTGATTTGATTCTCACTTACAGCCTATGATGGTGGTGTTCTTATTTTATGCATGGGTAAATTGAGACTCAGATATTAAATATCTCGATTAAAGAGCTGGAAAGTAGCAGAGCTTTGATTTGTATTCAGAGATATCAAACTCTCATAAGGGGTGTTTCCTCTCATGAGGAATCTTTGATTATATTGAGGATACCCAGATAATCCAGGGTACTCTCCCCATCTCAGCATCCTTAATAACAGAAAAGTACTATTTCCACATAAAATAGCAATAGGCTTGGGGGATTTATGGTATTTGGGTGGCCATCATTCAGCCTACCATATCATACTTGTCATAAGTGCTCAATTTTGACCCATTTCCACACAAATAAGGTCACTTTAAAGCATTATAAACCCTTATTAGATAAGTCATTTACATTCCCTCTACTGCTAACAGAATGTTTATTTGAAGAAGCACTTAATGTAATACAAGTGAAGTAGAAGCCTAAGTAAGATGATTGTAATCAAAAGAGGACATTAGTAAGTTATCTTTATTTGAATCCCAAATGTGTTGCCTTCTTCATTTCCATGGTAGATATAAATTAAACCATGCTCTGAAGAAGATAAGAGTTCTATAATCAGAAATCAACATCTGGAGATTTTGTGACATTGCACCTGCATATTTTGAAGTGAAGAGCATAAAAATATCAAGCATATATCAGAGGCTATCTTTAAACACTAATAATTTTGCTTTTTCAAGAGAAAATATCTTAAATATAACGTTCCTATTAAAGCCTTTGAAGATGTGCTAACTCTGCAGATTTAAATGAAACTATTTTTGCTTCCTACTCAAATAGTTTTTCTGTTCAACGAAACTTCCACAAAAGTTTTTATTACTAGCTATGAAAAATTTAAGCTTAGAAATACACTTTGAAAAAGTATAACAAGGATGCGAATAAACTTGTCATTCCAAAGTTGTGACCCTTAGTTTTATGCCACTAAGGTTGTATTTTTCTGTAGGAAGAACTAGAGATTTGAAGTCATCACTATTATTAAGTAACTTGTAGTAAAACAGAATTGTAGTTTGAATTATCTCAAGAATTTTGTGGCCCTAAGTGTTTTTTAAAATTTTGTGTGGATTACATAAATCTCTGTAGTTTTTTTTCTTTCTCAATACTTCCATTAGTTAATCACATTTCAGTGTATGCAGTGAAGTTTGTTTTATGATCTATAGAGGGTTTCCTTGCCTTTAAAGAAAATAAAGACTGAATAATGGTCTTCAATTGTTGATTAATAAAAAGCAAGTCCACATTTTTTAGAGTATCCTCTTGGTATGTAATTCTTATTATTTGTGGAAGTTATATATGGAAATTTTTATCAGAAGTGGAGCTTTATGATTATTAAATGCTGTCCTCTTTCATAGACACACCATACTAAATATTTTAAATCAGATAAGCTAGTAATTGAGTAGTTATATTTTAGTCATCATTAGGAAGTGATTTTTTTATTACATTCATACTGAAAAGATTATTGCAGAATATTTCCTTTTTCATCCCCTTTTGCCTCAGTGAATACTAACTCATCACTGGGGAGAGATGCTTTCCTATTTTCTTGGTGGAGATGAAAATGCATAAGGTTAGTGATGAAAAGATCTGATCTACCTAAAACCAGAGGAATATTCTCTGTATTTTAATCTGAATAATAAAAGCCTGGAGCAGTTCTTCAAAACAAGTAAGTAAATAATTAAAATTCCAGGAAACTAAATGCACCCTCTCTTTTGTAATTATATTGTTAGAAGTGGGTAGATGAGAAGTTGTAAAGAATAGAAATACAAATTAATTTAGGACAAAAATCAATATCTTCATGATGTTATTCTCCCAATAGGGCACATCTTATTTCCCTCTAATTATTCTAGTTTATTGTATATCTCTCTGTTAAAATCAGTATTTTTTCCACATAGGTTCCTTTCTCTTAAATAGGAGCAGCCACGTATAATAAGAGTATGGCCATTGATTCAGAGTATTGCTTTTGATTGTGGAGGTGTTTTATGACTGGAATTTACTTTTTTATAGACTTTCTTATAATTTATTTCTTTAAAAAATTATTTAGCTATTTTTTGTTGTACTGAGGATTGACCCAGGGTATTGGACATACTGCCACTGAACTATACACTCAACCCATGATTCATTTCTTTGTTTATAGTGTTGCTTCTAATCCTCATGTATTTCTTATTTTTTTCCTTCCTAGAGATGGGAAGTTTTCGGCTAATGAAAACAAATTATGCCTCAGTTAAAATATTTATTTTAGTACAAATAAGTCATTAAAATCATTATGCACAAACTTTGTCTAAAAGATGAAAAGCAAAATGTTTGTTCTAGTTTTATGGTAATAATTTTATGCTTTTATATTTGGCAATATTACATTCCATTCTATTGATTTCCCTGTCATTTTTGTGCTTGCTGGGTTAAAATGTAGTGTTTGCACTGTGAAGAAGTAAGAGAGAAGGGCTAGAAAGGGACACTGGGAATAGACTGCATTAAGTCCTGTAAAGTCAGGTGAATAATTTAGATTTTGAAGGCATGTAAGGTTTTTGAGCTAAGATGTGAGGTCAGACTGGCAAAGGGAAAGTAATATGTGAATATTGTATACTAGTCATCTACTGTTGGGCTAGGGAAAAAGAGGTAAGATTGAGTGAAAAAGACTCCTAAATAGAAGTGACCACACAGAGAACCTGGCAGTAGTGTAGGCCTGACTTACTAATAAAAGTCTGAACCAGGATGGTATTACTGGGATAGCAAAGGAAGAAAATAGTTTTGATTGTTATTATGACTGGAGATTTTGTGACTAATTTCCTGTGCAGGACTCCCAGGTAAAGGGATACATCTCACCAGGTAGTGAGATTTTGAGATTGGGAGGTTAAAAAATGATAGTATCAGGAATCAAAGTAAATCAGTAGAAGGAGCTTATTTGAAGAGGAAAATAAAGAAATTCATTTTAAATATGCCTTTTCTGGGATTCAGAAGAACATATAAGTAGTTATGGCCAGTGCCTAGTTGGAAAATATTGGACTAGGTCTTAAAACAAATTATTCTGATATGGATTTAGATTCATCCATGCAGAAAATAGTGTAGTTTTAGACTGATGCGATTTCTCATGCAGTTTATTTTCTCACAATATAAGTTCCCCATTAGCATAGAACTGGTGTGTATTAACACTACTGTATCTCTAGTCCATGGAACAGTGCCTGGCATATAGTAGGTGATAAAAAAATTCAGTGAATAGATGAATGAATGGCTGAGTGAAAAACTACTTCTTTTGTAAATATTTAGCTCTTCACCAGTCTTACTCTAACCCTGGATAATTCACCTAGACAAGTATTTCACCAGACAGCACATTTCAGGGAAACATGCACTTTCCTTTTGAATTTTATTTTGGTACAGATTGGATTCTCACCTTGCCTGTTGGTGTGTGATTCTTCAAACATGACTTGAGTCTTCCTGGTTTCCAGAGATCTTTTTTCACTTTTGTTTTCTCCCTTTGAGAAACAAAATAGATTTTAGGTGAACAATTTAAATAAAAATAAATTTGAGTATAAAATGTAACTCTGTTTTTCACTCAGTTATCAGGCCAATAATTAAAATGCAGGATTTGTTTGTGATGTACTAAAAACGATGATTCTTGCACTTAAATGGATGTTCTTAGCCATTGACTAGTCAACTTCAACAGCCCTAATTTTTTGGCCATGAAAACTTCTGTTTTCATCAGTGTCTCTCTGGCTCATTTCCTTCTCTTTCTTTACTTCACACAATCTTATTGGTCCCAGTAGAGATGTTTAGTAGTAGAATTTTCAGTGATGGAGAGAAGGTAGTTTTGTTCACTTTTCAAGCTCTCCATCTTTTCCTCATGAGTTAGTTTTGCCTCTACCTCAACATTTGTCTGAGTAGTGAGTATCTATCTGAGCTTTCCTTTAAAATGCAGTTATATTATGGTGGATGTAGCCAGTGTGTGCTGAGGGACAGAAGAAAACAAGGTTAGAATATGGAAAGATTGGCTCCCAATCTATACGCAGTCTAGTAAAGGGAGCAAAACCACAAAAATCTAAGTGCAAGAGAATTTAGACAGTATCTGTAGAGGACAGAGACAGGCACAAAGATGTAGTGGTTAACTCTACTGGAGTAGAAAGGAATTGAAGGAGGCTATTAAAGAGGAAGTGACTTTTACTTTTACAAGGATAAAATTTTTGTTTTTCAGATGGACGTGATATGGAAAACATTCTAGGCAGATGATGTATGTTTAGCAAAGGCTTAAGGTATGATTGTATATAGGTTGAGGGAGACAAGTGGTTAGATGGGAAAAGATGTGAGAATTTAAGGCTAGAAAGTAGGCAGGGCAAGGATGGTGAGGGTTCTTGATTTCACAAAATAGTATATACAGTCATAAAAATATTTTAAACAGAAAAGTAAATTAGTAAGATTAAGTTGCTGTAACCATAGATGTTAGGCAAGGCAGCCATTATCATTATAATGTTGCTGAATAGAAAGTTGAATGAATGACAAGTTCAATATGGACATAGCTAGAATGGTATGAATCCAGGACAGCTTATAAGTAGTGATAAAGCTTTCTGACTTCAATCAATCAAGTACTATTGCATCATATATTATTCATAAGTATTTCTACCATAGTTTTTTTTTTCATTTTTAAAAATTTTTCCCCCATTAAGTTTATTGGTACATTTTAGGTATACAATACAGTTACATTCATCATTGGG
>NW_004624744.1:5002482-5013459 GCF_000247695.1 Heterocephalus glaber | reverse complement strand
TATTTGTGCACAAGAAGGCTATTGTTTTTTGAGTGTTGACCTTGTATCCAGCTACTCTACTGAATCTGTCAATTAAGTCTAGAAGTCTTTTGGCTGAGTTTTTTGGGTCTTCTATTTAAAGTATCATATTGTCAGCAAATACTGACAGTTTATCTTCTTCTTTTCCTATCTTTGTTCCTTTTTCTTTTCTAATTGCTATGACTAATGTTTCCAGAACTATATTGAACAGGAGTGGTGATAGTGGGCATTTAAATATGCAGTGAAATAGCCTATAGTTGAAAGAGTTAATTATTTAAAAACAATTGACATTTTTACTCATGGTTGCAGACTGAGTCTTCACAGGCAGAGAATTTTGATGGCTACTAGTAAATCTGTAAAATATATTGTTAAATGAATCTTCTTTTGGAGGCCCATATTACCTGAGTTAAATTGCTACATTTAATTTATATATTTTATCAGTTTTCCTCCTCTTTCTGTAGCATATTACCAATTGTATAATTCTGTTTATGTGAAGTTTCTCTTATGTTCAGTTTTTATTTCACAGAATTACTGTCGCTAAAGGGTTTGTGAATATCAGCAAATCCACTCTTATGTCTATAGGCAAAATCCCAGAAGAAAACTTGTTGGTATTATTTTGGAAATCAGACAATGTGTTCACTTTCTCTTTTTAATATTTTGATATTTAGTAATATTTATTATTTGTAAAACATCATCATTATTAGTCATGAGAAAGAGTCAACTTGACCTAATGGGGAAAATAGAGTATTTCATGTAGAGAATATGGCATAGAATCAGTTCTGGCATTAAATAACTATGTGCATTTCAACAAGTCACAAGATATATGCATTGTAGTTTCCTCCTCTCTATAAATAAGCACATCTCTTTTATTGTAAATGACCACCACGATCAGATCTCTTTATACTAAGTTAAGTGATATATTTCTGTTAACAATCTACAATTTTGAAAATGCTTGAAAAGAGAACTTTTAATGACAATTATAAATATAAATATAATAAATATATAAATATATAAAGAGGGAGAAGATCAAGGATTTCACAGAGCACAGTTTATTGGGGGCACTTACAGACAGAAGCATGGTCTTGGATTTCATCAAGACCCAAGTCTCAAAATTAGGTTTCAGATTTATTTCAAAATTAGTTAAGTAGAATTGTATATATATTGATCAAGACAAAAGTAATTTCATCCAAGTCAGGATGTACCTGGTTTAATCTTAAGCTCATATGATGGATTTGGGCATATTCCTGGCACCAGGGTCTGATTGTAAGGGTCTATATATCACTATTGGTTTTGCCTACTTATAGTTTGCTGGGAAACGTGCAGGAAAAACCATGTTACCCAGGAGCAGTCATGGCCATTACAACTCAAGATGGGAGCAACCATGTTAAGCTGAATCCACACATCCCACTCCTTGTAACTGATTTTTAACAAACACTGGAGAGAATGTGCTCTGTGAAGAAAACTGCCAGAATCTAGCCCAAACAAAGTTGTCCTAAGGCACAGGGAACAAAGCCTGCATAACATAATTCACCTTGAGAATCAAGTCCATCATATCTGAGACATGAACAGTGTTGCTGTTATGAACTGTAATGGCAGACATAAGGCTTGTGTAAGCATTTTCTTGTAGTCCACATGGACAAGGAGGATATAGGACAAAGAATAACTTGCAAGGAGAAAGTAGAATGAGTTATAAAAACAGTCTTGTTTTTGTTGAGCCACATTTAAGACAATCAGAGTTTAATGGAAGGTACTTTGAGAAGAGCTGATGTCCTGCTCTGACACTAGAGAAGCCTCTTAAGTCAAAACAATTGAGATAATAAGAATAACAAATGTTTACTTGGTATTTTCCATTGCTAGAGACTTATCCACTCCATGTTAGTAGGTAGGTAGATGCCATTATTATTTCTATTCCACAGATGAGGCCTAGAAAGATTGAGGTGGGATATGAAAGGTGGCTTCAGGATCTACACTGCTAACCACCAAACTAACAAGTGAGGTTCATGAATCCTCACGAGGAACTCATGACCTTCTTACTTATCAATATAGCATTCACTGATAGACTCTATGTAGATGTTGAGCTAAGCTTATCAAAAATTCTATGCACTACATTTTTATTAGTAAAAATTTAAAAATCATGGCACTAGTCTTCAGTCATCTACATTTAACTGCTTAGGGATATGTCCTGGGAAATCTGGTTTTCAAAACTCCCCAGGTGATCTCTATGTCCAGTTAATGTTAACAAATACTTCCTTAAGTCTTTTCTTTCTACCTCAACATCCCTTGGATAAAACGCAATGGTTTTCAAAGTTTGGATCTGCAAATGGCAGCATCAGCAACATCTGGATGCTTGCTAGAACTGCAAATTCTATGGCCCCCATCTAGGCCTCTCAAATTGAATCTTTGGAATGGAGCCCCTCAATATTGTGCTTTAACAAGCCTTCTACCTAGTTTTCATGCATGGTAAAGTTTGAGAACCATTGATTTTAGGCAATTACTACAACTTACTTGTACATAAGAAATTTTTATATTTAAGTCATTTATGTTAAATATTAGATTGCCTAAATTGTTATTTCCCCCCTTTGCAAGCCAGTGTTGATGAGTTTACCTATTGTATTTATTCTTTTTCACCTGTCTAATCTGCCTCATTATTAAATAAGATCTTGCTAGGTTTCTTGTAGGCTTATATTGATGGATTTTGTTTAGATGAGATTGCATAGTAAAAATTATTCTGGATTTTTCCTCAGTGAGACTCAAATAGGAATTATGAACAATTTATCATCTACCAATTTGCTTTGATAGTATAAATAGGAAATATAGGCAAACAGATTTGATTAGAAAGCTATACTTCCAAAATTAAGTGAAGAGTTAAAAAGTGGTATATAAAATCGAATCTGTTACTTTTCTTTTTTTTTTGTTGTTGTAAATTGTAGTAATTGTTGCAGTTAAGGAGGAACATGCTTGGAAAGCCAGATGGCAGTTTAGACAAGGTCAGAATCATTATTTGATAAGGTCATCACATTGCTGGGTCTGATTCTTGGCTTTGCAGGCTCAGAAAGTAATTTTTCAAGCTTGTCCGGAAGTGACATCCTCTGGGCATTTTTACAAAACCAAATCCCTAAGAGACTGGTGTGTTGTCCAAAGTTTTAACTTATTAATTCTCTATTTTAAATATTGAAATTTCAGGTAAAATAGAATGTTTGTCTTGGCATGAATGAACTCTTTCTCCTCAGCAAAACTTCAAAAAAGACAAATTATAATCAAAAGGTTGCTTGGTGAGCATAGAGCCAGTCCAGGAGGAATGAACTGGATGAACACATGTCTATTACATCTGCCTCCACTTGGGCTGTGCCATAAGAGAGACTGGATACTTATTTCTTGGATCAGGGCATGCATTCTTCTGGATCATCTTGGATGCTTTCTCTTTAAATATCCTTTACTGTCGCTCTTTCCAATAATATATATAGAATATATATTACTATGTTCTGTCTTTATAATAGAGACAACACAGTTCATTTGATTATACATTCTAGTATCCCTTTTTTGATAGGACTAATCCTAATTTTAATTAATACAATTTGAATATTACCAAACTCCCCAGTCAACAATTCATAGGGTGTTCTTTATGGTCAGTAATTTTTTTTATTTTACAAGAAACCATTCTAGGTTGTTGCATGTTGTATATTGATTTTCCATGTTTTCATTGTATTTTAAAATTATAACTTGGATGCTATATATGTGATTGCTTGTAGGAGCAGAGGTGAGTGAGATGTTTGGTTGTTGTTCTGCTGCATTTGATCAAATTTGGCAAACCATTATTTGTGAGAAAAAAATGTATGGTAATATTAAGGAATAAACCTCTGCTAGTTGTAATATAGTGCTTTGGCACTTAGACGTTTTAATTTTCCATTTATAGAAAGAACACTAAATGTGCTTTCTTTGACACAGATTTTTAAAAACCATTTATTATTCCTGACTGTCCATAAAAGTAAAATAAGAAACATAAATCGATTTAAGATATTCTTAAATGATTGTACATACGGAATTCTATTCTTCTGAATCATTATTTAACTTAGAGGCACTGACAGGTGTGTTTGCAACATAATACCAGCATCAATGCCATCAAAAGCATTGATGAAGCTGTGTTTACTTAAAAAGTGCCCCGTTGATAATCCTTTTACAAGTTTTTGTGATGTTCCATTCCTATTTGACTACTCATATTTATGCTTTATTTTCTCCCTTGAATCACAGGTAGCTGGAAGGTAAAAACTTTCCTTCAAAGACAGCAGGAAGTTCTGGCTAAAGGAGTTCTATACAATATGTGAACTGATTACCAGCATCTCAGTGCTTTGAAATTTTTCCTGTTCATTTGGAGGTAATTAGCAATTTATCCATCTTCCCTTACATTGCTTGGTAATGGAGAGATAATTCTTTTTGTAAACTTGGCATGACCTACATTATCAGAAGCTTATTTGAAATGCAGAATCTCTGGCTCCACCCCAGACTACTAAATCAGACTCTGAATATTTAACAAAATGCCCAGGTGATTCAAGTTTAGAGAAGCATTACCATGCATCTGAGCTTCTTTATTTCCCCCTGTGGTACTGGGGATAGAGCCCAGGTTAGAGTTGACTTTGTGATTCCCCTGCCTCTGCTTTTCTTAATTACTGTCATGCTCTTCATTGCTTCTTTGCAGGAAAACTTAGATTTGTTGTTATTTCTCCAATAATGACTATTTAATGATTTCCCTCACTCTTCTATTTTTCTATATTTCTTCCCAAGTGCTAACTTAATTTTAATGAACAATCATAGCTCTTTTTAAAAGACATTTTAAATAATTACTCCTAGTACCAATCGTGTACATAATTTAATTGAAACAATAGAATATGAACAATGTGAGCACATTTGTCACAATCCCTGGCTATTAGTAACTGTAAAGTGAAATATTCAATTTCCGATACACAAAATTGTGAACAAAATATATATGCTCTAGAATTAATGAAATATATGGCAAAAATTTTCTTAAGCCCCAGACTTTTCCTATTTGCTGCTTTACTCTTCTCTTCCAAAAAGGGAGATGGCAATGGCATTGAGATTATATTTTTGGCTCGATGTGTTAGGAGATGAGGGCTCTTGGAATATGCAGATAGGGGTAGTAAGCAGAGCAGGGGAAAGAATGTGGAATGGCAGTTCATGTGTCTTCAGGATTAGTGATTCCAATTTGAGAAAATATTTATTTCTTTTAGTGTTAATCCTTGACAGCAAAAACAATTTCCTGTACCCTTGTACTAACAGTTCTTACTTCTCCAGATTCTATGTAGTTCTCTAGGTGGCCTTTTTATTTTGGATAGTTGCATTGCTACAACTTCAATTAGGCATAGTCAGTTACCAGTCTCATAGAGTGGCTCAGAGTGCAAGGACAGAGGAAAAAATCCCATCAAATTTACTTGGCTGGAATAATATAGGTATATGTATTCAGTCTAGTCCAGAATTATTGATTTGCTCATTCCACATTTTTTTTCTGGTAAATTCTCAATTGGTTTGCAGCTGTTCTTTAGGCCAGGCATTACAAAGTTAGACTGCTGAGCATAAGACAGTCCAGCTTCATCTACATGAAAGCTCTCAGATCTTAAATTCTTTCATATTTAATTTCATGCAGATATTTTCTTCCATCTTCCCAAGCTCATTGAAATTCTGCAATATTTCTGGGCAAACTTAACCTATAGGTTATGAATTGGTAGAAGATGTATCCTTTTGAACTTTAATATGTCTTTAAAAATAGGATAATCATGCTGAAAGGCAACCCATGTAATATGTACTAGGTTTAATTTTTTGTAAATTGAATGTATAATCCTTGATAATTTATTTTTTCCTACAGATATTTTTATATTTAAAGTAAGCAATCACTGAGAGAAGCAGTGGAGAAAAACATCCATTTTGTAGACAAAGTCCTATAAGTCTTACAGCTTTTACACATCAAAGAAAAAGAATTTCTTTTTTGGGGGTACACAGTACCCAAAGAGACTGGCTGTGTGCATTTATCTTTAGTAACCCATAGCTACTTGGGAAGCTAAAATGTGCCACTATATCAAAGAGATGAATTCTTTAAACATTCCCACACCATCATCCACATTTCCTTAACAGTTCTTTATTGTGCACTGATGCTGAGACTCCTGTTCTTTTTCCAAGAATATTTGAAACTTTCCACTATAAAAATCACATTATCTAGTTCCAAATAGAACTTGAATACTGAATACTTTTGAGGGAAGAAATAGAGTAGTTTAAAATAAAAAAAACCCAACAGAAAACAAAAACCTTTAATCCAATGATCATTATGAATTTGTAAATACTAGGATGGGAGAGAGGGTAATTTTTTATGCAACTTGACTAGGCTAAAGGATGCCCAGAGAGCTAATAAAATATTGTTTTCTGGGTGTGATGTGAGGGTGTTTATGAAAGAGATTAGTATTTGCATCATTAGCCTAAGTAAAGAACATCCACTCTCACAATTCAGGTGGTCATCATCCAATCTGTTGAAGTCCTGAAAATAACAGAAAGGTGGAGGAACAGTGAATTTTCTCTCTCTACTTAAGCTGAGACAACCATTTTCTCTTGCTTTTGGACTTTAGTACACCTGGTTCTTGGGCTTTTAGACTAAGACTGTGACATACAATATCTACTCCGTGGTTTATAGGCATTTGGATTTGCAACAAATCACCCTTTCACCTTTTTTGGGTCCCTAACTTGCAGATGGAAAATTATAGGACTTCTCAGCCTCCATGAATGCATGAACAAGTTATGACTATTAATCATGATATGTCAACTTCATTGGATTAAGAAATGCCTCACAGGTTAGTAAATTACACTCCATGGTGGGCCATGGAGGTGTGACCTTGGAGTCTGTATCTGGGCTCTGGCTCCTTACTCCCTGGCACTGTTCTCTTGATGTCTTTCTCAGCTACAGCTTTACTGTATCCTCCAAATCTGTGAATCAAATAATCCTATTCTGTTTTAAATTGAACGTGTTAAGTAGTTTGCCCAGCAGTAGAAAAGTTGACTAATACAGAAAAATGGTATCAGAGAATTAAGGTCATTATTGGGACTGTACCTTACCATGTGGTTTAGATGCCTCTGGAACTGGTTTTCAGAAGGAGTTGGAAAGGCTTGGAGATACAGCCCAGAGAAGCCCCAGAGTGCTATAAGTAGAGCTTGATGGGTGATTCTTGGTCAGCAATCAGAACACCAGAATGCTGATAGAAATGAGGAAATTAAAGACCAGGCTCAGTTGGTTTTAAATGGGAATTGACAATTGGACTAGAGGCCATATAGGCCATATATATTACACTCTGGCAAAAAAAGTCTACATGTTGCCTATTTCCTGAAGCTTTGTGGGAGACTAAGATTAAAGGTAATGGATTAATTTATCTGCCAGAGCAAATATCAGTGCAGTCCAATGTCTAGGCTGTAGCATGGGCACTGTTGTCAGCTTTTCGCCAGATGTATAGTGAGAATTGGGAGCAAAAAGTGGAGAGAAAAATTTGAAAGTCTTAAATTTTGACCCCAAAAGGAATGATGTGTAAATCAGGAGCCAAAGGATGCATGGTTTCTGAAGAGATTAGCACTGTTGAAAAAAAATCCAAGTACTTATTCCTGAAACCAAATCCAGGGATAAGAAGAAAGATGGTTGGAGAGTATCTCAGAAATCAGAAAGCTCATGTATTGGCTCAGGGGTACAAAAGTGTCAAATTTCATTTGAGAACAGAGTTTCTGCACCTCCTAGGGAATTGGTTCCCCAAGAGTCACTTTATTGTGCTAAGCCATTCAGGACCACTGCAGCCCTGGTCCAAGGAGTCCTGGCTATTTCTCTCATTGACATCAGATATTGACACCATCCTTTTATGTTGGTTTTACAAGAATTCAGAACGTAAGAATTGTGGAGTCAAGGAGGCTTCCACACTAATGTCAAAGAAAGACCTGAGAGGCCAGGCAAGGAGCTGTTGAGAGGGCAGTGAGCAAAGCAATGGGAATTAAGCCAGTGGTGCAGTGAAGACCCCAAATACTTGGAGATACCAGAAATGTGGAACATCTGCTGAGGAAAGTTGCAGGACATGAGTGGAGCCACCCAAGAAAGAGACTATGCAGCAAGGCCATAGGGCTAGGGTTGTTTAAGCCATCTGAAACTCAAATCTTAGTACCATGTGTCCTGGATACTGGACATAGAATTATAGGACTTAATGTTTGCCTGCTGGAATTTGGTCTTCTTTTAGTCCAATTCTTTTCTACTCCTTATTCCTTCCTTTTGGAATGGAAATGTTTACCTCATTCTATTTTACCTTGAGAATATGTAACTTGGTTTTGATATTTTACAGGGATACACAGTTAAAAGTTTACCTTGAGTCTCAGAAGAGACTTTGGCTTGTACTTTTGAGTGATGCTGGGACTGCTGAGACACAGATTACTCTGTTTCAGTTGTAGGTAGGAAACTTGTACTGTGTTAGGCAGAATTATGACCTTGTATGTTTTAGAGATTAAGTATGGTTTAAGGAGATAATTTGGGTGTCAAGTTGACAAGGGGTGGGAAGTGACATTTTAGCTGGACTGTCAACTTTATTAGCTTGGGTGATGTCCATAGGATTAATAAGGCACACTTGTGGGTGTGTCTGGGTGGGTCACAGAGGAATGACATTAGGATCTATATCTGGTCCCTGGCCCTTTATGCTCTAAGACTGCTTCCCTGCTCTACTTCATAGATACCATGGAAGCACCTTTGTCCTGCCACACCCTTTCATTGTGATGTGTCTGCCTTAGAGCCAGCCAACCATGGGCTGAATCCCGTGAACCTGTGAGCCAAATTAAACATCTCCTCCTTTATGTGTGGTTGTCAGGTAGTTTGTCTTGCAACAGAAAAGCTGACTTATGCACCAATCATTCATAATAATACAAACACACATGCTATTGGTTCTTCTTTTCTGGAGAACTCTGACTAATGTAATAAGATTAAATGTGAGTATATTGAATTCAAACAGACTAGAATTACATTTATGTTTTCTCTGTTCTGATCATGGCAAGCCTATTCACTTTATCTAAAGAATGAAAAAATACTGCTGATATGATCTCATAGACTTTTCAGCAAGCTTGGTGGTTTAATATTTGTGTCAAAACAAATATTTAGTGAATGTCAATGATAATTTATAGAATCTGACCTCTAGCATCTGTAGTATAGAGCTTGACATATAATTGAGATCAGGAAAAATTTCTTAAATGATTGCATTGTGCTAGAAAGATTAGCTTGAGGAATGCATATATATATATATATATATATATATATATATATATATATATATATATATGGTAAGCTAGGGAAGCTAGGGAAATGGTGACAAAATGTGTGTGGCTGTCCATAGGGAGAGGAGTGATGGGGTTGCTTAGGTGAGTCTGGCATACAGGGAGATAATGAGGGCACAAAGTAGGGGAGTCAGGAGATAGATATGAGACTGCAGAATATTTAAAAAATTATGATTGTTTTGATATAAGGCATGGGAAGAAAAGTGTGAAAATGATTAATATTCATAGGAGAAAATTCCAAATAAAGAGTTATTGTAGTTTTTTCGATATTACAAATTAAATATCTTCTAGGACAGTTTATTTACCATAAAAGGATGGTAAAGGCCAATACTGTAGCCAGAAATTTATTTCTTATTGACTCATACACTTATTATATGAGTTAATTTAGGAAAATTAGTATACCTTTTCAAGCTTCATCTTCTTAATTGCTACAATAAGTATCATAATTGTTTTGAAACAAATGTTTTCCTCCCCCAATGTCCTTATGTTGATATCTAAAGCTCATTATGATGATGTTTGATGTAGGACCACGAGAGATAGGTAAATGAGGATGGAGTTGGCATGGATGGGATTAGACCCCTACAAAGAATTCAAAGAACTAGCTTGTTCATTTTCTGTGAAGTGAAACAAGAAGTAGGTAACCTGAATAGGAACTCTTTCAATAACCTGACCACACTGGAACTTGGACTTCCAAGCATTGAGAAATGCTGTTTCCAGTCTTTGTAAGCCACCCATTTAATGATATTTTGTAATAGCCCAAATTAAGACAATAACATTTATAATATTTGTTTTAAAAATTTTTTATTTTATGAAAAAATAAAATTACACAACAAAATAATAAGAAAATAACAATAAATGAAATGCTGTACAGAACTAATTATTTTTCCTTGGTTTTGGTCCAGAGATTAAAAAAATAAATCAAGATGAAGATTGCAGAATATGAGAAGATAATTGCTTTGGAAACATGAATTGTTAAGAAAAAAATATAGTTACGTTTATATGAAGAGGTAAATGCAGAGACTAGAAGGAGGTGAGACTAGCATAGTAGGAGTTTGTAACCTCTTTCTTTTGATGCTAAAGTTCCTAATACCTAGAACAGTGCTAAGCATAGAGTGGGCCTACAATGAATGTTAATTTTGAAGACAAATAAATAATAATCAGTGTGTTGTAGTTTTGAGGAAATCAGAAAAGGTTGGACAGTACAGATAATAGAATTGGAGATACATTAAACATTTGTGATGTTTTAATACATCAATTTCATTCAGCCTAAGGTGAAAGAGAGCATGGTAAAAGAGATGAAGCAGAATAAATAGATGTTGATTGCTCATCCATCAGATGTGTAGTAATATAAAGGTGAGAACTGGAACCATTGGTTTTAATTTAATTTAATTAAAAAAAAATTTTTCCCATTAAGTTTATTGGTACATTTTAGGCATAAAATAGAGTTACATTCATCATTGGGATCTTGTACCATTACACGAGTAACTTGGTTCCTATTTATTTTCCCCCTTCCCCTGCCCTCCCTTCACCCCCTCCAGCCTTCCCTATTTGCAAAGACTTTGTTTCCATTTTTTTCTTTTTCTTATATTTTTTCTTTTCCCTTCTTTCCTTTCCCCT
>NW_004624744.1:4981151-4994606 GCF_000247695.1 Heterocephalus glaber | reverse complement strand
GGGTCCAGGCGGTTGAGTATCAGAGTGTTCCATCTCATTTCCCTTTGGGGTTGCTGTAGGTGATCTGGAAGTCTGGTTTTCAGACTTATTTATGTAATTTCTCATTTCGAGTTGGCGGGGGGAGCTGTTGGTGCCTGCACAGATTGTCTTCCCTGAGCTGGGAGAGGTGGTACAGGGGCCAGCAGCAGAGGTAGGGATGGTGGCCCAAAAGCCCTTTCCTCTGGGCTGGGAGCAGTGGCAGGGATGGTGGCCAGGAAGCCCCTTCCTCTGGACCAGGAGCAGTGGGATGGTGGCTCAGAATCCCCTTCCTCTGGGGTAGGAGCGGCGGAACTTAGTACTGTGGTCTGGTGGTCCGGTGTCCTCTGTGGCTTTGTAGTGTAGAACCAGGTGGCTGTACAGTGGAGAGGGGGTGGGGGTTGTCCAGTGGATTGTTGCAGGGGCGAGGGCTGATTTGGCGTGTTCCTCGTGACTCGTGACCTCGGTAGGGCGTCCACAGACCTGCCTGTCTCTCTTGGTTCTTATTTTTCACCCTTGCCTAGCTTTCCCTTCAACCCCTCCATTCCTCCCTATTTACAAAGATTTTATTACTATTTTTCCATTTTCTCATATTAATTCCATTCCCTTCTTTCCTTTCCCCTACCCCTCCCACTGCCTTCCCCTTTGCCCTTTTTCTTCCTATTTCACATTACCTATTATACATTTTAGCCCTTATTTACACTTTCAGTTTCTCACACCAGAAAATCTATTCGGTATTTATACATGTGTGTCCTATTTATTTCATTTAAGAGTATTGCCTCAATGTGTGTCTACTTAGCTATAAATGTCTCCAATTTCTCATTTTTTACTTTCCTGTTTCATATCTCACTATTGGGAACATATAAATCAAAAAGAAATCAGAATGTTAAAGATATATCTATAGTTGCATGTTTATTACAGTAATGTTCACAATAATCAAGATTTGTAAATATAGGTGTTCATTGGTGAGTGAATGGATAAAGGAAGTATAGTAAATATACACAATGGAAGATTTTGAATGTTCTCAACATATATGTGTGTGTGATATAGAATTGATATATCTGTTACCTTGGAAACAAATACATGTCTGAGATGATAAATGTGCAATTACCTGTATTTGATCATTACACATTATATGCATGTATTGAAATACCATGTAATTATGCTCAATTGCTCTATGCTAATTAAAAATAAAAATATATCTAAAAATAATATTGTAAATATGAGCCAAATGAAGGAAAGAAAGAAAATGAAAAGAAAGCAAATGGAGAAGCAGATCACACAAACAAGAAACATCTGAGTTCAAGTTCAAATCTAGATGTTCCACCTGAAATGATTGCTATCTCCAGTTTGTGTTTTTTATTTCACAGTCTAAATAACAAAGCTTGCATTTGCCTTCTTGGTGGGTGAGAATGGAATAAAAATAATTGCTTTTTTGTGTGTCTAGTATCATCCATGTATAAAGTTTATTATTGACTTTAATTTTACAAGGTGACATTTTCTAACTTCACCCAGAAAGACCTAGATTAGATCCTACCTGAAACCTTTAATATTCAATCAGTTGAATAGATTGAGTGCCTCAACAAATCATGTTGAATTTTTCCCTGAATTATAGCCAACATTTCTTAGTGATTCTAGCAAGATCAATTGTCTTATGCTTCAACATAGTCAATCAGTTGTTTATCTCAATAATTAATTTGTTCAGAAATGTGTACCTGATAAATGACAGGGAGATCCTGGGCACCGTGGTTACCACAAGGAACAAAACAGGTCAAGTTTTATCATTTAAGGAGTAAAGATTTGGGCTGGGTTTGAGATAAGACATCAAATTAAAAATATTACATACTATGAGATGGTGGTAACTACTTTGGGGAAAATAGAGCATGAAGGGAATAAAGAGTGAGATTGGAAACAGGAAGCTGTAATTTAGATACACTGGTCTGAAGAGCTGTCTGAAGGTAACACACTGCTTGAACCAAGACCTGCAGGAAGAGGAGTCAACTCTGCGGCTCTCTTTATGTAGGAGAAATAGCAAACACAGTTATGACGTGTTGGTATGTCTGAAGATCTACAGCCAGGCCACAGTGCCTAGAATGCAAGGAGCATAAGAGAGCAAGAGAAGATAAACTTGGAGGAACACTGAGAGGCCAGGCTGAGTGGTGAATGAAAGGCCCAGTAAGCACTTTGAATCTTCAGCATGTCAGTTTTCCCTCTGTTGTGGATGATTGCTATTGTCTTGCCGGTATCTTCCATTTGAACAAACAACTTTTTTCCCAATTAGAGTTCTATTTCCACTTCCTTCTTTTTTTTTTTTTTTTTTTGGCTCCTATTCAGCACAACATTTGTTTAATACATTTGTCACCATCCCTGTCAGTACACCGTGGGATTAACTGCCACATGGCTCACTTGGTAAGACCACTACTATAGTCTCCAACTGGTCTTCCTGTTCTCACACTGGCCCAAGTGACCACCTAGCCTACTCACAAAGTAGCCACACTATTTAAGTTTTCTGGTCCTACTGGAACAAATCACTACAGTCTTGGGGATTGTCTGTATCTTGGGGAAACATGAGCTTATTATCTTACAGTTTAATAGTTCAGAATTCTAATATAGATCTAAAATTAAGATTATGATGGCAGGATTGAGTTTTACTGTGAAGGTCTGGGGGAACAGAACATGTTTGTTTGCATTTTCCATCTTCTGGAGGTACCCTGCATTCTGTGGCTAATGGATCCCCTCCCCTTCCTCAAGACTAGCAATGTTGGGTGGAATCCTTTTTATTATATCAGTTCATTTTGACTCCCTCTTCTGCCTCCTTTTACAATTATAAATGATTAATTTGCCATATCTTGGTATTCCAGGGTCATCTCTGTATTTTAAAGTTAGCTGACTAGAAGCTTTATTTTCCCTGTACCATGTAAGAAAACATATTCCCAAATTGCAGAGATTAGAATGTGAGTGTATTTGCTAGCCATATCCTGCCAACCACAGTTATTCTTTAAAATGTAAGGTAGATGATGTTTCCCTGACCGCTTCTCAAAACTTCTTATGAACTTGAAAAGTTTTACAATGGTTTGGAAGTTTGTATGTGATCTGACTTTCCTGGCTGCAAGGCAGGGACTGAAATGAGGTGAGGTGGGAATCTGGAGTGCAACATTTACGGAAACACTACTTTCAAGTTTGTGCACCATACACCTCTCACTTTGTCTTTGACCCATCCTTACTAGACTGTTTCTAATCCCAACTGCTACGCCCTCTTTGAACTTACTCTGCTCTATCGCTAGTGGTCCATATGTTGCTCTTTCAGTGCACAATATACCTCCTGCCTTTGCAGTTGCTATTGCTTCACAGTCTGTGACATTCTTCCTCTAGACAATGACCTGCTTGATTCCCCATTTCATTGAAATCTCTGTCAAATGTTATCTTCTCTGACAAGCATCCTTCATGAGTATCCATCATTTTTTACTCTTTTCTTTATACTTTCCTCTCTGTGCTTATCAGTCCTGACATAATATTACCATTTCTTTGTATTACCATTTATTTGTTTTTGATGTGTGTTTTTATTTTCTTTTACTAGAAGGGAAGCACCATGAAGGCAAGGTCTTTGTCTTTAATATTGTTTTATAGCCAGATTCCAGAAGAGTGTCTGGTATATAGAAGATGCTCTCTGAGGACTTTTTAAATGAAAAGAAAGAAATGGCAAGCTTCTACAAATAACAATGGAAATGTTATCAAGTTTTTTTCTGTTAGCTAGGTGTATTTAACTTGTTTCATCCTTTCAGTGTCTGCAGATGAAAATATAGAGGCAAAGAAAGGCCAAGCAAAACAAACTTACACAACTAGTAAATTGGGCATACATCTGAATCTAGAGAATGTGGCTCTTTGAGTGAATGCTCATGCATGTATAACTCAGAGTACACTTTTATTTTTTGAAATTACTGTGGGATGTTAAAAACAAATATACTACAGTGAGATGTTGATTTTAAAAATTTATTGGTTTTTCTAAACAATAACAAATTATTTACTTGAATGAACTTTAATATCTTTGAAGGTTTTTTTAGGAGTTTCTGAGCAAAATTATGAGGAAGAGAAAATTTAATGAGCATTTATTAATTTGCATAAGTCATGTTCTTAAGGCAGAATAAGTATTGTTTTCATTTGGTTGCATTCACTGGAAATGCACTTCCCACTTGATTGTGCTTTTTTCCAGTAAGTCCAGAATGAGATAAAAATAAAAAGCAACTTACAAGTATAAGTCTCATAGGATGGCATAAGATGAGAAACAGGCCAAAGGCTAATTTTATAAATCCCTAAAACTATAAAATAAAATTATTTTTAATAAGCAAAAATGTTGAATTTAAAGAGATGTAGGCCAGATGGAAACTCAGCAACATTTTCCCTCTCCTGTGTTTTCTCCTAAATTCTTGATAATAACATTTTCCAAACTCTGTGCTAGCAGGGTTCTGGATTAGCTTCCACCCACGAGAGGCTCTTGTGCAAGACTTGGAAGGCAGAAGAGCAACAGAAGCCATTATTGCTCCTTCAGGCAGGTTCATGGGCTTCAGCAGATGGGCATATGTGAAACCATGCCAGGAGCTTCCCAGCATCCTCTGGTGCATCAACCACTTGGAGGCTGCAGGCAACTGAGCTCACTGGTGGCAAAGGGTCTGAGCCTGCATGTTCTCATTTCCTGAATGTTAGCAGAGGCTTTTCTTGACCTTTGCTTCCCCAACCCTGTAACTGATTTAGTACATCACTGACTCACCTTATTAAATCTGTGCATGAACTACCAAGACCAGATGCTGTTTCTCCAGCTTGAAACCTGATCTCTACACACAAATTTTCTCAGAAAGAGTATTTTATTTAATTTGTGTTTTATAATTTTTCCTTCCCAAGATAGTAATTTTTAAAAATAAAATGAATGTAACAATTCATACAATTTATTAAAAAAAACTTTTTTGGTGGTCCTGGGGATCAACCCTAGGGCTTTGAGTATGGTAGGCAAGTGCTGTATCACTGAGCTATACTTCCATCCCCATTAGTATCAATTATTACCTTAGAATATTCCACTGGGTTTTTTTCACTTATTTAAAACAACATTTAATATTAGTATTTATAATTTTCAATCCTCTGTTAGCTTCTAAAATAAAGTTGAGGGATATTTTCTTGGCAAGAAAGCATTGCCAGACAGTGCTTCAATACAAAGAGATGGAAACATACTCTTCAGAATTATTTGGACACAATCTCTGGAAAGGAAGATATTTGTACCATTTTCTAATTCTTCTCGCTACTCCCATCTTCTGTTCTATGTTATTAAACTAAGGATAGAAGGTAATAACTCATCTTTTACAGTTTTAATTCACAAAGTACTTCGTATGCATGTCATCATCGGATATCCACAGATTTACACCCAGTTGGTGTATATTTCCTCAATTTCCTATGCTTTCCCTTATTGTAGCAGTTAGCGGTAATGTATTCATTGAAAGGCCCTTTCCACCACGTCTGGATTTAAACTGTTTAGGAACAAGAATCACATTCTAATGACCATAGTTTTCCTGGTGATTATTCTAGGGTCAAGCTCCTAGTAGATGATCAGAAAAAATATTTTTAATGGCTAAATATTAATGGCTGATGCAGTGTGGACTCTGAAACCCATGAGTTTTTTATGATGTCACTTTTAATTCAAAATATATACAATGTCGAAAGAATAAGTGAAATAATTGATGGAAACAAACAAATGAATAGCAAACAAACCCTGTCGCATATTTCAAATAAATTATATTGTATAACCAATAAAAGCAATTATTTAAAAAATTTTGAACTTGTAGTACCCTCAATATACCTTTTTTGCCACATTTCACTTAACTCCCTAATGTTAATATTCCAGCCATCCAACAATTGTTAATGATGTGGAAAGAGTTAACAAAAATAATTCATGTTCTGTGCCTGGAGGACTTGACAAATGCTTCATTTTAAATGGCTTATGTGAGAAATTCAGAGAAGCAGAGAAAAAGCAGTGGCAGATGGGGTAGTTAATTTTGAGCCAAATTGTAGGCACTCTTGTGTTGATGAAGTAGAGTAATTCATTCTGGAGCATTACTACATGAAAAGAGTTACACTATTTAATTTTTTCCCCTTCCCCTCCACACAAGGAATGTAATCATTATGTACTGTAAACATGTACTAATAAAAAATAAAGTAAAATTATAATACTCTAAAAAAGTCACTAGTATTGAGGAAACAAACATATATTAGATAAGGTTTCTATCCTCAAGGAATTATTAACTTGGAGAATAGTTATGTACTCAACAAGCACAATAAGGTATAATAAGTGCTGAATTCCCAACCATATAAATGATGAAACTTGACATTTAAGGACACTCTTCATACTAGGGTTGTGCTGGAAGTATTTCCTTGATGCCAGGCCAAGAGGCACAGAATCAAGGAATAGGAGTTTCACCTTCTCTCTACCAATTATTGCTTCCAACTCTAAAGCACAGTGTACCTCAGAAGTGCTTGCCTTTTTGAGTTGGTTTACAGTTGTTCCAAGCACAGTAAAATTCATTTGCTCATTTTTTTTCCAGTACAGGGAACTAAACCCAGAGCCTTTGCACTGAGCTACATTCCCAGGCCCTATTTTTTTTTTTTTTGAGGCAGGGTATTACTCTTCTTATTATGGTAAGAATAGATGCATGTGAAAAGTATGTATTTTCATTCTGTAGAAACAGTATACAAGAACAGCCACTGGAGTTAGCAGGTAATGTGGTTAAAGTAATCGTCAACGTAGATTCAGGAGTAGGATTTTTGAATAGGATTCCTTCATGAGTGCAAGGCAATTTCATATTTTTATTGTGCACTGCCATGAGTTCACATAGGTATATATGATAATATTGCATATTTTGGCATATATATATATATATATATATATAGTTTCTGAATTTAAAAAAAATAGAGATCATCTTAATCAAAAAATTTTGCCTAATTTAACCCACTAATTTTTTTTCCAACATGGAGTGACTTACTATTTTGGTAAATGTTTCTTACCAGATAAATCACACATTCATCATGAATTGCTATGATTGCCTAACAGAAAGGGACAAAAAAACCTCCCTTAACCCTAAATTAAAAATAAGACCCATCTACTTTAATTATAAAATGAGAATGATTACTACTACTTGCTGATTACTTAAATATTCATGAGTGTCTCCAAATTTAGATGGCTGTATATTCAAAGATAAAGGTATATTTATTTATTTTTCCATAAGGAGATAGAGTTAATACTTGTCCCTGTGGCAGAGCTCCTGGAGAGCTATGGAAGATGTCTTTGTTGATTTCTGTGCATTTAAAAGGTGTTGAGTAGCAGTGAGAGTTTCTCTCATGAATAAATGAAGTGGCTCAAGATGACTGAGACCTGGATACACAGAAATCATTCTCTTTTTCCTTTTGATCACATGTGACATTACAAAGGTTGATTATATAATTCTGAAAATGGACATATGCATTTGGTCTTTAAAATTCTCCATGCAAAGAACAAGAGAACATTGCCAGTTGCCCAGGTAAATTCTGGTATTACCTACAAAATATTGGAAGGAAGGGAAGAAAAATCTCCCCCATCCCATACTCTAGATGGATTCCTGTTCCAATGTCTGAGTATTAGGGATAGAGTGGACTCTAGAAATAATCAAACCTAAACAATAATTATACTGATAATGACTTGAAGGTTCAGGTAAATGAGGTACTGAATGCCACACAGAATCATATTTGGTGGCAGAAATGAGATAAAAATCTAGTTTTCCAGAATCCAAGTCTAATGTCATTTCTGTTGTTTTACAATCTTCTGTCTTTCTCAGACTTTAGGTGAGTTTCGACCCTATGTCTAACCTTTCCCCCAAGTAATGTTACCAAATAGGAGATGTGTCTCCCCCCACAGAATCCTCCTGGTGACCATTCTTTCGGTAAGAGTACTTGTTTTTGCTTCAATCTGTAGGTTTGTACCTCTTTTTCCTGATAAAAACCTGCTACTCCACTAAAAGCTACATATGGAGATTTTTATCTAATTCATTGGCTAATAAGACAGGCTGGATGGCTGAAAATAAGGGAAGGTGATTCACCCTTTCACTGACGTGGGATGTTCTCTCTTTGGTTGATATTTTTAATACCCACTACTGTTACTTTCACTATTAGATTTTATGCATATGGAAAGCAAGGGCCATGGCATTTTCTCTTTTTATTAGCTTACATAATAGCAAAGAATAATAATCATGAATATAGTAGGTATAAATGCATTTTGATTTGAGTAGTACCTTCATTTGGAGTAGCAGGCGGAAACCATAAGACCGGTAACATAGGGACAGTAGGATTCTGGTCCTAACTAAATTGTGAAGCCAAGGACACTTCTCCATTAATTTATCTTCCAGCTGATAAAATCTGCTCACAAGCAGATGTCATCTCAGAAAACCATAACAGCACATATTGTTCAAAGTTTGGTTATAACCCGAACACACACACACACACACACACACAACCAAAACACCTCACTCAATGTATCAAAGAGAAAAGGTATTGATGTAGGTAATTAAATATTTTAAAAAACCATTGACAGGTTGGAGGAATAAAGGACAATATCATCACTTACTCTCAGATGTCCTAGTTTTCAGAAAGTTTCTGGAATTCTAAGAAACTATTGGTTTGTAGTGGCCTACAGAACTGAGATGAGGTGATTCCTAGGAAACTACTCAGAGACTGACGCAAAATATCCCATTGGCTGAAGCCCATAAGTCTGGGACTTGACCCCTTGTGGTGGAGAAGCAATAATATAGTTCATTCTTCCTTCTGCTTCTCAAATCTCATGAAGGCTCAGCAGACTGGCACTTTTTAGCCTGAAGCCCTGTTCACTGGAAGTGTGAGGAATATGCCTCTAGGTTTCCAGTTGCTGTATCACAGAGGTCAGCCTCAGGAAAAGTAAGAAGTGCTGTCATGTTTCTAAAGACAATCCAATGCACACTGACTTCCACAGCTTTTAATTCCTTTGTTTTCACCAATAATTTTTTTCAATTTAAAGCCATGAAGGGTTTTATTAATTTGTTAGCCTGATGATTTTGGCATGAAACTTATCTATGCATAATATGATTCTGATTTTTTAAAGAAGTATAATGTGAGGAATTATTCATGAGAATATCCTAAAGGAGTGAATATGGTAGATGGGCTATTGAAAAATTCTTCAAATAAAAAAAAATGGTATAGCTATATTCTGGCAAAAACCTACCTCAAGGAGATATTTCTGCTTGAGAGTGTTTTATTTTTTGAAAGAAAAGTGTGAGGAATGCAAATCACTTGTAAAATGATTCCATTTACTTTGGGGAGAGACTATAGAACTTTGGATCAGAGCATTGAAATAACTTACTAGTATACCTTACAGGTATATGATTTTTCTTTGCTTGTACCAATGATGGTTACCTAAACATGACATATACCTCAAAAATCTTTACAGCAACAAATAAAGAACTGCTGATACTTGAGAGAAAATAAAGAACTGCTGATATTTGAGGGAGAATAATAGTGTTTTCCTGTCATTGATCATTACATATATTTGCAAATATTTATAAATTTACTTATTTCAGTGCTATCAACATATCAACATTAAACATGATTTTATTTCCCAGAGAAAATATCATTTCCTAATGGATTTAGGGAATCACAAAAAAGATGATAGAAATATTTTATGAACAATAGTTATCTGTAAGAGGAACACTATGCTTCCACTCTTATTCTTTTAGGAAAAATTGTACATGTGTAGTTAAAATGGAAGACAACTTATTGTGTTGTACATCATCTTTGCTTGCTTGTAATTGTCGGTAACAGATGACAGAGATAATATCTGAAAACACTGCAAAAGAAGTCTAGGTAGGAGTCAGAGCAGAGAAAGTGGGAGGGAGACAGGTTGACAAATTAGTGTCCAGAGAGTGAAGGGAGGGGAGTGAAAAGAGGGGGAACTAAAACATTAGTGAGGGATTTGGCTTGCATTCTCTAATGCCTTTTGAGAGACACAAAGACTGAGATTTTGCTTTGCTAGTTAATACTATTATTTGCCTATTTGAGTTGTACTTTTTTTTTTTAATATAATACTGTTCCTAGATTGAACCACCTTGGTGATGGTTGAAATATTGGCAGAAGTTGTTTCTATGAGAGTAAGAGAATTTCTGTTTGTATCCACTCTGCTGTCCAAGTGCTAAACACCCCAACAGGGGAGCTGCATTTGGGGAAATATGTACTTATGCAATGAATAAATCTTCTTTGTGGCATGAGACATCAGAGGCTGCTCATCTCGTGTTCATATAGCTGGAAAGTCTACTGTGGGCTTTAGATTTGTATCATGGATAGAGGAAACTTAATAGTACCCTATACATTTGTAATTAATCAAACTAATTAATTGCCAGTATTTTTCATCTGACGGCTGAGACTTCAGGAGATTGATTTCTATAGATATCAAGCTACTTGATAGCTCAAGAAAACTTAGCTCTTCATTTTGTGTTTTTGACTTTGTTTATGAATAACCCACGAATTGGATGTCACGGATGGGAATTCATTTGTCTTGGCCCTATGGACCATGAACTCTTAGGTATTTTTCTGTGGCCTCAAAATTCAGATTTTAGTACAATATTTACTGAATATTTATATTGTATCAAGAATTATATATAGTTCTGGGATTACAAGTGAGGGAGGAAAACAGCCAAAGGTCCCAGTCTTTGTGAAGCTTTCAGTGAAGAGGGAGAAATAGATGTTTAACAAGAGAAAAAATAAAACAAAACAAAAACTAAATAAAATAATCACAGGCTCTAATACAGATGCTACTTGATTTGTGATCAGATCACATCTTAATAAATCCATTGTAAGTTGGAAATATGGTAAGTAAAAAATACATTTAATGCACCTAACCTACTGAACATCCTAGCTTAGCAACACACTGCACTGTAGAGTATTGGTTGTTTTCCATCACGATAGTGTGGCTGCATGGGAGCTGTGGCTTACTGCCATTGAGGAGAGTGATGACCGAGTATTGTCTGCATAATACTAGCCTGGGAAAAGATCAAGATTCAAAATTCAAAGTGCGATTTCTACTGAATGTGTATGGTTTTGGCAACATCATAAAGTCAAAAAATTATAAGTTGACATGTCATAAGTTAAGGTGTATCTATGTAGTATAGGCAATAATAAGGGGATTAGATATAACAGGAGAAGTCCCCAAAAGTAAAAGCAAACCTCTCTGGAAAGATAAAGTTCCACAGTGTGGAAGATTGATTTGAGGGAAAAGTTAGTTGAAAACATTCAGGTAGAGGAGCTGTCAGTACTAATTTCCAGAGGTTGAGGAGTGAAAACTCAAATTCTCATATTTGCCAAGTGGCAAAGATCTACCTTTTTTTTTTTTTTGTGGTACTGAAAATTGAACCTAGGATCTTCTCGATGTGCTACACCCCTGCCCTTTTTATTTTGAAACAGGGTCTTGGTAAATTGCCCAGTCTGGGGTCAAATTTGTGATCCTCCTGCCTCAGTCTTCCAGAGTGCTGGAATTATAGGTGTGTGCACCAAGCCTGGCCTAGATTTATTTTTCTTATTCTGTACCTTTTTCCTTCATTTTATAACTTTGGGAAAATTTATTTAACCTTTCTAAACCTCAGTTCCCCATCTATAATTTTTAAGGTTTGTCATAGAAATTAAATGAGGCAATGAAACACAGTCTCTGTCATCTATAATATATTTGGTACATGATCACTCATCATCATTATCAGTATTTAAAAAATAATATAAACTAAAAAGGATAACATGCTTTCCAGAATTTTGTTCATGCCTTTCTGGTTTTCTTCCAGCTCTGGCTGCAATGGAATTGATGTTCTAACTGCTTAACTAGGAAAACATCTGGGCATAAACACTGTACATATTGCCACTACCATCTCCCTACTCACACATGCTACTATATTTACTGAAATAATTTTAGAAATGACTGTTTGAGAGGGAAACACTTTTATCTCAATCTTGCTGCATAATTCATATGTCATAAAGGAACAAATTTCCACTCTACCAGTGGACTGGGAAATGGGATTTAAAATGTACAACCATAGATATAGAAAACTTAACAGTGCCTTTTAAATTTATTATTAATTAATTAAGGTAATTAATTGCTGATATTTTTAATCTGATTGTTCAGATTCCAGTAACTAAACTGGAAGACAGACTTTGTGGTTGGCATGCTGATCTGAATATTTTTATAAATTTCAAAAACAACTCCCCATTCAAATCAGCTTCATTGGAGTGTGCAGTTAGATAAGCTGGAGGTTTTCAACTGTAAAGCATGGGTTTCTTCTAATTCATTTTGCTCATGAGACCCAATATGGAACTCTCACTTCTTTACTATTAAGAAGTGCTTTACAAGAAAAATAAATTGTACCAAGATTATGTTAAAAATGCACATGCAGTTCCTGCCTTACCTATTTTTCTTTTAATTTATCTACACTTTACTTTAATAAAATAATTCATGATTCTCCTACAGATAGCTACTACTAAGAAACACCATATGGAGCAAATCTATTTAAAAGAGAGTTTTCCCAAGAAGAGGTAAGAGTTACCAAATGACTGTTATAAGCAGTAATTGCATATAATATTGACTTTTTCATCAGACCAAAGCTTCAGTCAATTTTCTTTCGATAAAAGTAAATTCCTCAATGTTATGATTTATAAATTGGAATTATAAGAGTGTACCTATCTTGTGGAATTATTATGCTAGTTAAATGCATTTGAAATGATGGCATTTAGGAAATAAAAACCATCATGAGAGTCATGGAGAGAAACTATGGAAGTAAAGAATATATCTTATATTTTAGTACCCTTAATGGAGATATTTCTGGTTTTTTTTGCATTGGAACCTACCAGTCCTGCTCGTATCCACTCTTTCTCTTCTACAGTAATTTATCACTATTTGTCTTTTTATTTTTTTTAAATTAATTTTATTGGTACTATTTGTCTTACTGAGACCTTGCACTAACCTGCTGGGCCTCACAATCACCATGCCCCCCATAATGTAGTCATCTGCCATTAATATAAGTGGATATTATTATCATAACAAGTAAGAGGTTTGCTAAGATAGAATAAAATAGTGTTAATATTGAGCTGCTGAGAATAACTATGACTTGTGAGAATGATTGCTACAGCAAGAATAAGTTAAATATATTATGCTCATATGGAAGTGTGGGGTTTAGAACGAATGTCTTTCTGTATAAATCTACTTGTACAAAAATCTTCTGTAAAAACCCAGATGTAAAACAAGTGGAGATTATTATTATTTTTTTATTCTTAAGTTCTTCTATTGGTACATTTTAGGTATACAATACATTTACATTTATCATTGGGTGCTTGTACCTGTACATGATATATCTTAGTTCTTTTATT
>NW_004624744.1:4919278-4940546 GCF_000247695.1 Heterocephalus glaber | reverse complement strand
GGGATGGTGGCCAGGAAACCCCTTCCTCTGGGCCAGGAGCAGCGGGACAGAAGGTGGCCCTAAAACCCTTTCCTCTGGGCTGGGAGCAGCGGGAGTGATGGTGACTGGGAAGCCCCTTCCTCTGGACCATGAGCAGTGGGACGGTGGCTCAGAAGCCCTTACCTCTGGGCCGGGAGCAGTGGGACTCAGTACCTTGGTCTGGTGGTCCGGTGTCCTCTGAGTCTTTGTAATGTGGAACCAGGTGGCTGCCTGTCTGCAGCGCGCTGATTCAGAGTGTTCTGAGTGACTGGGGACCTTAGTAGGGCGTGGGAAGACCTGCCTGTCTGCAGAGGGGTGATCCAGATATGAATTCTTGAGATTCTCAACTCTGTTTCCTGTCATTTGGACTGAGTTTTGGATTGACTTTCCTCATGGTTACAATACCAATTAACCACAGCAGCTCTAAATTGTTCAGTCAAGAAAAATACCTTCTAAAAATATTTCCAGCAAAAGTTCTAATGTTCACCCTGAGTAATAAAGTCTGGTTTAGATCACATGCCCTCCTTTGAACTAGTCTCTATGTCTAGGAGAATAATATTACTAATTGGATTAATTTTATCATATATATTTTACTCCTGGAGTTGAGGGCCAATTGAGATATCCCATAGTGACATGGAGCCAAAATGATTAGGGACATTTGGAAAGTAGAATGTGAATATGCAAAAATGAAAATATGTCTGGTTAACTCTTCCTATATATGAAACCACTCCAAAATTCTGTGGTTTAAAACAATTACCATTTTATCATGTTCAACACTTCTGTGTATCAGAAATCTGGACAAGTTCCAGTGATAATAACTTATTTCCATAGCATCTGACATGTCATCTGGGAATGTTTGACAGACAAGGGTCTAAAATCTTCTGGAGTCCTCTCCATTCATATCTCTGGACCCAGATATGGGAGCCTATAGAGGCTGGTTTCAACTGAGAGAGACCACAGGCTGCAGTACCTGCGCAGAGCCTCTGAGTGTCGCTGAGCTTCTAACACCTAGTGGCCAGGTTCAGGGGACTGGGAGGGCGGGTGTGTGTGAGTGTTTAGAGGACTGACAGTGGTTGGTATGTATGGCTGAGTGGCAGAGAATCACGAGAGGGAGGATTGGAGAGTGAGAATTCCAGGCGAACAGATGGAAGCTTAATGATGTTTCCTGGCTAAGCCAAAGAAGCCAGTCATTTCATGGTGCCATTGCAGTGACTGTTTTTGGTCACCAGCAAGTCACTTAGGATTTTGGATCCAATGCAAGAGGTGTTAAGCTGTTCACCTCTCATAGCAAGATCACATATCATAGCAAGTGGTATACAAGGTATCTTCACTGAAAACTTAAGAAAATGTAATCTTCCACCAGGGATAACCAACTAATGAACATTACACACACATGCCATCCTTTAAGAAGCTCACCAGAGGACAGTCCTGTATTCCTTTTTCTCACCTTAATATTTAATCTGCTACATTTCTTATATTTACTCCAAATCAACTTTGTTCTTTCTAATGGGGTCAAGGCATATCATTACATAAATCTATCATTATTCTTAACTGTGTTTATACTGATGGACATTTATGTTATTGGAAATTTTTGCTGTTAGAGAAAATAACTGGTTAATATCCTTTTGGGTATTTTTACAGACTTTTGCAAGATTATCCTTGGGGTAAGTTTCTAGGAATATAATTAGTGAGTCAAAGTACATGTAAATTTGTGATAGAATTCCCTTTCCAAAGGGAACTTATATTTCATCAAGGAAAATATCTTGCTCATAGCTTCCTCTGTATTTGACACTATCGAGCTGTAACATTGTACAAGTCTCATGGATAGAAAATATCTTGTTTTGATTTCAATTGCTTTATATTTGAGCGACATTGAGTATTGTTCCCTGAATTTATTGGCATTTAAAAATTTCTTTTTATTGGTGGAAAGAGGTGGTTATTTGCTTAAAGTATGTTTTTTTTTAATAAAACAAGCCTTTTTGAAATTAAAAAAAGTAGCTTTTGATCTGCATATATATTTCACACTTACATTCATTTTGTCACTTCTGCCATAAAATGTTTTAAATATTCTATAATTTAGGGCATTAATAGTACATATTTTTGTTTATGGGTTATGCCTTATTCTTAGAAGTTCTTTCTCATCAAAACTATAAACAAATACACTCACATTTCTTCTCTAGAACATTAATGACTTCTTAAAAGTATGTAAATCTTTGATATGTCTAGAATTTTTTCTCACTACTAATTCATTGAGAAGAAAACGCAACCCAGAGAAGGTAACTGACGTACCGGTACTAAGACACATAGTTAACAAGTGGCAGTGCCAGAACTAGAAAAACAGCTTTTTGACATACAGGATCTGCTGTTTCCACTAACAGTTGGAAGAGACATAATCAAATCTAGCCAGTTTAAGTTAGGAAAGGAGCTTACGGAGCTCACAGTGACTAGCAGGGCCACAGAAGAGCCGTGGAGCCTAGTGCCCATTACTGCCAGTCACACCTGGAGCTTCTGTATTGAAGACATCATTGCCACTGCTGCTCACTGCAGGTAGCAATCAAGACTGGACACAAGATGCTCTATTACTGATGCTCTCAAGAACAAAATGCCTTTTTACCTCACTTGCCAGAAGATCACTTCCCAGACAGTCCTGTCTTATATTGCTCCCTTTCAAATATATCTCCATATGGTGCATTTATTTGGCAAAACTTAGGTCATGTGGTTATATCTGAGGTATAAGAAGTCTGAAGATGCACAAAATTGGTTTTAAACATGGAAAAATACCAAAATATAGAAAGAGTTAGAAAAGATTTTTGGCTGTTGCAAGGTCTACTTCAGCCTTTCTCCATTATTTTTTGATTTGTCCCTAAATTTTATGGGTTCTTTCTTGGGGACAGAGATATCTGATACCTCCTATCTGCTGAGAAAAGTAAATTTGAAGTTAAAAAGATGTTTTAAAGCTTTTTATGAGGAGAAAAAAGGCAATTGAATTATTCTTCTGGTAGAATATGTAGATGAGGCAAATTGTACTCACAGAAGAGAATTTTCCAGCTGAAGAATTTGCCTGAGGTGTATTTTTGGAGTGCAGCACAAGGAGAGTTAATTCATATGTGATTTAGCTATTTTCATCCAAAGCTAAATATTTGAAAACTTAGGCTCAATTTAATACACCCTTGTTGAGCATCTATTATGAACCAATCCCCATGCTGCTTTCTACATTCACTAAAGTTGAGAGAATGCTTTTACATACTGTAATAAAATTTCCAAGTTGCATAGTTTAGTATTCAGGAATAGGATGAAAAAATACAATTGTTCATACCAAAAGAATCTAATTTTGACAAATTTTTGATAGTCTTTTGAAACAAAGTATATTTACTTCTTGACACAAAATAATTGAACACTGTCATAAGGAGAGAAATTACACATATAAAATGAAATAGAAATGATTAATTTCTGAAAATACTTCAAGTATATGTTGAATTATTGAATGAAAAATCTGTATTGCTGGTACACATGGCATCTTTAAACTATACTTTGTAGAGCTTTGTAGAGCTACTGAATATGAAGTAGTTTTGAGAATTTTGAGCTCATTAACTCATACTTTAGACATTCAGTTTAAATATAAGCTTTTTAACCTTATATTTGTTACTTTAACTACTTCCTTATTAATGTGAATAGTTGTTAAAGAGCATTATATTTTTCAGCACAGACATAGAAATAGTCCTAATGAAATGAGAAGCTCTGATCACCCTTTGGCTTTTCTTAATTTTTCATGAAAAACTATTTTTTATTTGAATATCTTGATTAAAAATAATTATAATCAACTCTATTATCAACTATAAAGTAGGGTTATTTCAAAATGAGTGAAAAAAACCAGGATGCAAACACAGTTTTTAATTTAATTTTCAGGTGTATATATTTTTATGTGAGAGACTTTGTGGAAGAAATTATAATCAGGTATATGGCTGGACATAGAGGAAAGGAGTCCATTCAGCCTTGTAACCTCTTTCCGGAGAGCACTGTCTTGTCTTGAAACATGACGAGTACAATTGTGGAATTACTGTATTTTGGATAAGAATACTGAAATGGCTTGGGAACTTGTCCATAGCAAAATTTTTTGTGGCTGTGTTCCTACTTAAGAACTTGTGATCAAAGTATTCTGGACACTGAGAACACCAATTTGAAAACAACAGAGGTTGGAAAAAAGGAAGGAGTTACACATTCATAATGAATTAAGCATAAGAATAGGCTAGAGGAAGATAAAATTGGATACCCTTGCATAGCTTTCTTCTGTGTTTTGAATGTGTCCCACAAAAGTTCATGTTTTGAAACTTGTTTCTAAAATTGAGATGCTAATAATAGTATTTGGAGGTGGGCCATTTGGAAGTAATTAGAATTCGATGAGGTCATGAAGGCCCTCACTCCCCACGATGGCAGTAGTGGCTTTGTTAGAAGGAAGGAGAGTCAAGCTAGCAGCTTGCTTTGCCTTTCCATGTGGTGTCCTCTGCCGTGTTATGATATAGCAAGAGGGCCCAGATTCCAAGCAGATGCTAGCACTACACTCTTGGACTTCCCAGCTTCCAGAACCGTGGAGTAAACAAACTTTATTCTTTAGAAATTCCCTCATCTCATGTGTATTATAGCAACAGAAAATGGACCAAGACATTTTCATAGTAGTGGTCATATGTAGTTACAGTTGAAACTGACTAATACTTTCTCTGTTGAAGATTCTGTTTCCTGCCTTTATGTTCATCTTCTCATTCAGTGCTTATGACAACTCCGTGAGGATGGTACTTCTAAAATTACTATTTAAGAGATGTGGAAACAAATTATTTAAGAGTTTAAAAAATGTATTGCCTTAATCTATCCCTGCTGCTATGAAAAATATCACAAAGTAGGTAATCTATAAATAATAGAAATTTATTTTTCACAGCTCTGGAGGCTGGGATATCCAAGCACAAAGCACTGGTTTAGGATCTGGTGACAGTCTGGGCTCTGCTTTCAAGATGGTGCCCTATGTGCTGTGTCCTCACATGACAGGAGGCTAAAATGGGTCAGTAATACTTCCTTCAATCTTTTATAAGGCAGCTCATCCTAGCCCTAAGAGCTCCTCCTTTAAGGATTAATCATGTCCTCAATATCCTACCTTTTAATACTATCACATTGATGATTAAGTTTCAATATATGAATTTTCAGGAACATATTCGAACCATAGCCAGGAAATAACTGCACTGGGATTCAAATCCCATTTTGTAAGACTATAGATCCAGCTCCAAGTCATTGAACTTATAGCTCTTTTAATAGCATCATTTTATATAATGGGTATATCGCTAATTCAGATACCATAGAATAGGACAAAAAGTCAAGAATTCTACTTTTAAAGCTACACAGTTATTCCTTGAGATGAGTAAGTTAATCTAAGCAAGTTAGATCTAATAACAAGTATTTATTCATTTAATTAACATTTACTGAACACACACTGTATGCCAGACCCTCTGCAGCAGATATTGTCCCTCATCTCAAAGAGATTATAGTCTAATAAGTACAAAGATAAGTATGAGAAAGTACTTATTTTACTAAGTCACAAGGCAGATTACCAAGAGGAAAAGAGATTGAAAATAAAAAGTGATCATGTGCAATCACAATGCAAGCAATAAGATAGTAATGATTGGAGAAGGGCTGGCATTTTCTGAAAAAAAATATTCATGTGAAATCTTCAGAAGCAAATAGACCTTTGCCAGGCCAGACAGATGGAATGAGGGAGTGGGTAATGCTAGTCAGGGATACAGATAGGGCTGGGAAGACCCTGGGCAGAGGAAGCTGTGGGTTTAAGTCTTGTACCCTGAAGATAATGATACACAGTGTAATAACTATTGTTATTCTCTTACTACTTGTTTATGAAATTTTGTTTTAATTGTTCATAAAATAAAAAAAGAAAATGTGTGGTGGGATGGAAGAGCATTCAAGGCCATAGGAAGCTGCTTTAAAAGATAGAAAAGTAGTGAAAGATAAACTAGAAAAACGTCAAGAGTTTGAACCTCAATCTATATTATAAAAACAGCCACTGATGAGTTTTTAACTATGAAAAAAGATGATTACATTTATCTTCCAAGAATACCAGTGATGTATGAAAAATGAGTTTGAACTGTGGGGGAGGCACTTTGGAAGTTTGGCCTAGAATGGAAGGACAGATGGAAAATGTACTTACTAAACACAAAAAGGAATGAAAATAAATTGATACTCCCTCCCCTTCTTACCTCTTACTGCCAAATAATCACAAGATAGTTTCTTAACTATAGAACCAGTTATTTAAGGCCACACAGTATCTAGCAAATAATAAATGCTCAGATTGGTTCAGAATTATTATTTTGAAGCTACTTAAAGGAGAAAAGTAATTATTTAGTGTTGTGAATTTTAAGATTATTTTAGGAAGTAATAGAAACCTTAAGACAGCCTGTATAATCTTTATTACTGATTCCTAAAGAGTATACCATCAAGGTGAAACAGAACAAAATAATAAACAAATATATTGTTTTGGTTTTTTCAAATGTCATCAAAGTATAGGTGCTCAAAAGAAAGGGCTGGGAAATTATTTTGAAATAATCAATTTGTGAGTTTGTTTGCAAAAAATTCCCTTTAAAAATAGCTTTTGAGTAAATTACCCTTTATGCTTACCACTTTGGGAAATAATGTTTTCTTTTATAAAATCACTTTTGGACCTAAGAGAAATAAAAGAGTTAACATGTCTTAGAATCATAGTCACAATTCTTTATGTGGTACAAGTTATACTTTCAAAATGTATCCCCCAGCTATGCCAAATAATTTATTTGTTTTAACAGTAAAAAATGCTCTGAGTTACAATGGCAAAGCTCATTTTATTTCTCACTTATAAATGTCTGCATATCCATTTTGGTACTATTGTTGCTCATCAGGGAGGATATTATTTTGCTGGAAAATATTTCAGGGCGTTTACTGAGTAAATAACTGTTAAATGATAACAAAGTTTACTAACTTATCTCAATTCAAATTCTGCTACTGAATAATTGTTGCTTGGAAGAAATCCATGACTCCTTCAGATTCAAGTGGTGAAACCATTCAACAAAGGGGAAAAGTAGTTCTGAGGTCTGCATGTACCTAATGTGCAGTAGGACTAGAAATAAACAGTAGTATTCCTAGGTTCGTAGCTCAAGAGCAGGGCGCTTGCCTAACATATGAGACCTGGATCCAATCCTTGGCATTATACATATAAAAAAGTAAATAAATAAAATTAACACAAAATTAAAAAGTATTCCTGAAATTTATCTCTAAATTCTAACAATTCACAAGGTACAAATAATTAGGCAGTTTGGCTATGACCTTGTTTATAGGTTGTAAGCAGGTAAAAATATTCTAAGAAATGAGAGCAATTTCTACAACAAAGTAATGAACATATTTCTTTATATAATCATCTAAACAGGCTGGAGGGCATCTTACTGCTTTCCAAAGTCATGATTTTCTCCTGCTTTTCCTTTAAGGCCTTATGTTAAAATGTTGCCATCTTGAATTCTCATGTTTAGTCATTGCCTCTTACCTGATCTACAAATATCCTCATGTACTGCATATTGCAAAATTCTTTCCCTGAAGAATATATCTTCTACTACAGTTAGTGTTCACCTGGCTTCCCTTTCTCTTCCTTCACTATCACAATTGCTGCTCCCTGTATTCCTTTATTTCTGGGAAAAACAACAGGTTTTATTCATTGAGACATTAAAACAGAGTCATTTCAACTCCTTCTTTACCTCAAGGTTCACTTCCAATCAGTTACCTAGCCTATAAATTTATATCTGTAAATTTTTCATAGCTATTCTATTATGTTTAATCTTGCTGCCCAAGAGGATACTTTCATATTTTCTTATCTAGGTTTTTGTAATTGGCTCCTCACTGGTTTCTTTTTAGAATGTTTAATCCACTCTCAACAGAGCTTCAGGATTAATCTTCCTAAAGTACAGCTTTGAATATGTAGTCTCCATGTTAACAACAACAACAACAACATCCAATTGCCTCTTATTTTCTGTTGGATTTCTTTATGTAGCATTTACATCTCTTGAAATTTTGACCTTAAACTGTCCTCACCGCCATATCCCCCAATTTTCTTCCTCAAGGTCCTATGTACCAGATTTTTCATATTATCCGCTTTCCTACCATCTCTAAGTTTTTGTGAATGTGCCCTTCTTTATCAGGAATCCCATTCCCTCCAATCTCTGCCAATAGAAATCTGTCTATTATTGAAGGTTCAGCCTAAATCCCATCTTCTCTGTAAATCCTTTTCTAATTCCCTGATGGCTCAGTCATCTTCATCTATGAACTGAGCGTGAAAAGCTATTCAAGCAAAAGTTTGCTTTTGATACAATTATTTTGTTCTGTATGAGTCCATTAACACAAAATAAATTTTGAGGAGATAGGCTGACTACATTCAGCTAAACTAAGAAAATAATTAGTTGTGAACAGAAGTTTTTGGGCATGTTACATCATTGATCTCCATAAGGCCCTCTCTTGTTTATCCTTTCCTTCCCACTCCCCTTTGCCGTTTCCTTCTTCTCAAGTAACAAGTGCAAATTGAAGTATATCCTTTGGTTATACTTATATAAAATATGCACTGCTGCTTGTGTGCATGTATAGTTAATTTAAATAGATTTCTGCTATATTTTTATTTTGTTTCTCATTTTTTTACTCCATGTTCCATATTCTAAACAATGGCCAATACTCCACACAGACTGCTTCTCAGTTAGGGTGCATATGTATGGCCACACATGTTGTTCAAATATAGAATTAACTTCTCATAGATTGGTAAACAGTCTGCTTAGTTTCTTTTCAGGTTCTTCTACTAGATCTCTTGAGTTCTCCACAATCCAGCAAGATGAATTCATAAGATGAATACTATGCTAAGCTCTTTTTTTTTTTTTTTTTTTTAAAAACCCAAACTTTTCCTTTCTTTCTTTTCTTTTCTCTCTGTCTCTCTCTCTTTCTTTCTCTGTCTCTCTCTCTCTTTAAAGAAAAGACATTTCTAAACTCCTGTTCTAATGCCAAGGTTGATATCCATTTTGATTGCTAGGGATTCATGCCATAAAATTGGTTATGTGTTTTCAGCATTCCCTGACTGGTATAAATCCCCCATAGTTTGATCATTTGTTATGGAACAGACAGCTAGATTGCCTCTGATTCCTTTCCACCTCAAAAAATGCTTGCTTTACATCTTTATGTAGCTCCTCTTCTGGGCATGGGTGAGAATTTCTTGGGATATATTACTAGATACAGATTTTTTTTTTTGTTCCTGGGATCGAACTCAGGACCTTGCACTTGCAAGGCAAGCGGCGGAACCACTGAGCTAAATCCCTGGCCCCAGAATTTTTCGATCTTGGTTATTCTTCTCCTTAATTGGATCTAATGATGTTGAGTATTGTGGAAATGTAAGAGTTTAAGAACACTCTATGCAACTGGTAGGCATGGAGACTAGATGTTTCTTTCTCTCTCATCCAACTGTCTTTCTGGTTAAGGAGGAATGGAAATAACATTCCCCAAGGGTATTCAGGAGTCCGTGTTCATTTCACTGTGTGTTCAGTCACCAACTAATACGTTGCCTGCACAGTGTGGTTGAAGCTGGGTTACTGACCCATATTTATTGCCATGGCAATGAAGAAATTGCAAAATGCAATTTTAAACAGTAGAGTGGAATTTTCATACATATTTCACTGAAGAGAACTTAGTCACGTGGTCACAATTAGCTGCAATGGAGGACAGGAAATGTAGTCTCTATCTTTCCATGTGCTCAGTTAAAACTACTGCCATATAGAAAGAAGAAATAGATTTTATATCACAATTAGCAATCTGAGAACCACTTTTTTCTATTGAACTTCCCAACTCATTCTTACTGAATTTTACTAGTTCTTTATGTATTAAATGAATTGTTACTTTATAAGATAATCCAGACTGAAATTTAGTTATAGAAAATTAGGAAATTTCTCTCTTAATGATGAAACAGACAGACTGAGCAAGACAGGATTAACTCAGCATGCTAGGATGGCTCAAGTCTTTCACATTCCCAAGAAAAGCTTGTCTTCAAGACTTACCTTTGTTCAGCTTTGGGGAGATGGGTTCTGAGCCCTTTTAATATTCTGTTGATTAGAGAGTTTTGTGTGTTTAGGGCCTTGGGTCATGAAGTGCAACTTTGATCAGATAATTTAAATAAACCATGTTGACATTTCCCTGTGAAGTCTAGAGTCTGAGAAGCTGAGGTGAGTCATGCAAACACCACATGCTTGTATTATGACCCACTATAAAACCAAGATTTAGATGGGCTTCCCTAGTTGGCAACACTGAACATGAGCTGTGGCACACTGATGCTGGGAGAATTAAATGCATCTGTGCAACTGCTCTGAGAGAGACACTTGCAAGCTTGTGTTTGATGGTTTTACAACCCTTATCGCTTTACTTATTTTTAATTGGTATCCTTTTGGTGCTAGTAAGCAATAACTGAGTGTAATAGCTTTTCTTAGTTTAGTGATTTTTCTAGTAAGTCACCAACCTTGTGTGTGGTCTTAGAGACTCCTGAAACAAACCCCAAATTCTTACTTAAAATATTGAAAAAGAAATCCACATTTTGAAATATTTATAATCAAATGCATAAATAGATAAAAATTTCAGAAAGCAGTCCTTTCTCCTCTTTCTTTTTGGAAGTTTCTAAGAACAAGTTGAGTATATGAGGAAGTTGCATTAACTCTTTTATGTCAAAAGGATACTCCATAACACAGTACCAAATATATCCTTTCAAACTGATCAGGTTACAACCACTGAAGTTCAAGAATTGGCCCTGTCAATTACCACGTTATGACTTGCATGTGTCTCCTTAAAAGCATGTGTTGGAAACTGAATGCCAAATACAACAGTGTTGCATTGGGGCTTAAGGTGAAGTGATTATATTATAAAGATGGAGTGAGTGTATAAATGCTGTCATCACAGGAATGAGTTCATGATTGCAAGAGTGATAGATAAAGATAGAGTTTAGCTTCTTCCCCTCTTTTCGCTCTTTTGCTGCTGGAAGATACAGCAAGGCCCTCCCCAGATGCCAGCCCCTCACCCTTAGATTTCCCAGCTTCCAGAGCCATGAGTCAATAAGTATTTTTCATTGCAAATAACCTAGTCTGTGGCATTCAGTTTTAGCAGCATGAAATGAACTAAAATATGCCACTCTGCCAAACTTCATAAGGTCTGCCATTCACTGCTTGAAAGAGTCACTTCAAGAGAGAATTGGAAAAATAACATCCTTTTATTTTTCACAATTAGAGTTGTCATAGAAACATTGTTTCAATAAGTTGGCATGGTAACTACCCTCTCTATGATCTGGAATAACTGAAAGAGTAAGGATTGAACTTTTGGCATATATTTTAACAGCCTACTGATCCTTGATCCATTTCTATATTTTTCTGTTTTGGATTTTTACTTATCCTCTTATTTATGATTGTATTATCTTGAAAAATATCTCTTATTTACTATTCTGGTTATTTATCTAATCTGAGCATCTAATGAAATAATTTTCCATGAAAATTGTCTTCAAAGTCATTTAATTTTCTTACATAACAGTCATGAAAAGTTTTTCTCTTGAGTTAATTTCCATTGACCAAACAGTCTACTCTCAGTTCTTCAAGTTTATTTTCACATCATTAAAATATACTTATTTGAATTGTAGCTGATATAAAACACACCATGGAATAATTTTGTTTTGATTCTATAGGTAGTACTGAAATTGTATTGCTAAAGTAGTAAAAATAAAGTTGCAAGCTTGGGTAAATTGAGGACAGTGCTGACAAACACTCATTGCACACTCATTTTAGTCTATCACAAGTATTATAAATCTGGAGGGAGTGGTGGGGGAATAAAAACAGTATAATCTGCCTGTTGACACTTCATATTTGATAATTTAATGCTATATTATTTGCTTAGCCTAAATTTTAGATGAAAATGTGTAAAAGTACTACTTTTATATGAAAAAATGATTCAATATAGGGATTGCATACAATTCCACACAATATTTTCCTAATTTTGTTCAGGGTATAGTGATGTAGTGTGATCCTCAAGCAGCTAATTCCCCTGAGACTGTAAATTTTCACAATGGCAAACTTTACAGTTCATCTGTCTTTGACACCTGTATGGCTTTTAAAGACGGTTGGTGTATAATATACATACGTATAGGGATATTCATATTTTTTTCTGCCTAGCTAAAGTCAGTTTCCATTCCCAATGCTACTATACCTTTGCTTCCTGAATGCACTTTTCTCTCTTTATGTGACATTTTGATGTGAGGAAATAATGGTGATGATCTCTCAGTAGGAAAACAAAAGCATTGAGAACGCACCTCTCCTCACCGGGCAACAGACTCATGAACCTAAGCCAGGTCAAATGGCACCTGGAGGACTTTAAACTCGAGCAAGAAATGTAGGAATGAGAAGAGTGTTTGGAGATAGAAGTGGAGTAGCTCCCATAACTTTTCTACTCCAGACCGATCCTTTGGTTTCTTCCACCTGTTCTTCTGCTGGTCCTTGATTTCTGTCCTCTTTTCAGTGTACTCTTTCAACCATTATGACCCTTTCATATACTTCCCATAAGCACTTTTCTTTAAAGTGGGATTTATTTCCGTTGGGTATAGTCGAGAACACTACAGATAGAACATTTGTTATTCATTCAATGAATAGTGAATGAATAAATATGAATAAATAAGTCAAGTTCTCACAGAAAATGAGAAAATATTGATTATCCAATGTCTCCCAAAATACTAAATTTTACTCTAGAGCAATTTTTACAAATTATAGAGAAATAAGCTACTACTCTGATATGACGTTTTTCTTCAGAATTTTTGCAGAAACTTTCTATTATTTACTTTGCAGCGCTTCCTTTTTTAATAGTTATTTCAGTCAGTTAAAAGTGGACAAAATTCAAAACAATAGGATAATTACTTTTATTCCTACTTCCTAACAATCAATCATTTAATAGACCTTCAAAAAATACTAAATATGCACCAGGCATTACACTTTTCCTTTTAGATACAGGTTTCAGTAAACAATAAATGATGATGATAAGGTATTTACCCAAAGGAGAAATTAGTTTACATGTGAGGAGAGAATTATAGAGAATAAAATAGAATGAACTCTATGTTGGAGTTTGACTAATGTGACAGAGGCCTAATGGGGAGGAATCTAACTATGTGAGAAGAAAAATAAGTATAACAAAACAGAGAAGACAATACTTGGTGTCAACATGGAAACAAGGAGATTTTTACCAGTGTAGGGAACAAAGGGTAAAGGCATAGTGTTGATTAATCAAAATAAATGTGTCATAGGTAATAGGCATATCGTCAACACAAAATATAGTGACAAATACTTATAGTAACAAGTATATTTAAATGAACAAGTGAATTGACAAATAACAGTGTTTAACTTACACTGAAAATTTGAATTAACTGGGTTTTTAAAAAAAATAACTGGGTTTTAAGTATTCTTACCCTCTCTATTATTAACCCACATAGCTGAATTATTGAGGAATTCCCTTGACTGTTACGTAAGAACAATGGAAACATTTGTAAATAAATCCTAGTATTTCTGAAGATTTTTGCAGAAACTTAAATCTGAAAATGGAATTATCTGCTATTAACAATTCTGAATTTGAACACTAAATATACATTTTTTTCTATTTTTGTCTGAGAAGACACACTTCCCACATGTCCAGCTAGCTAAATTATCAGTTTTACATGTTTTATACATCAAGCCCTAGCAGACTTGAGGCACAGAGGTATAGTTCAAAATAACGTGCCTTTAATTTCCTCTGCTCAGTGTTGAGTATATGTGACTTTGGAGCATGAGGAAGGGAGGTCGGAAGCACTCAGCAAGACACGTTGGCAAATTGTCACCATGATGCTGTTAATGATTTGATGAGATAGCAATCCGAACAAGTCCTTCACCTTCATTATCTTTCCCCTTATTCAATCCGTCCATATTAATCTCCTATGAGGACCTTAATATTACTCTTTATAAGTATGTACATAGCTTGTGCTCACTTTTTAAAGCCTGGTCTTTTTTTGTCTTTTGTGACAGAAACCACTTACTAATTTCAGTCCAATTTAAGTACATATATAAAATACTTAGCAAATGATATGAAGTTTTTGAAACTAAGATTGCAGTAATCACATTGAGTATGGTGCTTTACTTGTGAAAGAGGAAATTAGATGAGACAGAGCTGAGGGCAGCTCATGCCCTGACAACTCAGATTATTTGTACTTGTGCTCTAGGAATGTAGACCAGCTCTTCTGCTCTTCTCTTACTGATGCAGAACACTGGTGTAACCTCAACTTGAGCTGGAGGTTACTGTTGAGATGACTGATTTCTTTACTCCTTAGGAGCCTGTTACAAGTCATGATCATTGGGATATGATCATTGAACTACGAAGTCCAACTATGAGGACAGAATAGAATGAGTCACACAGAGCTAGAGGTTAGGAGAGAAGGGAAAATATATCAATAGATGGCCGATCTGTGGTTATTAACATATGAGAAGAAGCTGTTGTTTGGCCTGAGTCAGCAGTTTTATTTGGTTAAGTTTAATGCTCTTGGATTATGCTGTTCCTCTGGCTAAATGACAGAAATGTAATTGTGTTCTGTGACCTAGAAAAACATTGTTAGTTTCTCATTGTGGACAAGAATATTGGCAAAAGAACTTCTATGAGAAAGTAGTCACTGTACGGTCCTTTGGAGCCAAACCATCCGAAGGTGTATGTCTCACCTTTCACCTTCTCCTGTGGGAGCTTTCCATGTGCACCTGTTAGCCAAGGCAGCCCTTTGGCGAACGTGCATAGTGAATGGCAACCAATTGCATTTTCCCAGAGACCTAGCTGTTGGGCAGAGAAAATCTGATTCTGTGTTCAAGCACGTGCTGCTACCCCATCCAATGCCAAAGACAGAGGACTGGACAAGAAGGAATAATAATGATCTTGACTGAACCATACATTTGGGGAATAGAAGTGCTTATTAGAACCTCCTTGTTTTGACCAGAGGTATGGCTTCCCCTTTTCCTCCTCCTGGACCTGTAGAATATATTTACATCAAACACTTTGCAAGTTTATTTAGATAAAAGTCATCCTGAAATAGATTGTTCATACTCTTCTCTGGAAATTTTTCAGTTGATTCTAAAAATTAGACAATCTGTCTAAATTTGTTCTGAAGTTTTAGAAAATAATCTTTATGTAGCATTTTTTGCTAGTATCTTCCTTTTGAACTTGAAATCAGAAAGAAATTATTTATATATATTTATTTATATATTTATATATATTTATATATATTTAAAACAGTTGTGGTCCAAATAGTCTGCAAAATTTTACTTACACTCATTTCCTTAAAAAGTCATTTCTGATGCACTTTTGTTTTTGTTGTGTTATAACAACGAATATAATAGCAGGGAATTGAACAGTTTTTGACAAATAAGATTTCTGTACCTTGGATTAGTAAATAAATATTTTTTCATTTTCTGCCCTCTGACTTATTTTTCTGGAAAACATGGTGTGTTACCCTGCTAGGGCTGTCAGAGTAAAATACCAGAAACTGGGTGGCTGTTAGGGTTGATATCTAGATGTCCCTCAGAGCCTCATGTGGAGCCTCTGGGAGGGGATTGGATCACAGGTGTGTGTTACTCATCAGTGGATTAGCTATATGTGACATTGGGAGGTGCAGTCTGGTTGGAATGGGTGGACTTGGAAGGGTATATCCTCTTCCTCCTTCACAATTGCTTCACAATTTACAAAGCATTTCCACCAACAGTATCCCATTCAATCTGCAAAGCCATTCTGAAGTAAATAAATAAATGTTAATTATAATTATCATTTAGTGGATGCAAGTTCTTTTCAAACATAAGTCATGCCTTCAGTCTAATATCAAAAACAATGAAGAGAACACACACTCAAAAAAAAAACCCCTTGCTTAGTTAAAGAGGGGAGAGTGTTTAAAGGATATACAAGTTTGCTAAACAGGATTAAACAGAAAAAGTATTTTAAAGATGTGAATTTAATCTAATATTAAAATGTGAACATAGTATTTGTTATAGACTGAATACACTCATAATTTATGCTTACCCAAATTCATATGTTGAAGCCAATGTGGCTGCATTTGGGATGAAGAAATAAGCAAAGTTAAATAAGATCATAAGTTGCAGCCCTAATCTGACAGGATTAATAACTTTATAAGAGACAGCGAAAACTTGCTCTCTCCCCACCTTCACCCATCATGAAGTAAGAACACACTGAGAATCCAGAAAGAACCTCATAGAAACAGCTCCTGTTGAACTTGATCTTGAACTTCCAGCCCCTAGAAGTGAGGAATAAATGCTTGCTGTTTAAGCCACTGTCTTAGTCATTTTTCTGGTTGCTAGGACAAATTCTCAATGTCTACAAGTTCAAGGAGGAGAGGTTTGTTTGGTTCACAGTTTGTAGAGTTTCAGTCCATAGTCATCTGGCTCTAAGCAGAAAGGTGTGGCAGAAAGGCATGGCAGAGGAGAAACAGCTCAAGACATGGCAGTGGGAAGGAAAGAGAGAGAGGAGAGAGAAAGGAGGAGAGAGAGGATATATCCTTCCAGATCCACCCTCTCCAACCAGGCTGACTTGATTGTGATAAATTTCTTTGCAAATCTTGGGGTCCATTCTTGCTTCTGGTGCCTTGTACAGCATAATTATCTTTGACTTGCTTTGAATCCTTGTTGTGCAGACTATATTGTCTAAGCCCTACTGCCTTATAGTAGACCTATTTTGCAAATGCTCTACAAAAAGCACTGCCAGTGACTTCTATTTGTGTTAGGACTCTCCTCCTAATGTTCCTTGGATTGTACTGAATAAAAGAAGAATAATTTGTCAAGCTTAGTATTTAGTATTTCCCCCCTCTGGATAGTTTCAGTTTGAAGTTATGCACTTCTTAGGTGTATCTTGATTCTGAAGGTATGCTTGTGCTAAAAGGCACTGCAATGCCACTTAAATTAGGGGTCTATAAGTAGTAATTCTAGAACATTTAAGTCTTATGAGATAATCTACCTTAATTTAAAATTATACATTGGTTAGATTCTTAGTTGCTTCTAATATGTGTTCTGATGTTTTCAGCTCATTTTAAGTTTTGCTGTATTGTAGTAAGTGTGATTTAGACAATTTACTAAAAGGGTAAGTGCTCTCAGGAAAAAAGAAAAAGCATAGGAAGACTTCTCCTTTGATGAGTACTCAAATTCAAAGACTGAAGTTTATTGGTAGCATTTTTAAAAAGTTTTCCTGAATAGACAGATATGGCTGGAAAGTTACAGCAACTCCAGACAGATTTGACAATTTGCCAAGAGACTGAGAATGACTTTGATGCTTTTGAAAATACAGCTAAGAACAGACATCTCTACTAGGGTCATCAGCAGTCAACTGTTCAGCTTGGCAGTCTTTTAAAATATTTTTTTCAAGATAGTTATTGGAGTATTTTATTTTCTTTGAAGAATTTTTATATTTTCCCCAGAGCACCTGCTTTTGAAACAAAATATATATATGGCATTCTAAGTTTGAAGCTCAAAACATGTTTTAGGCTTGATTTCAGTCCAATAAGTACAAGTTAATATGAAGTAAGCATAACATTGAGAATCTGTTTAAAGGTTTTTAAATGATTCACATACTCATGATACATTCTTAGCAGTAACTGATGTTAATACCAGTCCATTTATTCTCTCCTTGTTCTGTTGCTGTCTAAGAATATTTTTGGCCATCGTCATCATCACCGTTTTCACCCCAAGAAACTTTAAGACCTAATATCATATAGCTGTATGTAGATCTTTTATGAGCAATTTACTTCTTTTTAGGAGTTGACAATCTAAGGAAAATATTGTAAGATTTAAAAAGTGCATTTGTATTACAAAAGGATTGTGTTTTCATTTCGGTATCGAACCCAGCAATAGGATTGTATTAATGAATGTCAAATCCCTCCCTCCATTCCATTGTGAAGCCACAGAATGGGGAAGAAGAAAGCAGCATGTTTTGAGCACATAATTCATTTTAACTATGCAAGGAAGAAGTACACTCAAGTTTAAATGTAAATCTCAAAGCTCTAGTGGCCAGTTTAAAAAGCATAGTAGAAAATTATTTAAAATTATAGTTGAATTTGCTAAGAAGCACAGTAACATCAAATTGGGATGAAAATATTTTAATAAAATGATTAATCAAGTCAAAAGTAAACTTATTATTTAACTAAGAAAGCACACTGAGATTTCCAAGTTACAATGAGAACTTAATCATTAAACACTTAAAAATAAAAGCTGTAAGATAGAACTTTAAGAATTTAAGAAAAACAATGTGGTATGTTAAAGACATATCTCAAGCCCATGGTGGCGTCGACACCCTTAGCCTGCCAGAGAGAGAGGTCCTGGGCTGCCAGGAACCCCACTCCATCCAACCCGCGCCATGCCCACCAGCAACCAGCCAGAAGGTGAGGACCCCTCGCAACTTACCATGCCCATGGCAGCGATGTGCTTAGCAGAGAGGGTGCTTGCAGGCCCCCCACCACCTCCCACCAGCACTGGCTGTGCTGCTACCTGGTTCCACACTACAAAGGCACAGGGGAACCAGACCACCGTACTTGGTAAGTTGGAGGGATCATCACTTTCCATTGGAACTTGAACTATCTTCAGGGTAAGGGCAGCTGGAACCTGCAGTAGAACCTTGCAGAGTTCAACCCTACAGGAGGACAGGGAGCTCAACTTGGGACTTGCAGCCAGAAATCTACCTGAATCCCACAGGTCTGCGACTGGCTTGCTAAGACTCATTGACTTATATCTTCACACTGCAGCCCACATTGTCTATTGTGATAGCAAAGACATACCCTGAAGGAGGCCCTTCATTTTAATTTTAGCTTTTTACTTGTTATTTTCAAAATTATTATCATTTTTTTGCTCTTATTTTAATTTTTTCTACTCTTTTCAAATTTTTATTTTTCTCTTCTTTTTTTTTCTTTCTTTTCTCTTTCCTTTCTCTCTTGCTCACACTCACTCTCTTGCTGTCCCACATTGTTCTTCATCTCCCTTTGTGTTCCTGATCTGGCCCTAATTCAGATTTATTCTTTATTTTTCTTTTCTTCTCTTTCCTTCTCTCACTTATGTCCTCTGGCCTCACTGCTAATCTTCCCCTATCCTTCTACCTATCTATCCCCCACCCCCAACTCCTTCTAACTCCCCATCCCAAAGGGTAAAGTTGCTATATTGAGTTTATTCACTATAAACATATGTTGGGTTGGTCCTCAATTTTTATTTAATTCACACAGTTAAAGGTGATAGATTAACTACCACAAATTGTCATTTTGTAAGATGTACTTTGATGCTATGGTGTTGCTGATTGTATCACTTGGGCTAAGGTGTTGTTATTGATCTAGTCAGTGGTCCTTCCTGGTATAATGAAAATAAGACAGCCTCGGAGTCATTAGAGACTCAAAACCTAAAGACCAGCTATATCTGGAAGACACCTCTGAGAAGCAATCATTCCATAAGGGTTCTAATTACAAGCAACAAAGATACTTACAATAAGCAATTTTGAAGTATTAACCCAGGAATTAATATATGTGCTGCTGAAGCAAGCACCCAACCCAGGAACTAAAACAAGAACAGTACCAAAAACAAAAATGAGAAGACATTTAAGCAAAGCACAAACTCAGACTTCCATCCCACCAAGGGTAAATTCTGGGGGAAATGAGGCAGAAAAATCTGATAACCACCTGGACATCCTGAACTGACAGCACAGGAAGTAAAAAAAACAGATGAATGAGCTCCTAGAAAAAAATCAAAACAGAAATAATTGTCCAGATAACTACAGAGATGGTGAGCAGAGTGAAAGACATGATTAGAGGCTCTAGAACAGAAACATAAAAAAATAGATGAGCTCAGAAACATTCTGGAAGCCATGAATGCCCAGCATAAAAAAGAAATGGAAACCATGATTGCCCAACATAAGAAATAAATGGAATCCATGAAACAGATTCAAACAGATATCCAGGAGGTTAAAAACTCCATTGAAAGTATGCACAACAGATTAAGGGAATGTGAAGATAAAATATCAGACATAGAAGACAGGATTGCAGTTATGGACCATGTAAACAGAGATCTTTTCAAAATAGTAAGGGGCAACGAGAAATCAATCCAGCAGCTGCTAGATGATGCAAAGAAGAATAACATAAGACTGATAGGAGTCTATGAAAAACAGGAGAAAGTACAATTGACGTAAAAAAACTGTACACAGAAGTAATAGTAGAAAACGTCCCAGACAGAGGAAGAGAAATGGACATACAGATAATTGAGGCACATAGAACTCCAACTAGCCACGATCAAAAAAAGTCTACACCTAGACATAATAGTCAAGATCCCAGAAACCAAACAGAAGAACAATATCCTATAAGCAGTTAGAGAACAGAAACAAATCACCTACAAAGGAAAGCCCATCAGAGTCACAGCAAATTTCTCAACACAAACCCTCAAGTAAAGGAGAGCCTGGAGTAAAGTAATTCAAGCCCTAAAAGAAAAGAACTTCCAACCTAGACTGTTGTATCCTGCAACATTATCTTTCAAAATTGATAGGGAAATTAGATACTTCCATGACAAAGAACACCTGAGAAATTTCATGAACACCAAACCAGCACTCCAAACAATTCTAAACATTATCCTAGAAAAAGACCATGAAGGTCACAACTCCATGAGGCCAAACAGAGGGAAACAACCAGGAAAGGCAAGACACTAAAGGGAAAGGGGGAAAAATAAAAAATAAAAGAGCCAACAACAGTAAAACATCATGATAAGGATGAGTCAATATCTATCAATTGATTTTAATTAAACCATCAATGCAAATGGCCTCAGTTTACCAATCAAAAGAAATAGACTGGCAGAATGGATTAAGAAGAAAAATCCAACAATGTGCTGTATACAAAAACACACCTAACTCAAAAAGAAATTTAGAGACTGAAAGTAAAAGGATGGAAAACAGTTCTCCACGTGACAGGTTCCCGGAAAAAAAGCAGGCGTAGCAATCTTATTTGCAGACAAAGTAGATTTCAAACCAAAACTAATTAAGAGAGACAAAGACAGTCACTACATCCGTGTGAAGGGAACATTCCAAGAGGAAGAGATGACAATCATCAGTATATATGCACCAAATATGAATGCCCCCAACTATACAAAACAAATATTAA
>NW_004624744.1:4877671-4916704 GCF_000247695.1 Heterocephalus glaber | reverse complement strand
TGCTGGAAGATAAGTTAGGTAGAACTCTTGAAGACATTGGCATAGGAAAAGACTTTATGAACAAAACCTCAGTAGCATGGGAACTACCAGAAAGAATCAACAACTGGGATCTCATCTTATTTAAAAGCTTCTGCACTGTAAGAGAAACCTCCAACAGAGCTAAGAGACAACCTACAGTGTGGGAAAAATTTTTTAGCAGCTGTACCTCAGACAATGGACTAATGTCTAGAATATATAAAGAACTGAAGAAAAATTAGATGCCCCAAATTCAAAGACGCAATTCAAAAATGGGCATCTGAAATGAATAGACATTTCTCAGACAAAGAAGTAAAAGCAGCAAATAAACATATGAAAAATTGTTTAATATCACTGGTCATTCCAGAGATGCAGATGTAAACAATGCTGAGATTCCACCTCACCCCAGAAAGAATGGCTGTTATCAAGAAAACAACCAATAAGAAATGCTGGGGGAGGGGGCTGTGGGGACAAAGAAACCCTTTTCCATTGTTGGTGGGAGTGCAGACTGGTGCAACCACTGTGGAAATCAGTATGGAGATACCTCAAGAACCAGGATTGGAAGTCCAATTTGACCCAGCTATTCCTGTTCTGGGTATCTTCCCAAAAGAATTAAAAGAATCATACCACTGTGATATATGTGGACCCATTTTTATAGCGGCACAGTTTGGGAAGCTGTTCCCCCTAAAGCTTGGGAACAGGCCAAGTGCCCATCAACTGGAAACTGGATAAAGAAGATATGTTGTTGTTGTTTTTTTTTATAGAATGGAGTACTACTCAGCCACAAAGGATGAGAAACTAGAGTCATTTATAGATAAATGGATGCATATTGAGGCCATACTCTTAAGAGAAATAAATAGGACACACGTGTAAATACTAAATAGTTTCTCTAGTGTGAGAAACTGAAAGTGTAAATAAGGATTAAGTGTAAATAAGTGTAAATAAGGATTAAATTGATTAAAACATATAATTTGAAAGAGGAAGAAAAGGTCCAAAGGGTTAAGGGAAGTGGGAGGGGAAGGGAAATGGAAAGAAGGGAAAGGAAAAATTATTAGAAAAAGGAAAAATGGAAGCAAAGTCTTTGTAAATAGGGAAGGGTGGAGGGGGTGAAGGGAGCACAGGGAATGGGGAAAAAATAAGAACCAAGATACATCATGTACAGGAACAAGCACTCAATGATAAATGTGAACGTAATGTATACCTAAAATGTACCAATAAAAGAATTTAAGCAAAAAAAAAAAAAAAAAAAGACGGATCTCAGTAGTACTGCTCAGAAAATATAGGTTTCATCAGATACAATAAAATACATGTTTCTGGTGAAATTCTTTTTTCAAATAACAACCAACAACCTGAAATGATGGCGTCGCATGTATCCTACCACAGACGTATTATATTTCTATGTACAGGCACATATACATACATGCATATCAGTTAGCCACTGGACAAAGGCTCCTTGGGAAGGATGTGACCTCAGGAAAACAGCTCTCTCTGTGACTGAGCCTAAAATCCTTTTGCTAGAGCAACAGCTCCCCTGCAGGAGAAGGCCTGCATTGCCTCTGGATCTTTCCACAGGAGATGCTCACAAATAAATGGTGGCCTTGGATATTCAAATTAGAAGAAATGAATTAGAAGAGAAGAATTGCTAGAGTAAAAGATACCAGAAATCATTGACATAAAATGTTTTAAAGTTACCCAAATCAGAAATTATTCTCCCAAATTAAAGAATGAGCCCATTTGATAGTCTCTGACAGCATTAAACAGTTCAATATCTTCCTAAGGCAATACTAAGGTTCTGCGGTAAAATAATTAATGTTCTTGATGATGATTCTGAATCAGCAAGCCAAAAAATGTTCAGCAATTTCTCTTAATATTCTAGAAAGACCTCTAAAATGATATTAAAAATATATTTTGATATTTTGAAGCATAAATGAGCTCAATTATGTGGAAAAAAATTGACCTGGAGCCTTTCTCTCTTCTTATGATATTATTTTCTGATCTAGGTGTGGACCGGGTGAAAAGCAGCAGGAAGTGGTAGTGTTCCAGGTCTGTGCTGCACAGAATTGGTGGACAAACACACTGTGGTATGTCTTTCAGGGAGGGAATAAGGACAGAGCGCTGGGCAAAGTCCAGAATGGAGCTACTTGTGAAAGGGACCAAATTAAGGGTGAGAATCAACTTGGGGTGAAGGAGAGAGTGGCAGGGACTGATGAACAGAGTTTTTATTGATGACACTTAGAAGGGAAACCCAAAAGGATTTGCAAAGTAGGGGATGCATGTCCTTAAGGGCTTCTAGTACATGAACTAAAATGTAGAATACATTAAGAAGAGCTTATGCAAGACAGTATTATGAATTATGGTATGATAAGAAATATGAGTAGTATATTCTACTCCTAGGGTTGTTGTAACAAAATACCAAAACCGATGTGACTTAGAACAGACATTTATCATTTCACAGTCTGCATGGGAGAAGTATGAAATCAGCTTGTTAGCAACTCTCTGACAGCTCTAGGGGAGAATCTTCTCTTACCTCTTATAGATTCTGGCATTTGTACTCACTCCTCAGTGTACCTTGCCTTATGGATATATCACTCCAGTCACACGGTCATCATCTCCTTGTATGTCTTTACAGTGTCTTCCTTCTGGGACTATCCATGTGAAAATCCTTACTTTTTATGAGGACATCAGTCACATTGCATTAGTGTCCACCCTAACAGCCTCATTTTAACTTGATTATCTTCACAAAGAGCTTATTTACAAAAACCAATCCTATTCTGAGGTAGTTGGAGTTAGGACTCAACACATATATTTTTTGGAGGACATAGTTCAATCAGTGTCAGGTAGATTCTGGTCAATCACATTCCATATTCTTTGGAATTAGCACAGAATTCTCAGAGATTTTGTCATTCTGTTTCTTCTATCACTGTTAATTTTTATATGCAATTTGTCTTTTAAAATGTTTTCAAGATTATTTTACTAAAATTTGAAGGAACCATACTGGAGTTGGTATCCAGATATTATTTTGAACTGTGTTGTTATTTTGTTCTTTTGAATGTACTTTGAATGATGATTAGGTAGTTTCCTTCAGTGTGTTTAGGGAGTCTAGAGAGAAATAGAAATTGAATAAGTTAAGAAATAAGCAATGAATAGATGAGATAGATTTGTATTGTGTCACTGTCTAAGCTGAAACCACTGTAATAAATCCCTTATTCCATGTACCACCTAGTAGTTTTGCTTCTTTAATCAAACCCTGACTGAATTAGTTAATAGAAGAAGCAGAAATTCTATCTCTGAAAAACAGCTAAAAGTTGTTCTTTTTAGAATCATGCACAATTTTGAAAGGGGACATGATTATTTTAGAAACTAGATAAAGCCTCAGCATTGATACAATCCAAAGCTCTGTTTCAGCCAGACTTTCTGGGTAACTGTCCCTCACCTACATTTGACCTAATAATGTCACAGCTTTGTTTCAACTAAGTCATTTTCACTTTTCATTGTCTATAATTTTGATCTATTTGTTGCAACAATCATATAATAAAACAATAATTAATAAAAATATTCAGATGTGCATCAGCTACTTTTTATCATTGGTATGTCATCTATGGTTTACTAACATATAAACAAATAGACATGCTCTTTGTCAAAGACATTGTGTCTATTAAGCACAAATACTTTTAAACAACAGCAGTATAAAAAATATACCAACAGAAAAAATATGACTGGTAGTAGGCTTTCTTCCTGAACAATAAAATGTGACTAACAGTTCTCTGGAAAAAAATGCACAACAATGGATATTTACCTAAGCAACATTTTATAGCAAAATAGCACAATGATTTATAATATTATAGGCCATTTCAGAAGTTACTACAGGATACTTCATGGAGATAGTGTACTATGTGGTGCAAATTATAGTGATTTGTGGGAGTGTAGAGTGAAAGACTGGAGCAATAAAGAAAGAAGAATAATGTTCTTCCTTGAATCCTGGGGGAAAGCACAGCTCAGTACATGTCTCTAGGCAACTCTGAATAGTATAGTGCATTGAAGTTCAAGTCTCTAAAATGTCAAATCTAAATGACAATGGGATTACAAAAATCAAGATGACAAGTGACTCATTTGATGTCCTTCTGAAAAAACACTCATGGTACAAACTTATGGGAAGCACTTGGAACTGATCAGATGAAAATAACATTCATTTATGAAATAAGTAAGGGAAGGGTCACCAAGTAGGAGACAGAATTTGGCCAGAAAAAGGATTTGTGATCTGGGCCTCACTATGACTCTTTTAGTCATTCATGATGTGACCTTCATCCATTAGGTTGGATGAAGTTTGAACGCAGTTTTTTGTGCTATACAGGTAAAAATGCAGGTCCCGTGTTCAGGAAATAGAAGGTGCTCAGCACATCCACCCTAAGAAAGAGGGAAACTGCATACTATTCTTAGGCTCTGTGGATGCTGGCACATCTACATCTTTTTTATTTGACTACATATTCCCATGCACCACCAAGGCAAGACCTGTGGGGAATGGACAGGACCAGACAAGAACTCATATGCCACACACACTTGGGGGACCTTTATAACATGCTTCTCTGATCAGTTGTGAATATTGTCAAGTGACTCTTGAGAACATCTAAGTCATACTAAAGAAAATGCAAGAGAGGAAGAAAGGAGAGAAAGGAACATGATTTATTTATTTTTCCTTTTAGATCAGGAAGACATGGTTCACATCCTCTGGGTATAAAGTGGATATTGTACTTTTTAAAATTTAAATGGATTTTGAGCACCTGCAGAGCAAAATGTTGTGATTCGAAAGTAATGTATCTGGAGAAATGTGGAGGAGAAAATAGATTGTGAATGTAAGAAATGCATGCCAACCAGTACTCACAGTGTGCAAGAACCATCAGGTAATGCCTTTGTTAGAACACTTACTTGCTTAAATAGGGGCTTCCTCCTAACAAAAAGGCATTATCATTTAAAATAGTTCTGAGAAAATGATTACTGAACATATCTTTCTTTGCATAAATCAATAGGCTGTGGAGTCAGCCCAAGTCTGAACCCTGGAGCAGGAATTTCAACGGTGAAAGATCTGGGAAATTATTTGCTATCAACAAGATTTTGTTTCCAAATTGACAATATCAATTTCTGCCTCGTAGACTTTTGCAAAGATCAAAATGGATGGCAGATAATGCATGGAAATCACTTAGCTAGGCAAGTATAATGTAACTCAGAGATGTTATGGCCATTCAATTATTACTCTTGTGAGAATAACAGTTCAAACAGAAATGCTTTGAATTAGCCTTCTCTGTAATGTTATACAGGTCAATTTAAATAAACTCAAAGGTGGGGGTTATAAATGGAGGACAAATAGGTTTCTGACTTTCATAGTGACTTTTGAACAGACATTAAAACACTGGGACACTTCAGAATCTAGTAAAATGAATGACTTAATGTGGATTCTCTTAGAATTCTTTGTTATGTAAACATTTTGTACTCTAGTTTGTTTAGAAAAAACTGAAGAGAATCCATCTGTGAAGTACCTCTGAAGGGAAAGAATTTAAAAGTCAGTAAGAGAAGATATTTAAAAATTTTGTCATGGATTGAAAGTGCTTCAAATAATTTTATTTGAAAGGCAACCTGGAAATTGCTAATGCCGTCAAGTCTGACAATGGTTTCTGATCTCAGTAGTTTTCTAGACTACATAATTGTTATAATGTTTAATTATTCCCTTGAACAGTTGACTTCATTTCAGATGTTGGTTTTCATTTACAATCATCTACAGTTGATGACATTTTGATCATTTTAAACAGCCATTTTCTGGTATTAATATACTCTGCCTTTCCTGTTGAATATTTATATTCTCATAGGAAGAGCTGGTATGAAGTATTATTTTGAAACAGTTAAGACTACCAATGGTCATTCAAGAAAAATAGTTCATTTTTAGGTTTTAAGAAAACATTTGTCTGGCATCATTATATCTTTTGAGAAATAGCCTCAGGTTTTAATCATTGCATTTGGTTTCATCTTCCTGGGGGATTTTAATCTTAAAGTGACATTCTTATTTATACAAGTGAGATCTCAAAATTTTGTAGGTACTTTCTGAAAAAAATAGGGAAATTAATTGTTGGGATTTGTGGATAAAATAGTTTCATATTTTGTAGAAGGGAGGAAGAGCAGGTATCCTGTGTTTTGTCTTTTCCTAATGCACTCCCAAGAGCCCCTTTTACTATAGGTTAAAATTAAGACCTCCTCTGCCTTTATGCTTTTCTCAAGGTAATTACCTTTGTGTGCGTCAGTTTTCCTGAGTTATTTGTGTTCCTCATAAAGTTCAGAGGTCAAATTTGTGTGGAGTACCTACATCAATGCCTTGACAAACAGGTGCTCAGTGAACATCGGCTGTTATCATCATCGTCATGATATATCTTTGGTCATCTACTACAGCACAGAATTCAGAATCCTGGAAATCATCACTCTTTCCCCATGCTCCAGCAACCATTCTTTCTTAGCCTTCCATAGTACCCTGTGCTAGTTCTGACCTTGACCATCACTCTAACAGGCCCTGAACTGATCCCTCTTCTTTTGCCTTGTCTTCTTTAATCTAACCTCTGTTCTCTCCCTAGAGTTCCAGTTTTGAAACAGACTGTATGACCACTTCCTAAGATGTAGGGCAAGTACCACCTCCTTGTCCATATATAGATCTCTTCGTAAGTAAGATCTTTGTTTACAGTCTGCTAAATGCAGACTAGATAAATGAGTGAATACATCTTTGAATCTTCCTTATAGATCCATTACTGGAAGACCAGACTCCATCTTCTGAATGTTATTTTCATTCGGATGAGGATTTCTATACTACAATGCATAACACATAATTTCTTTTAAAGGTGCTTGCATATTTTAAATGAAGAAAAGTGTAAATAAGGCAAACTTGGGCTCAAATTCTAGTTTTACTACATTTTAATTCTATATTTTCAAGTTTTTGCCCCTTATTTTTTCTTAACTATAAAATGGGATCATAATACCTGTCTTCAAGGTTATTGCAATTTTCAGATTACCTGAAAATTTGAAACTGCCTACTATTAGCAAATATAAAGTAAATTCCCAGCTCTTCTTATTTATTTAATTTTTAAAAAAACTAATTTACTTTTTATTTGGAAACAGAATCTTTCTAAGTCCCTAAGTCGCCTGGGTTGGGCTTGAATATGCAATCCTCCTACCTCAGCCTCCCAGAGCTGTGGGACTACAGGCATGACTTCTATATCTGGCTGCAAAAACAGACTCTTAATCAAGTTGACCGAGGGTATCAGCAAACTACAGAAAGTACTGGGATACACATTTTAGATTTACTACTGACATCTAAACTTGAGTCAAATGGGTCGTTTGTGTGACATATTGCAAACGCACTGTACAGTTTGCTATTGCCGATCAATTCGTTTATATTAATTGCTGATAAAGCCACTAGCCTAAAGAGGCTAGTGTATTTTCTCTGTTTTGGTTATAATTTTTTGTTTTTCTCTCCTAGTTTCTGAGTCAAATGCTGATCCCTTCTGTGGGCCAAGGAAGTCTTCAGGTATTCTGGTGTTGCCAGTCCTTGTTGCACTGGCCATTATTTTTTTTTATTTTAGCTTTATATGCTAAATGAGGAGAAAAAGAAAAGAAATGGGATTTTTTTTTTTGTGGAAAATTTTTATTATATACTGAAAATTTCTTACATATTTTTCATGTTTTATGTAATTTATTCATAATCTAGTCATAACTAAGTCATTTTGTTGGTATTATTTTAGTCCTATCAAAAATGCTATGAAATTATTCTCATCACTATAACTTTATGAGTGTTCTACACTTTGCTCTTTCCCATCCTGTACACTAAATACTGCAAATGCTGTTAATTCTATTTCTTAAAGTGCAAAGACTTTCTGCTTTCCAGACTTTGGTCAAATTTTTAAAAATATTTTATATAGTTAATGCTATTTGAAATTTCATGAATTCATAAAAAGGGTATCAAAATTGATGGCTGAGATTATGCTCTGCAAACGTTCTCAATGTGCATTGTATGTGCAAATGGCCTCTGCCTGTGAACTCCAAGTGAGCATGATCTTCCCAGGACCCCCTGAGTCAATTTTAGCATGTTCTTCCATGACCTCTAAGGCTTAAATCTCACTGAAATACAATTATTTATTGAAAAGTCTATTCTCATAGAGTAATGGAAGAGTGTATTTTACATTTCAAAAATTCAAAAAGTCTTCTTTACATAATTTCTCCTTTTTCTCAAATTCTTGTCTCTTGTCACTGCTCATTAATTCTCTTATCCTAATCTTTTCTTATCCATTTGAATATCTTAAGGTTTACCTCAGCAATAATAACATTGCTAGTACTAACAAAAATAAAAATTTATGATTAGTGTATTTAGGTACTGTGTGTGTGGCTCAGATCTTCATTATTTTATTTAATATTGATATTGCTTATACAAGTATTATCATCATCCCCATTGTATAGAATAGGTTATTAAGCATAAGGCAAAATAAAAAACTTGTTCTAAATATTTTACAAATAAATGGTTGAGAAGTGGTTAGACTTATGAGGAATGACCAGGCATTGACAATTTAATATATCTGTCTGTCAAAACCAAATAACATACTTATGTTATTGTACTTGCGAGAAATTTAAAAAGGATTTAGAATACACTGGAAAGACTAATTAAAATCATTTGGGAGGAGCTGAGTCTCTGAATTGATGGGTTTTCTCTGTTCATACAAGCAGATGATAGCAAATGCAAATACAAAATCATGACACTCAGACAGATAAAATTAAGTTATTTTAATTGCTTATTTTGCTGTTTCTTCTTTAATATTATTGTTTATTTGCAATTGCAATCCTCATACTTTCTTTGTTCAAAATTGTTTTCAGGCAAGGTCTAGTTTAATGTGAAATTAATATAATCATACATAGATTTCAATATACAGAGTGTATTTTGTATGAAATACATAAAAGATGAAAACAGAAACAACAGAAGGGAAGAAACTAGAAAATAAATAAATGTAATTGATGGAAGTGAAATCAGAGAGGAAATTGATCAGTATGAACTTAAGCCTTAGAAAACTTTCTTTTTTGTATTTGATCAGACATGCTTGTCAAAGTTTAAAACACACACACACACACACACACACACACACACACCCCTCCTATAGCTACATCTGCTGAACATCCAAGAAAAATTCAGTATCACTTTAATAATTTTCATAAAGTGGTCTTCAATTCTTTGAGTTTTAAATGTGAGTGGAAAAAGAATGCCCTAGGACAGTCTGTAGATAAAGATATGAGGAATTATCAAGGGGAGACAGTTGGAATGGCCAGGTTCCATTCTGAGGAGCACTGAAGCAGGTGGAGGTATATAACTGGCTAGAGTGGAAGAAATACAAGTAAAGAACAATTATGAGATTTAACAAGAAGGAGTCCACAAGAGTCCAGAGTTTTTAAAACTGAGGACAGGAAAATATATATTAAATGAAAAAATTGTGCTGGACTAAATGTATTGTGCATATGTAATTTAATAGTAGATGTTGTAAGATAATTTGTTTGTGTAATACACATATATTTTTAAATTCTAGCTATTAATGTTACATAGATGAAGTTGGCTGAAAAACAGATAACAATCTTACTAGTCTAACTCTGGTATTTGATGGCCATAGTTCTCTCGTATATTACTCATAAGAGTTATTAGAAAAAAATACTTTTTAAAGACTTCTAAAGATGACACACAGAATCAAAATATACAAGAAAAATTAAGATTCTATACTGTACCCTTCATAATCATCCTTAATTATTATACAACAGCAGAAAAATAATGGAAAATATATGCCAGACTCAGAATATGATTAAATATAACCAGGCTGAGTTTATTGGTGTGCAATAAGTAGAAAGCACATTTTTTTCCTAAGCGTGTAGCCATGGAAAGTATAAATGTTCTACTCCTTCTTGTTTCTATAAAAAGGTTCTGTGGTTCCCATATGGGGAATAGTAAAAGGGCTCTAGACCATGGAATACCAACAAAATTCTTTTATCTAACCCAGACATGGATTCTGTTAATTCTGCTGTATCTTCCTTATGAATTACAATTACTTCTTCCCATTCCCCATAGCACACACAGCACCCCCAATCTAAATGCCACTGGACTAGGATACAGTTCTGTAAACAAGAAGATTCCGCAGGACTCAGCCTACCAGAGAGTTCCTAAGGGTTCTGTTTTATGACATCCAAAATGAAGAGAATTATTCTCCTCCCACATAGTAGCTCTGATTCCGTTGCCTTTGAGCTGGCAAGATGCCTGTGTCTACTCTTCCATCAATGATTCTCTCTCAAATGATAGCTACGAGTAATGTGCATCCTCCTCCACTTCACAGCATACCAAGTGAGTGGGGTATATTTTGAGGATGTCATTTGTCAGTGTTTTCAATAGTACTTACCCCAGGTATAGGAAATAGAGTGTGTGAGGGTTGGTACAGCCTAGTGGAATGGAAATAATACAGTGTATAAATCCTGGTTTATTTGAGGCTATTTCAATTTGCTAGATTTCAAATAATTTTGTTCTTTGTAAAATGAGGATCTTGATGCGCTCCTGGAGCTTCATATTAGTTGAAATACTTATAAAGAGAGAAAACAAAAGCTCAGAGAGGTCACATGGTCAAGAGGTATCTGTTTCTGACAGCTATTCTAGTCCCTACCCAGAATTGGTGTTATCGCCCTTCATGGCATGATTGATATTTAATTTCAACAAAGAAGATTTCATTTTAAATCTAAAAGGAAAAAGAGAATTTCCATTATTCTGCCTGTGAAATCTATTCCCATCTTATTTTTTATCTGCAGCATTTGACTTAGAATATCATAGGAATTATAAGTATAGGATTCAATATTTTGAAATGTATGCAACTGAGTGTTATTCTGTGTAGTCTATCTAAACCCAGGACATTTCCTCAAAACTGTAAATACTTGTTATAGCCACCTAATTTATGGACATATTATTTGGACTTCAATATACTAACTAGAAATGTGCAATAGTCCCAGTGTTAATTGAGATTTAAAAATAAATTTTGATAACAATGTGACCCTTTCCAACTTCAATAAAGAATTAACTCTAGTACCTAGTACCTTATTATTCTTTGGGTAGATTTATGGTATTGATTTGAAGAGGCTGATCTGTCCATCCCTTTAGCTTCCTGTGGGAGTTAACTCTTCCAGAGTTTTAAAAAATTAATGTTCATGGTCTCCATGGAAAAGATATCACAGTTGGCTGTTGATATCCTTTGAAGGAGGATATACATATGCCTTAAATAGATTTGGACTTACTCCTTAAAATTCTTATATTTGTTACTTCCTTGATTATAGTATCATTGAAAATATTACCACATTTTTTCTATTTCTACTTGAGTGGAAATAAGTATTAAATATAATTTAATCAAAACCACAGCTTCTACTTTCAGGTTTTACTTGTGACAAAGAAAAAAAGTCACCCTAAGATAATTTTTTTTTAGCAGCCCAGAAAGCTGAGGAGCTGGGAATTAAAAGATCAAATTAATTTAGAATCAATGGGATGAAATGTGTGCTCCCCTCTGCAGTGTCTCCCAAGGACACTTAACTTCTGTGGAGTGATTAAAAGATGAAAAATCAGCAGCAATTTAGATCTCAGAACTGAATAGTGCATAATGGAAAGCAGTAGAGCTCCCAGTTTTCTCTTTAAAGGTTCCTACTTGATGTTCTATGTCTCTGACTCCTCTTTAGAGACGTGTCCTGCTTGCTTACCAGCTGTGTCTTTGTGCTAACTCCAGCAAGTGAACAGTTTCCCTTCACATACTCTGACTGTCATTGCTGAAACAATGATCTCATGAAAGCCTCTGTGTGGCAGATGCTTTCAATCTATAAAATGACTGAACCTATATTATAAGGAAGATATAAATAGGAATGTTTCAAAATGTAATGGTCATAAATAGGAATGTTCAGCTAAATACTTAAAAAAAAATCCAGCCATTGATTATATAGTCATTGTTTACTTTGGCTTTGTTAGGTTATGTTAGAATTCATGAAGCATATCCACTTTTTTTTGGTAAATACTAATGTGTGAATAACATTTATCGAGTGCTTCCTATAGGCAGTAGTAAGCATTCTGTATGTTGTTTCAACCTCGTGAAGTCTGTGGTAAGCAGAATAAAGGATCCCAGTGATCTCCATTTCCTGATCCCCAGAACCTGTGGATAATCTTTCATACACAGCAAGGGAGAATTGAGGATACAGATGGATTTAAGGCAGCTTAATGAGTTGATATCGAGATGGGGGAGGGCATCTTGGGTTATCCTAGTGCCCAGTGTAATCACAAGGGTTCTTATTATTGAAATAGGGAGATGGGGAGTCAGAGTCAGGATGCCGAGATGTGAGGAATTTGAATGGCCACGACTGGCTCTGAAGATGAAGGGAGACATGAGCCAAGCAAGAGCCAAGGCACTGGGGCAGCCTCTAGAAGCTGAAAGAGACATAGAGAAGCGTTTTCCAATGAAGCACCCAGAAGGAAGGCTTGGTGTTCACCTAGCGATCTATTTCTTCTGACTTCTGTAACTGTAAGATAATACATTTGTGTAATGTTTTTAAGCCAGTAGGTTTGTGCTAGTTTGTTATAAAAACAATTGAAAGCTAATAAAGACCCATATTACAGTTAAGGATAATGAAATTTGGCTTCACACAGTAGTGAAGTGGTAGAAGCTTCTCAAAGTATCATTCATGTCAATGAATTTTCTCTACTCATAAATACAGACCAAAAAAAAAAAAAAAAAAGGCCAGAAGCATCTTCTTTCCTTCTTACCTACTACCTTGAAATCCTGTGCCTATTTTCCTGGCTAAGTGACATACAAACATTAATTTCACTTTGCCATGTTGTCTACTTAGGTCCAAATTTTAACTGAATCAGCATATCACACATCTTCAAACACTACACCACAGCTGTCTTATTGGCTATGACATTCAGACTTATAGACACTTCAAGAAGTTCAGTTTCTCGAGCCAGTTTGGTGCTTACAGTATTTTTTGCTTTTTCTTTGAAACTTTCAAGTCTTCTCCTTCTATAGCCTCTTTGACTTGTGTCTCTGTATTGGTCACAGCTTGCTAGTCTTAGGGAAGGGATGAAGGTTTTCAAAAGTAAAAGAATCATGCCATTTTTATTCTGGGACAGAATTATTTTAAAAACCTTATGGTAAGTAGAGCATATATTAGTTTTACCATCTAGATAAACAGCTCCTGGTAGAACTACACACATGCTCCATTATTATTAGAAGTTGATGTCCTGAAGAGAGAGAAGGAAGAAAAAGAATGCCTTTTTAAAAATAATTGTTAGTAGGAGGTAGGAAGTTGTCTTTTACCACTGGCCTATGATCATGAGCTACCTTTCTTTGGGTTAGTATGCTACAGCTCTATAGTTTCATACTTAATAGGCTTATTCTTCTAAGAAAGAGTGAATTTTACATTTTTGGCTAATCTGTGAGAAAGGATTTATTTGATTCTCTAGTAACAAGTTTTTAAAGTTCAAAAGACGTTGTAGGGACATTTTAATTGTTCCAACATATGAGGATGTAGTTTTCAAGACCAGAGACACTTTAAGGAATCCGGAAACAACATAGTACTCTTAAGTGAATGTTTTTCTTAGATCTTTTTCATTCAATGTAAATTTATCAAAAGCCTGAAAATATTGTGCCATCATTTTTAAGACTTCAGGGGCATTTTCTGTAATTTGGGAGGTGCTTTAGTGTATAAAGATTAAAGGAGTTTCAAAATATATTTTATTTGGAAAAGTGAATATTGGAACATTTTAAAGTTCTAAATCCTAGTAGTGCAGGTAAAAAAAAGAGGCTTGTCAATGGAGAACAAAAACAGAGAAGCAAACTGTAATGTATAAAAACAGAAAAGTGGACTGTAATATGTAAAAGAACAAAGTTTATGGCTGGGGATTTAGCTCAGTGGTTCTGCCGCCTGCCTGACAAGCGCAAGGTCCCGAGTTTGATCTCTGGTACCAACAAGCGAAACAATACAAAACAAAACAAAACAAAACGAAAACAAAGTTTAAAAAAAATTAAAGGGAATGAGAATGGAAATTTCAAGAAAGAATAAAATGTGGAAAAGTTCTTTGAATATTTGTGTATGTTTCTGTACTTGTTATCGCTTCTTGGCCTTTTGGCTAAGATCAAGTGTTTCTGTACTTGTATAATCAATAATAGATGACAGAAAAATGTATTGAATCATTATTTTCTCTCCTATATTTTTCAGTGTAAAAGGCAGTTTTTATTTATTTATTTTTATTAATTATATTGGTACATTTAATGGTACAATATAATGACATTCATCATTGGAAATTTGCACCTTTCCATAATCCATCTTGGTTCTTATTTTTTCTCCATTCCCCTGCCATCCCTTCAACTCCTCCATCCCTTCCTATCTACACAGACTTTGTTTCCATTTTTTCATTTTCTCGTATTAATTCCATTCCCTTCTTTCCTTTCCCCTACCCCTCCTACTTCCCCTTTGCACCTTTTCTTCCTATTTCACATTATGTATTATACCTTTTAGTTCTTATTTACACTTTTAGTTTCTCACACTAGAGAAACTATTCAGTATTTACACATGTGTGTCCTATTTATTTCACTTAAGAGTATCCCCTCAATGTGCATCCATTTAGCTATAAATGCCTCTAGTTCTCTTTATGGCTGAGTAATACTCCATTTTATTAAAAAAACACATTTTATCGTTCCATTCTCCAGTTGATGGGCAATTGGGTTGTTTCCAAGTTTTAGCTATCGCGAATTGTGCTGCTATGAACATGGGTGCACATATATCACTGTGGTATGATTCTTTTAATTCTTCGGGGAAGATACCCAGCAAGGAAATATCTGGGTCAAATTGGGCTTCTAATCCTAGTTCTTTGAGGTATCTCCATGCTGATTTCCACAGTGGTTGCACCAGTCTACACTGTGACCACCAGTACAGTAGGTTTCCTCTTTCCCCACAGCCCCACCAGCATTTGTTATTGGTTGACATGATAGCAGCCATTCTTTCTGGGGTGAGGTGGAATCTCAGTGTTGTTTTCATCTGCATCTCTCGAATGACCAGTGATGTTGAACATTTTTTCATATGTTTATTTGCTATTTCTACTTCTTTGTCTGAGAAATGTCTCTTCATTTCAGAGGCTCATTTCTGGATTGGGTCTTTAAACTTGGGAGGTCTGATTTTTTAAAATTCTTTATAGAATCTAGATAGTAGACTTTTGTCTGAGGGACAACTGGTGAAATTTTTTCCCACATTGTGGGTTGTCTCTTCACACTGTTGGTGGTTTCTCTTGCCGTGCAGAAGATTTTTAATAAGAGAGATGTTTCACTAGAAAAAACCCCCAGAAAAACAAACATGTCTTCTGTTTTTTCTAACCACTAGTATAACTATGTCAATGTATTTAAACTTTTTGTCAGAGAATCTTGAATGACCTTTATAAATTAAGTCATGGGTATTTATACTTAAACTACACAGTGCCTGAGGAATCAGGCTGGGAACAGGAAATGGTGAAGGAAATTGAAATCCATGGAAATCCGATCTGTCCACTAGATGTCAGGCTAACCCCTCCCCCCTGTCTCAGGCTACTGCTCTGTCCTCAGTATATCTCAGAAATTACAACTCTACTATCATCAGTACATTGTTATCAATCTTTCAGCTATCACAATCTGTCTTCCATCATTTTTCATTGATCTCCTCTCTCTGATCCTTCTTCTAACAAGTGTTGTGCACCAGGTTACTTCCTTGATAGGATGATTAATAAATTTTGTCTCCAGTTGATGGGCAATTTGGCTTTTTCCAAGTTTTGGCAATTACAAATGGTGCTGCTATGAACATGGGTGTGCATATATCACTATGGAATGATTCTTTTAATTCTTTTGGGAAGATACTCAGCAGGGGAATAGCTGGGTCAAATGGGACCTCTAATACTAGGTTTTTGAGATATCTCTCCAAAAGTGATTTCCAGGTGGTTGCACCAGTCTACATTCCCACCAACAGTGGAGAAGGATTCCTTTTTCCCCACTCCCCCGCCAGCATTTGTTATTGGTAATTTCTTGATAGCACCCATTCTTTTTGGAGTGAAATGGAATCTCAGCATTGTTTTCATCTGCATCTCTCCAATGACCAGTGATGTTGAAGATTTTTTCATATGTTTATTTGCTGTTTCTACTTCTTTGTCTGAGAAATGTCTGTTCATTTCAGATGCCCATTTTTGGATTGGGTGTTTAAATTTGAGGGGTTTGATTTTTTTTTTGAGTTCTTTATATATTCTAGATAGTAGACCTTTATCTGAGGAGTAGCCATGTTAACTCTCCATTTAAAAGCTGATACGGCCCTAATCTCCTTTAAATGTTAGATTACAATCCATTTTTTACATTTGAACCTTTTATCATTTGGCTAAAATTTATCAACTCTGTTCCAGATCTTATATTTTAATTAACATAATTCTCCACTATAGCTAAAATGTTTGGTTTGCCATTCCTTAGACCCATCTGCCAATACTGATCGGGACTACAGAGAAATATTCTAGGTTTGATTACACACTCTTGGCACATATGCTCAGAAAAACGTAGGACAGAATTGCAGCCTTCCAGGACAGCATCAGAGATTCCACTCCTGAAGTCCTCACAGCTCCCTGAATAGCAGCCTGTACAGCTCTCTTTGGCCCCAGGTGGGGGCTCAAGTTTAAGGCAATGTCATTTACATAGGGAAAGTGCTGGAATGTCCTGATTTAAAAGCCTCATACACCAGTATCTTTGAAAGATTCTGTAGTCACTTCTTCCATGTTTCCTGCAAGGGAGTTTTCAGTTATAAGAGTCAAGGTACTCAGGAAAGCCCATTTCAGTGGGTCTCCATCAGGTGTTTATAGATCATCTGTAGTAGCTCCTAGTGCAGATGCAATTACTCATGGGAGATTATTGTTATCATAAGCAGTGTTGTTTTGCAATACAGTTGACTTTCTACCTCAATCTAATCTCTAGGAAACAGAGATGGAGTTATCCTGTGAGGGGAAAATTATTCCTTGAATTACAATACCTCATTATGCTCACTATACTCTAGTGACAGCTCAGGTTTCTGGTCTTTGGGGTTCTCTTCTGTCTTCCTCTATTTGTTACTATCATTCCAGTTCTTCAAAGTTCTGCCCAACTACTTTAGTCTCCACAAAGACTCTCCTTTCCTCTCCAGTGTGAAGTAATCTCTTACATACCTCTGATCATTTTTAGCTCCTTTTCTCTATCCTCCTATTATTTTAAAATCTCATGTTAAATACCTAAGACACATGTGTCTTTTGGCTTATGATTCTTATCAGATTGAGATAAATGATTATCCTTCACTTGTCTTGTATGTTCAGTGCCTGGAATGAAGGATGAACAAACTTAACACAATTTACAAGAATTTTGATGAATAAGTCTCATTTAAAAATATTGTGCTTGGGGCCGAAGTTCAGTGGCAGACTGCTTACTTAGCATACATACAACCTTGGGTTCAATTCTTGGCACTGCCAAAAAATTTTATTGTGCAAATAGCAAATGAATAAACACAGGAAAACATTGAAAAGTTGAGGTTTCTCCCAACCCATATACCTTATCTTCTTTTTTTATTCAATAATTTTATCAGTACATTTTAGGTATACAATATGATGCTATTCATCCTTGGGAGTTTGTACCTTTATATGATATATCTTGGTTCTTACTGTTATCCTCATTCCCTGCCATCCCTTCAACCCCCCCATTTACCATATACCTAATCTTAACTTCAGAAACAACTATTACAAAAAATACTTTTCTTGAAATTTTCCAACCACATTCATATATGTCTGTGAGTATAAGTGTACAATCTTATTTATTTCTTGGTGATATAAAATAATTTAGTTTTACTTTTACTTGAAAATTGTTAATTGTACATATTTATGGGGTATAATGTGGTATTTTGTTTTGTTTTTTGTTTTTGGTACCAGGGATTGAACTCGGGACCTTGCACTTTCAAGGCAGGTGACGGAACCACTGAGCTAAATCCTCAGCCCAATAATGTGGTATTTTGATATGTGCACACATTGTAGAAAGCTTACGCTATCTGGTATGTCTACCATTTCACCTACCTGTCATTGTCTTGTGGTAAGAAAGTTTACAATCCACTCTTATAGCAATTTTTAAATGTATATTAAGTTATTATCAACTATAGTCACCATGCTGTGCAACAAACCTCAAAGCCTTATTCCTCCTTAAACAACTAGAAGTTTGTAACCTTGAATCGACATTCTTCCTTTCTCCACTAATCATTCTTTGCCAAGTCTCTGGTCTGTTCTTCTACTCCCTGCTCTTCAGATTTTGATTGTTTCAGATTCCACATATAAGATATGCAGTAGTTCTCTTTCTGTACCTGGCTTATTTCACTTGGCTTAGCCATCCTTCAGGACTGTTTGTGTTGTGGAAAATGATGAAATTTCCTTTTGTTTTAAAGCCTGTATCATGTTCTGTTCCATATATGTACCACATTTTAACTTATTCGTCTGTTGATAGGCAGTTGGATTACTTCCATATCTTGGCTATTGTGAATAATGCTGATGCTGTAATGAATATAGGAGCACAGATATCTCTTTGGCATATTGATTTTAATTCCTTTGGGTATATATCCAGAAGTGGGATTACTGGATAATATGGTAATTCTATTTTGAATTTTTAAGGACCAACCATACTGTTTTCTATAATGGCTGAAGTAATTTGTATTCCTACCGGTAGGAGTGCTCTCTTTTTTTTCACATCATTGCCAAGACTTATTTGCATCCTTCTAATACTAGTCTTTCTAATAGTTATGAGGTTATATTTCATTGTGGTTTTAACTTGCATTTCTCCCATGATTACAGATGTTGAATATTTTTTCATATATCTGTTGGCCATGTGTATATATCTTCTTTAGAGAAATAGCTATTCAGGTCATTTTCCAATTTTTAAATTAGGTTACTTGTTTTCTTGCTATTAAGTTTCTAATGCATTTTGAATTAGTCTCTTACCACACATGGAATTTAAAAATATTTTCTTCCATTTTGTGCATTGTTTCTTTATTCTTTTAATTTCTGTTTTATTTTGTAGGAGCTTTTTAATTTGATGCATCTCATTTGTCTATTTTGCCTGTAGCTTGTGTGATCGTATCGTTTTCTTGAACAATGTTGAATAGCTTTTTGCCTATGTTTTTTGTAATATTTTACAACTTCAGGATTTATGTTAAGTCTTGAGTTCATTTTGAGTTGATTTTTACATGTGATGTGAGATAGAGATCCAATTCAACTTTTCTGCATGTAGGTTTTCAGTTGTTTCAATACTTTTTGAAGAGATTATCCTTTTCCTATGTGTTTTCTTGGCACCTTTGTTGTAAATCACTGTGATACAAATGTAGGAATTATTTTGTTTTGTTTATAAATGCTGTTCCATGCATTGATATTTCTGTTGTCATGCCAATATCATACAGTTTTTATTAAAATAGCTTTATAATCCCCGGTACCAAAAAAAATAGCTTTATAAGATATTTTGAAATCAGCTTTTTCTTGGGCTGGAGATGTAGTTCAGTGGCACCAGGCCTGCCTGGAAAATGCAAGGTCTTGAGTTTGATTCCCAGTACCAAAAAAAAAAAAAAAATCAGCTTTTTCTTATGGCTAAAGTTTTCTAGCTACTCAAGGTCTTTTTTGGTTCTGTATGATTTTTGGGATTGCTTTTTTTTCTTTGAAGAATAACATTGGAATTTTGAGAGGGATTGCATTGAAACTGTAGATAAGTTTTTGTAATATAGACATTTTAATAATGTTGATTTTTTCAATCTATGAACATGAAAGGTCTTTTTAAATACATATGGTAGGGAATTTTATTTCTGTATTCATATTTTTCACTTAATAATCCTGTACTATTATATACCAGTGATAGCAAACCTTTTAGAGCTTTCAAAGATAACAAACAGCCAGCTGTTGTATGGATGCTATAGGTTTGCCACCACTGCTATACTATGAATGGCTTTTCCTACCAACACATATGTGTGTGCCTTAATCATTTTAGTCTATATTTCATTGTTTTAATGATCCAAATCTTGCTAATTGTTGTGTCATTTATTAAGCTATTGTCTCATTTTCAAACCTTATCTAGCTGACTTTTTGCTAAGATTTATCAATAGTCATGTTAGAGAGACTGGATGGCAGAAGGTAAGTTAAGGAAAGTCTTTATTTTTTTGTTTTCTTCACCTGCTTTTGCTCTTGTGAGTGTCTTCTCAGCAATGTCTTTTTCATCCAAGTAGTGGGAGTTTGTTCCAGCAGAAGCAATAAATTCCATTTTTGTTTTCTCAATTTTCTCAAAAATAGCCCCATTGAATACACTTCATCCAACACCTGCAAAGAAGTGCTTTCCTCACAAGTTGGATCTCAGCTTCTGAGGGCCTTTGTTTCAAATTTGTAAAATGTTAGTAATTCAGCTTCTTCCCTCTGTTTCATCAGTAAAAATATAGTAGTAGGTGCTTCCTGGGTGATAGTTGTTTATTTTCTGTCAGTCACTTCTCTATTACAGGTTGAACAATTCTTTGTATCAGTTCTCTCTATTAAAAAAACTAGTGTGGTTTCTGTCTCCTGAACACAGGATCCTGACTGATGCAATGAAAATTTGTTTTTCTAGTTTTGCTGTTAAAATAAAAAAAATCCTATTCATAATTCTTTGTATTGGTAAGAAAGTATAATGTAATGTAGGACATTTAAATTTTGAAAAATATTGGCAAGTTATCTCCCAAAGGGGCTTGTATTAATTTCTAGTTTAACCGGCAGTATATTCAATCATCTATCTTACACAGTTTTATACATATTGTGTAATAAACTTTTTTCTAATACATTATTTGAAGATAGTTTTTATTGACATTTAAATTTTCATTTGATTTAGGATCTTTTTATACATTTGTGCCTATTTATATTTATGCAATCATCCTGTGTATTATAGTTTCCATTTTACTTTGCTGAATGAACTTTGTGTATGAAAGCAGTTAGCCCTGTGTCATATATGTAAAATAATTCTTCTCAGTTTATATTCAGTTTTTGTCATGATTTTTGTGTCAAAGATTTTAGAATGTTTTTATAGTTTTTATGTCCTGTTTATTGACCATGCTTAGAAAGATATTGTCTATACCTATGTTAAAAAATAATTCCCCCATGATATCTCTTAGTGTACATATAGTTTTGTTTTTTAATATTAAACTCATTAAATATTAGATGCATCTAGATTTTATGGTGTAGACCAATGAGGTTGAACTTCATGTTTTTCCAAGTGACCAACCAAATGGTATTCTAATGCTGTTTACCAATCACCTTTTACTATTAATTTGAAGTGCCAGTTTTTATTGCATACTGATTTTTTCAGAATATTGGGAATTGAATCCAAGGCCTTCACACTGAGCTATATCCCTATCCCTTTTCATTTTTTTTTCTGAGAGAGGGTCTTGCTAAGTTGCTAGGGCTGAGCTTGAATTTATGATCCTCCTCCCACAGCCTCCCAGATTGCATTACAGATATGCATCAGCATGCCTGGCCACATGTTGAATTTTTGTAGGCATGATGGATCTATTTTTATGTTTTCCACTTATCTCTCATCTATTCATTCATCATTGTTGAATTGTTATCACTGTGGACATGTTACTGTGCAAAGTGGGCTAATGTCTCACAAAGTCCAAGAATGAAATCACAGACAAAGGAGGAAGTTAGGGAGAGGGTTTACTGGAAGTATAAGGAGAGAGTTGGGAAGGATTCCAAAATGAATGGCCAGAATGAACTCTGTCTATGGACAAGCAGAGTGTAGGATTATGTTCAATGTCCAAAGGTCACTTATTGCAGGTAGCCCTGTGGGTTTAAAATAACCAGTTAGGACTCAGGCTTTCTAACTCATAGTTAAAAAGTAAAACCAGTTATTTAGTGTCTTCAAATTCCTTGAAACTTAGCTTTGTTATAGGGAGAGATTGTTTACAAAGTCCTTTCCAGGGTTAGAGTCCTAACTGTCTATTTTTATCCTGACTTCTATCATTTTCTCCTTGTTTGCAATCTATAAGGCTTGAGTTACAACCTTGTGTATGTACTGTTTTCTTTTCAAGGCTGACCAGCTCAACTCCATTTTAGGCCCTGCCCCTTGCTAGCTGCCTATTTGTAAGCTAAATAGCTAACACGCTTCTAACATAAGCATTATGTTTCAATATTTGTCAAGGTTAACATCTATTGAGTACTCATTTTTTAAAAATTTTACTGGATATTCTTCCATGTTTATTTTTCTATGTGAACTTTGAAAATATTTATTTTTTAAAAATAAACATTTTGATATTATAATTGGAAATGTATTAAATGTAATGGTTAATTAATGGAGAATTGACATTCTTATGATTTTGAGTCTTTTTACTCTACTGGTATCTTTCCAACATTAAGTCTTCTTACTTTCAATTTATACAAGTGTCCTTTTATGTCCTCATAAAAAGTTTATTCCCAGGTATTTTATATTTTATTCTTTCTGTTATGAAATATTTTCTCATTTTTTTGAACTATAAAAGAATATGAGAAAATTATTAATTTTTAAATATATTTTTGAAAATTTGGAAACATTCACCATTCTATAGATGCTGGAAGAAACTTACTTTTCTAGAGCTATTTGATATTCCATTGTCACCAAATACTTTAGTGAATATTTTAAATATAGTGAATATTTTAAGATATTGTCTTACATAATAATACATCCATGAAAATCAGGAAGTTAACAATGATACCATTCTGTAATCTAATCCTTATACTCCATTCAAATTTGGCTGGTTGTTCCTATAATTTTTTTTTTTTTGTAATGAAAGAACCCAATTCAACATCTCATATTTCATGTCACTGTCTTGTCTCTTCAGTTTCCTTCAGTCAACAACAGTTTTTCATTTTTCTTTGACTTTAAAGACCTTGATACTGGGAGATTACAAATCAGTTATTTTGCAGAATATTCTTCTAGTTGGTTTGTCTGATGTTTCCTTATGATTAGATTCAAGGTAGACATCTTTGGCAGAAATATCACAGGAAAAATTCTGTATTTTTTTCCTTTCATCTTATCAGGTGACACAGGATTTCAGCTTGTTCCACAACTGCTGGTTTTCATTTGATTAACATCATGTATGGAAAGTTTCACAGTATAAATTTATACTTTCCACTTTTGTAGTTAATAAGTGCCTTGTGCAGAAGTATTTTGAAAGTATATAAATATCCCATCTCATGAAATAGTAAATAAATAAGTGCATAAACTACTGGTTTCTTATTTTATCACAAAAGTTTTAATGAATTACTATCATTACATATTTTAACATTCAAATTATTCACAGTTTGTCCACTATGGGACCCTTCAAGTTAATTCTAGTTTTTTCTTGGTTTTTGGAAGAATATTATTTTTTTCAGATTCATTTTGTAATTTCTATGTCTCATCCTTGGAATCAGTTTCTTTGATTTAGAAATAAAATTTGATACATGGTTAATTTATCTCTGTATCCTTGCTGATCTATTTTCTACTTGGTTTTTGTGAGAAGAAGAAAGGAAGTTATTGTACAGTTTGTTCTGTCTCTATACCTGTTATTTTGCTTTATAAATTTTGACATTTTATAATTTGGAACAAAAAATTTAGTAGTTAGATTCTATATCTAACCCTGTGTTTCTTGATTTATCAGCTTTAGACAATGCATCTTCATAACCTAGTATGAAAGGGAAAATTTTCTTTGACATCTTGATATAACTAAGAATGTTGTTTCAGCCTTGGGCTACTTGCATATCCACTTTGGATGTAATCACTAAGTTTTAATTATTTTAAATATTTAAAAAACTGTAGTTATTAATTTTCTAGTGGGCCAAAGAAGATATACGAATAGATTTTATACTTTCTTTGCTGAAACTTTCAATCTGTTACTTATTATTTATATATCTCCATGATAATTATTAAAACCTTATTATTTTATTAAAGTTTGCAAAATTTACCTATCCTTTATTAGTATCATTTCTGTATTATTTAGCCTTAGTTATATATGACTTCATTTTGTTCTAGCTAGGCTAAGTTTGACATTCAAATATTGGTTTTCAGAAAGGGCTCATGGTCCTACATATTCTTTGAGGACTTATATTTGCCTTTTAACTTTAAATTCTTTGAAGAATAAGTCTCATGCATCATGCTTTTTCTTCTATGAGACTGCCTTACTACTTACCAGGACATTCTTCTTAAGAAATGTGTGGCCAAACTGAGTTTTCACATCTGTAGGAATTGTTCCCTTTTGGCTAGTGTTAAACAGTTATTTCTTTATCTTTAAAATTTAGTAACATTTAGTTTGTAATCTAGTAACACCTAGAACATCTAGGCTTTTAGACATCATATGTCATTATTTGCCTTTCCCTTTCTGGGTCATAACATATTTACTCATTCGTATTCAAGTTTTATATAAGGAAAGTATTCTTGTATTATATTTAGAGTAGCTTCTCCTTTGCCATTGATTTCTTTTCTCTTTCTCAGGAATCATTTTCACATATAAAAATCTCTTTTATTTGTCATATTCTCACTTTCTTTTCTTTTCCTACTTGAATGTGTGCCTCTGTATCTGTGATTATATTATCATATTTTTCATTATTATTGTCTCTGAAAGTGGATTTATTTTATGTAAGAATTTAATGTTTTCTCTTCATTGCTTCATTGCTAATGCTTTTCCGTTTGCAATTTTTTCTATTGTTATATTTATACTTAATGCCTTAGATTTTTTTTAAATCAAGGCTAGTGTGTAAGTTTATGAGTGTGTGTGTGTGTGTGTGTGTGTGTGTGTGTTGGAAGAACCCAGGACTTTTGCATGTTTTCTGGCATAATGTTTCTTCTGGTGCATATTATTTGGTAGATTAATAATTGTCACCTTTTTTGTTAGAGTATGTTATTCTAGATTCCAGGATTATTAAATGACGGTCAGATTTTGAAGGCAAATTTTTTGATAGAAAAGAATAGTGGCTGAGAGTAAGTCAGTTCAGCAGATAGAATGAATTTTCTTGTCGGTTAGCTCTTAACACTTTATCATCAACTTTGTTCTGTACTCATCCCTAAACTATGTGCCCCTAATTGGTGTTGTCATCATTTATTTTCCAAATGATTTTGGGTAGTCATTTGGAGTCTATTTCTCTTCACTTATCGAGATCAGTTTCTTCTATGTTGAGTGCCACCTGAATTGTCCTCTATCCTATCAAAACAACAATTTTATTCGTATAAAAGCATGACTACATGTGGCCCCTCATTCAGCCCTGAATTCCATGTATATCATTGTTTCAGGAGTTCCCATTGCTTGGTAGATGTCCCAGGGACTTCCCATTCCAGGTAAGTTTTCACTGGTTGTGACTTTCAGAGTTGTACTACTTGCCTTCCTTTCAAGGAAGAGAAATACACATACCAATGCATTATTGTTTGTTGATACTACACTGGCTAATATTCTTCAGAGTATAGTAAGAAATATGGTTACTTTTAATTTTCACTAAGGATTGGCATTTTTACTCTTCTTTCAAACTTTTATGTTTTTAGTGGGATTATATTGCCCTTGTGAATAAGATTTTAGTGGCAAAAATTTGCATTGACATACATGACCTTCAGTCTCACGGAAAAGGGAAATTCAGTGGCTAAAGTAAGGCACTCTGCAAGGTGTGGAGTACTTTTCAGAGAAATTTAAATATTTTTGCAGACAACTTTATTTTCACTTTCCTGTCTTCATTGTTCTTCCTTTGATTTTCACTGCATACAACTGACCCTCACCAGAAAAATTAGAACCATGTGAACCTACTCAGGCAAGGAACAGGACAAATTTGGCCCATTTGGGCAACTGCCTCTATTGGAATGTCAACTTTAAAGCATAGGAGACATGGATGAGTCATTCTTTCTTTGTTTTAATGGTTTTTAAAATTGCTACTTCTGAAATGCTTTTTGCTTACTCAATGTTATTTGATGGAGAATTAAATTTAGAATTCTGGAAAACAAATCAAGGGAAATGATACCATTAACCATTAATATAGGTAGGCTTAATGATCTCTTACTACAGAAGTTTGGACTTAGCTACAAACATATTTCCTCTCCTAGAACTGGATCACCTTTCCAAGTGTACGGGAAGAATTAGTCATGCTCATAATCCGTTCAGTTTTTCTTGTCCAGTTTCTTGTTAATGTGAGCCCTGTTCTAGAATTCACTTTCTGCTTATTATAGTGTAAGGGCTGCTGTTCTTTATGCAAAAAGTTAAATTTCTAATATTTCTGTTGCTATTGCTGCTGAACTGTGTATTTGTGCTCTGTTAATTGTTTTGAGCAAGTTTCCATTTACCATTGGATTATTTGGGTATATACTGCAACCACTTTGAAGAGGTTTCAGCCCTCTTTTCCAGCTAGCTGTACCCTGACATTTCCACAGGTTTATCGTGACATTTTCTCTGTCTATGCTGTCCCTTTCTCTCACCTTTTAGACACTCAGATAAGTCTGTTATCTAATAAACAGCAATTATACATGTTCAGTATTTCTCATACTTTACTGATTTCATTGCCTCCCCTTTGTATTCTGCAATATCTATATTTAGCTATCTATATCTATATCTAACTATATCTTGATCCATACTTCTTTCTTAAGGGAAGGTTTATTGGGAAAATTATTTACACTTAACACTTAAAAATCTATTTGTAAAAATAAAGTTTGCCATCTATATTGAAGATTTACAGTAGGATATTATGGACTATATCTAGACAGTAAAATAGTTACTATAGTGAAGTATATTAATAGATTAATCACTCAAACAATTACTTTTCTGTTTAGTTACAAGAGCAGCTAAAATCTACTTATTTAAGAAAAAATTCCTAGAATAATACAATTTTACTAACTTTAGTTCTCATCAAGAAAACCATTTTAAGAAATCTTTATTACTCCTGTGACACTCCTGTACTTAATTTAACATACTACACAAATGAACAATGAATGAACATTAAAACATACAAACAAAAGATCATCAATGTACTACTAAGATAAGACACTGGAATTTTGTTTCTCCACTTCAGTAATATGCAGTGGGTCTTATATAAATTAAGACAATTGGCTTTTTAAATTGTACAGTGGAGTTCTAGTTTAGTATTAATTTATAAACAGCCTTTCATATCAGCTTCTAATATTCATTCAAACTGACTCTGATCAAAATCCTTGATATTAACCCCATTATAGAGTTAAGCCTCCATTACTTCTGGCAAAAGCTTGATTAAGGAATAATCATGAGAGAAAAAAGAAAACCTGGAAAGAAGTATAAACTTGGTATCTTTTGAAAGTCTTTAAACTTTATCCCTGTATTAAATCTGACCACTAGAAAAGCTCATCTTGTCTTCACATAGTTCCAATTTTATGTTGAATCCTTTGGCTTTTTTCTTTTTGATGAATGTATCTGCTTTGAAAGACAAGATGAACTATGTTGCCCAACACTTCATATAAAGACACTTGTGACAAATACTTCTCAGAACTGAAGAAATTTTCGGTGAATTAAAGGCGTTCTTCTGCTAGGCTGTGAGTGCTACATAGCCTATTCTGTTTGTGAGTTTACTCGGATGTTCCAAGCCAAGGATGAAGCTGTGGCTTCAATTGCCATTGCTTTTCTCAGGCAAGGTGATTTTATATAAAGAGAAAAGTGGCATTTTAATTTTCTATTCTTTTCTAGAAATTCTTAGTCTTCAAAAATTTTGTTTTGTGATTTTTTTTGGTAAACTTCTTTAACTGAAAGATATCTTTGAAGTTCTTCTTTTTGCAGTTAGAATTTGTCAAAGCTTGACTGTTTTTCCCCAGACCTCTGTGGTACCCTCTCCTTTCCCTGTCCACAACACTCACCAGAGCTATTACTGACCCTAGCTTTGAACTACATTAGGTAAATGGGCTAACTGAATATTTCATACAAGGCTCTTTCTAGTCTATGAGCTCAAAAGTCTACTATGATTACTATGATTTTATATAATATCATATCAGAAATATCAGCATACTTAATATTGGTTATATTTTTATATTTGTTATATACCTAAACCACAACTTGGCTCCCCTAGAATAAATTATTCCATATGATGCTAAAGCACAATTAAGTAATTTTTTTTAACATTTGACTGAATGATATGAGTAAGAAAATGCCTAAATCATGTAATCAGTATTTTAGTTTATTAATAGTTATGAAAAAGTAGATAGCAATTAGTCTTTTGCTTAAATTTCTCTTATGTTTCATATTTAGAAAATAGTATCTGTTATTGAATGATTAACTTTTTTTTGAATATGAAGTCAGATTTTATGATTCAGGAAGTTAAAATTGCCATGGATAAATTTGTACAAGGCAAGTTCCCATTCTCCAGTGTTATTTTTAATATTTTAATTTATTTTTATCAGTACATGTTTGCAGTACATAATATTTATATTAATCTTAGGAAATAGGTACATGTACCTAGTAGATCCTAATTCTTTTTATTCCCATTCCTTAACCCCTTTTCCTCCTTCCCTCTGTCCCTAGGCCCCCCTCTCCATTTTCCTTTCATTGGTTTTAGTTCATGTTTGCAACACATAATGATTACATTCATTGTGACTAGTTGGTACGTTTATGCAATATATTTCATTTCTTTCTATGTGTCTCTCCCCACTTCCTTACGCTGACCTCTATCTCTTTGTCCCCTTCCCAGTTGCAAAAGCTTTATCTTCCTGTTTCCTTTTATCTGTATTTTATTTTGCTCTTATACTTAGGATTTCTCCAATGAGAAAAACCATATGGTATTTAAGCTTATGTGTCTGATTTGTTTCACTTTACATTAAGTTTTTAAGTTGCAGCCATTTTCCTACAAATGACTCAAATTTACCCTTGTTTATAGCCAAGTAGTATTCCATTCCTTATAGATACCACATTTTCTTTATCCATTCTTCTGTTGATGAACATATAGGCTGCTTCCAAGATTTACCAATTCTCCAAAATTAGAATGTGATCATTGAACACCATTGAAAAAGTTTTAGAAATTCATTAAGCCACTGATTTTCTTAATAATTTTCCCTAAGGAAAGAACTAATATACATAAGTATTTGTTACTGCTTTCTGTTTTACAACATTTCTAACAGCATTTATATTTCTGGACTAACCAGAAGGCATGTGAGGTGAGTGTTCATCATTGTAAAGATGCTTATCATAACCAATATCCTGTCTGCCGGGATATCTGCTCATTCTGGCCCTGGAATATAATCACAGTTAATTTGATCCTTGGGTATGAATGCTATTTTTCTATTCTTAAGGGATCTTTTTGTGAAATACTTGCATTTGAATTTCAGAAAGAATTGCAAACTTATTTGAGTGAATAGATAGGGGTTAGAGGGGAGGGAGGGAGGCAGAGAGAGACGAGAGAGTCAAATATCAAGAAAACTGTCTTTTGATTCTTCTTTGTATTTTCATGTGAGGTATGGTTCACATTCTAAAGTTATTGGAAAAGAATTCTGAAAGTCTTACTTTTAGAAAAATGACATTGTATGACACATAAAACTTCAACATTTACAGTTAGAAGCTGCCAGACCAGATTTGATATCAATGAAAAAAATTAAATCCTTTCCTCATTTTAATCACCCTATTCAGTTCTGTTTGTGTACCAAATAAAGCCTGTTAAAAATCTCACTTCCACAGTCACTGAATTCTTTTGGTATGATGAATGCTTGCAATTAAACTCTATTTACACACTTGGTTAATAAGATTAAAAAAAAGTTACTCACATTTTTAATTGATTTTTTTGCAGGTTTGAAAATGTCTAGGCAAATTAATTATGGTCAATTGGATGCATTATGCCACATTAAAAGCATACATCACAGATGAGTTATTTGTGCATTTCTTTTTCTGTCATTGAAATGAATATGAATATGCTTGTTTCATGGATAAAGTATGGTAATAAACCACTGCTGACTCTCATAGGTACCTGATTTACCACACAGATAAAAACACTTGAAAACCTGGAGATTATTTCTCCAGATTGAAGGGGCAGAATATATATATCATATTTTAAGGAAACAATTTAGTGTGGGTAAAACATAATTCATACCTAGCTGGGCCTTTTTTACTACTTAAAAAGCAGTCATAGGGAGAAGAAAGCTTAAATAGCTGAAAACACAAATACTGAGTGAAATAAGTATCTGAGCAGTACACAGGGGATTCTAGTTGAAATATACTGGACTCAGGGAACTGGGAAATACCAATGCTCAGAGCTTAGGATTCTTAAGATTTGTGATACTTGGGGGTACAAGTTTTAAAAATGTATTTTGTTGGCAAGTCCTTTCCTTTAGTTGGATTTTTAGAATTATAAAACTGGATATTTTCTTTTATATCCATCTCTGTTAATCCACTCTCCCGCCTTCATTCAGCAATAGGACATAAGTGTCCTTTTTATGGTTTACAGACCCTCTGCCTCCTTTAAAACTTCTCTAAATCACACTCTTTACCACTTCAAGTTATTTCATTGTTTTCATCCATCTTCCCATTTCTTCTTTTGTAAAAGAACATGGATATGATATGTTGATATTCCTTGGATTTCTATTAAATGGGATTTTTTTTTCAACCTTTACACTGCTCTTTTCTCATTCCCAATGTCCTGCAGCATAGAGAAAAGTGCAGTTTCCTGGTTAGAATCTTGTCTCGGCAATTTACCCACTGTGTATCCCTGGACTTGTAACTTATATTTCTCCTATTTCCATACATACCTCTTTCCAAGGAATATTTGGACAATAAAATGAGATTATATGTGTAAAAACAGTGCCTGGCACATGGTAAGAATTTTAGATGTATACTTTTATCATTATTCACAAAAGCTCATCCAAGTTTTTAACTATACTTAACACTTTTAATATTCAAGTTTTGAACCTATCTTAGATGTTAGTCCCTTCTCTTAAAGCCTAAGAATCTAGTTTGGAGTTTTGAAATAGAATGTCACTTTTTGCTTTCTTAACTGTTTCTTTTTCCCACTTGTTACTAGATTGTTTTTCTTTCTACAGAAGATCATAGTAAGAGAGATGTAATCATTTAACTTTGGGTCTGCTAAAGTATCCATTTCAAGTAAAATGTATCAACCTTCATCTTCTTCTTCAAAAAGCATTAGATTCTAAGTTTTTTCTTCTATCAGAATAATGATAGTAGATTGACACATCATCTTAAGATTTTTGATCAAGGGTAAAAGAAAAAATGTAATATCAAAGGGAGGATGATGTCACTTTGGATTTGTAAATTATTGGAGGCAAGACTTTTCATCCATAGCTAATTAAAGGAGGATAGGAGATTTATTTTATATATATTATTGGTTCCTATCTTGTAACAGCATAGAATTCAATTTTTTTTTTTTTGGTACTGGCTATTGAACTCAGGTCTTTGTGCTTGTGAGTCAGGCGGAGGAACCGCTGAGCTAAATCCCCAGCAGAATTCAATGTTTTAAATAGAATTTCACTTTAATGTTTAATAAAAATAGATATCTTCTTTATGCTTCTAAATTATTCATGGGTTTTCTGTGTTGATTATAGATAAAATTAGTACAAGATACAGATTTATAGTGTGATTTTTTTAGTACTGCCTAGAGAACCAATCATAAAATATTTTCAATAGACAAATCATAATAATGTACATGATAGAGTAAAATATCAAATTTTGATATAAATGAGGATGTTTTCTTGCTATTGAGTTGTTTAAGATATATGTTTGATATGTATTTGACATAAAATCCATTATCCAAAAATTCAAAATCTGAAATGCTCCAAAATCTAATTCTTTCTGAGTACCAACATGACACTACAAGTAGAAAATTCTATACCTCATCTTATGTGATGGGTTGCAGTTAAAATGCAAGGGCACCAAAATTATGGTATAAAATTACCTTCATGCCATGTGTATAAGGTGTGTATGAGAGAAAAATAAATTTTGTATTTGAACTTTTTGCCCCTCTGAAGCTATCTTCTTATGTATATGGTAGCATTTTGATATTGGAAATAATCCAAAATCTGGAGCACTTCTGGTTCCAAGCCTTTCATATAAGGATCCTCTGTATATACAGTGTAGAGTGGTTAAATCAAACTAGTTAATATACCCACAGACTGACTTATTTGCTTCCTGTGGTAAGATCTTTGAAATTTACTCTTGGCTATTTTGAAATAGGCAATATATTATTTTTAAGTATTGTCACCATGGTGGACAATAGCTCTCAAAAATGTATTCTTTCTGTCTAACTAAAACTTTATACCTTTTGATCAACATCTCTTCATTCTCTTCATTATTTCAATGGATTCTTTTCATTTTCCTATTGATCAGTGATAGCGAGCATTTTTATGACCCTGTGTGCCATTTGTATTTTGAAAAATGTCTGTTAAGATCCTTTGCTCATTTTCAAATGAGGTTATTTGTTTTGCTCGCTATTGAGTTGAGTTCCCTGTATATTTGGACATTAACTCTTTATCAGATGTATGGTTTGAGAATATTTTCTCCCATTGTTGAAGATTCTTCTGTACTCTTCTGATTGATGCATCTCATTGTTTTTGTTTGGTTTTTGCTTTTGTTACATGTTCTTTCAGGCCATATAAATAAAATTAATGAACAGACCAATGTCACAGAACTTTCTTATTTTTCTTCTAGTAGTTTTAAAAAATATATATTTCAAGCCTCATATTTATATGATCCAGTTTCATTCTTCTGTATGTAGATATAAAGTTATTTCAATACCATTTTGTTGAAGAACTTCTCCTTTGCCCATTGTGCCATCATTGTCACAAAATCAACAGGCTCCACGTGTGTGGGATTTTTCTGGTCTTTCTGTCCTGTTTCATAGGTTCCATTATGACTGATATTCTGCCATTAGTGTGCTGTTTTGATTAAAATATCTGTATGATATATTTTGACCTATCTCAGCTTTGTTTTTCACTGATGATTGCTTTTGCAAATTGAAGTCTTTTGTGGCTGGATATGAATTTTAGGAGTTTTTTCTATTTCTGTGAAAAATAGTATTGGACTTTTTATAGGGATTTCTTTGAATCTAGAGGTTGCTTTGAGTAGTATGGACATATTTAAACAATATTAATTCTTCTAATCTTTGAACAAAGGATGCCATTCCATTTATTTGTGCTTTCAACTCCTTTCACCAGTACAATGTTTCTTAATTTTAAGTATTTAAATCTTTTAATTCCTTTGTTATATAATACTTTATTTTTACCGTTAATTGTGTTTATAAATGTGATGGTCTTCATTTATTTTTCAGATGGTTTATTATTAGTGTATGTAACACTACTCGTTTTTGTATGTTGATTTGTATCCACAACTTTATTGAAGTCATTTATATTCTTTTTGCTAATGTATTGGTCTGATCTTAGTGTCAGAGTAATGTTGGCATAATAAAATAAGTTTGAAAGTATTCTCTTCATTTTTTTTGTAAGAGTTCAAGAAGTGTTGGTATTAGTTCATTAAACATTTGGTACCGTTCACCTGTGAAGTTAGCTACTAACTTTGGGCTGAGTTCAGTTTTCTTTTTCTAACTCCTTGAGGTACAAAGTTAGATGGTTTATTTGAGATATTGTGTAGATGTAAGTGTTTATTATAATAAACTTATCTCTTAGAACTGCTTTTGCTGAGTGTAATTAGATTTGGTATGTCAAGTTTTCATTTTCATTTGTCTCAACATATTTTTTAAATATCTCATTTTATTTCTCTTTGACCCATTGTTCAGGAGCATGGTGTTTCACACTGACATATTGAAAATTTTCTACAATTTCTTCTGTTATTGATTTTTATTTTTATAATGTGTGATTAGGAAAGAATGTTGATGTGTTTTCAATCCCCTTAAATTTACTAGGACTTATTTTGTGGCCTAAAATATGATCTACTCTAGAGAATATTTCATTAGCACTTGAGAGGAATGTGAATTCTGTTGCTTTTGGATGGAATTTTCTTTATATTTGTTAAGCTCATTGAACTGAAACATTCAGTAGAAACCTTCAATATGTGCTTTTTCATTAGGCAAATCATGTTCAGTGTTTCCTTATTGGACCTTCCTTCATGTGATATTTTTTAGCTTGCTTCTTTATGTTTTTGTCTTTGATTTTTGATAGTTTGATTATGATATGTCTTGATTAACTTTTCTTTTAGTTGAACTTGATTGGAGACCTCTGTGCTTCTTGTTACCTAGGTGTTTTCCAAATCTTTCCTCAGATTTGGAAATTTTCCAGTCATTCTTTTTTTTTTTGGTACCAGGGATCAAACTCGGGACCTTGCGCTTGTGAGGCAGGCACCAGAACCACTGAGCTAAATCCCTGGCCCTCCAGTCATTTTCTTCAAAACTGGCTTTTTGGTCCATTTTCTTCTCTTCTTTTAAAAATCATATTATAAAATCCTATTACAAAAATATTAGTTTTCTCGAAGGCATTCTTGTTTTTGTAATGCTGAGGCTCAAAGTCAAGACTTACACATGCTAGTGTTTGTCAGTTAATTTTGGGATGAATATATTAAGAGATCAACATTTAATAGTAATCAATATTATCAATATATAGGTACTTATTTGCAAATAATGTTGTAGTATGTTAAATATATATGTTCTTGTCCTGCTTAAACAGGTTTTAAAACAAAAAGCATAAGTTGGCTGTCAAATATACAGCATTTTCACACAGATATAATATTACAGAATCAGAGAATTGTAAAATAGGAAATCAACTCAGAAGTTATCTAGTAGAAACTTCCTGGTTTGCAGATGATTAATTGTTAATCATTGGTCTTTAGAACAAATGAGCTGATGAACAAGTTATATTGAATTCAATCTTCCCAGATTTTCCTAAGAAGTATCTGAAATGTTATACTTTTATAATAAAAAGATAAAAGTAATATTAAAATTATAGCAATGAATTAAAATACATGAAATACATTGAATAATTATTTCTTTCTCATAAGGCAAAGTATATTAAATTTGGAGAGCAATAAGAATTTGAAAGAGGCAATTATGGTGATTTTAATGAGACTCTTGGACACTTTAATCCTTTAAAATGTATTGATAGTATTTGGTTCCTCATTATGACTTTTTATTTCAAATATATTTTCTTTCATTTTTTAAATAAGAGTGTTTTAATAGTCCTATTGACTTGCCAAACATCATTAAATGTACAGCTTTGGTTTATAAATACAGAAATGAAGAAATGAAGGATTTTTATCTTTTAATATGTAAAGTTTAGAAGAGAAAAAAGATACAAAAAAGCTTTAAAAAGATGGTTTATGTATACATAAAAGAAACTGACTGAAGTGCGATCCAGTGAACACTGCTATTTCTGGAATGAAGCCAGTTAGAAATCTTATAGTTTTCCTTGATGATCGCTGGCAAGCGCTGTCAGTCCAGCACAGCCTGGCCTTTTGGGGCGGCAAGAAATGTGGGCAGACACATGGAATCCTACATTTATCTAGTAGGTTGTTAACAAGCTTTAAGCTTGTAACTCAAGGCATATCTATTAATATTATTCTAGCTCAAGTGCAGGAACACTCTATGCAGTTGTCTATGGCAAAGTTCTCTACTGGAAGCAGTACCTTCTGCAGGGGGCATTTGGAAATCTGGACAAATTTAGAATTGCACAATGACTAGGAGGTACCAGGGAGGTCAAGGTTTTAGTAATGTACAGTAAAATCCTGCAATTGCCCTATTCAAAATGTCAGTAGCCACCTTCTCCAAACCCCCTCCTCTCCCTCCTAAAGAATATTGGTCTAGTCAGCATATTCTCTTATATAAACTCTAAATTCAGAGGAGTTGATATAAATAATCTTAGATTTGATTAACTTTGAAGTTTATTTAGATCTTGATTTAAGAAAAAATCTCATTCTTTCTGAAAAACCTACTTTCCTTCCTTATTAGATGTCAAAGTTATGACAATTAGATTGTAAACTGTAGGAATCCACCATATGAATTTGGTGCACCACAGAAATTTTATTATCTATTTTGTTGCATGGCACACAGTTGGCATTCAGAAATACTTGGTGTGGGCTGGGGATTTATCTCAGTGGTTCCACCACCTGCCTCGCAAGCTAAGGACCCAAGTTCAATCCCCGGTACCAAAAAAACAAAACAAAACAAAAGAAATACTTGGTGAATGGTTGCCATTCACCCAGTAAAAAAGAAAAGTGTAAAAAATCTTGCAGGCCTGTTTTATTCTTTCCTACTTATTTTTCTCTATATTAAAATTAGATTCTACTGTTTCCTTTTATCTTAGTATGTATCATTCATTTTCAAATCTACTACTTGTCTTTAGCTCCTATTAACTGAATCTAAGACTACAACTTACAGCTAGAAGTCCATTCTTAAATTTATTTTCATTTTAATTTCACATTGTATATTATAGCAAGTTAAAACAATTTTATTCACAGATTTTTTTTATTCATTAAGTTTATTGGTACATTTTAGGTATACAATATGATGACATTTATCATTGAGAATTTGTATCTTTACATGATATATCTTGGTTCTTATTTTTTTCCCCATTCCCCTGCCCTCCCTTCAACCCCTCCACCCCTCCCTATTTACAAAGACTTTGTTTCCATTTTTTCCTTTTCTCATATTTTTTCCTTTCCCATCTTTCCTTTCCCCTCCCCCTCCCCTTCCCCTTCCCCTTCCCTTTTGTACGTTTCCTTCCTATCTCACATTATCTATTTTACATTTTGATCCTCATTTACACTTTCAGTTTCTCACACCAGAGGAACTACTTTGTATTTACACATCTGTGTACTATTTATTTCACTTAAGAGTATGGTCTCAAGGTACATCCATTTAGCTATAAATGTCTCCAGTTTCTCATTCTTTATGGCTGAGTAGTACTCCATTTTATACAAAAACCACATCTTCTTTATCCAGTTACCAGTTGATGGGCACTTTTGCTGTTTCTGAGATTTAGCTGTTACAAACTGTGCTGCTATAAACATGGGTGCAGTTATAGCACTGTAGTATCATGTTTTTAATTCTTTTGGGAAGATACCCAGCAGAGGAATAGCTGATCCCCAAAGCAGAGAAAGACCCAATTGAAAAAGAAAAACAATAGGCCAATCTCCCTAATGAACATAGACACGAAAATTCTCAATAAGATATTGGCGATCATACACCCTGACCAAATGGGATTCATCCTAGGGATGCAGGGATGGTTCAACATACACAAATCAATAAATGTAATACACTATATTAACACAGCTGAGGACAAAAACCATAGATTTTAGTATATTTTATTTCATGAATAGTTCTAGATTTACAGAAAAATTTGCAGAAAGTGCAGTTTCCATAACTGTCCCCAGTTTCTTGCATAATCAACATTTTTTCAAAGTGTGACAGTTTGTCATTATTGATTAGCTAATACTTACACATTACTATTAACTAGAGTCCCTAGTTTACATTAAGGTTCACCGCTTACCTTGTGACTCACAGAGGTTTGACAAATATATAAGTAACCATGATAACATGAGCTAGAACAGTTTCACTGCATTAAAAAAAGTCCCCTGTGCTCCACTTATTCTTGCCTCCCTTCCTCTCTCCACTCCAAATACCTGGTTATCACTGATATTTTTACTGTAGCCACAGTTTTATTTTTCCAGAATGTCATATAATTAGGATTATATATGATGCATTCTTTGCAGATTGGTTTCTTCACTTAGTGTATACATCAGGTTTCTGTTATTATAATGAAATATCCAAGATAATTCACCTCTAAAGAAAAAAGATTTACTCTGGCTTGCAGTTTTGGAGATTCCAGTTCAATATGCGGTGGACCTATTATGGCTTTGGGTCTCTGGTAGGAGCGCTGCATGGTAATAGCAGAGAGCACTGACAGAGCAAACTGCTCACATTATTGGCCAACAAGAGAGAGGAAGAGGTTACAGTCGCACAGTCTCCTTCCAGGTCCTGCCCCAGGAACTTGACTTTCTGTTAGGCTTCACCTCCTAAAGGTTCCCCCACCTTGGGGTGGTGCTCATCTAAAGCATAGCTGTTAACAGCATGTACTTATGATTTTTCCTTTTTATGTCTTGATACTCATTTCTTCTATTACTGAAAATTATTATACAGATATACTGCAGTGTTTTTAACACACTCACTCATTGAAAGATGAGTTGCTTCCTAGTAATTATAAATAAGGTTGATATGAACATTCATGTGCAGGTGTTTGTGTGAACACATTTTTTCACGTAATTTGGGTCAATAACAAGGGGCACAGTTGCTGGACTTTATGGTATGCTTAACTTTAAAAGAAACTGAAAATTATGTTCCAAAACAGCTGTACCACTTTGCATTATCCCAGAAATGAATCCTCCATAGGCTCCTAGGGCAGAGAAGCTCAGCCAGTTGGTCCCAGCACCTGGAAGGAAGCTCCCCACCTCCATCCCAGGCTCCTAGGGCAGAGAAGCTCAGCTGGTCCCAGCACCCAGAAGAAAGCTCCCCACCTCCATCCCAGGCTTCTAGGGCACAGAAGCTCAGCCAGTCCCAACACCCAGAAGGAAGCTCCCCCGCTGCCATCCCAGGCTCCTAGGGCAGAGAAGGTGAGCTGGTCCCAGAACCCAGAAGGAAGCACCCCCACTGCCATCCCAAGCTCCTAGGGCAGAGAAGGTGAGCCGTGTGGGCGCTGGAAGCACTCCCTCCCCATGGAAATGAGAAGACATGTAAACAAGTCTCAAGAACAGACTTCTAGATCACCTACAGCAACCTCAAAGGGAAACGAGATGGAACAATCTGATACTCAACCCCCTGGACTCTCTGAACTGGCAGCAAAAGAGGATCTGGGAGAAATGAAATCAGAAATAATTACTCAGATAACAGCAAAGATTTTGCTCATGGTGCAAGACATGAATAATAAATCTAGAGAGGACACAGATAAAAAAATAGAGGATCTGAGGAACATGATGGAATCCCAACATAGGAAACAA
>NW_004624744.1:4862038-4874996 GCF_000247695.1 Heterocephalus glaber | reverse complement strand
TGAAGGGAGGGCAAGGGAAGGGGAAAAAAGTAAGAACCAAGATACTCATGTAAAGGTACAAGATCCCAATGATGAATGTAACTGTATTTTATACCGAAAATGTACCAATAAACGTAATGGGAAAAAAAAAAGAAATGAATCCTCCCCATCGTTACCAATAATTTGTATTGTTAATGTTCTAGATTTTAGTTATTCTAATAGATGTGCAGTGGTGTTTCACTGTGTTAGTTTGTACTTCTCTAATAGCATATGATGCTGAGCACTTTTTTGTATGTTAAACTTTAGAAAGATAAATAAATTCAGTGAATTTTCAGGACACAAAGTAACATATAAAAATCGGTGGGATTTTTATACACAAATAATGATCTAAATGAAAAAGGAATTAAGAAAACAACCCCATTTACAATAACAGTAAAAAAAGTTAAAAGGCCTAGTAAAAATTTAAATGCATGGGTGAAAAATCAGTGCACTGAAGGGTATAAAGCATTGATAAAAATGAATTTAAAAAATACAAATAAATATGATATCACATGCTCACAGATGAGAATTAATGTTATTATAATGCCTTTCCAACTCAAAGCAGTATACAGATTTGTTATCTTTTTTTTTTTTGGTACTGAGGATTGAACTCGGGACCTTGCACTTTTTTGAGGCAGGCGCCAGAACCACCGAGCTAAATCCCCAGCCCCAGTATATAGATTTAATGTAATCCTTACCAAAATATCAAGGACACTCTTCAGAGAAATAGAAAAAATAATGGTAAAATTAATAAGGAACTATAGAAGATTCAAAATACCCAAAACAGTTCTGAGAGAGAAAAACATCAGGTTTCCTGATTTAAAATTATGCTACAAATATATGGTAGCTTAAACACTATGTTGCTTGCATAAAACCAGGCACACATCTAATGGAACATAATAGAATTCAGAGGTAAGTCCAAACATATATGGTCAACTAATTGTTGACAAAGGCACCAAAGGCACGCAATGGGGAAAATAATGGTCTCTTTAGTAACTGATGCTGGGATAATTAATTTTCCAGATGCAAAAGACTTGCAAGATATCACTTCCATTTTGAATAAAAAAGTCAAATATACATGGATAAAGAACAATACAGCAGTCATTAGGGGCAGAGGTGAGAAGGAGAAATGGGGAGATATAAGTCAGAGGACATAGAGGAGCAGAAAGAGCCAATCTAGAGATCTAATGTGCAATTTGAGGATGATAGTTAATAAAGTTGTACTGTATTTGAGATTCATGCTAAATGAATGGATTTTAGTTGTTCCTGCCACAAAACCCCAAACCAAAAAAGGTTAAGTATGTGAGATGATATTGTCTATATGTATCAGATAACATGCTGCATATCACTAATATGCAATAAAAATAACATGCGGAAATATAATGCTTATTTTGAGAACTTCCATTTAGCTCTTTTTTTTCTAAGTTGCTTAGCCATTTTCAGTTGTCTCTTATTATTGATCACCATAGTGCTTCCATCCTTTATTTATCTGTCATGTAACTATATCTAATGAACCAGAATTTATAGGGTTTAAGAAAGTAAATCTGGTGTTTCTTGTTTCTGCTGAATGTAAACAACTTGTCATTGTAGGCAATCTTTCTGTGAAAGCTCAGTCTTCACATGTAGTAACGTGGCTAACATTGTAGATCATTTGTCTGAGAAATTATATCTGTTTCTTCCTAGAGCCAGAATGGACCATGAAGCTGGAATTACTACACTCTTGCAAGAGTCTTTCTCTATAGCAAGAGTGTTTCTCCTTCTCATCAGTGACCACCCTTAACATAAAACTCCCTTCCTTTCTGCCCATGACTTATATCTTAAATATCCAATTACTTATCCTCCCTTTTCTTGTAATTTGGAGATCCTTGGAGATCTAGGTAATCATTTACAAGACCAGCAATGCAAAAAAAGTTGTTACTCAGCATATGTGCAACAACAGGACTTTTCAGAGAGTGAAGACTACCATGGCATACAAAACTTGAAGATTTTTTTTTCCACTTTGTCATATGTGTACTTTTTTGGGGGGGAGGTTAAGGCAGGGTCTCCCTTTGTAGTTCAGGGTGGCCCTGAACTCATTATTAGCCCAGGCTGGCCTTGAACTCATGGCAATCCTCCTGCCTCAGCCTTCCAGTGCCAGGATTACAGACGTGTACCACCATGCCTGCCTCAGCATATGTGTACTTTTTTTTTTTTTTGTACCAGGGATCAAACTCGGGACCTTCCACTTGTGAGTCAGGCAGTGGCACCACTGAGCTAAATCCCTGGCCCATTGGCATATGTGTACTTTTAAGATGTGATGTTTGACACTATAGAACAAAGACTGCTAGATATTTCTTCTTTAATGGTTCTGTTTCAATTTAGAAAAGTTTCTATCAGAGTCAATGTCTAGGCCCTTTTTAACATACAAATCTCTCATGGCAAAGCTATTCTAATATTAATAACACTTTACACTATACAACTTTATTCACATACATTGTTAAAAGACTGTTTGCCTCAAATTCTTGTCCTTTTTCCACTGAAAGTTAGGTTTATGTTCCCACATTTTAATAAAATAGAAATTATGTTTGATTATTAAATGCTGTATATTAATAGGATTCATATTAATAACTATAATTTTATATGCCTAATATAAACTATGAACAAGAAATGTCTATTATTTTTAACTCTACAAAAATCCTGAAGGTCAGTACTTCTTTTCTAGAGAAAAAGAAATCAATGAGATGTTAAAATGCTTTGTATAGTGTTACACTTCAATTTCAATTGTATATTCAAATCAGATATTGGTTCTCAAAGAATGGAGAACTTCAATTATTTCAGGGGAAAGTAAATGTTTATCACAGATCAATATCTCTCTAGAAGGTTAGATTCAGTCTTAAGGTCATTATCTTTTCAATTAAAGTTTTGAAGACAAATCTTTTCATTTTTCTTCAAGATCTTCATGAAAATGAAAAGTTTAGGATTAATCCTTATTATTAACTAATTATAATAGCGTGTGTGACACTTGAAAAAATTTAACTTTGAGATCATAAAGCCATTAGTTAATGAGCTTTGTCTATAGATAGGAAAGATGATAAAATAAGTTCATTAACTATAGACTTAAATTTCAAAAAAATGTAAAATACATGTAAAGAAGACTGCACAGGGCGACCCTTTTTAGTGGCATTATCTGTAAAGATTGCTGATTGAGTGATCTCCCTTAGGTGACAGGACTAATGTTAAATATGTTGGCATTGCTTCAGAACATTTTTTCTTCAACATATTGTAATGAAGGAATGAAGTTAATTATGGAGATATATATTCAGTGTACTTCATATCAAAATGCACCTGCTTCATTATTGTAAAAAGATAATGTTAGTATTTCCTCAAAAAATGTATAGATGCTATACAATATTTGTGCGACAAATTCAGGTAAAAATCATCTATAAGAGTAGGTTCAACTTCTTTGGCTCAGTTTAAAATAAAAATGTAAAGTGCCTCAGGGCAAACACAAACATAGAGTTAATCAATATGTATTTTATTAAGAGCTTATTATGTTCCTAGATCTTTGAGAAGACAGAATGAGATTCAGAAGAAATATTGTGTTAATTTATCCAGCTATTACGCATAAATCCTGAGTCTCAGTGGCTTTATTTATTTACTTACTTTCATTAGTACATGTTTGCAGTACGTAATGATTACATTCATTGTTGGATGTTTCTTTCTCACATAATGTTACAAAGGGGTATTTTTTACTGGTGTGCATTTCCTAGATTAGTATCTTAGGATTCCACCAAAATTGGTCTTTTTCATCTTTGTCATGAGCTACCCGGCCCCTTTGCTTCAAGCTAAAAGGACAAAGCACATAGAGGACCACCTGTGTAAGGGTGTTTTTTTTTTCCCCAGGGGAGTGATATTCTATTGGTTAGAACTCAGCCATGAATATTCCAAGCATACCAACCTAGGTCAGCAAAGGGGACACCCATTAATGATCTTGGCAGGGTTTCTTAACTGCTTGATGTGTAATTACTTCTTGCCTTCTTTATTAAACTGTGCTAATTTTGAGAAATAGAGGAATCCTAGCCTTGAAATTAAGACAACTTGAATTTGTGCACTAATTTTCTACTTTATATAAACTTAGGCAAGTCATTTAAACTTTATATACATCATTTCCTTGTCCATGAAATTATAGTCACATGTCTAAATATTAAGAACAATTCCAGTTCAGTAATTTGTTATATCTACAACATTTTTATATCTTGTAATACAAGGACTTAGGTATGTTACCCCAAACTGTATCTTTTTTTCCCCCAAGACAAGTTAGACTACAGTTCTCAACTTCCCTTGTAGTAACGTATCCCCAAATACAGTTATATTGTGTGTTAGAACTTCAACATATGACATGTTTTTAGATGGGAACACAATTTAGTTCACAGACGTTATTAACATTTAAACAATAGAAGATATACTGAGAGTTCAGGTCTCTGATTACTTTTAAAAAGGATCTGACCATGTTGGTCTTTTATTAGTACATTAAAAAGTGATTTTTTTTTTTGAAACAGGGTCTCACTATGTATCCCAGCCTGGCCTCAAACTCACAGTGATCCTCCTGCCTCAGCCTCCTGAGTGCTGGGATTACAGGCATGTGCCACCACACTCTGCTAAGGTTTATTTTTTTTAAGGGGCTTTTTTGTACCTGGAATCGAACTCAGGACCTCGCCCTTGAGAGATAGGCGGTGGCACCACTGAGCTAAATTTCTGGCCCTGGTCTTTAAAAAAAATTTCTTTTTTCCCACTTTTCTTAGGGCCAGGGATATAGCTCAGCAGTGCAGTGCCTGCCTGGCAAGCGCAAAGCCCTGAGTTTGAGTCCTAGTACCAAAAATTGTAATCTTTTATGAGTGGGGCCATCGCTCCTTTTTTGTGGCCATGTGCACATTAGTTCGTTCATGTTGGTTCCACTATATTATAACCCCTGGCCACATTCAACATTTAATTTTGTGATCTTTCACTATAAGTGATCAGAAGTAGAATTATACTGCCAAACTCCATTTTAATGAGATAGAACATGCATCCTCAGTGTCATAGGACGCTTAGGGATTCCATCTGAGAATCATGTTGTCTCTAACTGCATTTGACTCTTCCATGTCAGCCTTCCACATATTTCCTTCTTGAGCACCCTACTTTTGAAGTCTCAGATCATAAACACTGGGTCCATGTCCACCAGCCTTCACATCTTGGAGCTTCTCCAGGATTGGGTGAAGGAGGTAGCTCAATGATACATGTAGAAAAGTGACCAGATTAAAAGTTTCAGTATTTTGGTATAAACTCTGCCACCCTAAAGATGATCTATCCAGGTCACAGATTAGAATAAGTTTCCAAGGCAAGTAGCATGGGCTGCATATAGGCAAAAAGGTCACATTATTGTACTACTTTGTGTCTCAGTTTCTTCATATACAAAATGAGGATGATAGGAGTATCTTGCTAATATAGTTGTACAAGGATTAAAAGACCTGCTATTTGTAAATTGCCAAGAATAGTGCTTGTCACAGGGCAAGGACAAACATGTTTTATTAATTGGCAGCAATATCCTGGCAATTTTGAGAATGGGTTTTGGAGTTAATTCAGTTTTCATTAGTATAGTACCATGTACCTTCCACTTCCTAGTTACATGAATTATGTCAATTATTAAGGTCACAGATTCTTTATGTATAGAATAGGCAATACAGTATAGGCACATTATTAGAGTATGTTAGTATGCAAAGAGATAAAAATAGTGTAAAGATCCTACTACCGCACATGTACCATAACAAGTGCCTAATAAAAACAAGTAGAGGCCCCTTCCTTCAGCGCGCGGCGGCGCAGCACCCCGCAGAAGGTGCAGCAGGAGCGGCCACGGCTGATGCAGGCCATGCTGCGGGCCACGGCGTCCATCGTCCAGCCCCCGAAGAGCTCCTCGTAGGCCACGACAGCAGGGTGATCACCTCTTGTGGAGATAGAGGCAGAGGATCGCAGCTCTGTCTCCAACCCGGGCTGCACCTGTTTTAGATGCACAAGATTTTGTGACCTCATGGAGACACGGGAAAGAACACGCCTGCTGGCACCGGCTCTCTCCTCTGTTTACAGGACTCTTCCCTCTCCCTGAAGCAAGCAGCCTCAGGACTCACCAGTCATGACCATCAGCACATCTGTCACAACTCCACAGAAACCACCAGCTATTCTGACTTCTGCAGGAAACATGCCCTGAGACCATGAGACCACTCACTCATACCATCTAAGACAAGTCATTCCTCCAAGTTCACCAGCACCCTTGCCCAGGAAAGGAATGTAAGAGTCACCATTGAAGCTTTGTTACAGAGCAGCTGAACACCAGCCAATGTGGCATGGGTCACATATTGTCTTCATTTACAAGCGTTCACAGCTGGGAAGCTGAAACTATGAGCCTTGCTATTTTCAGCCTATACACATGTCCCTAAACTGCTGCTGAGACACTCTATCAGGATATTTCAAAGACTGTTGTTGGTCCCCCAAGGAGCAGCATCAAATCTCGCTGATGTTTTCAACATTTGATTATGTGAATGGGATGTATTTCCACCTTATTGATGGGGTCCAGTTTTTCCTCATTTTGCTTAATGAAGGGATGGCTGAATGTATGAATCTTACTCAAAAGCCTGAGGGCATGGAGCAGTGCTCCTTTATAAGCTGCTTCCAGCTAAAAAGCTGAAATAATTCCAGCAGGTAGTTCTTCTTAATGGCTGTCTCACAACAGAGAATGCACAACTAAAATTGGATTCTTATTCCTTTAGTTCTCTAAAACTTAAAGAATTTTCTATGCCTGCCTTACATTTAAGATTTGATTCCTTAGCCTGCTTCTATAATGAAACACTCTTCTAGTTTGCCTGAAGATGCTTGCTGACTTAAACCTCTATGCAGCTCTTCAGTCCCTTTTGACAGGCACCTGTATGCATCTATTCATATCCTTAAACTTTGACTTCAAAATGATAATTGGGACCAGTGTGGAGCAGCACATATCCTACAAATCTGTTCATGACACTCATTTGCCTTCAGCCCAGAAACATCCCAGGGATAAACCTAAAGAGCAGAGATTCCACTCCATTCTCTACCATCATTCCTAAGATTGCCAATATCCCTTGTAAATATAGTACTCTTCTCTCCAATTGTACATTTAAATAAGATATCAGTTAGGAGTCAGAAGCACAGGAGAATATCCCAGGATTCATTCTTTATAGCATAGGAAAGCCTTCAGGGTCTGCAAGTAGGTTCTTTTGCTCAATGTCTTTGCAAAAGCAGGAATTCTTACCCCTCCTTGGTTCTTAGCAATGCTGACACCACTCTGGGAGGATTTACATAGGAAGAAAAGGAAAGAGGACAGGGAATGGAAGATGGAGGGATGGTGAAAGAAGGAAGGGAGGATGACAGAGACAGGCAGACAAGGCCATTCTTTTCTCCCAGGTCACCCTCCATTGGTAGAGGCCTAACACAGCCTCTAGAGCAGTTCCTCAACCTGGCGCTCCTGATGTGCTTTGGGAGGGTGGGAGTAGGGCTGTCTTGCACACTGTAGAATGTTTGGCAGCATCCCTAGCTTCTACATACCAGATGCCAGCGACACTCATTGCCCCACCCTCAAGTTGTGACAATCAAAAACATCTTTAGATATTGCCAGATGAAACCGGGGGGACATACAGATCCTGAAGGCTTTTCTATTCTAGAAATGTTTCATATTTTATTTTCATACAACAATTGTCTTACAAAGTTATACAGCAATTCTCTTAATGTTATCACTTTGATGGCATTTAATTTATACAAGATGTAACTATTCTGCCATTTTTATCTACAAAATGGTGATTTTATATGGCCTGACGTAATAGAGCCCAACTGTCACTTTTGTAATTTTAAATTATTCCATAAAGATGCATATACTGGGTTTTTGGCAAGATTTTTTTACTTTTTAAAAATTCTAGCATCAACACTTTATTTATCAGGCTAAGATCCAATCTGTTCACATATTCTAATCTAACAAGTATGTTGAGTCATTTCTAGTCTACTTATGTTTCTCTTCATGTTTGTTCATCATACTGTATATATTTCCTGAAGAAACTGCATTGTCTTTGAGATTGTGACAGATTCTAGATGTGGCTTACTTGTGTTCTCAGTGCCACTTGTCATGAGTCTCCATCCTTGTATTTCTGGTGAATTTGTATTTAAATCTTAACATGTGTATGATCTTAAAAAAAACCACAAGTAGATATGTGAACTGGGTGATCAAAAGCAAAAAAGATTTTTGAAATTCTTCCATTGAAATGAATAGTCAGATTTTAAAAAGGAGTGGATACTCATTGTGTACACATAGTATGAGAAAAGGAATGAAATTGCTTAACGTCATATTATATCCACACTTTATTGTTTAAGTCAATTAAGATAAATTAAATAAAAGTGGATTCCTAAAGTATATAGCATTTATCTTGTGTAAAGTATCAATATAGTGTTTTAGGAATTTTAGCCAAGAAAAAATAAAAGCCATTATAAATATTTTCAAATGTTAGTGTTTACATTGACAATAAAATAAGAAAAGCCTTCTTTTGAGGATTTTTACATTCATTGCTGTGAGGCAAATATTGACCAAGATGCTTGTCAGTGTTCAATTCGAAGGATGATAATTTTTGCTAATTATTGAAATAAGCTGTGAAAATGTATGTTTAGGATTTTAAAAATTGACCAACATTTCATGGTAGTTGTCGATTGAAAATTGAATGAGGCAGGTTTTCCAGAAACAAATGTCATTTATTCCCTAACATTTAAAGACAGTTTGCCTTGTGTCCATAGATTTTGCTTATTGGAATTTTTGATATTTGCAGTGGATCAAAATCTGGCTACCCAGAAGAGTCACTTGGAGGATATTTAAAATAGAGGAGTCCACATAGGTTATCCATTGGAGTTTATGGCTCATGAAGAAGATTCAAGTCTTATCAAAACCATCCCAGATTGTCTTTTTGATCTTTGAATTTAAGAAATGCTCATCTTTTCACCTAACAGTTCTTTATATTAGACCTTAAAAAAGTGCTTGAATTTTTCAAAAATCATTGCAGAGATTTAGAAAAATATATTATCCAGTAATGTATACATAAATATTTCTGAATCATTTTAGATAGACTTTTATTCTGTTTTATATTGAAACAACTATAAACAATTGCAAAAATAAAAATTTTAAGAAGGCTTAGTTTTAAAAAAATTACTATAATAATATTAACTGAATATGCTAGGTTAAGAAATCTTTCTTTTGAAATCTATTTCCTCATTTTTTTCTTTTTTTTTTTTTAAAGCTGGAGTTCCTGCACTGCTGTATCAGCTCACAGTGCATTTGTAAAGCAGTATCCTAAAATATTCCTGCACAAAAAAATCAGATTACCTAAAATTTTCACACAGGAGCCAAAAAGGTAATAATGTTTTCTTCTGAAAGCTAAGTTGGCATGTGTGTACATCTGTGTGTGTGTGCTTAACTGTCTCGTGAGCTCACGTCTATGAGTGGAAGTAAAAACAGTAAATGTTTGGTCAGTTACCAGTACTCTGTGCTAGGGAGCAGTTAAGAAAACAGTGGTAGGCAAGGGAAGATTTATTTTCTCATTGAACAAAAATATTTACTTCTGAGGAGCATGTTTAAACTTTTCTCCACATAATTGTTCCTTTTGACTAATAAATGATAGTGTTTGTGGTGTAAATAAGGACTAAAAGGTAAAATAGATAATGTGAAATAGGAAGAAAAGGGGCAAAGGGGAAGGGGAAGTGGGAGGGGTAGTGGAAAGGAAAGAAGGGAATGGAATTAATATGAGAAAATGGAAAAATGGAAACAAAGTCTTTGTAAATAGGGAGGGATGGAGGGGTTGAAGGGAGTGCAGGGGAAGGGTGAAAAATAAGAACCAAGAGAGATTATGTAAAGGTGCAAATTTCCAATGATGAATGTCATTATATTGTATACTTAAAATGTACCAGTAATTAGAATGAATAATCGATAATACAAAATAGGAAGAAAAGGTCCAAAGGGGCAGGGGTAGTGGGAGGGGCAGGGGAAAGGAAAGAAGGGAAAGGAAAAATGCTGAGAAATGGAAAAAATGGAAATAAAGTCTTTGTAAATAGGGAAGGGTGGAGGGGGTGAAAGGAGGGCTAGGAATGGGGAAAAAATAAGAACCAAGATGCATCATGTAAAGGTACAATTCCCAATGAGAAACGTAAATGGTACCTAAAACGTAAATGGTACCTAAAATGTACCAATAGAAAAATTTAAGAAAAAAATGATAGTTTGTCAAAGAATTTAAATTACCTTCTATGGCATTTCATGTGGAACTTTCCCATAGATATGATTAGGGTGTTAGTGAGTGGGGGATATAAGGAGGCATATTTTGTGTCAATGAATGAATGCCAGTCACAGGGTGACTGAGAGGATTTGAGAAGTCCATTTGCCCAGGCCTCTGCTTCTAGGTGAGCCTGTATTTTGTGTTATTTAATGACAGAATGGTACTACTGAGTGTTGCAGGAAGTGTAACTGCCTTCCCTGGGAAGAGTGAGGATGGACTGCCAGGTCACATGGTAATGCAGCCCCTGTCAAATTATCCCTTGCCCCAGTGGAATTTACATAAGAAGGGCACCAGATAAAAGAAAGCACCCTATCTCCTTAGAAAAACATTTCTGTGCTATTTACCTGCATCTCTTATAGTGGGAATACAAACCCCCACTCCTACTACTTCAGTATAAATGATCTGTCCACATCCCCACCGCCCACTGCCTCATCCTCTAATTGTACCCTGTCTAATTTCTATTATTGTGTCCATAAGATTACATTTCACATGTGCATACTTCTACATTCGTATTTCTGATACTTAGCAGATGGCCTGACACATAATTGGGATTAATAAATGTCTGTTACTCTATGGGAAATGATTTACTAACTGTAAAAGGATTTGTTAGAAACATCTTAATTTATTTATATCAACACCATAAAGATAAAAACTAAAACAAAATTATTGTAACAAATACATTCTCAGGATTTGGAGGATATCAGCATGAGAGACATCAACTTGTTTCATTATGCTAAACCTTTCTTTTATTTATAGCTGTAGGGTAGTATTACGTAGAATTTATCATGCTAGTTAACTGGGAAAAGTCTCTGGGAGATGGACTTGCTCTGTCTTTTCAAGAACAATTCTATTAAATTAATAGTAATAAAAAAAACCTGGTGAAAAGCAGAGATTCTAATAGAACATTTTTCAAGACCTTAACTATCTAGATCAAACTGTTTGCCTGCACAGTAAGACTGCCTGGAACAATCATACAGAGTTTATATTGTGATTTATCAAATTAACATCACTCTATGAGAATATCTAATACTAATATTTTCTACTACTTAATTTGAAGTATTCTCAATTCCTATTCTACACTTGTTATTTGGAAGAACTGTAAATTTAGCTGTCTATGGAGTAAAGGACAAGAAGTATTTATTGTACTGGAAATGTCCACCTTGTCCTTGTTTCTTTGTTAAGCTGCCCGCACCGTTCCACTCCTTTAGTTAAGACTTTTTCATAAGGACCACAAGAAGACATGATATTGGCTATTAACACCCTTGGCATTCGAATGTTATCTTCATATTTTTAAGAAAAAAAGACTGACCCTAAGTTTCTATGAACAGCCACATTGTGGTCTGAGACAAAAATAAAGAATAGGTTACAAAATATACAACAATTAGGGAAATGCACGATATAACTGATTTGTTTGCTGAATGTGTGAAAGAATTCAATCAAATTAACTTAGGAAGCAAGGGAATTTTAAGAATCACATTTCTAAAATCTTTGGAAGTAAAGCTAGCTTCAGGACTAAATGATGAAATTAAGACTGAGTTTCCTCCATATGTCTGCCTCATCTTTGCTGGGTTGGTTTCATCTTTGCACTCCATGGGGTAGGTCTGGACAGATGAGATGCATCTGACTGTCTGGGTTCAGGTGAGGGGAGGGGTAATCTCTTAAATGCTCTGGGCAGAAGCTCACTGTAATCTCTTGCTAAATTGTATCCTACCCCTGGATTGTCACTGTGCACTGATTTGCCAGTAATTAATCCCATGCTCACCCACAGAAGGGGTAATACTGTTAACACTGAAAAAAAGATAGGAGAGAAAATAGATTCTTAGAAGAAAATAATTGTCCTGTTAACTGGAAAATGATGAATGGATGCACAAACCTTAAAAATTTCTTGAAGACACACCAATCTAAAGAAAGTTGAACAAAAATTCGAAATTAAGAATGGAAGAAAAATTCAGAAGTACTTTGAAGTATATATACAATGAGAAATTGTGCAAAACAATTCTTTGACTATAGTACAAAAGAATAAATATCAGAAGTAGAAACAAAAATTGCTCATCATTTAGAAGTAAAACAATAGCAATGACCCAAATCGCTAAATATTCCCTAAATAACTGTTAAGTTTAAGAAAAATTTAAAATTGCTTAGTTTTTCTATATAAACCCAAAGCAAAGACAACAAAAGCAAAAGTAGACAAACCCCCCCAAAAAACAAAAAAAAAACCCCCAAACACCAAAAAGCCCTTTTGCAAAGCCAAGAAAAAAACTCAAGAGAATAAAGAGACAACTAATAAATTTGGAGAAAATATATGCAAGTCATATATCTGAATCAAGGTTTTTATATCTCAAATATATAAGGAATTCAACTCAGCAGCAAGAAAACAACTTGATTAAAAATAAGCAAAAATATGAATAGACAACCTTCAAAAGGCATACAAATGAATTTGATATCATTTAGCATATGCCTTGTGGTAACGGTAAAATGATACTTTTACCTGTAAATGTGCAATAATGTGGTGATAAAAAATACAAAATGTAAGTTTATATTTTCAGTTAGAAAAATATGTACTCTAAAGAACTAATAAATTAACTAAATTAAAATAA
>NW_004624744.1:4836432-4851810 GCF_000247695.1 Heterocephalus glaber | reverse complement strand
TGAAAGGAATTGTTTGTCCTATTTCTCTCTCAGTGAGTCTGTCATTGGTGTAGAGGAAAGCTATTGATTTTTGTGTGTTGACCTTGTAACCAGCTACTAATAAAATAAACAGTAAAAGTAAAACAAATGATATACCAGGAGATAAAGAAGACAATGGTAGTACATAACCAATATATCGTAGTAATATCTACTAATGTTAATGACCTCAACTCTCCAATCAAAAGACACAGATTGGCAGTTTGGATCAAAAGAACAGAATCCAATGATCTGTTGCATTCAAGAAATTAATCTAATCCAAAAAGATGCTCATAGACTTAAAATTAATGGATGGAAAATAACAGTTCATACACCAGGACCCCAAAACCAAGCATGGGTAGCAATTCTAATATCAGACATGGTAAGCTTCAAGTTAAAACAGGTTAGAAGAAACAAAGATGGTCACTATATACTAAAGAAGCAATCCAAGAAGAAGAGATAACATTGATAAACATATGTGCACTGAATACTAGAGCACCTACCTTCATAAAATATATGGCTAAAATCAAAAGATCAAATAAATATTAACATAGTAGGGGATTTTAACACCCCATTTTCTCAAAGAGATAGATGAACTAAAAGAAAAGAAATTTCAGAGCTGACCACACCATTGAACGTATGGACTTAATAGATACATACCGAGTATTCTACCCATCTACAACACAGTGTACATTCTTTTCAGTAGCTTATGGTAATTTTTCCAAAATAGATCATATACTATTCTACAAAGCTTGCTTAAATAAATATAAAAGTACTGAAATTATCCCATGCATACTATCCCACCACTGTGGAATGAAAATAGAAATCAATGATGGAAGAAAATTTGGAAAAGGAAAATCTCCTGGAAAATTAACAATATTCCTAAACAACCAATAAGTCAAAGAAGAAATCAAATAAATTAAAATTTTCTGGTAGTTAATGACTGTACAACTAAACGAAACCTTTGGGAAACTTTGAAAGCAGTTGCAAGAGAACATTCTTTGCAATTATAGTGCACATTAAGAAAACAGAGCAAGCCCGCAAAAATAACCTTGTGAGAAATCTTAAGATATTTGAGAAACAAAAACAAACTAGCCCCAAACTGAAACTAAGGCTAGAAATTATAAAGACGAGAGCAGAAGTTAATAAAATGGAGACTAAAAAAATCTATAAAATGAATCAACAAAGGTTGGAGCTGTTTCTTTCAAAAGAATAAATAAAATAGAAAAGCCCTTCACAAGACTCATCGAAAGAGAGAAAAGATGCACATCAATGAAATTAGAAATGACAAAGTTGAAATCACAGAAGATAGTTGAAATCCAGAAGATAGTAACTACTTTGAAAAATTTTATTCCAACAAATTAGTAAATTTTGAAGAACAGATAGATTCCTAGACACATACAAACTACCAAAACCAATTCAAGAAGACATAAATATACTTAACAATCCAATCACAAGCAGTGAAATAGACTCAGTAATAAAGAATCTACCAACTGTAAAAAGCCCAGGATCTGATGGATTTATGGCTGATTTCTACAAAACTTTTAAGGATATCATATCATCAATCCTCCTCAAGCCATTCAAAGAAATTGAAAGGGATGCTGTGTTCCCAAACTCATTTATGGAAGCCACTATCACTCTGACCCCCAAACCAGATAAAGACCCAACTGAAAAAGAGAACTATAGGTCAATCTCTTTAACGAACATAGATGCAAAAATACTCAACAAGATATTAGCAAATAGAATTCAGTAAATTATGAAAAAGTTGATACACCATAATCAAGTAGGTTTCATTCCAGAGATTCAAGGAAGGTTCAACATACATAAGTCCATAAATGTAATACATCACATAAACAGGAGCAAGGTGAAAAAACACATGATCATATCAATAGATGTAGAAAAGGGTTTTGACAAAATCCAACACCACTTCATGATAAAAACTCTGAAGAAAACAGTTATAGAAGGACATTATTTGAATACGATATATTTGAAAAGCTATCTATGACAAGCCAATAGCTAGCATCATACTAAATGGAGAAATACTAAAAGCATTACCTCTAAAATCAGGAACAAGGATGTCCACTATCACCTGTGCTATTCAACATAGTACTTGAAACATTAGAGCAATTAGAAAAGCAAAAGATATAAAAGGGATACATATAGGAAAAGAAGAACTCGAATGATCATTATTTGCAGATAACACAATATTCTACATGGAAGACTCAACAAACTCCAAGAAGCTCTTAGCATTAATAATCAATTTCAACAAAGTAGCAGGATACAAGATCAACACACAAAAATCATTAGCATTTATGTGTATCAACAATAAACAGAATGAGAAGGAAATTATGAAAATAATGCCATTCACAGTCACTTCAAGAAAAATAAAATACTTATGAATTAACCTAATCAAAGAAGTGAAAGACTTCTATAAAGAAGGGCATTGATAAGGACACCAGAAAATGGAAAGATGTCCCTTGCTTCTGGATAGGCAGAACTAATATTGTCAAAATTGTCATACCTCCAAAACTATTATACAGATGCAATGCAGTCCCAATCAAAATACCAATGGGATACTTTTTAGTTATAGGGAAAACAATCCTAAAATTCATATGGAATCAGAAGAGACCTCAAACAGCAAAATAATTTTGGGCAATAAGAGCAAAGCAGGTGGCATAGCAATACCAAACTTCAAGCTATACTGCATAGCCATAGTGATAAAAAAGTCATGGTAATGGAACAAAAAGAGATACATGGATCAGTGGAATGGAACTGAGGATACAGAAACCTGTCCAGACATATTCAACTATGTGATTTTTGACAAAGGGTCCAAAAGCATATGTTGGAGGGAAGGTAGCCTATTTAACAAAAGGTGCTGGGAAAAATGGTTATCTGGTATCTCTCTCCATATACTAAATTAAAATAGAAATGGATCAAAGATCTAAACATTAAAATAGAAACAGTAAATCCCCTGGAAGACAAAATAGGTAAAACACTTGAAGACATAGGAGTGGAAAGGGTTTTCTAAGCAGAACCTGAATCGCACAGAAAATAGCAAGAATCAACAAATGGTATTATATCTGACTAAAAAGCTTTCGTTCAGCAAAAGATTCAATCAATAAAGAGACAACCTATAGAATGGGAAAAAATATTTTCCAGCTACCCATTAGAAAGAGGAGTAATGTCTACAATTTATGAAGAATTAAAAAAAAATTAAACTTCCTAAAATTAAAGACCTGGTCCAGGAATGGGCTAGAGATATGAACAGACACTTCTCAGAGGAAGAGTTACAAATGGCTAACAAATATATGAAAAAATATTCAACATCTCTGGCCATTAGAGAAATGCAAATTAAAACAACTCCAAGATTCCATCTTACTCAGGAAATACTGGTCAGCTATGAAGAATGACAAATTTGAGGCATTTGTAGGAAAAGGAGTGCACCTGGAAAACATAATGTAGAGTGAAATAAGTCAGACACACAAGCTTGCATCTGTATGGTATCCCTCATTTGAGGGAGGCAACCAAATCAAATACTAGATGAATAGAAAGGAAGAAGGGAACATATTTTGCACAACAGGGAAATGGTACAAGGGAACAAAGAGAAGAATAAGGGTGAAGGGCAGGGGAAATAAGAGCAGTAAAGATATGCCATGTACAGGAACCTAGTAACCCTAATCGATGTATAAATATTATAAGCCATGACATGTACAATGACAAATAGTATCACAGGTATGAAGAAGATTATTGGGGAATCAGAGAAGAAGGAGGGAGGAAAGGAGGTTAAAAAAGCTGTAATATGTACATGTAACCACTTCCCAAGATGATTGTAAACTGCATTAATTACAAACACATACCAATAAAATAAAATGAAATAAACAAGAAAAAAAGAACTTAGGAAAATGATACTGTTCCCAGAAGAATCAAGAAAAATTAAATACTTTGGAACTAACCTAACCAAGGAAGTGAAAGACCTCTACAGCGAAAATTATATCACTCTGAAATAGAAGATCGAAGAGGACATTAGAAAATGAAAAGACATCTCATGTTCCTTTATAGGCAGAACCAATATAGTCAAAATAACTATACTTTCTGAAGTGATATATAAATTTAACACAATTCCAAATAGTATTCCTCACAAGCCTAGAGAAAACAATTCCAAAATTCATATGACACCAAGGAGAGACCTGGGATGGCACAGGCAATTCTGGGTAACAGTAGCAAAGAAGAAAGCATCACAATCCCAGATTTGAAGTTACATTACAAATCTACAGTGTAAAAACAGCATGGTACTGGCACAAAGCAGAAATATGGATCAATGGAACAGAATAGAGGAAGCAGAAACAACCCAGACACATTCAGCTATTTGATCTTTGACCAAAAGGCCCAAGAATATACATTGGTGGAAAGATAGCCTCTTTAATAAATGGTGCTGGGAAAACTGGATACCCACATGCAGAAGATTGAGTCTAGACTCATACAGCTCACATTGTGCTAAACTAAAATGAAGATGTTAAATGTTAAATGTTAAAACACAAACACTTAATCTGCTGCAAGAGAAAATAGTTAGAATTCCTGAAGACACAGGTGTAGGCAAGGACTTTCTGAGCAGAACCACAATGGCACAAGAAATAATACTGAGAATCAACAAATGGGGTCACATCAAATTAAGTTTCTGCATATCAAAGATATTATGGTTTATATGTAGATGTCCTCTCAAAGCTTCATGTCCTTATAGGTAGGGCTTCTGGGAGGTGACTGGATCATGAGTGAGTAATACTAGACCCTGAGTGTGTGACACTGGAACTACATTAGTCCACTGCTTGTTTTAGCATGGTTTTGGGTGTGGATGATGGATTTACTGAAGAGGGAAGACCACACTGAGTGTGAGTGGCACTAACCAATAGCCCTGTAACCTGGATGGAATAAAAAAGGGAAAGAAGGAAGGCAGGCTCAATGCTTCATGCCTGCCTTGGTATGGGCTCTTTCTCCTCTGCCAGCCTCTCTGCCAAACACCCCACCTTAGAGCCAGATGACATTGGCCTGAAACTACCAACAATGAGGTAACATAAACCTTTTCTCCTTTAACTTGTGGGTGTTGGGTGTTTTATACTAGTGAGAAAGTAACTATGACAAAAGGAAGCAACTAACAGAGTTAAGGGACAAACTACAAAATGGGAAAAATGTTTTCTAGCTATTCCTTAGACAGAGCATCAACATCTATAAGGAACTCAAAAAATTAGACATCTCTCAAATAAAAGATCCAAAGAAAATATGGGCATCCAGAATGAATAGACATTTCTCAGAAGAAAAAGTGCTGATAGCTAATAAGTACATGAAAAAATGTTTCAGATCACTTGTCATTAGAGAAATGTAAATTAAAACAAAATTAAGATACCATATTACTACAGAAAAATGGCTATTGTCAAAAAATCAGATACTAACAAATGCTGGGAAGTCTGCTGGGAAAAAGAAACACTTCTACATTGTTGGTGGGAATGTAAGTTGGTACAATCACTATGGAGATCAGGATGGAAATGCCTTAAAAAACCAAAAATAGAAATTCCATTTGACCCACATATTCCCCCTCTAGGAATTGTCCAAAATTAAAGTCATTATATTATTTGGATACATGCATACTCACATTTATAGTGGCAAAATTTAAAGTAGCTAAATCTTGGATACAGTCTGGATGACCATCAACTGATGAATGGATAAAGGAGATGTAGTGTTTATACACACTAGTGTACTACTCTGCCATAAAGAAGGATAAACTTGAGGCACATGTAGGTAAATGGATACACTTTGAGACCGTAATCTTTGAGACAATAATCAAATCCAGAAGTTTAAGTATCACATAATTTCTTACATGAGAAACCCAAAATATAAATAAAGAAGAAAATAAAGGATAGATAATTGGAAGTAGGGAGACGTTTTTCAAGGGGGAAGTAGAACAAGAGTAGAGGGGTAAGGAAGGAAGGAGAAAAGGATTTTTAAAAAAGAGAATTAAAGAAAAGAGTGGAAATAGAGCTTTTTCCAATAGGAGGGAATCAAGAGTTGGAGGGAGTAAGGAGGGATGGAAGGGAAGGGGCAGAAAAGAATTAACATGTGTTATATTAAGATGTGTTATGTTGTGTTATATTTACCTTCATGATAAATATTAATTATTATGTACTGAAAACATGTTAATAAAATACATAATTAATATAAAAATAAAAACAACACTCTTCCCCAATTTTGAGATTAATAGAAATGTGTCTTTTACTCTATTAATTTTTTTTAAAAATTTGAACATTCATTGTAGTTTTTGAGCACACATGTTTCACATCTGTGTATTCAACCAACCTCAGATCAAAAATACTCGGAAAATTGTGTCTGTACTGAACATATATACAGGCATTTTCTTCTAATTAGTTCTTCAGTAATGCAGTTAACAATGATTTACATATTATTTACATTCTATTATGTATTATGGATAATTTACAGATATTTTAAAGAGTACAAAAGGCTATGTGTAGGTTATAGGGAAATACTACATCATCTTATATAAGGGACTTGAGCACTGTAGATTTTGATATCACTTCCCCATACCAAGGGACAACTATACTTGTTTTGTTAAATTTAGAAGAAAATCACATACTACACTTATTATGCACAACATGATAGTTCAAAATTACTTTGGTATTTTTTATTAGGACACACAGGCTAGATGGATGGTAAAGGACATTTTAATGAAGTCCAACCAGTACCTTCCATCCTTTTATCTTTAAAAATTCCATTTTAATTAGGCACAGGATTGGATAGGAAAAGAGAGGCAGAGTAATTTTCTATATGTATAAAGAGTTTCTGGGTTTACTTACTATCTCGGTAATGGTAATATTTTGTAAAATAATTTTCTCTTAGTTTATGTTGTGCAACTTTCTATTGAATAATTTGTCTAAGGAAGAGCAAAAGATACTGCTATGTAAGTGACTTCTGATGCCAAAGGCAGCCTGACCAGAGCAGATCTGTTGGGGTTCTTTCTCATGGGTCCAGAAGTCTGAGTGCTCAGTTGGCCAAATTACTGTCCTTCCAAAAGCTGTCAAAATATGTTTTGTGCAAAGAATTGATGCTTAAACATGACTTTTGATATTAAAGAGTCTAGGTTACCCCAGTTGCTTGAATTGAAGCTCAGATTTTTACTTCTAAGTGTAAAGGCAGTAAACATGTAGCTTTTTTTTGATGCCAGGGATCAAACTTGGGACCTTGTGGTTGCGAGGCCAGCCCGGAACCACTGAGATAAATCCCCGGCCCAGTAAACATGTAGCTTTGACCTGAGTTAAAATGGAGAACTTCTTTATAATATATATTTATTTTACCCCAAATATTTTGACATAATCACTTGATATGATATATATACAGGCTAAATGGACTGTAAATTCTCTGTAAAAGTGAGTTCAGAGAATGTTTGAAAATAAAGATGAGTATTTGGAGATGAAGCAATAGAAAACTTAAAGCAAATAGACTGATTTTCTAAAAATCTCTCTGAAATTTTTTTTGTGAGCTTGTGTTTTGAAACTCAATTTCTTCCCCTAGCATTGTTGAAATTATCTATGTGATAAAACTATATTTAAGGAGTGCTTATTTCATGCTATCTTATATCTAGCCTTGGTATAATTGATAAATTTTTAAACCATAGGCTTTTATATATGTAACATTAGAATAAATGAAAATATATTGTTGTGATTATAAAATCCATATTTTCTCAGATGTTCTAAGGTCTACAAATGAGATGCTCCTTGTTTTTATTATTTAAAAAGCTGGAAATAAAGTAATTCTGTTTACCTAGTTTATTCTAAAAAGAAAAATTAAAATTGCACCATCTGGAAAGAAACATTATGATAATGCCTTATCATGTATTTATTCATTCAAACAATATATACTGCAGAGCAACTCTGTGCTAAGTGCAACTCAAGTGGAGTCCTGATGCTCAGATCTCAGTGGAAATGCCAGGCTCTGGTAAGAGTGCTAAGTGCAGTGTGGTAGGTGCCAGAGGGGACTAGGGAGGGTGTGTGTGCTGAGATGCTGCACTGGGGCAGATTGTGTGCTAGGCCAGGGAAGGCTTCCTCGAGCAAGGGATGTTTGTTTCAGGAAAAGTAAAAATTGTCCTCAAGAAAGGAAAGAGCATCTGAGGTAATATGATAGTTTTCACATTGAGAGTGCTTACATTGTTGATTACCCAAATGTAGGAAAAACCATCTTAGCTGATATTCTAATTGTTTAATTTGATAAATTTTGTAGTTATTATGAGGAATTTGTTGGGAAAAAACTCCTTCAAAACCTATAGATCAATTCTCCCATGGATATTAAGATGGATATGGTGGCTGTGAGTACTGAGGAGACCAAGTGATGGAAGGAAGGAAAAGAGGGAAGAAGAAAGGGAAAGAAAAAAGGAAAGGCAAAGGAGAAATAAAGAGCTGTTAGGCTAGCTCATGAGAGCAACACCTGGATCTTTTAGGAAATTGTATGAGGGGAAAAGTGGAAAGTTGGTAGAAATCTAATTGCCTCAGCCACTCTCTGGTCTTGCCACTGTGGCCAAAATTAAACCCTTTACTATGGAGTAGTAATGAAACCCCTGATATCCTAGAGGATTATTGAAGTGAAGAGATGGCAGTTTGTAGAAATGTTCTACATGCATGAGATTTCTTTAAGTGGGCTCTTGTAAGAAAGTTTCAAGTCTGAGTCTAAGAAAATGCCATTGTAATTGTAACTGAGGAAGTAGATTATACTAAAGAAAAGTTATTTTATTACGCTTTCTTCTTTTGGTAAGAAGCATCTGGGGGTAGGCACTAACAAAAATAGACTTTTTCTACCTTCCAGAGGCATTCCAAGTTGGAGTTGGGGAGAAATCTGTCAGTGAGGGAGTGCAGAGGAAAAAAGAGACATGAAAGAATTTAGAGAAGTCAGGAAATAATTGAAGGAAGGCAAGTACTAAGTAGGAAGAAACCATAAGTGCTGGGATAGGGGTGAAGATAGTTAAGAAAAGAAAAATGGAGCAGTGGTTAAACTGGATTGTCAGATTGATTGGCTTGAGAGGCATACAGGTAATTAGTGAAGCACACTTCTGGGTGTGTCTGGGTGGGTCATGGAAATTTGACTTTGGGTACTATATTTAGTCCCTGGCCTCTGCCTCTCTGGCCCTTGTCCTCTACTCTGCTTACTCAGCTGGCCTTCCACCATGACATTTCTGCTTGGAAGTCAGTGTGGTATGAACTGAATCCTCTGGAACCATGAGCCAAATAAACTTCTCCTTTAAGTTGTAAGTGTCAGATATTGTGCCCCAGAAATGAAAAACTAATAAACACATATTAATGAATTTCAAGTATGATGTGTCATAGATGCAGTATTTCTTTAGGATATCTCCAGTTTGATAAACTATTACAATTACAAGTGCTCTGAATGGTTGCTTTAGGGTTTTTGTTGTTGGTAAGGGAATAAAAAAATTGGTTTCACTTCTGAATAAACAATTCTGGAACAAAGAAGAAGCACAATAGCAGAGGGCATAACAGGATGTGATCTCCTGGGGGAATTTCTGAAATCTTAGGTAGATCGTTGCACTTCTGTGGATTTTCATGGGCTCTTAATCTAGATCATAAAGGGCCAGTTGATATTAGGTAACAATGTCATCACATAGAGTTCTTGGCCAGCATTCCAACAGTGGATGAATATGACACCATTAGTGAAGACATAGGTAGTGAACATGGTGAAATTATGATTTCAGCTGAAGACATAATGTAAATACTTATGGGTTGTTTTATAAATGCCATTCATCAAAGACTATGCAGTTAAGGAGGAAAAGGCCATCTTTGATTCAAAGGGAGTCAGTTCCATGGCTCAAAATGGTATAGCTGAAAGTTTGTAGCGTCTTTCATGTTATCTACTATCAGTGTCAGGGAATATGCCTTCTTATGTTCCTAAAAGGGTCCTCAAAGTCCCCCAAATCAGTCTCCACCCCCATTCCTTACTTAGATTAGCCTTATAGGGCTAAGATGTACTTAAAGAGGTCACTAAAAAGCAATGGATGGAAATTCTGAACATTCACAGGCCACACTTTCTCTGCATTTAATTATATTCCTCAGTAAATTGGGAGTTAAGTACCACTTGAGACAATACAGTTGAATGGCTAGGGAAATGGTGTATCTCTTTTTTTTTCAACAATTCTTAATCACAGGCAGAGAGTGTTAGCACTGAGGTGAGTTGTCCACAGATGTGGAAATGGGTTTGGAAAAGGAACTAGATGAAAACCATTGAGGTGAGTTTGTAAGAGCTTGATAAAAAGCTAATTTAGGAAGCTGAACAAAATCAAGGAGCAGTTAAAATTAGATAATGTAGATTTGTAATCATCCAGGTGTGTGACTAATTCAGCAATGTTCTGTGGGTGGAAAAAATAGAGTGGGTAAAGTGGAAAGATACAAATAATTTATACCCCAGAGCTGAGATAGTGAAGACAATGAACAATTTTTGCCTGAGTTAGTAGTTCAATAAATGTATTTGGAATTGAATTATGAATAGAAGAAGTTTATGTTATGAGTAAAGAAAGAACTTGCTATTTGATTATCATTTTAGAAGTATGTATTAATATACTGCTATATTAAAAGTTGCCTTGAGATACCCTAATTTTTTTGCCTACTTTAATTTTAATTTATCCTTTGGAGAAACAAATCTTTGGTAATCTTTTGTAAACAATTTGACTTTTCTTGCATATTCATATAGCTTGTTATGTGTTAGAGGTTTGGCAAAAGAATACATGTAAATACAACTGTTCATTTTTATCTGCACATTTTCTATTGCTTTTTGGAAATGAAAAGAGAAAACTGAGTTTGTTATAATAATTTAATAGAATCAGGTAAATATTGCTCACCTCGGTCTAATAAGAAAATATTCATTTTTATAAGAATCAACAACATTCCAATGTTAATTGTCAAGAGTTTATAATGTGATTCTCCCTTGACTCTTCAATTTTAACTTTAGCTGTATTTGGTCACATGTATGACAATGTCAACACTCTTGTCCAATACAAAACAAAGCCTACAATTCATCAACTTACTTCCAGGGGGTGGAAATTTGCCCATAGCTATTTCTTTTGTTTGGAAGAATCCTATAGCAAACATTTCAAGAAGGAGTGCTTAAATAACTTTGTTTCTAATTACTACTTAGAAAAATGTATGTAGATTTACTAAAAATGGGGGGTCTGTTTTAGTTACATTATCATTGCTGGAACAAAAATACCTGATACCCACAAGTTAAAGGAGGAAAGTTTTATTTTACCTCACAGTTTGTAGGTTTCAGTCCATGGTCAACTAGCATCAAGGCAGGGCAGTATAGCAGAGGATAAACAGTCCATGATAAAGCAGGCAGGAAGCAGTTCGATTTCCTTCTTCTTTCCCTTTTTATTCCATCCAGTCAATCACCCACATGCAGAACTATGCTAAACCAATCAGTGGACTGATCCAGTATCACACACCTGTGATCCAGTCACTCCCACCTATGGAGTACATGAGGCTTTGGGGGAGATCGAGGTATTAGCCATAACAAAGACTGAAGAAAGATTTGGAAGAATAAAAATTGTTGAGGTTTTAAGAACTATAACACAAGTACATTTGAAGGACAATGCCTTGTGACGGCCTCTGCACAGATCAGACCTGGGTTTGAGGAAAAAGCCCCGTCAGAATCCTCCAAGAAAGCTTTGTATTTCTTAATTTTTCACTCAAAGCATCACAAAAGGGTGTGGTCAAGGGTGGATGGGTTGGTATTTAAGATTAATAATGCTGATTGTTAAAATTTGTGTGTGACAGGGAGAAATCAGTAAGTGCAGTGCAGTTTGGTGCCATAACCTTGATTCATGCTTAAATGCAAAGAATTTTAGTGTCATTACTTTGCATGATCAAATTTCAACATAATCAAAAGAGGCTTTAAATAAAAAAACCTTAATACTACTGCAAGCTTTTAAAATACTTTTTTCATTTATAGTTGCTGAGGAATTAAGTTACTTGGTAATTTTTATAGAGTCAATATTGGTGAATAACAATAAAATGAATTCAACTTTTACAATAAATTTACAAAATAAAATGGTTAATGATGTTGTGTGAGAACATAGAACAACTAAAAGTTACAACTTGTTGAAAGTGTTATCTACTTCAGATAATTTGATATTACAAGTATAATTTAGTATAAATGTAAATTATGATAATTCCACTTCCAAGGATATCCTTTGAGGTACTTCACATATAAGCCTGGTTATAGAAAACAAACAAAAACCAAACATGAAAATGAATATCTAGCTGCTTGCAGACTACCAAAAAAGCAAAGCAAAACAAACAAAAATTACCACCACCAAAACTTTGTGGTACATAAATACATAATAAAACCTTGTACAGCAGTAAAATCAAATAGCTATAGTCATTAAATCTCATGAACATAAAAATGAAGAATATCAACAAAAAAGCTACAGAAACTGTAAGAATTATTCAATTTCCATAAAGTTTAAAATATTAAAAACTAAAATGATCTTTTTAAAGGAGTACATCTATCTTTTTAAAGCCTATCCTAAAATCAAGGCAATAATAGAAACAAAATTCAGGGTTAGCTTTCAAGTGAGTGCCATCTGTTGACAGGGATATTACTGTACAGTGCTGAACATGCTAGTAAAGTTCTATTTCTAAAATGATGGGTGGGTATATTAGTGTTGTTTTTGTTAGATTTTCCAACTTTCAGTTCATTAGGAACATTCTCTTTTGTTTCATAATCAGTAAAAGCAATGCTAAAACTTTAAAGTGTCAACATCAAAGGAGGGAACAGAACTATTTCTGTAATTACTGACTCTATATGGTAACAATCCAGCTCCATAAATAATTTCATACATCTCTATCATTTACCTTGAGTAAAAATTAATCCACAAATAATTATATGTGGCAATACCAAAAAAGCATTAGGTTAATTAAAGCTATTCAATTTTTGTACAGTGTCTATTTGACAGGGTAAAATATTTTTGAACAACATTTTAGAATCTTTAGAAGTTTATTTCCAGGAAAACTCTTAGTACCTTCTTTCTGGGATATCCTTTATGTAAGTCTTTTGCATCTTATATGTCTCTGTCTCTCTCTTTGAGATACTGTTTATTTCTGCAATTTCCTTACCTTATAAATGAGAGATGATGTTTTCTACTTCACATGGTAAATGAGAAAACATGTATGTAACACTCAGCAGAATAGTACATTTAAGGATTCAATAAATGTTAGATGTTAATGTGATAATTTATTATTGCAACTTTGTGTACTATCTTATATTTAACTTTATTTTAAAATCTTTTCATGTGCATCAATAACTCAATCTAGTATACTAAATCTATGGTCATTTGAGGTTTTTTTAAAAAATCATTTTTCCACTACCCTTATATTTTTCTTAAAAATAAACAACATTTACTGGATTCTTTTCCCTTAAATTTTCAGTGCTTATTAATAAGAAGATTTGTTAATCTGAAAATGAATAGGAAATGGTCATTCTTTCATTCATACATCTCTTGGGTACTTCAATCTGTAACACACCATACATAGCACAAGAATAAAGGATAGTGGCCACCATCAAATGTTCATAGGTTACCAATGGGAAACAAAAAGTTTAAAAAATCACACCAAAAAACAAGTGTTTTTAGTGTAAAGAGAAGGGTATTAGTCATTGACTTGAAAAATTCCCTAAATTACGTAAATCTAATATATTATGAAAGATATTCCTATTGCTTAAGATAGTTATAATGCATATAACCAAGTTCTTACACTGAAAATATTTTATATATTCTAATTTATAAACTAGTGTGATGAACATAACAGCACTATGGCATTGAAAAATGATATATTATTAAAATGCCAAATTATTTCAGAACAATGAATTTCTCCTGTTGGCAATAAAGTAAAAATTTCTATAAATAATTTCTGTGCAGTATGCAATATCATAAAATGCTATGTTTCTTTGTTCAGAAAACCTAGTGAAGCTACAGAAGGAAGTCAATACCGACTTGAAGATTCTCACAACATAGCTGTTCATGTTAAAAAAGCACATAGTGGCTATGCTTTATATGGACAAAAAGGATCCACAGAAACTTTTGAAGAATTTCTTCATATTGTAAAGAAATTGTAAGTATTTTTAATGTGTTACTACTTGTATTTCAATAATTCTTTATAATAGCTTTAAAAATGTTAGTTATTTGCAGACAAGTGCTATATAGCTTTTGATGTGCTGTAATAGTAATGCAGTGGTGGCGAACTTATGGCACACACGCCACAGCTGACTGTTATCTTTGAGAGCTTTAAAAGTTTTGCCATCACAGTACTAGTGGTTGATCCTGGAAAACCTGGGAACTTTGTTCCAGGATGAATATAGTTTTAATGAATTTAATCTTTATGGAATGTCTTGAATATATTGCTAAACTTATGGCTCATCATTTTCAGTTGTAAGCAGATATGTGTCATACACTGATGTTATTAAATCAAATTATGCTTGATATTTCATTGGCTTTTGGCTACTGAAGGCTTTTCCCAGAATTTAAATTTTCACCTCCATCACAGAGCTTTTAAATACATTTACCTCTTAGTTTTTTACTATGGAACAACTTTATGTTGTATTGAGACATATTTGCTTTGAGAAGGAGAAGGAAGAGTAAGGGAAAGGAGAGAGAAAGAGGGGATTAAATCAGTGTGTTGGCAGGCTACCAAAGATGGTATTGGATTTGTGAATAACTATTCAAAAAGAACCATGAGAAAATATGATTTGAGATTGAGATTTATAACTGAGACAAAATCAAGAGAAGTATTAAGATCGGAATTCTCCCTAAAACAACAACCATTAACATGAAATTAGTAATTTAAAAATCTACCATTTTTGTTATGAGTAAGAATTTTATACTATCAGCTCTTTCTTCAAACTGTAATTGCATATGTGAAAAAATGTGATCAGAACTTCCAGGAAATGTGTGGTCATATTTCTGAGGCCTTTAACTTATCACAGCAACTTTTCATAGAAAATGCATATGTGTGTGTGTGTGTGTGTGTGTTTGTGTAATACTAGTCACATTTTCTTGAAGCAAGTGTGAGGGATATATAGAGAAGGAAATCATAACTAACTGCTGTACAGGACTACAAGCAAATTAGTAAGTTGTAAAAACAAGAAATTTAACTAGTATATGCTCAGTAAATTTGTTAAAAATATATATTTTATCTGGTAGAAAATCACAGAAGCACTGAAAATTATTAGAGATATAAGATTCCACAGTCATATTCATTTTATTAAACTATAATGTCAATTAATTATATTAAAATTATATCCAAAATT
>NW_004624744.1:4773682-4794887 GCF_000247695.1 Heterocephalus glaber | reverse complement strand
TTAAGCTCCACCCCCTTACAAGAATGTTCTGTTTAGCTCTGCTCCTTTACAAGAATGTTCTGTTAAACTCTACCCCCTTACAAGAATGTTCTGTTAGTTCCACCCCTCTCAGAAATATTCTGTTAGCTTCACCCATTTAAGGAATGTTTTGTTAACCCTGCTCCTCTGCTTCTGTGAGCATGCTCACCCACTATTCCTTTCAGGAATGTTCTGTAACTCTGTTCTCTGCTTCAGTGGTCATGCTCACCTTCCCTGTAGATCCCTATATAAGGAGGCTCTCATTTCTGGTAGAGCAGTCAGACTTTGAGTATGAACTCTTCTGAGCCTGCCAGCATAAAAAAGGTTTTTCTCAACCTCTTCAAATGACTATCAGATTCTCAAGTCTTCAAATTGCAATAACCTCAATCCAGAGCTGTAACACTGAGCTATAACACTTAGCTGTGCCTCAGAGCTGTGGCACTTGGCTATAGCACTGAGCTGTTCTGATTTTCCATGACACTATAACCTAGCATGTGGTCTATTTTGGAGAACAATCCATGCACAGCTGGGAAGAATGTGTATTCTGATTTTATGGGGTGGAAAACTCTGTAGACATCTGTTAAGTCTATTTGTTCAACAGTTTGGTTCAGTTCTAGTATTTTATTGTTGATTCTTTTGTCTAGTTGATCTATTTGTGACAGTGGGGCATTGAGGTCCCCCACTACTATTGTATTAGTGTTTATTTGATTTTTTATGTCTGTTAATATTTGTTTTATATAGTTGGGTGCACTAGTATTTAGTGCATATATATTTATGATTGTCATCTCTTCCTCTTGGATTATTCCCTTTACAACGATATAGTGACTTTCTTTGTCTATCTTAATTAGTCTTGGTTTGAAATCCACTTTGTGTGCAAATAGGATAGCTACTCCTGCTTTTTTCCAGATTCCTGTCACATGAAATCTTGTTTTCCATTGTTTGACTTTCAGTCTATGAGTTTCTTTTTGAATTGTGTTTCTTGTATGTAGAATATTGTTGGATCTTGCTTCTTGATCCATTCTGTCAGTCTGTTTCTTTTGATTGGTGAATTGAGACCATTAACATTGATGATTATACCTGATATATATTAACTTATCTTTGTCATGATCTTTTCCTGTTGCCCCCCCCTTCCATTTAATTTCTTGCCTTGCCTAATGGATTCATTCTGTTGGGGTTCATGGAGTTGTAATCCTCATTGTCTTTTTCTAGGATATTGTTTAGAATTTTTTTGAGTGCTGATTTAGTATTAGGCAATAGTTTTTGTCTGTAATCTTGACTCAGGATGAGAATCATACAGTAGGGAGTTCAAACAGAGCTTGAAGTATGAGAACTAATTTTCTTAGATACAAAAATGTAAGAGGAATACTATGCCAGGTTAAAAAAACCCACAGGGATGTACATGAAGTTATGCTAGTATTGGAGAAGCACAAAGTGGTACATACTGGACAATGGTGTGTGTGCTCCTGGGTGTGGGATATGCATAATACAGTACAGTGGAATGATGGACAGGAAGACAGAAGATCTGGAAAATGTGCTAAGATGTCTGGAATTAATTGAAGGTAGACTCTTAAATTACTTCATTGCCATGCTTATGTTTAGTTTTTAAATGATGTGTGTGAAAGAAGAATTGGAGGTGGCAGAAGTATTTTTCTTGTCAAAACCCCCTATTGGCCTCAGATTTATTTCCAAGTAAGTCTAAACTCCCATGGCTATTAATGCCTCCATAATCTCTACTCATAATCTCAGTCTAATTTCATTTGTTCTCATTTCATTGAGGAGGTCCCAGGTTGATTTCTACTTAGTAATTTGGCTTCTATTATTTATAGGATTAACTGTGTCTGCTTTTTATAATCAGGAGGCATTTCTAGATATTTCCTAAGGCTATTTTTTCCCACTCTACCTCTTTCATTGACTGTAGTTTGTAATTTGGGCAAATAGTTACACAAGGTCTCATTTGTGATTCTATGGTATGTTTCTTTCTTATGTCTCACCAGGAATATAAAGTCTGAGTAGAAATATCTTGGCTTCCTACAACGCATTTGTCTTAATCCTGAGAATACTCTACAGCACAATAAACACATTGATTAATTGATACAAATATCAGTAACATTGAAAATTCTACCTGAGCACAAGTTAATGCAAATTAGATAATAAAACTGATAAATGTTTTCCTTAGGATTTTCAAAACATTCTTCACATTGCTTTTTAATATTCATGCATGTATTATTTTTACCTTGAAACATTATAGTAGTATATTGTATATTTATAAAGTTTTATGCCTTCTGTTTTCAATTTTTAAAACATATTTTCTACCTTTGGCTAGAAAGAAGTGCTCTATGATATGTAGTTAGTTATGAATATGTACTGGGAGATGACATAGAGCAGAATAATGTGTGTCACGAAGTTGATGCAATGAAAACACACTGAGTTTAGTATTTTAACAATTTTGCAATCTCTTACTCTTTTGGGGGCTGCTAAAACAAAACAGTCTAGATTGAGTGGTTTATAAACAACATAAATTTATTTTCACAGTTCTGAAGGCTGCAGAGTCCAAAATCAAGGCACTGGTAAATTTATTTCTGATGAGGATCTGACTTTTGATTCATAGATGGCACATTGTCGCTGTGTCCCCACATGGTGAAAAGGGTAAGACAGCTCTCCAGGGCTGGTCTTACAAGGACACTAATGCACCTTCCCACTTTCTAATATCATCATCTTGGAAATTCATAAACTTACATCTGTAGTAAAATTACAGCTGAAATATTCTAGGACAAGAATTTGCTTGCTAACTTTAATATAGAGTAGCTAATGGAATTAAGAGCCAGTAAATACTTGTTTTGCTTTTTGAGGATTAAAATGCTATAGAGATTATTTGCTTTAAACAGAAAGTTATGAAAATGTCTTTCAGAACACATACTCTAAAATAAATTTATATAAAACAAGTTGTATAAGTTGAGCTTCTTGGGCATTGTTGCTGTTTTTATCTTGCTCTGCAGTTCTCTTTTACACTAGAAAGAAGTTATCTTCTATCAGCATCTTGGACCTGTGATTAGGTCATGATCAGTTGTCAATACTCACAATTTGGTATTAGTATTTAAACTTTTAGTCCTTCTTGAAAAAGATTAAATCATTAGTCACCAGTTGGACATTATTTCTCTGGGAAATAAGGATCAGAGAAGCATCACTTCTGAGGCTAATTTCCTCTCTGACATGAAATGAAGCCAGTGAAGTTGGGGAACAGTCACTGACTGTCTGATTGTTGTTCCTCAGCTCCAGTGTGATAGTGTGATAGGGTGTGTGTATACCAATGGAGATAGCAGATGCCTTCTAATATAAGGTTTATGGCAATAGCCTTGAAGTTAAGTAGTCACAAAGAAGAAAGTTAACAGTTTTGTGCTAATTTAGTTAATTTCCTGAGTCACAGTTTTCCATCAGATTTAGGGATTAATAATTTTCTACTAGCTTCTAATCATTGCTGATGGTAAGGTTGTGCTTACCTCACCATATAGGTTCTCCATTTCTAGCAGCTCCAGCATTAATGACAGCTTAAGAGCAAACTGAGAAATTAAAATTTAATGTTCATTGTAGGGTACTTTCCTTTTCCTCCAATGCCGAAGATGAACTTACAGTGTACTCAAGAATCCTTTTCTACACTCTCAAATTTCAACATAATAATGAATTGAGTAAATGTGGTAGCTTCTTATGTGTTGGTTGCTGTCAGAGATGTCACTGGCAAATATTGACTGTTGTTCAGAGGGAAAAATACAGGAAAAGGTCCTTTGTGACCTTCTTGGCACAACACTGTCATCTTGTGATCAGTACATGACCTTGCCTTATGTTTATTTCTGTTCAGCAACATTTTAATTAATTGATATTTTCAGATTCAGTAACATTAAATTTAAGCACACAGCAGTGTAGCTCATGCCTGAATGAAAGCTGTACTCTACAGCACATTTATTTTCAGTTATCTACTTCATAAGCTTCTTCACAGGAACATGACGCAGCACTTTAGCACTTTTCATGGTGGGTATTTCACAAAAGGAAATTACCAAAAATACAAAGGTGCAGAAAACATGGCGCTAAACACACCCTGACAAGAACACTTGTTTGTAATATGAGAGCTGTAAAGGCAGAAGATGGCTTTTTCATTGTTTGCTGGAGTCTTGTGCATTGGGCAACAAAAGTTTACACCATTCTCTACATATGTGCATTCACTGTGAAAACATCTTGAGTACTGATTTTTGGCTTATAAGTAAATTTTAGTGAGTAGGTGAATTAATCAAGATATGATAATTTAGGTATCAGTTCCCACAATAAATATACTTACTATGCGTTGCAAACTAATAAGAATTTTTAAAAATGCAGAATTTGCAAATAATGAGGATCAGCTGTATATCCCGGAAATCATGCTTGACTTTTTTATAGCATTCTAAACCGTTTGAGTTGGAAGTGTGCATTTTTAGAACTGCTCAATGATGAAACAGGATGACCAGTGTGGTACTATTTTATCTTGTTTTAATCCTTTCACCATGTTTTATAGTCAATTAATTGATACCTACTAATCAATCTTATCTTATCTTGGAACCTCAAAGCTTTCCACCATTCATATCTATATAGCTGCATCTTTTTAGGGTGTAACTTGATGAATCTGCTGTACAATGGAAAACATCATACTATCTCTGTCCTTCATGTGCACTATGTAGATTTCAGTCATTTTTAAAAATAATTTTATTTTATATGTACATTTTAGATATACAATATAGTGACATTCATCATTGGAAATTTGTACCTTTACATATCTTGGTCCTTATTTTTCCCCCTTCCCCTGCCCTCCCTTCAACCCCCCCTCCATCCCTCCCTATTTACAAAGACTTTGTTTCCTTTTTTTCATTTTCTCATATTAATTCCATTCCTTTCTTTCCTTTCCCCTACCCCTCCCACTTCCCCTTCCCTTTTGACCTTTTTCTTCCTATTTCACATTATCTATTATACTTTTTGATCCTTATTTACTGTCTCAATTTCTCACACCAGAGAAACTATTCAGTATTAACACATTTGTTCTATTTATTTCACTTAAGAGTATTGCCTCAACGTGCATCCATTTAGCTATAAATGTCTCTAGTTTCTAATTTTTTTATGGTGGAATAGTACTCCATTTTATAAAAAAAAAAACACCTCACATTTTCTTTATCCAGTCTCCAGTTGATGGGCATTTGGGCTATTTCCAAGTTTTAGCTATTACAAACTGTGCTGCCATGATGCACATATATCACTGTGGTATGATTCTTTTAATTCTTTGGGGAAGATACCCAGCAGGGGAATAGCTGGGTAACATGAGACTTCCAATCCTAGTTCTTTGAGGTATCTCCATACTGATTTCCACAGTGCTTGCACCAGTCTACACTCCCACCAGCAGTGGAGCAGGGTTCCTCTTTCCCCACAGCCCTGCCAGCATTTGTTACTGGTTGATTTCATGATAGCACCCATTCTTTCTGGGGTGAGATGGAATCTCAGTGTTCTTTTCATTTGCATCTCTCAAATGACCAGTGATGTTGAACACTTTTTCATGTTTATTTGCTATTTCTACTTCTTTGTCTGAGAAACATCTGTTCATTTCAAATGTCTGTTTTTGGATTGTTCTTTGGATTTGGGAGGTCTGATATTATTAAGTTCTTTATAGATTCTAGATAGTAAACCTTTGTCTGAGGGACAGCTGGTGAAATTTTTTCCCCAAATTGTGGGTTGTCTCTTCACAGTGCTGATGGTTTCTCTTGCTGCGCAGAAGCTTTTTAGTAAGAAGAGATCCCACTTGTTGATTGCGCCAGTTCATGGGCAACTGAGGTTTTGTTCATAAAATCTTTTCCTACACCAATGTCTTCAAGAGTTCCAGCTAACCTCTCTTCCAGCTGGTTCAGCATTTCTTTTTTAATATTTAGATCTTTAATCCATTTTCATTTTAGTTTAGTGCATGGTAAGAGGTATAGGTCTAGTTTTAACCTTTGGCAAGTTGAAACCCAATGTTTCCAGCACCATTTATTAAAAAGGCTATCTTTCCTCCAGGGAGGGTGTTTGGCTCCTTTGTCGAAGATGAGGTGGCTGAGTGTGTCTGGAGTTGTTTCTGCATCTTCTAATCTGTTCCACTGGTCCTTGGATCTCTTTCTTTGCCAGTAGCATGCTGTTTTTATAAGTGTCTTTATAGTGTAGTTTCAAGTTGGGGATTGTGCTACCCCCCTACCTTGTCTTTGTTGCTTAGAATTGCTTTTGCTATTTTAGGTTTTTTCTTGTACCAAATTAATTTTTGGATTGTTTTCTCAAGGTCTGTGAAGTATGCTGCTGGAATTTCAATTGGGATTTTATTGAATCTATATAGCAGAGTGTTCCACTACACAAAATCAGAATACCAATTCTTTTCAGCTGCACATGGGTCACTCTCCAAAATAGACCACATACTTACTCATAGGACATGTTCAAGTAAGCACAAAGGAATTGAAGTTATCCTCTGTATATAATTGGACAATAGTGCAGTGAAATTGGAGATCAACAGCAAAAGAAACTGCAAGAATTTCATATACACATGGAAATTGAACAATATTCTTCTGAATAACCAGTGGATCACAGAGGAAATTGAAGAAGAAATCAGGCAATGTCAGTCATTTTTAATCATAAGTATTCTCCTATCTTGTAATAAAGTGCCTGTACCATTGACATAATAAGCTCTCTGAACTTTATTCTGAATTAAAGTTGGATTTAGGAAAGAAGAGTGACTGAGGGATGGGGAGAGGAGACATTCAAGGCTTCTTTTCACTTTTATTGACTATATTTTATATCTGTTCGCTCTCATCTAATAGATTAAATCAATCCCATTTTAGTAGACAGTAGTGAAAGCGGAAGACTTGAGTGACTTTGATCTCATAATCTGGGCTTGTTCTCTGGTTGTGGCAACATACCTGTACTGTTGTTTTCTTCTAGAGGTTTTGTGAGTTTCTCAACTATTTCTTGTGGAGTTTATCAGTGCTTCAGATAGCTGTCTGTCATTGATTCCAAACTTCATCCCTACTTTTCTTTCTTTGCCCATCCATCCTATCGCATGGCTCCTCCCTGATTTTTTTTTCTTTAGGGTTCACTCAGATTATAGGAGAAAATATCAAGTATCTTATTTTACAGGGAAGCTTCCTCCCTGAAGCAGTTTGAACTTGTTCCTTTTCCCAACCTCCCAGGGTGAGAAAAATGCCCCTTGCTTTTAGATCCCTTAAGCACATATCAGACATTAACCTTTTGTTTCCTCAAACTTCAGAGGATACATACAAAACTCTACAGTTGATCTTGTAAAGTCCATTTCAGTTGGCTTGAGATGAAAATGAATATTTTTGTCTTCCCAGTGGTGGAGATAAAGCTAAAGACACTCCAGTGATACTCAACACAGAATCATTCCTTTACTACACACACATGGACCTAGGCCACAGGGCACAACTGGGAACATAATTACTTAGTGTTTCCCACCTACATAGCTTGTTTGCAATGTAGCATCTGTTATTTTTTGGCCAGAGGCTGAATTTTATCAATTTTCTTTTTAATTTTGTTTTCTAGGAAAATGTCATTCTTTAAATCCTTACATTTTCAGTTTTTACAATGGCTGTATAATTGAACACTGTCATCTCTGGAGCTAGATAGCTGGGGTTCAAGTGACACTTTTAGCAAATGATGTAATCTCATTATCCCATAGTTTTTTTTTTATAGGTGTAGTTGAGTGGAAGCAGGACCTTTATATTGTTGTTGTGAAAATAAATGAACATATGAAAAATAATTATAATACGTTGAGTACATGGTAGATGAGAAATAGTAGGTATTGTGCTCAAGAATATATTTTGAATAAAATCTTGACTGGATCCAAGTGGATTCTTGAATTTCACTCCCATTCTTGAGAACTTTTTAATGTTATTCCATCACCTATGGCATTTGTTATTTGTTACTTTGTAGAAATTTGATATCATCCTTATTACTTCTCTCTTTTGGGGCTAATTTGTTTAACTGCCTATTTTCCTGAAAAATTCCTTGTCTTTGAAGTGCACCAAAGATAAAGATGGGTCTAAATATTGAGTATTTTAAAATGAAAATTTCCTTTTGTAAATTATTTTATCTTCATAATTAATACTTTATTTTAAGAAAATGTTTGTACATTTAATCTTTTAATACTTTCCCGCTTTGGTTTATTGAATTCTCTAATTTTGAACAAGCAATTATCCTTAGATTGGATAGTCCTTACCTTCTTTGTCTCTCATTCTTTGTCCCTTTCTTTCTTTCTCTCTCTTTTTTCTTTCTTTCTTTCTTTCTTTCTTTCTTTCTTTCTTTCTTTCTTTCTTTCTTTCTTCTTTCCTTCCTTCATTTCTTTCTCTCTCTCTCTCTTTCTTTCCTATTACTTACTCAATTTTAATGTCTATTCTATTAAAATTTCTATTTTATTTCTCCAGATATGTTAATTTGGTAGTTAAATTTGTTTACTTAGGTCTGGAATCTCTCCAACTCATTCTCCCTTTTTATATAATCATATTTGTACTATACTCTAACTAAATAATGGGGATTTTTCTTCTGTTCCTTGTGTTGCATTTTTTTCATGGTTGAGTTCTTTTCTAATTTACATTTCCCTTATTTTTTGTAAGAGGATAAAACTTTCTCTATATAGATATGCTTCTACACAGTTTTTTTCCTCTTGCTCATGTGTGGGTAGATCAGTTAAGGTACCATTTTTATGCACTGATAGAACCTTTTGTTTTGTTTTAAATTTTTGGTCATGTTACATTGTATTTGAGGCCAGTTGTTTTTCCAGTGTGCTAAAATTTAAGACTTGGTTAACTAATTAGTTATTTTTTCTTTTTCTATAGTCTGATCATAGAGAAAAAGGGATAAGTTCAGTTAACAATATTTTTAGTCTTTATGGTATAATGCTTCCATTTGTTTTATCTTCTAAGTTACTTTATAATGTCTTCAACTGGAGTTCACTTTAATTTCGTTGTGGGGTTATATCTCATTCTCAATATGAGACATTTCAAGGGTTTTCCCCTCTCTCTTAATTTAGTGAATATCACTGAAGCTTTCACTTTTCTAAGAAGTCAGGTCTAATTTTTAGTACTGTATTTTAATAATTGTTCCCAGTGGCCATTTCTCAATGTCCTTTTTAAGAAGAGGGAAAAGAATATGCTCCTAAATTTATTTATCCTAGTGTTTGAGAGTAATTGTGAGAGTTCTCTAGATTTTGTCATTTGTTGATATTGTTTATGGACTGTGGAGTAAGAGAAGGGAATCTCTAGCATGTGCCTCTGAACTTCACTTTGCTAATAGAACTTCATATATTTTAATGGAGATCTATATCTACATTTTTTAAGTTCCAAGTTCTGGACTCTTTATTTTCTATCTTATATCTAATGCAACAGGAATTTCTACTGGGGCAACCGTCAGAACAGAGTGTGTGTGGAATCCAAGCCAATCACTTTTTATCATCTCCATTCACACAAACCTGGTAAGAACCACTATCTGTCTTTTCTGGTTCATTCTAATAACTTCCTAGCTGGTTTCACTTTCTTTTTATCTTTCATCTCCTATAGATTGTTCTTAACATAGTAGCCAGATTCCAGATGGTCATTTAAGAGTATTAATCAGATCATGTCATTCCTCTGCTTCACATTCCAGCATAATAAAAGGCAGAATCCTTTCAGTATCTCACAGATGTCATGTTTTCCCCTCTCTCATTATGTGAATCTCCTAGGAATCTCCTAGTAATAACCTAGTTATCACCTAGTAATAACCCAGTGGTTCATTCTGTTCTAACCATGTGGTATTCTTGCTCTTTCTCAAAAAACATGCCAATTTTTTCATTTTGGAAGGAGTCCACATCTGTCTGAATTTTTGAAAATAAAAGGGATATTTCAGCAGCAGAAATCTGGAAAATAATGTAAAGCAAGTCTTTCATTATGTTGTGTCAAATGGTAGGATTTTGTTGAAAAACATTTAGGGACTATTCCATGTCTGGCGGTTCTTGATATTTTCAGTCATTTGTCTCCACAAAGTCTGTCTCTCAGATGGGAAGAGGACCTCAAGATGGAGGGAGATGGAAGAAAGGAGAAGGGAAGGGGAAGTAAAAAATATCAAGATGCAATATCTATATGTACTACTTCCCCATGATGGGTATATTTATCATGTATCAAAAACATATACTAATCAAAGTATTTATCTCACATTTTAGAAAAAGAAATAATTAGTTGATTAAAGAGGATTGAGTGATTTCTGATTTTATAATGCCTAAAACACCAAAATTAGAATATGAAATTACTAATTGTATCATTGTATCATGATAGTGATAAAATGTTTGTTACTGTATTATAATAATGATAGCAAATTTTAAGCAAGTGTCAGAGCCCATGAACTAGGGTTATCTGCTAGAAGTGCAGAGGGTTGGATCAGAGGAAACTGAAGACAAAAGGGAGACCAATGGCTTCATGAGAAATTGACCATGGAACAGTGTGGAGGCCTCTGGCTCTGAAAGACTGAACCAAAATAGAAAGTCTGCTCACAGAATAAGGGTAGAGCAAGAAATGAATCAAATAACAAATAGGCCAAGAATTGACAAAAACATGAGAATTACATGTGACATACACACACACTATATATTCTATTCCTATATATAAAGGAACTGTATATAGGAACTATATATGTGTGAGAATTACACATGACACACTATATGTATATATCTCAACTCTATTCTCATATATATATATAAGAATTACACTTGACAGTATGTGTATATATATATATACATATATATATACATATATATACTCTATTCCTATGCTTTGCACAATTAAGTGATCAATAAACTGCAACTGTTAGTGTAATAGTGCACACACTAATACATGTTGTTTTCCTTTATATTTGCAAAGGTCAATTTAAATAAGGGTTTAAAAATCACAGTTACTTATAAAATTTTTCAGTATAAGGTTATGCATTCCAGCACCTTGTTCGCAGGACAGATAGGCTACCTACTTTTTGATTCTGAAGAAAATAAAATGCTACATAAAGGAATGAGAAGTAATGTAAAACTAAAACCACACCAGTTTTAATCCAAACAATATGATGAATTATCTTCCATATTATTTAAACAAGTCTACTTCATGTAATTCATATGGCTTTCAGAATTAAGCCTTTTGAAATTCAAGCTATTCATTGTTGAACTTTGATACTTTGAAATAAAATTAAAGTTTCTTTAAATCACGTGTAGTGATAAACTGAAATAATTTGTTTTATTTGGACAGGCATCACAAAAATTGTCTTAGACAACTCAAACCCAAGACAGATTCTGAAATATAATAATTTACTGCATGATTTAATTCATGTAAATATACTCATTGAAAGATTAAAATTTTTTTACAACTCTTAAATATTGCAAAAGTAAATCCCAGATCACCAAAGCTGTACTTTGTGATAACAAGAATCAAACTCTGAAATAATTACTTCAACTTCATGTTTCTCTGAGTTAGAACACAGTAAGAACCCCATGTGGTAGAGTATTTACTGCTGCTATTCATATGAGGAATAATGAAGTGTTAGTTTCACCATTATTACCACTAAAAATTTGCTTGCCTGTTTATTGAGGAATGCATATGCATTTCTTTTAGCCTGGGGATTGAGTAGGACCATAGCATCAAAGAAACATGCACTAGACATATTAAATAGGCAAGAAGGATTTTAATTAAGACTTCTGATAAGAACTGAATTCCATTGAAACAGAAGGGGAGTTTTTAAGTACTGGAATGAACTTGTGGAAGAGTACTGAAGGCTATTAAGAGTAAGGATCTATAAAATTTATCCATCTGTGTTTGCTAGCTTGTGCTTAGGGAAGGGAAAATGGGAAATAGGGTCTTTAATTATTTTTCTTGATGATTATAATTCAAAGAGATTACTCTGAGTATTTGAGAAGGACATTGGTTTATAAAATGTAAAAGAGATGATCTATATCTCATGGTGCAGAGGTATAATTTATGATTGCAACTTTTCTTAAGTAAAAGCTCTGAGAATTTTAGGGACTGAGGAGCAGGAGGAAACATCTACTTTAGTCATAGTAAGAGGAATGCTCAGGCCATCTTGTCAATAGATGGCATAGGCACCATTTTAGAATTGAGATGTATGTTAAAGGCAAGATGGCAAGATGTTCTAGACATCTATTTTCCCATAATTTCATCTGATCCTGATTGACCATTTCCATTCTACCACTCCGAATCAGAGGTGAATGTCCTCTTTCAAGGTCTTCCTCTTCCCTGTCACTTCACCCTTTACCTTAGTTCTGGATGACCTTTTTTTCTGGAAGGCGATAATGTTTCAAATCATGAATCACTCTAGTAGCATTTTCCTATAAGTCAAGAATAAACCAAGATCTCGTTCTCTCTTGCCTTGAATGTTTCATTCTTTAATCCTTTTTTGAAAGTAAGCTAGAACTATCAAGCATTATAATTTGCTTAATGTTAGTACCTAATTAAATGTTGTACAACAAAAATTCATATTATTACCAATTTCTCTAAATACACTTTCCCCATTTATTTTTATCTTTTTGTACTGTAGAGAATGCAGAAATATCAGTCTCACTGAGGGTGTGGTCCCCAGTGAACTGGAAAATATTTACTTCAAAAAGTCCATAAGTTCTGTTTTTTATTTCTAACTAACACATGCCTTTTTTATTGTGATTTAGCTTTCCACTGTTTTATAGTTTACATTGCTTGGTTGTGGAAAATATCTTTTGAGCTCTCAGTGCTGTATTTTAGCAAATAAAGTATGAGCTGTACTCTTTCTAAATGTTATCCTCAGTTTTTCTATTAAGCTGCTACTTTTGTTTCATTACTCATGTTATTTCATCACATGAAGAAATGATTTCCAAGTTGATTTTAATTTTCTCTTAATCAAATAAAATTTGGTCCCTTGCTGTAATGAAGTTAAATGAAAAACTTTTTATTATTGAAAAAATATTTTATGATACATCCTTAATATTTTCCCTGAACTTCACAAAATAATGCTTAAATATTCCTACTGGTTTATTTATGGTCAAATTTTAAAAATAATTTTACTGTTCATTAAGTTTCCAAATATCTAGGCAAGATTTCACTTAACTGATTTAGTTAAGTCAATTAGTAATTAGTAATCTTCTTTCCTAATAGAACATTGCTCAAATACTCATTAAATGACTGTAAAAGTTAATTTGTCCATAGATATTTTTAAGTGATACTTAAGGTGAGAAATAAGGAAATAACTAATCCTAATAAAATTAACATTTCACTCTGCGTGGTTAGGTTATTTATTTTGACAGGGGTTAAAAATAATCCAAATTTGACATTCACAATAAGTATGTGGAGTTTTATCTATGTGAAGTATTTCTATGAAGTAAAGAGCCCTCTATTGCCTACTACAAATTCAAAGTGCACAGCATTTATTTCCTTGTACTTTTAAAATATCAATTCAGGGCTAATATAATGGGTTGCTAATAAGTTCTATAGGAGCTTTCAGGTCTCCCCAGTTGTTTTTAGGAATCATGGTCAGAGAATCTATTTACATGTTTCTAAAGTGTATTGCTCTTTTCTCTAAGTTTTTAAACTTTTTTTTGTTTATGCTTGACTTAGTTTTAGAAACACTGAACAGTTTCAAAATCTAGAGGTTGAATCTCATTGTTCTGGTTTTTCTCAGATGTTTATTACACAGCAAATGCTTTTTAAAAATTATAATCTTTGTACTTTTTAGCATTAGTAGTCTTTTCTGCAGAAGTTATCCAGTAAAAGTTAGTTTTGAAATATATTGGGGGATATATATATATATATATATATATATATATATATATGTCTATCTGAGTGAAATGTTTTGCTACAGCTAAAAGTCTGGGAAGAAAAGCAGAAATCATCAGGGAGTTAGCTTGATGAATGAAAAACCCAGAGGAAACAAAATTGAATTGATGTTAGCCAATAGTAGCAATTAGGAAAGAATGGGCTCGTGCCAAAGTGTTCCCAGAAGCTTATTTGAGGAACTTGCAGTTCTTTATTTTACCAAGCAACCGTTATTCATCTTTACTTATAAACAAAATATTCCATTCATATTGCCAAAAATGCTTTGTTTGGATACAAAGCAAAATATCCTATTTATATTGCCAAAAAATCTTTGTTCAGATGCAAAAAAGGAATTTTTTGTTCACATTTTGTATAAATTTGGATTCTTAATTTGGTCTAGTAATTATCTTTTAGTTGTGGCACTTATTGTGTTTATTAACTTATGACTTGTTTGAAATTGCTCTGTAACTATTGTTTTTTAATTTTAACTTCCTTTTATAGTTCTTGTCCCCTCTTCTTGCTTTCTTCCTGACCATTATCTGGAAAGCCACATATTCATTTTTCCCCCAGAAACTACTAAATACATTCTTAATTTACTAAATTTTATGAAATAAGTCCTTTTTTGTAATTCCAGAAAATTGACATGATCATAAAATATTAACTTTTTGTCTTTTGTACTTTTTCTACTATTTAATTCTCTCTATATTTTACATCTGGAAAGCATCATTACTATTAGACAGTCTATATCCATTTAAATTCACTCACATATTTGCTGTTTCTGGGCCTTAATATGGGATTACTTGTTGTAAGGAAAAAGGGCCGAAAACCAAGACCAGACCAGGCCACAACAAGCCTTTATTAGGGGAATAGATCTGCTGGGCTGTCTTTGAACAAAGGAGAGACACAAGCAATATGGCTGGGGCAGGGAGAGTCTTTTATAGAGACTGGGGTGGGGTTTGTAGGGGCTGAGGTGGGGTTGAGTGAGGTGGTGACTAGGGAATGGAGGAGCTGGTGATGTCACTAGGTGGTAGGAGGTGAGTGAGTATTAGGTTACTTTCTAGGCGGGAACAGGCACATGCTGGGAAGAAGAGTTTATTCTTTGGTGGGAGCAACCATCTTGGCATGATGTCACGCAGGGGAGGGGGCAAGGCACAATAGGAAGAGGGCAGCTACTATACATTATAGCTGCTGAGGTAGTGGGAGACCTATCACTTGCCTTCTGCAGAAAGAACTTCTTTTAATTCTTCTTTTTTTTTTTTAAGAGTAGGAAAAATTTATTGGAAGAAAGAAAGCTTCTGCCTAAGAGAAACAGAAGGGGGACCGGAAAGTGGGTTGCCCGCTCACCACACTTTTCAAGGATGTTTTATACAGCAAAGCTATGTGGTGAGGCGGGTACAAAGTGCAAAGTGAGACAAAAACTATAAGACCCAGTGGTAATTTACAAGGTGGGCATGAGATGGTACAAAGCCATGGCCAACCACTAAGATTACAAGTACAGTCACCCAGGTAATATTGATTAAATGGGGATCAAATGGGGGAGCAAGTCATGCAGCAAGGGTACAAGGATTTTTCAGTCAGGGTGGGTCAGGGATATTTCCAGGAAAGGCTGGGTCAAGACCTTGGCCCCCCATGCAGGTGATTGATACATATTTAGAATATCAATCACTGCCATTTATCCCCAGGGGAAACACAAGGGTGTAATAATTTCTTTCCTTTTACAATTCTGGCCTTCAGTGAATGTGCCTTGATTGTCCTCCATGTTGGCTCCTTCTGGGCTGCCCCTGTCTAACTGCCTACAAGATATCTAATTAAGTTACCTATCTGCAATATCCCCCCTCTGAAGAAGTACCCCTAACTGGTGTGAGGGGGCAAAGGGCAAAGACCGATCTGGCTACTTCCTGCTGAAGGGGTCATACTTGTGATCAGCAGTTACTCTACCTAGGGTCTATCTAAAGATCTTCAATAGGCCCCAGGCATTGTCATCTTGATACTAATTTCTCTTTTTCATCCTTTTGTCCTTTCAAGCTTCACTCTGATATTGTTTTGTCTTCCAAATCATGAATGCTCTGTATTGTGTCCAATCTAGTGTTAAATCTCTATCTTGCATTCTTTTTTCTTTTATTATACTTCCATTTCTATGACATACGTTCTTTACTTTTCATAAATTTCACTTCTATGATGAAATTCACCATGTTACCATGTATTTTTTGAACGTATTGAAAATATTTCTTTGAAATCCATTCCTAAACCTTTAGTTTCTGGATTTCCTATAGATATGTTTCTAATTTTCATTTTCTACTTCCTTTTCTTCAATCATTTGGTTTATCTTCTTGGCATGCCTAGCAATTTTTATTTATAAGCTAGACAGAGTGTGAAACATTTTAGAGATTGGGTAATAGAATCTTCCTCTAGAGGAGAGTTAATTCTTTTCTGCCTGAGAAAATAGGAACAGATCACCTGCTGCAATCATGTTTGGAGAATTTATGACTGAAAATCTTTAGAAGGCTGATTTTGTTTGTTTTGTCCTTTACATGTAGCTTTTGTTGTCAGTTGAAGTCATGGAGTGCTTACTAGGGTTTTCTCCTTTTTTGACTGTCCCAAATTCTAATATTTTTCCAGAATAAAGACTGTAGAAAGCACTACTTAGATTTTATCCTTTTAAGCTATATTTCCTGCTTGATTTCATGGTTTCTTGCCTTACATAGCTTATGAATCATGCAAAGTCTTGAGAAGAAAGGCAGCAAATCTATTGGGGTTGGCTCTTTTTGAGTCCGCTTTGGAGGATTTTTTCCCTTGTCCACTTTGGTTGTCTTTTATACATTTAAAATTCTATGTTTGCTTGCTTGTTATTGTTTAAAATGATCCAATTTTTAAATTTTTTTTAGTGAAGGGGTTATTTTCTGTGACTGTCATTGGATCGATCCTGAGGAGTTTCCCCGAATTGGTGGTAGGGACCTCAACTCAGCCATCTGGGTTTTTGACTCTCACCACAAAAAGAACTTGATGGTGTGTCAATGTGAGGCATAGATAGGTTTATTAGGCAGAAAGAATTATATACTCAAGGGAGTGCAGGCCCTCGAGAGAGGCACATATGGTCTGAAGTGGGACTATTTATGTGTTTTTTGGGGGGTGGAAATCTGTGGAGTTTCTGAATCTGTTGTAAGGTGCAGCTCAATTTTTAGGTGAAAGGCAATGGCTCCTTTCAGGTGAAAGGCTCATTTTATAGGAGAATGCATGGACCCATTCTATTGTATTTTTAAAGATGGATGATTTAAGATGCTTTGTGTAAAAACATTTTTTGAACTCTTTGAATCTATTTCTCTATCTTAAAGTTAGTTTACTGCCCTTTACCTTATCAATTAGGTTAATTTATAGACTTATAGTATCTTCAAGAGATTTAGTTGTGATGGGCCTGGAAGAAAAACAGAAGTAAAAATATGGAGTACAGATATGGATAACCTTGAATAACTTTGTATCTCAAAGTTGCAGTCTTTTTAAAAATATAATTTTTAAAGTTACGATTTTTCTTGTCTCTTTTCTACCAACTTTATTTCTTCTATCCTGCCTCAAGATGAGATACTTTAATAATGTAATAAGCAAAAGCACTAGTTTAAATTTTAATCTAATATCTCCTATATATTTAAAAAATTACTGAAAGGCTAAATTTCTTTCATTTAATAATAACAAAGCAAGTTTTAAACTTAAGAAATATTTTGTGGAAAGAATACATTTTCTTGTTCTCTGTTTTCAAAGTTATTATACTGGATATTGTCAGTTTGTTCCAGGATACTGATTTTTTTTTATTTTTGGTACTGGAGGTCGAACTCAGGATCTTGCATTTTTGAGGCAGGAGGCCGAATCACTGAGCTAAATCCCCGGCCAACTAGGATACTAATTTAAAGAATTAACATGAAGCTTACATCATTTTTACCAAAGATTAATTGAAACTCTAGAGAAGATAAACAATATTAGAAGATAAACAATATTAGAAATAACTGACACTAAAAATAATTGTACATGGAATAATTTGTTCTTGAAGGGGAGAACAGATTAATTGGAATATAATAGTAAGGAGCATCTGAGAACTGCATTATATACTAATAAACGTTTTTAGTGAAGCATAGGACATTGTACTATACATGAAACCTTGTAGGTGAAATTCCCTGGAGTACATCTAGATATGTTGTAGGACAAGTTCATTGTGACTTGTATCTACAAAATGTAAAGGACTGGAAAGTGACCATTGAAGAATAGCTTCTCTAGGAGAATATGCATGAGTGGGAAAGCCTTGTTTAATTTGTTGATGGAGGTCACTGGCTGCAGAAATGTTGGCAATTTTCTTAATTGTTCATGTGGCTTAATTTTTAGTAGGTATGGCTTAACAAGCATTTTTTATTCTTTCAAATTACTTTTATAATTGCCAGTTCAATAAGTTTTCTTATCATTTGGAAATGCTTCTGCAGTAGTACATTGTTTTCTCTTATAGTATAATGCATTATTTATATTGTTTAGACATAAAATATGCATATGGATAATTAAATGTGATTTGAGAGCTACATTTCTTACATGTTTGAAATAACTTGAATTACAGATCCTCTACATTTTAGCATCCTTATGATTACATTTTCCCAGCAAAAGTTAACATTTGGATTCATTCTTTTAAACCTGTGATTCTCAGCTGGGAATTATTTTGCCCCCCACTGGACCTTGGTAATACCTGGAGATATTTTTATTCTCACACTGGGGTAACAATACCACTGGTATTTGTCAGGTATAGGTCAGATGCCGGTTATTACCCTAGAGGTGCATGGGACAGCCCATTAAAAAAAAGCTTTTCCTAGCCAAAATACCAGTAGTGTCAGGATTGAGAAACTGATCCAAACATAAAACTAGTATGAATAAAAATGTGAAGAAAATACACATAAATGCGCTGTTATTCAAATTAGTAGGCATTATGAATGTCTAATATTTACCAGATACTTATTCAAAGGTTATTTATATATATATGATATATCAATATTTTTATGAAAAAGAATTTATGTAAAATGACAACAACAGAAGGGCAATAATTTGTACATCTCAATGGCATGCTTGTATTTTTTCTTACAGATTGATTATAAAATGTATCATATGAATTATTCTATTGTCATTCTTAATATAACTTTTCTGTTTGGTTTGTGTTGCTAAGGATTGAACCCAGGGCTTGTTCATGGTAGTTATTCTACCACTGAGCTACATCCTCAGCCTTGCAATATAACATATTGTGAAAAGTTGTGACTGGGAAACCTTTGAAATACAACATTTTGTGAGAAGCCATGATTGTATTTTCCTGTTGGTGAGAAGAGACCTAGGAGGTCAGCTGAAGCCTGATGAGACAAAGAAATAATGAAAAATAGAAAATACTCTCATATGATTCCAAGCAAGGTGCCCTACTATTAATGAAAGGAGTGTTGTGCTTTAAAGTCTGTGTTCAAAGCTTCAGATGACCTTGGTTACACCTTGTTTACTTTGATCCTTACATTTATTAAATCTACAAATTGACCTTTGGGCTTTCTGTAACAAATTATTACTAAAATCAGTAGTGAAATCACTTTGCATGTTTGCATTAGATTGCTAAATATGTCCCATGAAATGTAAGTATCTTTAATATCAAGTTGATGTTCAATGAATATCAAAAATAATTGCTGAATATGGTTAAATATTTTACTAGATGGACAGAACTTAACATTTAAAACAACTTAATTTGCTATCCAAATCTGAAAGAACATAGGGATAAAGGTAGGCAGTTTAGACAAAAATAGTATTGTGGGACCAGGCATTTTCAAATACAGTATATAGTTTTGAAACCTTACAATAACACTTTTAAAGGGGAGACTGCAAATAGAGTTCTCAGTGTCATGCAACTCTTAACTATGGGGATAAACCTCAAGTTCAGATCCTTAGTAACAAAGATGAATGATCTTTCCTCAAATCATGCTCCTCACAGTAGAGATAATATATTCATGGGCCCATTGAATGTATTTTGTATGAGTGATTTTGCTGAGGATGATGTGCGTAAAAATATACATGCATTGCTGGTGAGAGGCTCATGGGCAGACTTAGGAATCCTGTAGACTGAACACAATAACATGCTAAAAGTAACAATTGCTTATTTCACTAAAATGTGTCTTTAAATTTATCTAAAACAAGTAAAATAGTCATTTCAAAGTTACTGTAGAATTACAATCTAATTTTTATTGTGCTTTGATTCCTTAATGTGATATTTTGAATCTGAAAAGTGTGTAGCATGTCCAAATGTTATTTTACACTTTTAGTTTTTGCATTATTTCCTTATCCATGGAGATACTCAGTACTACTTAGTTTTGCAAAAACAATAATCAAGTCATGTATTTCCTTAGTCAATTTTTGATGCAAGCATCAAATTATCATTTTATCCATCTCTTTCTTATATTACCAAATGCCACTCTGGCGTAATCATGGTGAGTTAGAATTCCAAGCAAACTTGAAGAGTGAAATACAGTTTTAATGGGGCTGGATATGTTGGCTTGCCAGAAAAATGCATTTTTAATGGATTCTATGATTTCTTAAAATGGTCTTGGTGTTAATTCATTTGATAATTAATTGAAATAGATATCATAAATTTAGTAAGTTTCAAATAGTGTATTTTCTTTGTGTTAAAAGATAAAACACCTCTCATGTTTAATGTAAGATGAGAGGTATCCAGGAATTATAATATAAAAATAAAGGGCTGTCTTTTAGACTCTAAAAAACATGTAATTATTTTTGATTTTTATAGTTCATGATAAAGCAAAACGTTTTGTACTTTAAACTTTATTTTATGTGAGTTATCTTAAAGATTTTCTCATCTAGACAAGTGTCACATGATATTATAACTTATGTTTTGCAAAAATGCCTATGGTTTTTGAATGGCAGCTTATCACAGAAGTCTGTACAGTTGAGAATAATCTTGAGAAATTGTCTTATGATGATATAAGGAATCTTTATTGAATAAAAAACTAAATCATTCAAAATATGATAACTTTACTGAATACATAGAAAGTGACTAAGAAAAAAACATTCTTTTGTGTATACAGTGGTAAATTGTTGGATGGGATGAATGAAGTGCAGGGCAAGAGGATGGATTTATGGGGAAAGGAATAAGGGGATGAGAGAGTTAAACTATGGTTCCAAATTATGGCTGTTATCTTTTGTTCTATAGAAAGCACTTTCTGAGTTCCAAGAAGAACACTTTTAAAATAGTTTTATGGAGTGTTAAATTTTATCCCAAACCATTCCTTAAATAAGACTAAATATTTTTCTTATATTTTAAAGAA
>NW_004624744.1:4693376-4703724 GCF_000247695.1 Heterocephalus glaber | reverse complement strand
ATTTCTTCTGGGGTTGTTGTAATTTCACCCTTTTCATTCCTAATTGCATGGATTTGGGATTTTTCTTTCCTTTTTCTGATAAGTTTGGCTAAGGGTTTGTCAATTTTGTTGATTCTTTCGAAGAACCAACTCTTGGCTTCATTGATTTTTTTGTATGTTTCTGTTAGTCTCTATTGCATTGATTTCTGCTCTGATCTTTATAATTCCCTCCCTTGTATGAGCTTTGCTTTTGTCCTGTTCTTCTTTTTCTAGAAGTTTGAGGTTCAACATCAGGTTGTTTAATTGGAGTCATTCTGTTTTTCTAATATGTGTATTCACTGTTATGAACTTCCCTCATAAGACTGCTTTCATTGTGTCTCATAAAATCTGATATATTTTATTGTCATTGTCATTTAATTGAACAACCTGTCTGATTTCTTCTTTTATTTCCTGTGACCCATTGGTTATTCAGAAGTGTGTTGTTCAATTTCCACATGTTTATGAAGTTTTTCCAGTTTCTTTTGCTATGGATCTCCAATTTCATCACGCTATGGTCTGATAATATACAGGGGATAACTTCAATTCCTTTGCACTTAAACTTGCTCTATTTGCGAGTTTGTGGTCTATTTTGGAGAACAACCCATGTGCAGCTGGGAAGAATGTATATTCTGATTTTGTGGGGTGGAACACTCTGTAAACATCTGTTAAGTTCATTTATTCAAGATTTCTAGTATTTCATTACTTATTTTTTGTCTAGTTGATCTATCTGTGACAATGGAGTATTGAGGTCCCCACTACAATTGTATTAGCGCCTATATGACTTTTCATGTCCGTTAGTATTTGTTTTATTTAGTTGGGAGCACTAGTGTTTGGTGCATAGATATTTATGATTGTCATCTCTTCCTGTTGGATTGTTCCATTTACAAGGATGTAGTGTCCTTCTTTGTCTCTCTTAATCAGTGCTGATTTGAAATCTACTTGATCTGCCAAGAGGATAGCTACTCCTTCTTTTTTTCAGGTTCCTGTTGCATGGAGTGTTGTTTTCCACCCTTTAACTTTCAGTCTATGAGCTTCATTTTGAATTAAGTGCATTTCTTGTATGCAGCATATTGTTGGATCTTGCTTCTTGACCCATTCTGCCCGTCTATTTCTTTTAATTGGTGAATTGAGACCATTAACATAGATGGTTATAACTGATATATATTGACTTATCCTTGTCATGACTTTTTCTTTTTGTTGGATTCTCTCCCTTTACATTTAATTTCTTGTAGCACCTGATGGGTTCATTCTGCTTTGCTTCCTGGGGTTGTGATCCTCATTGTCTATTCCTAGGATATTGGATGACAAGCACTTTAATCTCTCCTTGCCCTTTAATTACAAGTAAGTAGGAGATATTTGTGACTGGGACAGGTTCATTGAATGTGTTAGATTTTGTGATAAGCAAAGGCTCAAGGCCTAGGATTTTCAGGGTAAGGTTGGTTATTTTGGACTCAATTTCTAACTTTCTCTTTTTCCTTTTCCCAAGTGGCAGTAGTTATACTAAGAAGAGCCAGAGGCTACTCTTCAATAAGAAGGGCTCAAGATTTACATAGACATTAGGCATAGCCTCTTAGGTGAAGATCTCAGACTTTAGGGCAAATACTGCCTTTTCCTTTTTCTTTGATGTTTTATTATTCTTCAAAGCTTTTATTCTACTTGAGGTCTGTTTTGCTAGACTGATTTAAATAAATCAAAAGAGAGGAAGACATGTCACATTTAACATTCATTTCATCTTGAAATGCTAATTTGTTGAAATTTTCAAATCACCTCTTGCCCTCTGGGATGTCGAATGACATGATGATGCTACAGCTAATAAACATTTGCTCCTGTAAATCATATGCATAAAGGCTGAGGGATCCCAAGAATTTAATCCAAAAATCAAATTATCAGGGATTTTTATCCAGTTGAGGGTTCTGTGAAATCTATAAAAATAATTTATGTATTCTGAGCAGGTGTTTATAACCTCTTAAAACTTCACATTCACAATAATATACCCTCTTCACCTAGACTGTAAAACCTTCAGATTAAAGGAAGGTTAATTATGTTTCCTACTGTGTTTTGTTTTCACAAAGTGCAAAATACAAAATGCAGAGCAAAATAGCCTAGAAGCTAAGAATGGGAATTAGTTACTTTTTACTTTCCTTTAAGAACTAAGAAATTATTTAGTTTGGATTTGGATTCCTAGAAAATTGAGGACTTTCTTCAGATAATAATAGCCTCTATTGAATTATTAGGAGATAAGCCTGTGCTTTTTAAAAAATTATCTTCCAATTTCAGCATTATCTTTTTCTATATTTGGCTTTACTCTAACTTGGTTAGATGTTTTTCCTCTTTGCTACTATAAAAATTGACAAATAGTCCTTATTATTTGCTTATGATTTTGCATCATGATTGCTATGCCCTCGGAGATGCTGGATTGCTAAATTGTGTGGCCATATCCTTTAGAAATTGTATGTTGCATCTTTCTCATCTTTGTAACAGGGCCTATGGCAAGCATAGAATTATTGCTATGGTAGTGAACAAACATATATCTGTTCTTGTCTTTGAAATACCTTTTGCCTCCTTGTTTACTTCATTGTAACCTTAGAGGATGTTAGACAAGAGAATTAGACAACTGGATTTTCTTTGCTGGAGTCACCTTTGTACTCTGAGACAGTCATGTCTTCTCATGCATTTTAAATGCAAGTTTTTCTGAAGCAGTCAGGCTTTTCCATGTATTTTTAAATACAAGTTCAGCTGAAAATATGACAGGAAAAAAATGATGTACCTTCCATCCAGTTCCACAGATTAGTCACTGAGTTCCAGGTTATAGGCCAGAAAGTGGTGTCAGGGTGTGAGAAATTTCACACAGCTTGTAGAGCTGAGAGCCTTTGTTTCTTCTGACTTCAACTTGTCTTTTGTTCTTGTTGTTAACTCTCCATGCCTTTAGTCTACAAAGCAATACACAGTAATGTTAGCAGACTAAGTAGAAGTATGAGAGAAGATACATTTAAATGCCTGTATTAGTCAGCTTTTCCATTGCCTGTAGAAAATAACTGATAGTTGTAGACTAAAGGAGGACAGGTTTTATTTTGGCTCATGGTTTCAGAGGTTTCAGTTCATGGTCAGTTGGTTTCAGAGCAGAAATAACATGGTGGAAGGCTATGGTGGAGGAACGCTGTTCAATACGTGGCAACTGGGAAGCAGTCAGAACAAGGGAACCATAACAAGAGGATGGGGAGAGGAACAAGAACACACCTGTCCAGGTCTGCCCCCAGTGACCAACCACCTCCAAGCCCCACTCCTAACACCACATTCACCTATGAACTCATCAGTGGATCCGTAGAAGCAAGAAGAGGAAGGTCATGGTATACTAGGAAGCAGGCAAACCCCTCTAATCTATAGCTTTCTTCTCATTTCATATTTTCCTTTCTAGGAACTTTTTTTTTTACATAAGCTATGCTTTTAGTGAGGGAAAAAAAAGTGTTTAAAGACTTAAACTTTTAAATGTAAAAGAAAGTGACATGGTTTCGATTTAAAAAGGCCTGTAAAGCCTTGGAAAGTGATTGGATTATGGCAAAACTATAGGTGATTTGCTGTTACTGCAGGAGGCCAGACACTGCAAGTGTGTGACTTGGAAGAGTGTATCTCCTTCCTGGGCTCTCCTCTTATCTCTTTGCTTCCTTGTCATCATTATGTGAGCAGCTTTCCTTCCCCCAGGCCCTTCTACCATGCTGTTTCTGCCTTTGAACTAGCCAGACAGGGATTGTAACTCTGAGCCAAAATCAACTTCTATTTCTTTAAGTTGTGGGTGTTGGCTATTGTGTCTCAGCTATAAGAATTGTCTAAGACAGAAAGTATTGCATTTTCTATGTACTCCCTTGTGCAAAACTTGTGAATCCACTTTGCTTTTCTATGTCAACTCTGGTTTTGACATCACATGATCATTTTAATAATTCTTATATTGTTTACGGCTAATTTTTGAAGTATTAGTTTGTCTCCAAAGTGAGTCTGAAAAGTGAAAAAATTTTTCTGAAATTTGCAAAAGAAGAAACTGAGGTTTGTAGTTTATGGAACATTGTGAGGTCAAGTACCTTGCAAGTGGTAAAGCTATGATTCACACTCAGAAAGGACTGACTCTGAGACTGTTGTCTTTTCATATAAAACACTTAAATGCATACCAAGAAAAACCGTTTGTACTTCTTTATTTGACAAGAACAACTCCTGTCTTTATAAAGCTTTAGAGATAATTACAGTTGTCACAGTGGAGTAGAAAGTAGTTCTCTGCTTGATGTATGTCTTGTAGGGAAGAAAAAGATTTTAACCATGATTTTGACTTTGTTTTTCATTAGTTTATATAATGTTGAGATTTTTGTCTTACTGAGTCCCTCTCAGGAATTTTAGTCTAGTGCACATCATTACAAATTTGATGAGATAACTACCATTTGATTATGCCTTGGTTCAAAGTTCCTTCTTGCTGCTCGAGGTGCTAGTGTTTTCAAGTTGCTTGCTGTGACCCAGAAGTAAGGAGATAGTCACTCTTGACATCATAACGAGGAAATTAACTTCACAGTCTTTCTAATTCCACCAGTGTTATCATCATTCTGACTCTGTTGTGACATACAAGCTTTGTAAGGTATTTCAAATAGTTTGAAGATGGATTATACATAAATATGCATGTCTAATGATGAATGCAACATTGTTATGCTTCCCTTTGCATAATGGCATGGGAGAAATCATTTTGGTAAACAAAAGTTCTCAGAGATGACCAATAATTTATATTGAAAAAAGATAATATATTACAATAAATTATTACTTAAGCATTTCTAAAAGAAAATTATATACCTCATAAGTATTTCGGTGGAAGGAATGGGGTATGAAGACTTGATTCAGATTCTGTTTTTTCCATGTACTAGGTCTCTTGCCACAGGCAAGTTTTAGTTTGCTAAGAATATTTAGGATAATAATAATAATTTTCTAATTTTGCTTCTAGTAAATATTAATAGAATGCTAACTGCATCAGGCACTGTGCCAAATATTCAGAATAAAATGGTGAACAAAAGGAAGATGGCCTTAGTGTGATACGATTTAACATTTTAAGTTTCCATTGAATAAACTGACAAATGTCATACTCTATGAAATGTTCTGGGAACAAGTGAAATTAATCCAGATAAGAGGGAAGACTTAAAACATGAGTGTATATACTAGGCACATAGAGAGAAAGACTACTACTAAGGACATGAACCTCTTTAGCAGTAGGCCAACAAGGCAGAATATTATAAAAATGTTAGGAGTTTGGACTTTATCCAAGTATCAAAGGGAAATCTTATGGGACTTGGTTTATTCTTAATCACTCAATAATTAATAATCACCAAATTTGTGGTAGGCACTATTTTAGGATCTAGGAATATAGCAATAATGACAAAAACAAAAATTATTATTTTTACATTCTTACATTCTATTGGACAAAGACAACATAATTATAATAAGAGAGCTACATTTAAGGCAAGAATTTCAGTGTTATTAGGGAAAAGCAAGATTTTTTTTTAATGGGAAAGCCTAGAGAACTGTAATTTCAGAAAAAAGAAGAAAAAGAAAAACAGAATGATTATAGTAGAGTGAACAGGTAGGACAGGGTCAAGATAAAGGGCTATAGAGGTAACCAGGGACCAGATCACTTGGGATCTTTACAAAGATTGATGCTTTACTGTAAGTGAAATGGAAGTCAATGTAATGGATTAGAAAGTTTTTCTTAGAGAAGTAATAGCTGATTTATATTTTGAATGAGTAACAGCTTATGATGGAGAAAAATCAACTTTTAGTGGTGGAACATTTAATGTTTTCCTAAGTTGTTGAAAGTGAGGATCACAAAATAGAATACTAGAGGAAGACCTCTAAATTGTTGCTTATTTGTGCAACTGGAAGTTTGTAATCACCAATAATGAGACACGGAATGATGCAGTTTAAACATGTTTTGTTGACATAAGATTTAGAAAGCAGGTACTGACATGTTCACATTTGACAGGTCTAACAGATTTTCAAGTGGAAATGGTAACCAAGCAGGTAGTTATGTATAAACAGTTACATAGGGAAAATAGCATGAATTTGGTTAATTTAAAAACTACTACATTAGATGGTGTCACTAAGGTCTATTTCTGACTGTGACTGTAGACAAAGGATCAAAGAAGCTGTAAAAGACAGGCTGAGTGTGATGGGACATGTCTGTAATCCCAACACATGGGGAGACTAGGGCAGCATCGCAAATTTGACCTCAGCCTTGGCAATTTAGTAACTTAGTGAGACTCTGCTACAAAATGTAAAAAAAAAAAATAAAGAGGGCTGAGGATGTAGCTAAGTGTGAAGGTCCTGGATTCAATCACAAGTAAAGAAAAGAACAAAGCAGGATGAGAAGAAGGAGAAGGAGAAGGTGAGAGGAAGAAGAATAAAAGAAAGGAGAGAAGGAAGGAAAAGTTTTAAACTACTCATGATATATATTTAATGTTAAGAGATCTAGAAGAGGAGGGGCCAGAAAAGCAACCTAAAAGGAAGAGCCCAATTAAGTAGGTGCAAACGTAGAAGACTATATTTTCTTGCAAGGCAATTTTGAAAGTGATCTCAAGGGGAGAGAATGTCAAATTCTGCAAGTTTGGATAAGTTGAAGACTGAGAATTAAATATTGTATCTAGCAATATGGGGTCATTGGTGATGTTAACAAAAGAAGTTTTGATGGAATCAAGGCTAGGCTAGAGGATGTTTGTCATACTAAACAATTTGCAAATAATAATATCTGAATAAAATCTTTAAGATATTTTAAAACAACTATTTGAAGGAACTGGAGAAAAACATAAAAATGAGCAGAAACAGAAAGAAACATGATACTTGAAAATTAGAAGTATAACACGTGTGTGTGTGTGTGTGTGTGTGTGTGTGTGTATTTGGTACCGCGGATCAAACTCGGGACCTTGCATTTTCAAGGCAGGTGGTGGAACCACTGAGCTAAATCCTGGCTCTGTGTGTGTGTTTTAAAGACATTTTTTCTTGGTATAATGTCTCAATCTGGGTTGTGGATAGCAGGAAGTAAATTCTTAAAGGCTTATATTGTCAGAGGATAGAGTTCATATCTTGTAGAAAGGCTGGAAGGTTTAAGTAGGAAATCTATAGTGTAAGTGAGCTTCAAAATCTTTACATTAGCTCTACCAAAATCCCTCTCCTTTCAAAAAAATATGCATGTAGGGAAGATTTCATTCTAGTAAAATTAGTAGCTGAAAATAGGAATAAATGAACAGAGATTTGAGCTCCTGACTACTATAAGGGACAGATTTTGCAGTTAGAATCTAATTGCCTTTAGAGCAATACTTCACTTTCAGAGAAAGGTGATTAAATACAGAATATTTACAGTGTGTCAAACACAAATTAAAAGATAAAAAACTATTACGAGGCATAAAGTAACAAATAACAGTCAACAAAAATACTGATCAATAGAATCTATAAAATGATCCAGATACTGAAAATAGTAGATATGACCTTTTAAGCAGGAATTAATAATATTTTCAAGAACCAAAAGAAAAACACAATCACAATGAATTCATTTAAGGAGAATTTCATATAAAAAGAATCACTGTTGAATCAACTATACCATTGGATATAATTGAGAGATTATTTAAAAAAGAGAGATGACTTGGAAGTCTTCAAGCAGATGAGTGGGTAGTGATTCTAATTGGTCTTATATAGGAGCAGACTGGCATAGTTTTCTCATAGTAATATGAGGAAAGACAATTTGTCTGTATAGGAATGCTGAAAATAGACAAACTGAATGGGAATTTGCAGCAATTCACATTTTATGTTTTTTGTGTGTGTTTTTTGGTACTGGGGGTCGAACTCGGGAACTTCTGCTTGTGAGGCAGTCAGCAGAACCACTGAGCTAAATCCCTGGCCCTCACATTTTATATATTTAACAGAAAAGTGATATGATTGGGGGTTTTAAAAAACCATTGTAATTATGGAGTGAATAAATTACTATATGGGTAGGTTGTGGATACCTACACTTATTAGTGGGTGGCTCTAATCCTAATAAGAGATGATGATATGAACTGGCTCAAAGTTAGTGACTGTGTAAGTAACTGCTACTTTCAAAATGCAGAGCCAGTAGGACTTATGATATGAAGGGAGAGGCAAAGACAAGGAGAAAGGAATTCACAGGAATTGAAGAAAATGCTCAAAAGTTTGATTCAGGTAATGAGTGCTAAGGCATGTAGTGAGAAAGAATGCTTCAGAAATACCAAAATTGGAGAGAGGGTGATGAGTTTAGTTTTGGAAATTGTTAGGTAGGTGGATTTACAGTTCTATTGAGAGACATAGGCTAAAGGTGGAGATAGGGCAAATGTCAGCATAAGGGTGGTAACTGCACCCTAGCCACATGAGTAGTTGGGATCCTGAAGGAAAGGTACAGAGAGTAAAATGTGGAGGGAAATGGGAAAGCAAACGAATTAAAGGTTCACAAAAAACCTTGATGTACTGAGTCATTTTTTCTGGGCCTCACACTGTTGGAAAAGTACATGTTTTAGTATATTTAATTCTCACAACAAAGCTATGTGATATATATATTATGGGAAATTGAGAGGAAACTGATCTATTAAAATTTATGTAGCAATTCTGAAAGCAAAAGAAACAACACAAGAATACTGTGACCCTGAAGTCTATAAGGGCTTAAAGAACGAGATGAATTTCATCAGTGGGGAGTAACAGGAAATTGTTGTGATGGAAGAAACAAGGGAAATAAGATTTTAAATATGAACTCTAATTACTGTATGCAGTAGAAGATGAGAAAGATTATTGAAAAATATGGACTTGTTGATTGTGGAGCTGGTGTTGATCTGCTTGTTGTATGGCAATATTTCCCAGGCATGTAACCAAATGAAAAGATGCAGTAGGAATATGGGCTCAGGCAAAGAATTATCTGAAGTGATAAACTATGCTGAGGGATAAACCAATATAAAAATATTATCAAAGGCCAAAGGTCCCAGCAAATAACTAAGGCAAGTTTAATGTCAGTTGCTGAACAAATGAGTTGCTAAAAATATTTGGAAGATGGTGTCTGAAGCTGTGGTGCTTGAGCTTAATATTTCAAAACAGAAATGCTTCTGAATAATGGCCAGTTCCTGGAATACTTTCAGAAATAAATGAGATTAAGACAACTAAAAATGAGCAAGTCAAAGAAATGAACAGATAGACTGTCGAATGACTTGCTTGAATAGATTTAAAGTACCTAGATGCTAGCTGGAATTGAGATGGAGAAGAACACCGTGAGGAGAAGATAGATATTCAGATATTGATGCAAAATGAAACAGAGGCATAATGAATTTGTTGATGAGATCAATAAGGTGGGGTAAAGATTTGTGTGGTTTCCCCTAAAAGGGCTTTTACCAGAGAGTGCAGGAGCGGTGGTCTGAGAGTGTCTGAGAAACTGAGCAAGTAACTAAACCTATGTCTTCACCTCTGTATCTGGTCCATAGTAGAAGCTCATGAAAAGAGAATTAGTATTCCAATTTAATCTTTTTTTGTGTGTATATTTGTGTGCCTTTTCACTTATCTTGTTATGAATGTAAATAGTATTACTGACTGTGGAGTAAAGCTTACGTTTCCTCCAAGGAAAATGAAATATGCTTAATTTATAAAATGTAAATTGCTATGCAATGTATGCTTTATCAAATAGATCTCTAATTTTATGTCATGAAGCAATTTAAAAGTCTGATGGAAGGAAAGAATTGTCATTTAGTGAATTAAATAATTTTTATTCCACTTTATGGAATTTTTCATAGCTGTGTTTATTTTAGAGACACAGCAGTTAAATGATGGTTTCATTACTTAATAGAATATCTCAGCAGACATTGTAATTTTAAATACTTTCTGAAAAATGTCATATCAGATATCGGTCACATAATTTCACATATCAAATTATGTCTTGCTTTGACACTATAAAATTGATTAATAAATATTAGTGGGATTGAGTATTTATGGGATAAGCATACTTTAGCATTGAGAAAATGATTATTAAATTTAAAGTCAAATACAAATTTTTGTCAAATTATGAAATATCACTTTATTAGCTCAATGTATTTTTAAAAATAATGAAAATAGTTAAGAATTTTTTTTTCCCCCATTAACTTTATTGGTACATTTTAGGTACAAAATACAGTTACATTCATCATTGGGATCTTGGACCATTATATGAATCTCTTGGTTCTTATTTCTTTTCCTCTTCCCCTGCCCTCCCTTCACCCCCTCCACCCTTCTCTATTTGCAAAGACCTTGTTTCCATCTTTTTCCTCTTCTCATATTTTTTCCCTTCCCC
>NW_004624744.1:4680162-4690370 GCF_000247695.1 Heterocephalus glaber | reverse complement strand
CCTAGGAGCTTGGGATGGCAGCAGGGGAGCTTCCTTCTGGGTGCTGGGACCAGCTCAGCTTCTCTGCCCTAGGACCTTGGGATGGTGGCAGGGGAGCTTCCTTCTGGGTGCTGGGACCGGCTCACCTTCTCTGCCCTAGGAGCCTGCAATGGAGATGGGGAGCTTCCTTCCGGGTGCTGGGACTGGCTCACCTTCTCTGCCCTAGGAACCTGGGATGGCAGCGGGGGGGCTTCCTTCTGGGTGCTGGGACTGGCTCAGCTTCTCTACCCTCGGAGCCTCTGATGGAGGTGGGGAGCTTCCTTTCGGGTGCTGGAACTGGCTGAGCTTCTCTGCCCTAGGAGCCTGGGATGGAGGCGGGGAGCTTCCTTCCAGGTGGTCAAGAATTTCTTTTATTAGTGCATGTTTGCTATACAAAATGCCAACATATTTTGACCATTTTAATAAAAGTAATAACATATTTTAATCATTTTAATCCCTTCATCTCCTTCTCCCTTCCCTTTTCCTTCACCCCTCCCCTTCCACACCACAAGAATCTACCTTCTAGTTAAACAAAAGTCTTTTTTTTAAAGTGCATGTATTTTTTTTACAGTAGAAGAATATCCCAAATATTAGCACAAAACTTCTGTTTAAATTTTGAACTCTAGTAATCCTGAATTCAGGCTTGTGTTTTATTTGATACAAAATATAGAACAGATAGGAATCCATATGGATATATTCTAAGTTATTAAGGAGACCAGGGATGCCATAAATATGGAATTATTGCAGCTGTTTGTCTGAACCTTGCAGCACTTTCTTCCATACTATGGACACTCTAGTTTTTCATCAGGGCCTTCCCTGCTCTTTCTGACCTTCACCACCCCTTGGAGGCAGGTGACTGTCCCTATGGGACCTGGAAAAGGACATCATGGCCTGTTTGAATCAGGAGGTTCTTCCCAGCACATAAGCACAGCCATCTGCCCTCCCATGAGTGAGGCTGCTGTGATTTCCCCCTACAGACCGTGCATTTAGGCTGTGCCCTTTCTTGATTTTTATCTCAGGCATTGAGTTTCTTGGCACGTATTTTGTGTGTCAGCTATGATCCTAACAACAATCAGATCTAGTTTGCTGCCCTTTATTTCCTGACTCTCCGATGAGGTCTCTGTGTCTTCACAGTAGAGTAGTCATTGTCAGTGCACATTCTGTGATTTTTGTCATCTGAGGAATTTTTTTACTTTGTCACATAGTTACAGAGTTTGATCTACCAATTGAGACCAAAAGCAAAGCTTAACTTTGACAGTGCTGACACTTGACAACTCTTTGTCCTATAAAGTCACTTGCAGGGGCAGAAATTCTTCCTTTGATACTCCCTTATAGCACTGTACATCAGAGTTAAAAGTGAGTGACTTCTACTTTTGGCCTTTGAGACACATAGATGTTTCTATATAAAATAGACTTAGGGTTATAACTGAATATTGATTTATTGTTTTTCCTGATATTGAGGAGCCAGTTTGAAATTTTCAGCATTTTAATTGAATCTATGTCCATGTGCTTTTCTATTTTCTTTTCATTTCCTCCCTCCTATCTTTTTAGCTTCCATGATAAGAATGCACACTATACTTGATTGTCTTTTCTCCAGCCTCATTGGATGTTCGTTGTTGCCTCTTATTCTGCACACATCCACTAAGTATTGATGTTTAATGATCCATCCTCAGATGCTCCTTCTTTATGCTTTTCACCATTTCAAAAGTAACACATACAAAAATAAACTCTTGGCCTTCCTTCCAAAATGCAAATTCTGATTATACCTTTAGTAAATCTAACTGTGGCCTACAAAGTCTGTTGCTACCCCTCCCATAATTTCCTGCTAACCTTTCCCTTGGTCTGTACATTTCAGCAACATTAGTTTTTTGCTTGTGTCTTGAATGCAGGAAGCATATTAGTGCTATGGGATGCTGTCTAACCTGGCCTTTTTTTGTCTGCTATGCTCTTTATGTGATTAAATTAAACACGACAGCTTCTAAAAACCTGATTGTAACCATCTACTGCTACCACCTCCCATGCCCGTTTTTCTCTAGATCAGCACCTGGCTTGTTTTTGAATATCACTGCTTAGTTTAGTTTCTTTTAGTATCATTTATGTTTTTTCAATTTATGAGAATTATGTTTCAGGAAGGTGGAATCATATTGCTGTTTTTATATCTTTGCATAGTTCTTATCTAATTTAGAATTTAGTGAATATACAAGAAGTATTTGGTGAATGACTTTAAGAATTTATTTTGGTAGAATCACTTCTGCTTGTTTGTTTGTTTTGTTTTTGGTACCGGGGATTGAACTCAGGACCTTGCGCTTGCGAGGCAGGTGGCGGAACCACTAAGCTAAATCTCTGGTTCTAGAATCACTTCTTTCTAATTGTCTTTAAACATTGTGGTATTGCCCTCACTGGATCCAGTCTAGACTCAGAGCTGATCTCCTGGAAAGGTCTAAAGTTCTGCCTAGAAGCATATTATAGTCCATACAATGCAATGCACCACAGTGCTTAATCAGATCGTATCCCTTTAACATCTGCTAGTGATTCATTTTATGACTGCATGTGTATGGCTTCAAATAGTGCAATTTTTTCTGTTTATTTGTTTCATTTACAAAGAAGAAAATGTCATAATATTTACAGTACTATGTTGTAAGAAGTTTTCTAATTAGCAGAGGATCTTTCTTTTCATTAATAAAAATAATTTCACTTATGTATAGTTGCTGACAACTGTACACCAAGAATTTATTTGTGGGTAGTCTCATATTTCAATCATACTTTCTCACAAAAGTTACATTATAAAGTGGTTATCAGACTCCTGGCCTAGTTCTTGTGTTAATCTCTCAGGAGTACTGAACATATCTAAAGTGAAATCCTAGTGGAATGATTTCAAATAAGACATTAATGCTCTATATTCCATGAAAAATAGGGATCTGAGGTCAAATTTGGGTACACAAACCTTTACTCTTAGGCATAAATAACTTTTAAAGTACTACAAAATATACTAGGTCCAACCCAGGAGAATATGAATTAGATGGGGTCTGTTAGAATCTATGCATTGTTTAAAAGCTTCACAGATGATTCAGATATACATATTTTAAAATCCAATACTCTAGGTGATTTACTTTCCAGGTTCCAAATCCATAAATTAAAGCAGCTTTGAAAGGTGTGTGGGAGGAAGAGGTTAAAAGTCTTCACTGTGTGAATGTTGAAGTCTTAATTAGAGGTGCAGGGTCATTTCTATTTTCTTAAGTGACATCATATATCTGGGATTTGGGTAGCTTCTCTATAATATGTCATATTACTTAAGTATTCTTTATCTGGAATCTATTTCCATATTCATTATCATAATGACTTCCTTGTTTGTATGGGGATGTTTTATAACCTACTTTGATTTATAATGAAAAACTTTCCTTGGGTCTCAGTTCTTTGAATCTCATGATATGTATTATCACCAAACAACATGTATGGCATCTGATAGAATGAAATTTGGTCATTCATAAGCCACAGTAAGGCATTAAAAAAATTTATATAGCTAAAATGCTATTCTGATTTGCCCTTGAGTTTCTTCTGCTTGCATGCTATTGTTTTTAACTGAGAGATAATGGATTGTTTATTCAAATATATAATCAGAACTAGATTCAATTGCAGAAAATTTTGGAGTAGACGAAAATATTAGAGTAGAAGTGAAATTTATGATATCCCACTTGCAGAAATCATTGCATATTTTTTCTTGTTGAGAAGAAAATACAGGCTCAAATAATAATCTAAGCATATCTGTCAGTTAGGGAGTGGTTCTTCCAATCTCTGAGACTATTTTGTCTTCAAGTTGACCATCCAATAATGGTCGATTTTGACATCAGCATTTATCTGATGATTTTTATTTACCAAGTATTTACCAAGAGATTGGTAGATATTATTTTTGTCTTATATAGCTTTAGCACACTATGGCTAGGAAATAGTAGTAATGCATATTTTAAAAATTAATACCTGATGTAATGAAACATTTATAATAATTCAAATCATGTAACTATCAGTATAATACAGACTAGTATGAGTAAACTGAACTAAGTTAAAGTATAAAAGTCAGCATTTGATCTTCACAGAATCTTCAGCTAGACAGAATTAAAGATACTTGGTAATGGAAATGAACAAAAATATTAGTGTCCTGAAGTTGTTTTTATGTCTCTTTCCGAGACCTTCATGTTGCTGATATTTTAGTTTTGCTTCTCCCAGGCCCCTCACTAAGTAGTTAAACCATTTGTCATTGCCATAAGTTTGTGGATATTCTTAAGCATTTTTCTCTCTCCAGAGAATAGATGACCTGAGTTATTCATGCTTTGCCCTTTAGGGGAAATGTTTCATCCCCACTGGCTTTGGAAAAATCCCTGAGTGAGTCTTAGCTCTAGTCACAGTGCTTTCAAATGGTGTTTAGTTCTCTGTTGCATGATATGCTTGCTCTGCTGTGTGAAACTTCTGCCCTATTACTGTCCTATAGAGGCTGCCCAGAAATTCCACAGACAACTTTTACATATCACTAACTTCTGTGTTTAATCTGGTGGTGTCGGACCTAAGCAGATGATCAGCCTGGGCTTGTGGCTGTCACCTTTTTGTTCTACAGATGTGCCCAACATGCAGCTTGCATTTAAAAAAACATTTTGTTCTCTTCTTTTTAATGTATAAAAATAAAAGATAAAGAAAGTTTTGTGACTTATATTTTAACTATAATTATGTATTTTATTTATTTTTTTTTAAAGGAGGAAAGGTTTATTTTGACTCAGTTTGTAGTGGTTTCAGTTCATGGTCTGGCTCCAAGGCAGGGTGGCATGATAGAGGGGCATCGTAGAGGAAAAACAGCCCTTAGCAGAGCAGGTAGGAGGCAGCAAGCAGCAAGCCTCCCTTTCCCCTTAAACTCATCCAGGCTACAAGCCTTTTGGGTGGTACCGCCTACACCCACGGTGGGGCTTTTCCATTATCCACACCAGAACTATGCTAAACCAATCAGTGGACCAATTTGGTACCACACATGCTTAATCCCAGTATCACACACTCTAGATCCAGCCAGTTCTACAAAGCTCCACCTATGAGCACATGAGCCTTTGGTGGTGGTGGTGGTGGACATCTAAATACAAGCCATTGCACTATCCTTAAATGGGTGTCACTTGTGATTTATAAAATAAAATATATTGAATGGGAAACAATGCTACTAAATTTTAAAAACTTAAAAGAGAGGGGCCGTGGATTTAGCTCAGTGGTTCCGCCGCTTGCCCCACAAGTGCAAGGACCCGAGTTCGATCCCTGTAACCAAAAAAAAGAAAAAAAAATTAAAAGAGACTATAAAGTACAACACATATTCTTCCTTAAATGACCTACCCATGTAACAACTGTTTGTACTTACGACTGAGGTGCGCAGTTCAGACTTACAAGCCATCTTTTTTTTGGTACAGTACTGTATATCTTGTTTATTCAGCCTCAATGTCTTTTGTTTTGCACAGTATACCTTGTTTATATAGTACTGTAATTTTTGCTGATTTTACAGTATAGTACCATACTGTAGTTTTATGTTCTGTTATACATTACAGTACTGCACATGAGTTATGAAAATAAAATCAAATCAAGTTGTAGTTTTCTTTTTCTTTTTTTTTTGGTACTGGGGATTGAACTCAGGACCTTGAACTTGCAAGGCAGGCACGGTGCCACTGAGCTAAATCCCTGGCCCAAGTTGTAGTTTTCTTTAACCATATCTTTGCTCTGAATATTGCAATGTACATACTATAAGCAATTCTTCATTTAATGAACTAGTCACAGGAAGGGAACTCGATCATTAAACAAGGAATGTCTGTACAAAGTAGGCTAGGGGTATGGCAGAGCACTTGTCTAGCATCCAGGGAGCCCTGGGATTGAGCTCCAGTACCAGAAAAACAAAACCAACCAACCAAACAAACAAAAAAACCAAAACAAAGTAAATCTAAGCAATTTGCAAAAGAATTCATATTGAAAAATAACATCCTGAAATATATAATTGCACTGTGCCACATTGGTAATTAATTTCCCTCTCAAATGCTTAAAAGCAGGAATTTAATCATTTATTTCAAAATAAATGCATATTGTCTAGAAAAGATTACTGTTTTAAGCAAAAGAATTCAACAATTTCTACTGGTAAATCGTAATTTATTTTTCTTTAAATACTTATGCCAAAGAATAGCAGTATGACAGGATATGGTGGCACATGCTGTAATCTTAGCACTCTGAGAGGCTGAGACAGAAAGATTGCAAGTTTAGGCCTAGCCTGGGCAACTTCGATACTTAATGAGACTCAGTCTAGAAATAAAAAAAAAGGGGCCAGGGATTTAGCTGAGTGGTGCTGCCACCTGCCTTGCAAGCGCAAGGTCCCAAGTTCGATCCCTGGTACAAAAAAAAAAAAAAAAAAGTTCTGGACATATAACCCAGTGCAAAGGCCCTGGGTTCAATTCCCAGTACTGAAAAAAAATCTATTAAAAAAATAAAAACATGATATTTGCTTGAAATATCAATGTTGGTTGTGTGTGTGTGATACTGGGGATTGAATTGCTAGGGTTGCTCCATCACTGAGCCACATCCCTAGCTCTGTTTTATTTTTTTTAAGGGTTACAAATATTTAGTTTTCAAATAGGCTGAATTTCTTTTCCAAATTATTATATAGTAAGACATTGAAATGTATTTTAGAACTCAGTGTCATTCATCTTGCTTTGTAGGGTAAGTTAGTGGAAGGGTGTGTGAAACAACACAAATAACAGTCTTACTAAACAGCTTCGGGATACTGGACAACTTTGTAAAATACATTTCTGAATTATATCCTTAAAGCATAAGTTGAGAATGTAGAAAACTATGCCAGGCTAAGTCTCCTATTTACAAAAAAAAAAAAAGAAAAAAGAAAAAGAAAAGAAAAAAGAAAGAGGAGTAGTAGAAGAGGGTACAGATCCTACATATATCTAGTCCGATTTCCTAGTACAAAGACATATACTAGCCTAATTTAAAAAAAATCCAAGTAACTGGTTCACCAGTAATGTGAAAACTAGCCAAAGACCACATCATTACTTGATGATTGAAATAAAAGTTGTCCTTTTTTTTTTTTTTTTTTTTTTTTTGAGAAGGGTCTTGCTATGTAGTTCAGGCTGTCCTGAACTATGTAGCCCAAGATGGCATCGAGCTTGCAGTGACTCTCCTGCCTCAGCCTCCCAAGTGCTGAGATTACAAGTGTGCACCACCACACCTGGGTGAAATAAAACATTTTTAAAGGAAGAAAGAAAAAGTCTATGCAATGGGAAAAAATATTTCTGAATCAAATACCTGATAAGGGACTCATGTCCAGAATATATAATGACAACCTAATTGTAAAAAAGGCAAATATGAATAGACATTTCTCAATAGAAGATATACAAATGGCCAATAAACACATGAAAAATGCTCAGTATCAGTAGTCATCAGGATTAAAAAAAGAATGACAAATGAATACTTGCTATAATATGGATGAACCTTGAAAACCTTATGCTAAGTGAAACCAGGCACAGAAAACTCTCCATCATGTGGAGCAGAGCTTACAACTGCCCACAAGGGTCCTCTTCTTGAAGATAAGGTTGTAGCATTTACTGAGAAGCTGGGGATGCCAGGAGTTACTGAAAGGCTCTTGGTTTCTACAGACTGCTGGTGTGGGTGGCTGTGCAGCTGTGACTGCTACTGGCATTTGTCATCCTCAGGGAGTCCCTTCCAGAAGTCCCCATTCTGCGATGAGAGCCTGGCGGCCTTTGCCCCACCACTGCATAATGTAAGATAGGTCAATGTGACCCAGGCCTGGAAATTCTTGCTCCTGCTACTCAAGATGAGGCTAAGAATGGTTCTTTCCTTGCAGGTCTCCTGTGCCACTGTATCCTTTGTTGTTTTGGCATTTTTCTTGGTATTGGTAGCAGAAAGGAGCCTGGGTGTCTGAGAAGTTCTCTACTGGAGTCAGCAGTTTAAGCAAGTGATCCATAAAAGTCAGAGGGAAGTCAGAGCTCTCTCCTCCCTCTATAGCCTGTGTGGGCTGCTTAACTATGACACTTGGTCCTTGGCTCACACAGACCTGGAAGGGATCCCAAAGCTCAAAAGATACTTGGGAAGGAGGAGGAGGAGGTAAAAATGTTTTCTTGCTGCAGGAGGAACTGGAAGGAGGAAAATTGTGAATTTCACATGGGAATGTGGACAGGTTAATGTGCTGCTGCTGCTGAAGAGTCACATCTGGTCTCTCATTTGTGCTTTCTACCAGGACATTCAGCAGCTCCCTTCTCTGCTCAGAATACAAAGAATTCTGATTCTGAAACCACATCAGAATTCTGGATTCCTGAGTGCCCGTTTGTTTAGCCAGTTTTTTCCTGGTAGCAGGACCAGGGAAAGGGTTCTTCTCAAAGGCTTGAACTAGGATCCTGTTTTGAGTTGTTGTGAGGGCCATCAGCTCTTGGCTGGCTTTTGTTGACCATTCTTGAGTCCACAGCTTCGCCTGGTCATGTTTCGGGGATTGATTTTTTCTTAAGGAGTATCTAGATCTCAATAGCTTCCATCTGTGGATTTTAAACCAATTCTTAATTTTAGATGCTGGAACACCAATTTCTTGGGCCAGTCGTTCCATGGTAACTTTATCTGTGTGAGGATTGTGTTTAAACCATTCTAGGAGGGTCTCCTTCGGTCTACCCCTAAAACATCACCTCTGGGTAATATTTTATGAACTTGGGATTGATTTAAGACTTTAAAAAGTTGATTTTTTCCCAAATGTTAGTTAGAATAAAAAGATTTATAAACTTGATTTTATAATAAGGAGAGAAAATAAAGACCTTACTTGGCAATTTATAGCTCTTCTCTCTTTCCTCCTTCTGACTCTGACTCTAAGTCTATAGTGTTAACTAATACGAAAAGTATTCAGAAGAGCTTAAGGTATTAAGAAATGTCATGACTTACATAAGATAAAGAAAGGTTAATTGATAATTGCTTGGAAAAATTCTAATTGACTAGTCTATTTAAAGTTATAAACTTACAACTATGAAAAAGACAACTATAATTTAGCCTGGCTAAACTAAGAGTGCACTCTGATTAAACATAATTGCTTTTTGTGTTCTATATGTATTTTTGTTTGTTCACTTGCCTGTTTAATCTGTTATAATAATTGGTTAAGTGAGGTAAAAGCAGTTGCTTCATTAAAGACTTTTTGAGATCATATCAATTTTATTTTTCCTTTTATTTTTGCCCTTGTAAACTTCTGGCAGTTTTAGTGCTCACCATAAAAAACTGGTAATATATGTTTTGAGGGGTAGCCAAACTAACTCAAAACATTACAGGAGAAGGGCTAATAGGCTCAAAGCTTACATGAGACTTGCAAATAAAAGCCTTAAATTTTGGTAACAAAATGGTTACATATTATTTAAGTTACTATGTATGTTTCTGTGGTTAACTTTCAGATACATGTTATCCTCCAAAAGTTCTACTTAATTTGAATTATAGATGAATAGGCATTCATATTAGCCCAAATACTTTTTATTCAAATATCTTAACAGTGAGATAATAAGAGAAAATATGTCTTTAAAGTTGGTGACATGTTTTCATCTGGGTTGTTACCCAATCATGACAATATTAATCTAAAAATTGGTTTTACAAATGTGATGTTCATTGTTTTCTATGTACAAGAATTCTCACAAGTTTTTCTTTCGTTTTTGCCTTTTTATTATACATTTTTAATAAAAGGGAGCACAGAACAACTGAGAACAATTAACTGGAAAGTGGTATTTACACACAGTCAGATATAGGGGGAGCAGGGGTCAAACTGAGCTTGGAATTCAGTCCATGGAAAAGGGTACTACAAGTTTTTCCTTGGTTAAAGATAAGTAATAAGGGTTAACAAGATTAAAATGAATAATTGCTAATTTGAAATAGGAAAAAAGGTCCAAAGACGTAGGGGTGAAGGGAGGGGAAGGGGAAAGGAAAGAAGGGAAAAGAAAAATTATGAGAAAAGAAAAAAAAATGGAAACAATGTCTATGTAAATAGGGAAGGGTGGAGGGGGTGAAGGGCACACAGGTAATGGGGAAAAAATAAGAATCAAGGTACATCATGTACAGGTACAGGCACTCAATGATAAATGTAAATGTATTGTATACCTAAAATATACCAATAAAAGAACTTAAGGAAAAAAAAAGATAAGTAA
>NW_004624744.1:4656199-4679990 GCF_000247695.1 Heterocephalus glaber | reverse complement strand
TAAGTAAATATAAATAATATTAATGCTTCTAAATATTTATAACAACATGTAAATCATCAGTTGATAAATGTAAATTCAAATATTCTTGGCTTCTTAAGTCTTATAGAAAGACCATGTAGTTTGGTCTATTAAATATGCTTAGTTATTAACATATGTAAAGGTTTAAGATTGCCTTCTTCAACTGACCAAGAGTTAAATTTCTAATATTTAATTTTATATTAAATAATTTCAAAACCAATTCTCCTATGTGGGTCTCTTGGACCTGAGGAACTACTAGACAAAATTCATCTCTGTAGTTGAAAAGGCAGCTGCCTGAAACAGTTTGTTTCAGTTTTCTCCACTGATGAGTAGTTTCTCCAATTTTTTTCCCAGAGTTTTATTGCATCCCACCTCAATAAATATTATTAAAAAATTTTATCTATCTATCTATAATTCAGTTGGCTATAATTAAAAGGTTAAGTTTTTCATGTCTAAAACAATGTTTGCATAAGATATTAAAATGCTCTTGATTAAACTTGCAAAATCTACATTTAAAAAGATTTTATATTTTACTAAGATGATTTATTGTGTTTATCATTGTTAGGCTTTTTGTCATTTTAAAAAACAGAGTTTTATGAGTTAAAGGCTACTTAAATATTGATTTATAAATGTTTAAAGTAATCATTTTATGAGTTATTTAATAATTTATTTGAGTTTAATACACATCTATACATATCTGAAACTAGAGATGTATATCCATCTGAAGACAAAATGTGATGTAAAACTAAGCTTGAAGTTTTTTTGTACATAGAAAGTAATGATAAATGCTCTCTTTTATACAATGTACATTACATAGATATATAAAATGATGAAAATTTTGGCATCTCCTTAAATTTGGTCCGGTCATTAAAAACTTGATCTATATCTATTGGCTTTGACTAACAAATATTTTGTTACTTTATGAATGAGATACACTTATACCCATTGGGTAGTAAGTCTATTAGTTGTCATTAACACTCTTTTCTAAACTTATAAGAGCTCTGAAGATATCCTTCAATACTTGTCAGTGCAGTTATACCATAGAAACTTGTTAAAATGATCTAAGTTGTTCCTTAAGAGTATAAAGTAATTAAATATATGTAAGGATTTCTATATAGCCATGTTGCTAATTGCTAACTGATCATATATTAAATACATTTGTGTTTTCCTAGTGTACAGACCTTCCAGGGTGTAGAAAATAGAAAAAAATGTTATCATGCTGATGACCTCCAAAGTAAAGTTGTTTATGATGATAGAATTTTTCAGGTTTATGTTTATGTGAATATTACATAATTGTATTATGATAGATGTGCCTAAATATTATACAGTTGAGACTTTGTCATTACATTGATTTGCTTAAAATTTGGGTAGCCCAGGGAGCCTAAACTGACCTTGACAAAAATTATATATAGATTTTATGCTTGTTAAATTGCAGTATATATATAGTGCAATTTAACAAGTATACAATGAAATCCAAAGATGATATTAGGCACTGGAATTAGAAACTAGCTTTTTAAACAGCTCAAGCAATTTAATTTATTTCTTCAAGCTGTTTGTTATTTTGATTTCTAGTCCTAAAATTATGGATTTCCTAAATGACTTGCTTTCCATCTCAAATCTTATATTAAGCTTGATGAAATTAGCTGATTATTTTAAGGAATTTTGTGTCTATGTTCATGAGGGATCTCTCTCTCTTTTTCTCTATGTGTGTGTGCTTTGTCAGCCATCAAGCTTATACTGGTTGCATGGGTGATGTGAGAATTGTTAGCTCTACCAAAATTTTCAGAAAGAACTTGTGTAAGATTTGGTAATCTTAAATGTTGATAACATTGTACTGTCTGATCATGCTGTTCCATTATGAGAAGGGTTTGAGTTTAAATTCACATAGCATAATAGAGTTACTCAGATTTTCTATTTTGTCTTCTTTTATTTTTGATGGATGAATTTTTTAAAGAATTTTTTATTCTTCTGAAATGTTCAGATTCATTGGCAAAACTGTTATTCTGTTATTAACAAATTCGTTATCCTTTTTTTTTTGCTACCTGGGATAGAACTGGGGACCTTTCGCTTGTGAGGCAGGCGGCAGAACCACTGAGACCTGGCCCTGCAGTGGTGGAAACTGAAAGCTCTGATTAGTGTTTTATTTCTCCTTAACCTGATTATTAATCAACTTGGGCTGATATAACAAATTACCTAGACTGGTTAGTTTGAAAAGCAGAAATTTATTTCTGACAATTCCAGAGACTAGAAGTCCCAGAGTAATGTCTGGTAGGTCAGTTTCTAGAGAGGAGCTACTTCCTGGTTTGCAGATGCCATTTGTTATATATTCACGTGGCTTTTTGTGGTGCTAGGGTACATGGAGAGAGAGTAAGTTCTCTTCCTATTTTTAAAGCCACCAATCCTACCAGATTAGTACTCTAGCATTATAATCTCATTTAATCTTGATTACCTCCTAAAAATCCTGTCTCCAAACAATGTTATTGGGGAGTTAGGTCTTCCACATACAAATGTTGGTAGCAGAATATTTAGTGTATAGCACTGGGCTACTCAGAACATGCATTTGGCTTGAGTTATTCAAAGATTATTCAGTCTTTTGAGTAGACTTTATGTACAGAATTTGGGATTCTCCATTGATGACCCTCTTCTTTCTTTAGTTTTCCTCCTGATTTTATAGCTGCTACATTCTTGCTAAAATTTAGCTGCTTCTTTATGCCAGAAAGACTGTAGTTGTCAAGTATCTGAATTTTATCCACCATACTTGGTCTTAGTTGGGGATTAGCCACAATCAAAGAAGAGGCTACTAATGGCTGATTCACTCTCTTCTATTTCTATTACCCAGGTTTTCACTGTCCTCCATTTTCTTCTATCTGCTCTTTCTCAATTAGTAGTAAGCACAGTGCACTGATAAATAACCTGAGCTATTAGTCTTTGTAAGGATTATTGCAGTATTTTTTAAAGTAAGTAAAAATATTCCCCAGAAGAGCAGATATAAAATATTTTTTGAGTCGTAATTCTCAATTATAATTCTAAATTATTCAAAGTATGATGATAAGAAAATGTAGAGTTTTATATATTGACAGAAAGTAAAAGCTGTGTAGTGTATGTGATTTAACATTTTGACTTAGATTTTCCAAGAATAATCTGATGGTAGAAACTAACAAGTGTTTGGTTTAGTTCTTGTCCCAAAACTGATATCTGCCAAAGCACTTATCTTTCTGCTTTATACTGTACCATTGGTTGGTGTTAAAATAGCCTTAAAAATGATCAAAGAATAAGGTAATTCAATGCCAGATGTACATAAACGTGTAATTGGAAAAAAGTATATTTACTTTTAAATATGTTTATCAAATATGTACACAAAGGGTATTAACAATGCAATTCAGTTTGGCCTGTGTGACTTTTTTTAAATGTAAAGTACTTGAATGCAATTATTGACTATGTCAAAATTCCTGATTCCTGGGTAATATCATTCTTCAGTGCTGCAATAGTTAACATCTATGTCAAATTAATAACAAAACCAATGACCCATGACTTCAGAAGGGCAATAATGCCACTGTACATTGATGCTTTAGGAATAAAATTTCCATTTTCAGTGCTATGTTCTTGGCAACAAAAAGATTGCTTTTCAGTGTCTTTGTATTTTAATATAGTGTTTATTGTTAAATTTTGCATTTGTAATGTGATATTATTTAGAGGAAGTGTTAAAGAGAATTTTAGAAAAATTCTTTCATTGTTTAGAACTTGTAATTGTCTTTTAAAAATAATAGATCAAACTTTTTAATCTCAGAAACATTTTTAAATTTCTGCAATATTGTAAACAGGAATGAGGCCTGTAGTATTTATTCAGAATCAGATAATCAAAACCTTGTTTTATGCTTCCCTAAATAATTTAGATATTTTGATGTTATTATAATGTAAATTCTCCATTTATAAAAAGAAACATAAAATTGAGCTTGATTTAGAGATCATTATGGTTATTACCATTATTTTATTTAACAGAAGTATGTGAAAATTGCAGCAGTATATATATATGTACATATATATAATTCATAATTAAACATTTTGCAATCTAGTAGAACATTTGATAAAGATAGTTAAATATGGGCCAGAGATTTAGCTTAGTGGCACTATGCCTGCCTTGCAAGCACAAGGTCATGAGTTCGATTCCCGGTACCAAAAAAAAAAAAAGATAATTATATATACCATATGTAATACACTTATTTGGGGAAGTGTAGTAGATGATGGAGGAAAAATATATTTAACAATTCTAATATGCACTACTGCTGTTCTATAAAATCCTTATTCAGTGAAAGTTTTTGAAAAGAAATATCAAAAACATATTTTCCTTGTTTCCTTTAGCCAATTTCATGGTAGATATACTAAAACAGTATTTAATATATGTTTCTGGTTTGCACTTTTTAAGGAGTGTTCATTTCTGCCTATTAATACCTATCTATGTATCTATCTATCTATTATCTGTCTATCACCTGTTAGTTCTAAAATGCCCCCAGAAGTCTCTCTGACTGAAAGGTGATTGGACCTGGGTAGGGGGTGCTATATTAATCTGTGGCTTCATCTGTTGATGAGTTTAGCAGCTGACTGTGCTGTTGGGAGGTGGGGCCTGGTTGGAGGTGGTTACTAGGGGCATAACCTGAATAGGTATATTCTTGTCCCTGGTTCCTTCCTTCTCTCTCTGCTTCCTCACTACCATGGGTTGAGGACCTTTTCTCTGCCATGTCCTTCTGCCAACCTGTTTCTGCTTGGAGCTTGCCAACCATGGATTGAAAGAATGACACAAAATGATGAATCTCTCCTCCTTTAAAGTGTGAGTATAGGGTATTTTGTCCTAGCAACAGGAAAGTGGCATATAAATATAATTTCATATGATCCACAACCTAAACTACTCCTGATCCAGATTTTATCAACTTTTCAGTTAACATGAAAGGGATTTAATATCTCCTATTTAGTCCTAATGCTGTCTATAGCTGTATGCTAGTGTGCTAAGACAACACAAGAACAAAACAAAAAAAAATGCTCACACAGGAATTTTCAATGCAGATTTCTTTTTTACTTTCTTGAAGCTTTAAAATAGATGACTAAAAATTAAAATCAGAGACATAGATAAGGAAAGCTTTGAGAGTGGATCTGAGTTTTATCTCACTTATAATTTAGTTGGTTTTAGAAAGAATAAAATGGTACCAAGTGTAACAATTATTGCTCAAACATAAAACATGTAGAAATAAATTGTAAAACATAAAAGCATTTATAAGGATACACTTGCTTTTTATTGAGTTGTTAGCTTCTTGCTTAAAAGTCTGGGCTGCTACTTATTTTCATGCAGAAGTTTGATCATAGTGACTTGAGTTTTTAGAAATAATGATATATAATTTTAAAGATAAACTGCTATTAAGAAATGTGATATAATATATTAAATCTGTATTTTTACAAAGTAATTGCATTTGTCCAGTTATAAATATTATTTGAATTTTGCATTCAATCATTGTTAACTTTGCAGGCAATATGGAAGATGTCCCTTACACAAAATTTATGTTCCTAAAAGTAATTCATTATGCTATATGTAAACAAGAAGTGTAGATTTTTATTATTTATGTTTTTACCTCTCTATTGTGCAAGATATATTAAATTAAAGGATTTAATTTGTAAATTGGAATGGAGAAAGCATATGAATAGGAATGGTTTAATAAAAAACAGGTATAAACATTGTAACCAAGTGAGTTGAAACTATAGAGATGTGCCACAGTCTGAGTCAGATTTGAGTCCATTTACTTAAAAGCAGCAACTGAGAGGGACTAGTGCCCAGAAAGAACTCTAGGCCCTGAGAAGCAGTCTGGTTTCTCCTTTTATATCATGCTTTCAGTCGGGAAGGGCTAAAGGGGAGCACAAGTAGAATTTTACAGAAGCAGAACCATGCCAGGTCAGTGGCGGGCAAGAGGAAGTTTTAGATACTGGGTGAGCTACAAAACATCCTGTAGCTGCAGCAAGTTTTCTGCCAAACAGATGTGGGTTTTGGGTGCTTTGTCCAGAAAAAGCACAAAATGGTGTTGAGGCTCAAGATGGAGTCCGGTTGGCTATCACACTCCCAACTTCTCTAAACATGATGTCAGAGCATTAACTCAATTAGAGCCTCTTGAGTATGCAAGGGTTTATAGTAGGACCCCATGTTATATATCAGTTTAACAGAAGCTTTTCACTGTTTTACAAAGTTGATTATCCAGTTAAGAATACAGGGGCCCTTCTTTCCTTTCCCTTTCCCCTCCCACTTCCCCTAACCCTTTGGACCTTTTCTTCCTATTTCAAATTATCAATTATTCATTTTAATCATTTTAATCCTTATTTACCCTTTCAATTTCTCACACTAGAGAAACTATTTGGTATTTACACATATGTGTCCTATTTATTTCACTTAAGAGTATGACCTCAATATGCACACATTTAGCTATAAATGTCTCTAGTTTCTCATTCTTTATGGCTTAGTAGTACTTCGTTTTATAAAAAAAACCCCACATCTTCTTTATCCAGTTTCCAGTCAATGGGCACTTGGGCTGTTTCCAAGCTTCAGCTATTACAAACTGTGCCACTATAAACATGGGCGCACATATATCACTGTGGTATGATTCTTTTAATTCTTTGGGGAAGATACCCAGCAGTGGAATAGCAGGGTCAAATGGGACCTGTAGTCCTAGTTCTTTGAGGTATCTCTATACTGATTTCCACAGTGGTTGCACCAGTCTACATTCCAACCAACAATGGAGAAGGGTTCCTTTCTCCCTACACCCCCACCAGTATTTGTTATTGGTTGATTTCTTGATAGCAGCCATTCTTTCTAAAGAAAAATTATGAGAAAAGAAAAAAATGGTAACAATGTCTATGTAAATAGGGAAGGGTGGAGGGGGTGAAGGGCACACAGGTAATGGGGAAAAAATAAGAACCAAGATACATCATGTACAGTTAGAAGCACCCAATGATAAATGTAAATCTATTGTATACCTAAAATGTACCAATAAAATAATTTAAGAAAAAAAAAGAATACAAGGACCAATCAAGAGCCTGAGGAAAAGCAGTTTGAGGGGACCTGCCAGTCCAGTGATGAGGATAGTTACCCAAGGGCTCCTGGTTTAGCAGTCCACTGTTTCATCCCCTTGATGCCTGAATGGTGAACCCATATCAAGATTTCATCAACCTTGAGAGCTGAGGGCATTGTCAAGATGACCATGTGGGCTCCCTTCCAGACCAGAGTCAGTCCTTCACTCCAAAAAGCCTTGATGAAGACAGTATCCCTGGGCTGGAATGGGTGGCACAGCATAGAGCTGGGCAGGGGCTGAGTAGCTCATACCTGGGAGTGAACAGTTTTCTGTACCTGTTGGAGAGACTGGAGATACTTTAACAGGGACTGGTTAGAAACTTTTTCTAGTACCTCACTTTTGACTGTAGAGAGTAGGGGAGGGTTTCTTTAAAACATAATTTTATAAGGAGTAAAGCCTGTTTTATTAGGGGTGCATCTTACTCTAAGGATAGCTAGGGGCAGTAGGCTGATCTATCCTTTAGCAGTTTCTAAAGTCAGTTTGGTCAGAGTAGATTTTAGGGACTAATTTATCCATTCCACATGCCTGAGCTTTGAGGTTGGTAGGCACAGTGGAGTTTCCAGTTCATGCCCAGCTCCCTACTGACTGAGTTATAGAGGCTACAGTGGCAGGACCAGTGTCAGATCCAATGAACATCAGTAGTCTGAACCTGGGAATCAATTTCTGAAGTAGCTTTTTTGCCACCACAGTGGTAGTCTCCTTACAAGTAGCATAGACCTCTGCCCAACCTGAGAAGGTAGTGATAGCTGCCCACAGCGGATTTTATCTCTGTGAAATCCACTTCTCAGTGTTCTCCAGGATTTTAACCCTGGAATCTGACCCGGAAGGGTGCAGATGGGCCCTAGTGGGGATTTACTTGTAGACAAGTCAGGCACCTAAGAGAGGTCTGGTAAGCCAGCTCCTGCAACTTTGAAAAGCAGTGTCTTGGAGCTAATGGTCATCTTGGGGCCCTTAATGTAGCTGCTGGATGAGGTGTCATCCTAGTGCCTGGGGGAGATAGATGCAACTATCTAGACATTTACACCAGCCTTGGGGATCATTTTTTGCTTGTAGCCTGCTTGCTTCTTTTTCATCCTCTTTCTTTATTTTAAGTGGGACTAGTTGGGACCAAAGGGAAAGGAGGACTCACATTGGGCAGGATACCTAAGAGTTCAGCTGACCTCAGGGCTGCCTTTCTGGCTGCACAATCTGCAAGTTGTTTTCCCTTAGCCTGTGGTGTATTATTTTTTTGGTCATCACACCATCTTTAGGAGAGACAATAACTCCTCTTTATTCTTGATAGTCTTTCCTGTGGCTGTCAGGAGCCCTCTTTCCTTGTATATGCTCACGTGGACATGTAGAGTAGCAAAGGCATTCCTATTGTCAGTATATACATTTAACTTCTTTTTCTTTCCCCATGTCAAGGCCTGGGCCAAGATGATTAGTTCTGCCTTTTGGGCTGAGGTCCCCCCAAGCAGAGGCTGGGCCCAAATGACTTGATCAACTATAGTCACTGCAGCCCCTGCCATTTGCACCCCGCTTACCACCATGCTGCTTTCATATATGAAGAGGGTGGCATCCATCTCAGTCCAGGGTGTGTCCATTAAGTCTGATGGGCCCCCCCGGGTTTGGTCCAACACTTCCTCACAGTCATGAATTGGGGTGTCAGAGTCATCATCAGGCATCAGTGTAGCTGGATTGAGAACCTGCCCTGCTGAGAAGATGATGCGAGGCTGGTTGAACAAGAGGCTTTGATATTAATTGAAGTGGGCATTTGACATCCATTTGTTAGCAGCCCCCCCAAGAAGAGTCTCTACTGAATGAGGGGCAGTTAGGAGTAGGTCCTGTCTGAGGGTCAACTTATCAGCCTCTTAACCAATAAGGCTGTGGCAGCTACTGCCCAAAGACATGAGGCCATCCTGAGGCCACAGAATCTAATCTTTTAGAGAGGTAGGCTACAGGGTACTTTCAGGATCCTAAAGACTGTGTTAGGACCCCTTTGGCAATTCCTTTTATCTCATGAGTAAACAGATGGAGTGGTTTGGTAACATCGGGCAATGCCAGAGCTGGGGCTGATACCAGAGCTCTTTTTAGATCCAGGAACACCTTCTCTTCTTCCATTCCCCATTCTAGGGGTTGATTTCCTCCCATGGCAGAATGAAGGGGCTGCTGTATCTCAGCAAACCCAGTTATCCATAGATGCCAGTATCCAGCCACACCTAGGAATTCTTGTACCTGTTTCTTGGTAGTTGGTGTATGTATCTGGAGGATGGCTCATTTCCTGTCCTGGGACAAAGCTCTTTTTTCTTCTGATATTTCATATCCCAGGTATGATACTTTGGAGTCCCAGAATTGTGCCTTTTTGACCAAGATGCAATAGCCCAACTCCTCTAGTAGCTGAAGAAGGTCTTGTGTCCTCTGCAGGCATTCTGAATAGCTAATAGCAGTTAATAATAAATCATTCACATATTGAAGCACGGTGAGGTTAGGGTGATGGGATCAAAAACTCACCAAGTCCTTCTGGAGGGCTTCACTGAACAGGGTGGACACATTTTTGAAGCCTTGAGGTAGCTGGGTCTCAGTAAGCTGGCTTGAGTCACTGGAAACAGAGTCAGTCCACTCGAAGGTGAAGATAGGCTGGTTGGTTGTGGCAAAGGGCATACTGAAAAAAGCATCCTTTAAATCTAGCATAGTATACACCTGATGCTCAGGAGACAGCAAACTCAGGAGGGTATATGGGTTGGAGACAGTAGGGTGCAGAGTTACTGTTCACTGATTAACTTCTCTCAAGTCCTGGACTGGCCTATAATCTGATATCCCTGGTTTCTGTACCAGCAGGAATGGGGTGTTCCATGGAGACTGACAGGGAGTTAATATCCCAAAGTCCAGCAACCTCTTAATCCCCTGTCTGGGCTTCTGAGAAATGGGATGGGATATTGTTGAACTTTCACAGGTGAGGCAGTAGACAAGTGCTTAACTATCACTGGAGGGTGGTGAGCTGCCAAACCTGGTCAGTTGGACTCAGCCCACACTTTAGGGAACTCTGCCTGAAGCCTATCCAATAGATCCTTGGGGCCTGTTTTCTCTGGGTTTTCTTCCCCCGAGAGGAGATATTCCTTGGACAGGGTGGTGGTCAAGGACAGTTGATATGAAGGGACTGACATCTGAACCTCAGTTGGAGTGAAAGAATGGTAGCCCTTAACTTACAAAGGAGGTCTCATCCCAGCAAGGGGAATGGGCCAGTCTGGTATCACCAGAAAAAAGTGAGTAACTTGTTTTGATCCCAGGCTCACCATTTGCTCACTCTTGAGCAGACAGTTTTAGACTGCTCCCGTGGTCCCCTGGATGGGAATGGTTTATGGTGAAAGCTCTCCCAGGGGAGTTTTTACCATTGACCTCTCAGTGCCAGTGTCCACCAGGAAATGCACCCTTTGGCCTCCTATTTTAACATTTACTATGAGCTCCCAGAGGCCAAGAGAGAAGGAGCCCTGGCCCCTTCAGTCTGAATCTTCCTCTCCCCTGGATGTGGGGAGGGATAGTACCTTAGAGACGGTCTGTGGGGGCATTCTTTTTTTCAGTGCCCCTCCTTGCAATAGACACATTGATTCTTGTCTAGTGGCTGATGTCTCTCCAGTTTCTGAGGCATTTGCCCTTTAGGCTTCCTGGAATTGGGTTTCCTGAGGTCTCCTTTAATGGCTGCTGTTAAGATTTTGGACTGCCTCTTAGCCAACCATTTAGCCATGGCTGTGGCCAATTTTTGCTTTTTTGAATTCCTACTGTCAAACACCACATTTAACAGCTGTGACATGTTCATTCCAATTTTTGTAATTTCCTCCTAATATCAGTGCAGATTGGGTAAAAAAGGTGAGATTTATAGCTCTATTGTTCTCTGGAGTTAAGGGATCAAATGGGGTGCAAACCCAAAAGGCCTCTTGGAGTCTCTCCAGGAACACAGCAGGGGGCTTCTCTGGTCCCTGTGTTACTTTAGTGCATTTTGACAAATTTATGGGTTTCCAAGCCACTGCCCAGATTCCATTCAACAAGTTCTGGTGAAAGGTGATCAAAGCCTGTCTGCCCCCTGAAGAATTTGGATCCCATTCAGGACATTCCAAGGAGAATCCCTGTTTGAGCAATTCTCGGGCCTCCTCCTCTGAGTGTCCTCACAATAAAATCTTTCTAGCCTTAAACCTAATCCTGTTCCTCTCCTCAGCAGTGAAGAAGGTCAATAACAACTGTTGACCATCATTCCAGGTCAGTAGATGAGTCCTAATGATTGACTCAATCAGGGAAATCAGAACCTGGGGCTTCTCAGAGAATGGTGGATTCTGCATTTTCCAGTTGTAGAGGTCAGAAGTGGAGAAGGGGACATATACCAATAACGGGCAGGTTCCTGGTCCTGCCATATTGGGAGGTAGAGCCTCCCTCAAAGGCAAGAGAGTCTCTGAACAGCATCTTCCTGAGGCTGTGACTTCCTGCTGGGATTGGAGATGCTCATGGATTTGGGGAGCGGTAGCAGGAGAAGTAGAGGAAGAAAGGAGGGAGTCAGGGACAGTCGTGTCAGGAAGGACAGGAGGGGGGGGGCATACGAGGATTACATGGAGGTGGCAGGAGGAGGACTTTCTCAGCATCTGACTGCCACAGGACTGGTGGGGCATTCTGTCTCTCTGGAGTTTGCCCATGAGTGGGACACAGCTTTTAGAAACAAGCAACTTTGAATAGGCTTTTCTGGCATAGGCCTTTAACCATGGAGGAGGGTGCTGCACTAGATTAAACCAGAAGTAGATATAAGGGAACTGATTGGGGTGTCCTGGTGACCCAGTAACAACCTTCCAAACTGCTTGAACCAAGGCAGGGTTGAGGGAGCCCTCAGAAGGCCAGCCCAAACCGAAAGAGGGTCACTCAAGTTCGCAAGAGGTGCAAAGTTTGTTCCTTGACATTTTCACTCCATAATCATTAGAAAATCCTGGGGAAAAATTTCTAAGCATGTAAACCAAGGGCATAACAGGTTGTGAGGATGATGACCTCATGGTAGAATAACTTAGGGTAGGCAGGAGATACCCAAGAATAGGAGCTGCAAGAACAAATAAAAAGAGAAGATACACTTTTGCTATTTTGTCCCATCTGTAGGGCCTGCTGCAACCAATCCAACTCCAAAAATCACCACACTCAGAAAAAGCAGGGTGAGGGAGGAGGCACAGAAGGGAAAGGGTTGGAGAGAGTAAAACAAGCAGGAAAGCAGTTGGGGAAGTCCTGGTGCCAAGAGGTCAGTGCAATCCAAAGAAGAAAACAGCTCTGAGTGTTCAGGGACAATGGGGTCATCCAGACATAGAGAAAAACCCTTAGTGTCTATGTGGTGCTCCCTTGAATGATGTCATGACAGACGAGGAAAGGGGGTGTTCTTCTGTGGGGAGGAACCACACTCAACAGGCCACAGGCCTCTCAGCCACTTTAAGGACTGTCCAGGCTTTAGGGTGTATTTATCTCATCACAAGAGCACCCACTTGGCCTTTCTTAGACACATCCATGGAATCACAGAACAACCTCACTCAGGCCCTGTAACTCCTAGTGGAGAGAAGCCCCCTTCTTTGTCATGGGGCACAGATAGGACAGCCTGTGGCTTTATGCTGCCCAGTACAGTCACTCAGCCATTCATTCAACAGCCATTCCGAGATTAAAACATTCTAAACCTTTCCCCTGGGATTTCCCAGATTGGCTGACTTGCAGCCAGACCAGACTAGACCAGTGGGCCACCTCAGTCAGTATTCTGGCCTTAGGAGGGGCCGGTGGAATGCCTACATCAAGGACTATTGTTCCTCACAAGAATCCATCCTTCCCTTCAGACAAGACCCAGTGGACTCCAGAAAATTTGGAGGGTGTCTCCATCATCTCTGCAGTCCCCTCAGTGTCAGCAGTGAGACTATGGGGCCCTGGAACCTCTCAAGGGGTGCCTCCCCTGTAGTTTGCTGCCACAGATGGGAAGGATCGCAGTGAGGCTGGTCCACTGGTTGTGGTGATCTTGCTTGGGCCTCTAACTGTTGTAACTGAGTGAGTTGAAACTGTAGAGATGTGCCACAGTCTGAGTCAGATTTGAGTCCATTTATTTAAAGGCAGCAACTGAGAGGGACTAGTGCCCAGAAGGAACTCTGGGCCCCGAGAAGCAGTCTGGTTTCTCCTTTTATATCATGCTTTCAGTCAGGGAGGCTAAAGGGGAGCACAAGCAGAATTTTACAGAAGCAGAACCATGCCAGGTCAGTGGAGGGCAAGAGGAAGTTTTACATAAGGGGTGAGCTACAAAACATCCTGTAGCTGCAGCAAGTTTTCTGCCAAACAGATGTGGGTTTTGGGTGCTTTGTCCAGAACAAGAACAAAATGATGGTGATGCTCAAGGTGGAGTCGGTTTGGCTATCACACAAAGATAGGACATTGAAGGACCCTTACTCTAGCTGAGGCTATTAAATAGTAAGGAGAAGTCTACTTTGAATGATTAACATATGTGTCTTGCTCAAGGAAATGGAATACAGAACTTTTCAGAATTTCTGTTGTAATGATGATTGCATGAGAATAAATGGATTCTTCTCTTTGTTGAAGCCCTAGAGAAAAAGAAGAAAAATAATCCCTATTACTTTTTCAAATACATCCAGTTTTTTTAAACAACAAAAATACCTCATTAAGATTATTTCTTGAAAAATCCATTATCTTTTCCCCTACTGCCACCAGATATGTTAGTCAACAAAGAGAACCAGGAAAGGAACAAAGTGTCCTGTTTTCAAGGTCTCTATAAGGTCAATTATAGACAATTATAAGGACAATTGAAGAACACAGAATTTTTTTTTCTATTTGTTCAAGTTTGGAATTAACAACTTTTATTGAGAGCCTAAGTCTATACTATTATTACAACATGCACGGAAGGAAGTTACAAACTGAGTTCAGTAAAATTTGGTTGCGTGGAACAAATAGCTTTGAGAAACCATGAATCAGTTACATGTGTGGCAATTCAGAGGTGATCTAACCATTGTCCCCATGTTGCTGCTCCAGTGAGCATTTTTGGCCATTTACTCTCTGCTATATTTCTTTTCTTTTCTTTTCTTTTTGCTTAAATTCTTTTATTTGTACATTTTAGGTATACAATACATTTACATTTATCATTGAGTGCTTGTACCTGTGCATGATGTATCTTAGTTCTTATTTTTTCCCCATTCCCTGTGCACCCTTCACCCCTTGTACCCTTCCCTATTTACATAGACTTTTATGACTTCTCATCACCAATTAAAAGTAAACAAGTCAAATTCATTCATTTCTAACTGCCAAGTTTGCAAGCATCATTTATTACATTTTCATGGTACGAGTAAACTTACTGCATGCACATGATACTCTTTATCTGTTATCATTTAATGGATACAGCATTTCTTCATTGTCATTCTCATCAAGGACTGCTAATCCTTCAACATTTTGCTAGCTGTCACCTCCTCCAGAAAATTGCCCCTGACTTCTTAATTTTGCTTATGATTAAATTGCCAACTTTATTGGTTTGGAAGCTGCTCAAAGGAGTAGTCACTCATGCAAAGGTATACCTGGTGAGCTGAAGAGGTGTGAGGTCCATATCTGACCTCTCACACCTCCCTCGCTGGCCCTGTTCCCTGCCTGCTTCCCAGCTGCCATTCAGTAAGGACCCATGCTCTTTTGCCATGATGCTCCTTCCTTAGAGTCAGCAGATATGGCTGTTTTCAGCCAGATACATAGTGGGAACCAGGAGCAAAAAGCAAAGTAGATATTTTACAAACTTTAATTTAGGCCAAATGTAAAGTTAAGTTAGGCCACTGTTAAGTTCAGGCCAAAGAAATTGTGATTGCTGAAGAGATTAGCCCCACAAAAAAAGAAACCAAATTCTTTGAAATGGGATAAGAAGAAAGGTATTTTGCATGTTTCTTGGGAATCAGCAAGACCTCATCTATCACTGGCTCAAAGATGTAAAAGAGTACAGTTATCTTTTGAGAGGACAGCTCCTGGATGCCCTGCTTCACAAGAGCCCCCTAGGGAGTTGGTTTCCCAGGAGTCATTTCACTGTACTAAGCAATCTAGGTGCTCAGTGGCCCCTGCAGCTATGTTACATGTACATGGGTACATGGCAACTGCTTGAGCTAATGGTAGACTATGGCATTGTCTATGTGATGCTGATTTTTCAGACATGCAGGGTACAAAACTGTGGGGTTGTGGAGGCTTCCACCCACAATTCCAAAGTTGTCTTTGGAGGACATGCAAAGAACCTCTTAGAGAGCAGTGCATGAAGCAGTGGGAATGAAGCCAAAAGTGCAGGGGAGACCTCAGAAAGTCAGAAATGCCAGGAATGTAGTCTGTCTGCTAGGAAAGCTACAGGCCATGAAAGGTACCAGCTCAAAAGAGAGGCCATGTGGGCTGCAAACAGCAAAGTGATAGCACTGGGGCCACTCACATGCTTTGGAACTCATGTCTTGCCATTACATGCCCTAGATGCTGAGCACGGGGCTACAGGATGTTATGTTTGCCCTTGCTGGATTATGGTCTTACTTTGGTCTGATTGTTTTCTATTGCCCCATTCCTCTCTTTTGCAATGGGGATATTGTACCTGTGCCATTGTACCTTGATATTGTTAACTAGGGATATGTGATAATTAAATTTAATTGTCAACTTGATTGGCTTGGGAGCTGCCCAGAGAATTTGTAAATTACACATAGTTATATCTGTCTGGGTCATTAAGACATAATTTGGGGGTTCTATCTGATCCCTGGCCACTTCCTTTCTGATATTGTTCCCTTGCTCTGCTTCCCAGCTGTCACGAACTGAGCAGCCATGTCTTTCTGCAATGATGTTCTTGCATTGGAGCCAGCTAACCACGGAATGAATCCTCTGAAACCATGAGCAAAATAAACCTCTCCTACTTTAAGTTGATGGTGTCACGTATTTTTATTCAACAACAGGATAGCTGACTAGTATAGCCATTTGCATCTCTTTGGTGTTCTCATGAAATCACTCATGTAAAACCATATTATAACTATTTGTTTGAGGAACTTCTTCACTGAACTATAAATTGTTGGAGATCAAGGACCATATCTTCATTTGTATTTCTATCATCCAGAAGGAATCTTGGTCACAATAAACTTCTGGTAAATGAATAAACAAATAGCAATAAATGATGCATTTATAGATCAATAAAGCAATTTAATCATTATGTATTTTCCATGAAAGAATAATTTAGAAAATAATTTTTAAATTAGTAGGCTAGAGAAATAGAGGGAAACTAACATTTTAAGCCATAGTGTAATCTTTTCCATGATTTTTTACTTTGATATCCTATTATTTTTTTGGAGGGCTGTTACTGCAAAGGCATAAGGCCTATGTTTTTATAATCCTGAAATGTGTTTGTTTGTTTCTTAGTCTTTTTTGTTCAAGCTTGACATTGGCTTTAAACCTCACCCTAGGAAAGGGAGGTCATGGCAGAAATAAAACGTAGAGCTGAAGAAGTTGTAGAGGATATTATTATTACATCCTAAAAATGAAGGATAAAATCTCTCTCAGGACTGGTTGAAGAGAAGAAAACAGAATAGGGTAAGATTTGCAGAAGAATTATGTCACGGAAAGAAACATCCTTCCTATTAGATTAAGGTTTATTCACACAAATACACCCCAGACTTATTTAGGAGTCTGAGCAGGAAAGCCTAGGAAGCCAACACACTCTTCAAGTTTCCTATGTTTCTGTACAGTGTGCAATATTTGATAACAGTGGAGTACTCTGATCACCTTGCCTATATGACTTTGAGAACAACCAGCAAAATTCCAGTGCATTGAGAAGTAAGCTGAGCTGGCAGGCTTGAAAGTCTCTCATGGTTGTATTGGAAGAGGCAGCTATAGATAACAGCACAAGCCCAAGGACTGGAAGTTGATTGAAAAGTTGTTACCAGCAGAGTGGAGGTCAAGGGCTTCCTCCACAATTTGATGATGCTATAAGAATTGTACCCAGACTTTTCAGAGGAGGGGAAATGTTCAAGGGAATTTTCCAGCTTTAGCTTGTATTTCAATTAACTATGATTAGTCAGAATTGACCTTATGTTATCTATCTTTAGTGGAATGGGAGCTTGAACTAGAGAGTTATTTACAGGGAAATCAGAAGTTACGTTAGCACTTATGATTTCTTGGTGTGAAAGTATCTAACTCACTGCATGAGTTTTATAAAGATCAAGCTCTCTAACAAAGAGAGAAGCAGACTTGTAATTATTGTGAGATGGTTATCCATTAGTCACATGCATAACAGTGCATGAATTCTGACAAACATATTTTCCTTATTTACTTGTAGAAAACCTGCAACATGTCAACACTGTCTACATTTTTTGCTTTCTTTGTCATATCTCCATTTCTGTTTCTGTCACTCTCACTTTTATACGCGTATACATACACACACAAGCACACCCACAATGCACACATGCACAATCTTCTTACACGATGTAGTTCATCATATTTGCTGAAGAAACCAAAGATGTTATGTAAATTGATCAAAATCACAATAAATGGCAAGAAGGGGATGTAAACTCAAATCTATCTCTCTTCAAAAATTTTGTTCTTCTCATTTATTATTTTGGTCTGAAAAAACAGGTATTTACCTAAATATAACCTCTTTACTTTTTTCCTAAATGCTGGGAAATGATTATAAAAATTTTAGTTTGCAAATGACTTCAAAACATTAAATGTAAAGGAATCTGGATGGTTTAGGTAATCTAGTACCATTTATCAGAATGATTTATTATAGTATTTATTAAAGTCATGATATGGCAGGATTGATAACAAGAGTGGTATTGAATTTTGAGGGACAAAAAAAGGCATTACATTATAAATTTTTTATATTCAGTTTGTAAAATTACAGTAATACGTCAAGATTCATGTAAGAAGTATTAAAAATAAACACTTAGCCATTTCAGTTTTCAAGATGCAATATCATGAAGAATCAGAAGTATGAAAGGCAAGAATCCCTGGATAGGCCCAATTTGTGACAATATATGTATTGGTCATAATCGCTTTCATTTGCTAGTTGTAATTTATTCCTAGACCTTGTCTTCCTGCCATTAAATAATATTAGGATTTTGTGAGGGATCTGCTAAATCTTTTGGAATATTTTATGTTTATAGTTTTTTGAAGACTATAAAAGGATATGTCTTCTAATGCCTTTATTTCTGAACATTAATAAGAATATTCTGTCATTTAATTAATATGATTTTTAAACTTGTATAGATTTTATAGTTCGCATATGGTATTCACTATCGAGTTTTTCATAATCAATTTACTGAAAGGAAATGGTCTTGTTTTTTTAAGCCATTCAATTCCATTTAACTATGTAACTGCCACATAAAAATTGTGCCACATAAAAATTTACTGTCCTATTATAACATCCTACTGTGGCTAATATCAGCATTCCTTCTTTATTTCCACTGGTATGAATGATATAGAAATCAATGTGCTTGTAACTGAAGTGATAGAAGTGTATGAGTTACATTTAGTGTTAATGTTTATGTTCTAGTAGGGAAATGGACAGGGACCTTATATCCTTATACTTTTATAAGTGGTTTATACTTTTGGTCTCTGTGTACAATTGTTCCAAATAATAACTCTGAAATGTGAAAATCTAAAAGATTTTTATATGGATTTATAAATGAGCAGCAGATGCATTATTAGCATAATAGATCAAGATCAATTAGTAAAAGATTTAAAGGAATACATAAAGTTTTAATCTGACTTTATGTCCAATTACATTTTATATCTCAAAAGAATGGAAATAATTTCTTTTGAAATTTTATAATACTCTAAGCCCATATTAAAGCCCATATTAAAGCCCAGTCATATGCATAAATTACCTTTATAATATAATTATTTCTTTAAAGTTGGGTAGGCTTAGCCAATGGTAAAGCTTTAAAAAAGATTGGTTTAATACAAAACAAATTTATTATATAAAATAGATCAGAACATTCACATCCAGTAGAATGAGACTTAAATGTGTCTATTACATTATTTGTCAAAAGCTATTGAATTTCAACTACTCAGTGAGAGTAATAAAGGAGAAAGGGTAACAAATGAGTAAGAGGTGGGCACTGGGTTACCTTATGAAGAGGGGTAGTGTGCTTGTGTTTGGGAAAGGTGTCAAATTTGGAAGCGCTATGACAGCATATATGAATGCATGCTGTTTTGTGAACAAAAGTGAGGTTAAGGATGACCAGTAGTGAAATTCTCTGGCCCCATTATGTGATATTTTCCTAGGAGCTTCAAACATGACAGACAAACTGAACTGCAGATTTTGGTAGATTTTCAGATTGTCCAGAAGGACTAAGATATCTGTACTTTTAACTCTTTTTGAATTTATGAAAAACTTTAAATGTTATTAAAGCATATATTGTGGGTTTTTTATATATACATCCAGAAATGTACATTTTGTCCTTCCATATTTAAAAATATGTAGCATCAACTTTGATTTTTTGCTTCTAATCTATCAATACTTTTGAAAAAATTTAGATTAAAAATACAGGGTTCCATAGATAGACTTGAAGTATGAATGTCTGGTGAGGTATCTTCAATATTTTGACTATTTTGTCAGTAATTTCTTAAGAAACCTGAATTTTTTTGTTGTGTTTATTGTATATAACACATTATCATGTCTTTGTATTTTTTCACTCATCAAAAATTTAATGATTTTCTGTCAAGTGCCAGTCACAGTCCTAAGGTACTGAGAACACAGCAAACCTAATGTCTCTTCTCACTTAGGATAGGGTTCTACCTTATAGGCTCTGTAATTAATTATCACTCATAAATCAAACCATTTGTATTGCCATAATGTCAAGGTTGTTTACTATAGTTAATACCTGTTATTTGACTTTTGCACCTTAGATCACCCACACCCCATTAGAAACAGGAAGCCTATTTCAATTGTAACATGTTCCATCTGTTCTTATTGCCATGATACAGCCAACTCTTAATTCCTAACTTCAAGTTTTCATACTTTTTTCTCCACATAATGTCAGGGGATATCTAAAATCTTAGTTTTCTAAATGGATATCACATTGGTTCTAGGTTTGTGTTAACCCAGAATACCATTATGAATGTCACAAACTGTTTAAATCCACAGATTATTGGCTAAAGTCACCTATATCAGTTAATTCAACCAGTCACCCTCAAAATCAATGTAAACAAATATGATCTAGTATTTGCAATTAAATAGCATCCATCTCCATTGATATCAAAGATTGAAATAATTTATTATTACATATAATATCTTTTTAAGACAAAAAGTTTGGTCCTATTCTTGCAATAGTACAGAATAGGTTCTCCTGACAAAATAATTATCAGAAGACCCTTATGAGAAGATAGTACCACATCCTGGATAAATTTATGACAAACATAAATTTTACTGTACTTCAAGAATTGCTAAAATAAGTTAAATCTTAAAGGTCTCTCTAATAAAATAAAAGTCTATCCTGAAGGAAAGTAAGTACTTTAGTGGTGTGATGGAACTTTGAAGAGACCAAAGTATTTCTAGGTTGATAAAATCCTCTGGAACTCAGAAAAGTCAAATGCAAAAAAGGCAAATGCAAATTCATGTTGAAAGGAAGGCATCTTTAACTAGGCTCTAAGCATCTCATAGATTAAATTTAAAAATATGAGTTTACACTAAAAAAACCCACATCACTGAGCATCCATGGAATACATCCCCAGGATTGAGATATGAGGTATGATAAAAATATGGTAAATATTCAGATTTTAAAAATTATTATAGTACAAATCACATTACTTTTAATCTCACTCAAAATAGTCCCTAATTGCTTCCAACACATGTATACTATCATTCTTGCCACTTTCTGAAGTAGTTCTGGAATTTCTCCTTCCTGAATTTCTTTAGTTGTACTGCTGTGGCAGTTTAAATATCTTAAATTGATTCAAAATTTTACTTTTCACTGTTATTTTGACTTTGTGGAAGAGCCATGGAGTCAGGTCCTTACATAAGGTGGATGAGGAGATATCATAATCTTTTTATGACCCTTCCTGTCCCTTGGATGACACTTAGTTGTGGTATTCATTTTATTTTTGATTACATCTTGTGAATACCCAGAAGAAAACTTCTAGAACTGCTTCAGGAAGTTTTAAGAATCATTAGACAAATGTGTTTGAAGTGTGTTGTGTGTGTGTGCAGGGGTATATTTTCAGTGGTATTAATGGCAATGTGTCTTTTACTATTATACATTTAAAAAAAATTTAAACATTCACTGCATACCTATATTTTGATCACCTCTTGTATAGAGATACAATAGATTTATTGCTCCAATAATTTCAGATACTAGAATGATTAGATTCAAAGTATACATTAATTTGACTGAAACATTAAAGCTGTAAAAATAAAATATAAATTATATAAGTACAGCAAACAATAAAGTACTGGTAGATTTTTAAATAGTCCAGTAAAAAATTTGGATATTAAAAATATATAATTGTAGACATTTTTTAAAAACCTCAATAATTGTATGCATAGACAAAGTTTTGAGGAGAGTTAGCGAACTGGATGACAGAACCCACTAGTTAGCTAGAATGCAATGCGAAAATATCAGTGGATATAAACAGGATATGGTGAAGAAATGTGGAGGCAGAATTGGCTCAGGGAGGTGTCTGATACAGAGGCCTATCCCTTTCATGTTGGTATGTCTCTGGCTTAGTCTGACATTGTTTTTGTATTGAGAAGCATTCTTGTTTCCTGTCACAGAAAGGACTGGCTGTCTTTACCTGGCTCCCCAGAAAACAAAAAAGAAAAATGGACTCCAAAATGAATGCTATTATTTTATTTTATTATATTAATTTTTCTTCCTAGTACATGTTTTTATCACCTACTAGTTGTATTTATAAAAAAGAATGAAAATATGCACTTGATACAGTTTTTTGAAGCTTGAAAGACACATGTCTATATCAACCCCATGTATAGAATTTTTCTCTTGCATCATTTCCTAAATAATATAGAATAAGAACTATTTATATTGTACTAAGTAGTTTAAGTTATGTAGAGATGAGGTAAGGTACACAGGAGGGTGTGCATAAGTTATATGCAAATATTATGCCATTTCCTGTAAGGGGCTCTATCATGTTCAGATTTTGGTATCTGCAGGAGGTCTTTGTACCAATGCTCTATAAATAAGGATGGATGACAGTATATGCAAAGTACTTAGTAAACACAAAATATGAGTGTAATATAGAAATATTAATATAAAACATGAATCTCACAAAAGTGTAAAAGATACTTTTTGTAGTCTCAATACTCTGGCATAATTCTACAGAATGGCACATTTAAAATGATTACAATGTTTAATTTTTGGGGGGCTAACAATTTATTATGACTAAAGAGATATGCTTCTGGGGTAATAAAAATAGTCAAAATAAAGTTTAAAACTATCTAACTGGAGTCTCATAAGACAGAATAAAGGAAATGGAAGAATGGCAACATTTGAAAACATGAATGGGTGATAATTTTCCAGAAATAAAGAAAGATATGTTTACAACATGTGCTATGAAGGTACTAAAAGAACTTCTCATTTAGGAGTTTTTTTGGTAAACTTGTAGAACAACAAAAGATCATATTTAGATTACTTATAATGTCAAATACAATTTTAATACAATGTAAATAGTTATGCTGTAGATTAAAAAATGTTTTAAAAATTGCACCTTTATTAAACAGGTACAGATTATTTTTCTTTTAATTAACCACTAAACAATAGAGTGTAACAACCAACACATCCAGAGGACCAAATGTGTTTATAACATTAACCTTAACAAATCAAAAGATAACTGTCTGCAAGAAAAATGAACAAAATAGTATAAAGCTTGAAGGTTGAGCTGTACCCCAATTTTGTTAGGACTTATTTTGTTTTCTTTCCATTATGGTTTTATGCTAGTTAATGGTATTTTCTTTTCCATTAAGTTTATTCATACATTTTAAGTATAAAATACAGTTACATTCATCATTGGAATCTTGCAACTTTACATGACTTATCTTGGTTCTTATTTTTTTCCCCATTCCCCTGCACTCCCTTCACCTTCTCTGCCCTTCCCTGTTTACGAAGACTTTGTTTCCATCCATTTTTATCCTTTTCTCATATTTTTTCTTTTCCCTTCTTTCCTTTCCCCTTCCCCTCCCACTTCCCCTACTCCTTTAGCCCATTTTTTTCCTATTACACAATATCAATTATACATTTTTAAAAACTTACAATAACAAGATTTAGAGGACATTACCACAGATTTTACAGAATTTAAAAGGATATAGAAAGCATATTACAAAAATTTGTTTTGAAATGAATTTGACAACTTCTAAGAAGTACCTTGGAAGACAAATTAATGAAACTGACTCTGGAAAAAGTATAAAATTTGAATAGCACCTATTAAAGTATATTCCTATCTTGAAAACCTACCTATATGACAACAACAGGCTCACATACATTTTAACTGACAAATTATATCAAATATTCAAAGCAGAAAAAAGAAGGAACACGTCCTCCCTCATTTTAGGAAATCAACATTGTGCTAATACTAAAACTGGATAAAGATGATAGAAAAGAAAAGTATGAACATAGAAATTTGTTTAACAAAACAAACTATTAGAAGTCAGATCTGGCAGTGTGTAGGAAGTGGTTTTATTATAGGGA
>NW_004624744.1:4629642-4642387 GCF_000247695.1 Heterocephalus glaber | reverse complement strand
ATGGGATTAATATGAGAAAATGGAAAAATAGGAACAAAATCTTTGTAAATAGGGAGGAATGGAGGGGTTGAAGGGAGGGCTGGGCAAGGGTGAAAGATGGGTACCAAGAGAGATTATGTAAAGATGCAAATTTCCAATGATTAATGTCATTATATTGTATACCTAAAATGTACCAATGCTTAGAATGAATAATCGATAATGCAAAATAGGAAGAAAAGGTCTAAAGGGGTAGGAGTAGTAGGAGGGGCAGGGGAAAGGAAAGAAGGAAAAGGAAAAATGCTGAGAAATGGAAAAAATGGAAATAAAGTCTTTGTAAATAGGGAAGGGTCAAGGGGGTGACAGGAGTGCTAGGAATGGGGAAAAAATAAGAACCAAGATGCATCATGCAAAGGTACAAGTTCCCAATGAGAAATGTAATTGTGTTGTATACCTCAAATGTACCAATAAAGAATTTAAGAAAAAAAATAAAGAAGAAGACTGCTTAAAGATTTGTCAAGCAGAGGGTTTTAGGTTTAGGCCACCTTGGCTAATTACTTTGGTAATTCATAAAATGAAAGATGTTGATAACCATGCTTCAGAAAGGAAGGAGCAGAAAGACTGACTGTCTGGACCCTGGCAGCACAAAGTCTTATTTCCAAGATGCTGTCATTAAATTAGTATGGTTTCCAGTCCTCTGACAATACCTAAGATTATCTTTGACATGGTTTAATAGATACACATATATTTATTCATTCTTTTATTTATTCAATAAATATTCATTGACTATACACTCTACTGAACACAGTTCTAAATGGTGCACTAGGGATTTATTTATTCATCAATGAACCAAATGTTCATAGATCTCTATATTCATGGAACTCATTTTCCAGTGGGAAGGCATCAGATATCATACAAAAATAAATGAAGTGTGTGCTATGACTTTAAGTTCCATAATGAAAATTAAAGAAAGGAAATATAGAACATCTACTTACCACAGTTACACTTGCCAAATGGATAGTCTCTATTCCCAGCCATTTTGAATCTACTGTCTGGGAAATTACCAGGTTAGACAGAACCATTATGAGACAGAGAAAAAATCAAATTGGTATTTATCACATGTCTTTAGCACATATAAGTCTGTGCCACACTTATTTTTTAAGTTACTATGAGTGTGTTTTTGTCCCTTGCAAATTAAATATATGAATGTATTTAGGATATTTAGGCAGGTTACTAAAAATATTTTGAAAGATTATATTATGATGTTTTAATACTGGTTAACTTTGGTTGAAAGGTCATGGGTCGTATTTTTGTCTTTGAGTAGTTTTGATATTTATAGTTTACATCAATGGGCATAGTAATTTCAACTAAATAATTGGAAAAGAACCTTCAAAGCTTTAACTTTTAATATAGCTTCATTATCTTTATGAAAATATTGATATTTTAAATTAGATACTTTCATTTTCATCATCTTATTGTAACCCTAAAAAATAAGACTGAGAAAGTAAAGGTGGAACATAAAAGATCCTGTGTTCACATTAAAAAGTTCACAATAGGAGAGTATATTTGTTTAATATAAAGACTGACACCATCAGAATTATTTTGAAAAGAAAGTTGTAATTTTCAGGTAGGATAAGACCATGAGAGAATCTGGAGTTGGCCATGGCATTGGTAGGTGGAGATATGTGTGTAATTACAGAAGGAATGAAATATGAGGGCTTAGCAGAATAGGAAAGCATGGAGATATTTTTGGAAAACTTGATAACCAGAATTTTATTTACCTCACAATTTTGTGTAGGAGAAAAATTATATTCCTTAGTAGAAAGTCTCCAGGTTCATAACTCCTACCACCACTTGATAATGAGCTATCTTATCAACCGCAAATTCCAAATGCCTCTATAAAATTTATCCTCACACACCTTTAACCTTTTGATGGTGGGATTTCAGTTAACTTGTGTAATACATTTATTCTGCAAAATTTTTATAGTAAAAATACTTCTGTTTTGAAACAGAAGAAAATAGTTTAAAAATCCAGATCTCAAAGTTGACTGACAGAGTGCCCTTCTGAATTAGGAGGTGCATTGTAATTTCTGGAAGCTGTATCCCACTACTTCCACCGAATAATATTCTCCTTTTATACTAATGTCAAAACAATTTCTGCTACATAAACAGTAGATGCAAGGAAAATAATTGTATCAATACAATTTTCTTCACATTTATTGAGAAAGGAAATTTCTTAGCTTTGCTATGTATAGTCAATTTAAAAAAAAAAAAGGTGCTGTGTGGTTGAACAACGCATATGTCTTTTTACTTGGCTAGTTAGCTATTTATTCTGTGGCTTGTTGATGGCTTCCTTAATTGGATAGAAAAGGTGTAGTTACTCACCACAATATAAAATATTGAAAGGTGACAGAAGGAAAGCACTTTACTAGACTCTTGGAAAGAAAATTTCTTGTCTATAATTGTTTTGCTCTCTGAAGAAATATATCAGACTGCCATTTCCACATGAATTTTCTGGATATAGTGTGACCCACTACTTTAATGTCAACAGAAACAAGGCCTTGTAGAGTTTCTGTCTTTTGTATGCTCCAGTTAACCTGAGGGACCTTTAAGCTATAATTTGTAGCAAAAGATAGTGGCATGACACAGAAGAGGTGGGGATTGATTTGTAAGTCATGTTCCAGCATGTGGAGTGACAAACTGTGGACAGAAGCACTGGAGATAGGGAAAGAAAAATAAACATAAAACATGCACCTATCATCCTCCCAAAGAGTAGACAAGGAGTAGGACATTGAGTAAATGAATGTCATAAAACTCCAAATAGAAGAGCAGCTCAAGCTTGGATAAGAAGCATAACTAATTGTTTAATCATTCAGTGATTTTATTGCTCACCTATGAAATGTCATGTACTGTGTTCCTAAAGATATCATAGGTAAGCAAAATAGATATGCTTTCTACATTTTACACAGAACATATAATTAAATAAACAATTGTTATATATAGGTTATACTTCAAAAGCTGTAAAAGGGCATCTCATCTTGCTTTTAGAAACCCTGAAAGGATTGAAATGCATAGAAATAAATAAGGGCTTAAGTAAGCAGAAGATTTAAGAAGCTTCAGAAGGAGAAGAGAAAACAGTTTCAAGGAAGGGCAGAAAGAAAAGAAAAAAGATGAACTGAGTGACCAATATGGCAAGCACTGAAAAAAGACGGGGTAATGGGAAGATGGTGGGCTTTGCAACACATGCTGAACTAGAACTACACCCAAATTAGCCCAAGTGCATTCTTCTTTTTATAATTATTCATCAAATGGCTACATTTTTTAAAGCTATTCAAGATATAAAGAGAAAAGAATCATTTTTTAACCTCTAGTACCTCAAATTTAGTAAGATGGAAGGACAAATAAAAGATCAACAGTGTTACAACCTGGTACAGGTTGAAAAGTGATGTGGTTATAGAAGCCAGAAGCTGCTGAAAATCACTGAAGAAAAGAAGGAAAGTCTCGTGTCTGAGACAGGTTTAAGAGGTGACTTTTGGATCAAGTCTTAATGGTCATAGGAGGCTTGTGAAGCACAGCAGTGACAAAGATTTAAAGCAGTGGGGGATGGATAAACAGTAGTTTAGAAGCATGGACAAGACAGACACATCACTTCACATGCGATGTTTTTATCACAGCAGCATTTCCCAAAGTGCATCTCACCAAATAACTTGGCATGACATGAGAACACTCTACTCCATTCTTGGAAAGATACAATTCTCACTTAGCATAGAAAGATACATGAAAATGCCTATGGTGAGGAGGCTGTTTAACTTTATGTGATATAACATTTTTCAAAATTATCTGAAAACAGAATTCCCTCTACTCTTCTTTCGGGTTTAATAAATCTGTTAACAAGCTATGAAACACACTTTGAAATTGACAGCAGGACTTAGAGTGGGTGGTGGAGAGTGAGAGAATGGGGCTACTGAAGAAGGCTGGATCAGAAAGACTGGTCTACCACACTGGTTTTATTTATTCATTTTTTTGGTACTGGGATCAAACTCAGGACCTTGTGCTTGCGAGGCAGGTGGCGGAACCACTGAGCCAAATCCCTGGCCCCCTACCACACTGGTTTTTTAAAGAGAACTCACTGGGTGTTTTCTCCCAGGGTAAAGAGCTCCAATGGTGTGACACCCCATCTTCCTCACTCCAAGAGGTCTATGAGGAGTGGCTTATCTGAAAGATAATTGTTAAATGAGAGTATCAAGATAGCTGTAGGCTCCCTGAGTGTTGCCCTTGGGAGAATCTTCGGCTGGAAGGCTTGCTCTAGTTAAGCATCTCTTGTGGTGGGAAGATAATTTTCTAATTCTGTGACTCAATATGAAAAAGTACATTTGGCTGCAAGAAGCAAGCCTTCTCCAGCAAAGCTTCATCCAGTATGAGAGAGATAGTTACTCAATGCTCATTTTCTTGTTTTATTTCTCAATGTATTTATAACTTGTAAGGAAGTTGAATTTATTGTCTTTCATGAGATCCAGATAATAAGAAGTTTGATCTTGGAAATAACTGGAACAGATCTAAGAAAGCAATCTAAAAGGACCAAGTGGTCATCAGGGAAGATTTGATTCCATCTTGTACAATACCTGTGGCTGTAATTCATTGGAGAATGGGATAGACATGAGATGTATTTAGGAGACTGAATCAACAGCAGTAGGAAACTGACTAGATGTATGATGTTAAAAAAGGACAACTCCTAGATTTTTTAATGTAATTCAATTACATTTAGTTTGTTCGAAATGAAAACCTCTATTACTAGCACACTGGGGTTCATGCCTTAGAAATCCAAGTGGAGATATCTAGTTGTTCATAGTGAATATGTGTTTAAAATTCAGAGACATTTAAATAATCTATAAATACAGGCATAGCAGCTCTTCCTTAATTAGTGGCACTTGAAGTCATAGTATCAGTCAAGTTCCTTAGGAAGGTGTATGGAACAATAAAAGTACTCTGTATCAGTATTGAACACTTATGTGCCCACTATGTATGGTATCAATTAATCCTCATGACTACCCCTTAATGTACTGTTAGACTATTATCACTTTATTATGAAATTTGAAAAAATAAAACGGAGACTAGGAACAGCATCCTAGAAAAAGTATTTAAGGGACAGTTGGGAGGACAAAAATCAATAATGCAGGAAAGATAAATCAGCTGGAGAGAAGAACATCTAAAGGGATCATGGTGCTAAAACAAAAGAAGGACTGATCAACTATTTCATAGCTTCTTAGGAGTTGAGCAAGGTAGGAACTGAAGAGTTTCCTCTTGATTTAGCAACTAGGAATTAATTTATTTTGTTCATAAATATTCTCATAATATTTTAAATTTATTTGATAAATTACACACACATATAGATATATTGTTTAGTTTGCTACTTCAATTATTTTTGTGAGGCATATATGTTAAACTAATGTTCTTGTGTATGGTGCTTTAATAAATAAATTTTCATCAGGGCTGGGGTTTGAGTCTGCTATGGAAATAAACAACAGAAAGTCATGATGTCCTCATTATTTTATTGTTTCAACTAGAAGAGGTCAAACTCAGCAGCATAATGTAATGTAGCACTTATGAGTCAGACTAGGTTGCTTGTTAAAATTCTTAGAAATATTTTTGTTTGCTTTTTGGTTTGTAAAAGAGAAAACATTTATTTTCTATGTTCATGATCTAGAATTTGATCACAGACACCTACCTTGAAACCAGGGTGATTGTGAATGAAACTGACACCACCAAAACTTCTAAAGCACATAATTTGAGATACTGCGGCATCTTAAATAGGTGGAGTTATTCAGGTACTGAATCAGAGGGCAAGCTTCTGCATGATTAAGCTCTAATGAAGCAGATGTATAAGCACAAGAAAATAATCCTCCAAAAGTAAATTAATTTTGCAGATTTTTTACTGGTTGTTTATGTACCATTTGATTTCTGAGATTCAGTTGATTAATAACACTACTTCTTTTATAATCTCCTTTTTTATCATTGGTTTGCCTGATTTCATTAGTTTATGATATAGGATTTTCTGTTTGCATGCATTTAACCTGAAAATAGAGGATAAATAATGATACTATAATAATAAACGAGGAGCTTACATAATGGGAAACAACAAGGAAGAAAAATCTTAATATTAATGGCAATGTTGATGTCAACTAGAATTTAAGATAAAACATAATAGGGATAGGTAGCCATCTTGGTCAACATTAAAGAGATATATTGGTACCCCACATTATGACTATCCTGTTGCTTAGAGTCACTAACACCTTACCACATATTTAATATGGTTTGCATTCAGCAAAATGCAGCAGGATGAGCTTTTGCTAAAATAAAAAACATTATCTTTAACCTCTGCCCTTCCATATCCCCCTTTTGAAGTATTTATACACAGGAAATTATCTGGAGGTTTGAGTAGACTCCAAGAACTGCTCTTTCTGCTAAATAAGCTCATGCAGGGCAGAGGGGTCTCAAAATCCTTAGGGATTGGTTGTGAATTTGGAGTTTGAATAATTTATTTTCCTTCCTAGCACATTTGCCTATTTTTCTTTTTACTGTAAAAACCAATCTATTTGGCTCTTTAAATGTCAAAGAATACTTGACATGGCTAAATAACTGTGATTTTCTCTTTTCGATATATCTTACCATTTATTTGACCTCCTTTTGGCATATACCAAAAGGAGGTCAAATATTCTCCTTGTCAGTAACATGGACTTGGGAGTCAGGCAAAATTATTCTGGATTAATTACTACTGCTTATATGACCAGGAGCAAGGTATTATACTTCTAATTATTTTTTGAATTTCTAAAATTAGGTTAATGATGCATATTTGATAGGTTTTCATAAAGTAGGCAATGAGTTATTGTGCGCCCAACATTGAGGACAGTGTTCATCCTCAGAAGGCCTGCAGTAAATGGGTCTGCTTAGAATATTATCATATAATTGGGCTTCAGACTTGGGCTGTCTTGGGTCAAACAGTTTGGAATAAAATCCAGAGTATGTACTTCAGTAGCTATGATCTTTGAAGAGTTATATAACATCTCTGTACTTCTGTTTCCTTATTTGTAAAGAGAGGTAAATAATGGGATCTATCCTATTCACAAGTGGGTTAAATAAGTTAATACATGAAGCTCTTAGAACAGTGGTAGATACATACTGAACTCTCAAAACTGTGTTTGGTGAAATGAATTGTATCAAACTTACCATCGGTACATGTAGCTGTTAAACATATAATGGGAAACTGTAAGGAAGGCTTAATTTTCATCCAATGAAGTTTATGCTCAACAGTAAATTATCTTTGTTATTAAGGCATTTTTTCTTATTCTTTCATTACTTTTGAATTCTGTTTTTACTTTTGTGCAGTTGTTTTGAAATTTGAAGATCAATCAGCAAGGATTCAGTATTTTATCAACTGTGAGCAATAGACTCCTCTATAAGACCAGCTTGTGGTCTTAGAGCAAAGGAATCAATGCTCTGCTGCCATATTTAGGAAAATTTTACCCTGAGTCTTGTGCTTAGCCTAATTGGTTCAGAACACTACATAAAGAATGTGATCATGTGTAAGTCCAATGCTTTATATAAAAGACAGAGTAAACAAAAACTAAAACCAAGCTATTCCTTTTCAAGCACTATTCTTTATTATGCTGATTTCATTATATTGAAAATAACATTTCATTTTCCAAGTCATTTAATAGCCTGTCAATTATCATTTAGCAGGACCAGGGCTATGAAAATGTTTCTACATAATTTGAGGGAAGCTTATGGCATCTATTATTTCAACTTTTTGTTCTTGGTTTCTAGCAATACTTTCTGCTTTGTCATTGATGAATTGCTGGAAGTTTAGTTTTTATACTAATATTTGAGTGTATCATTTTATTTATCTCATTTTGATGGATTCTTGTTTGTACAAGATTATAAAATTTAGCACTGAATTTCAAATCAGCATCCAGTTAGGTTTATTAGTACCTGTCATAATTTTTGCCAGTATATAATCCTTCAGTCTACATCCTATAAACACCATTAGCTTTCGTTGGATTAAATGAGACAAATAAATAGTTATATTTCAATCCTAACATTACTAAGAAAAAAACTAGGGTATTTTCTAAGATGTTTCATGACATATGGAAAAAATAGAGGGCTGATTCAGAAATACTAGCTTTCATGTGAAGTAGAATTAAGATACTAAAGGGATAATTAATGAAATACAAGCTGGTACAGGATAGGGCAAAGCTCTTAGTTATGGCTCTTGTTTTAGGGGGCTTTGTGGCATTGGGGTAGGAGGCAAAGTGTTGCCACTTCATGTCTTCCTTTACCATTGGTGCATGGCATCTCTTGGTCCCACCTTCATTTGCAGTAGTTGGACTGCAAGTATAGAAGTTGCTTTTTTGGACTTGGTTTCTGACGTCACCTGAGTAGCACTTTTGCGGCCAATCTGAGGCAGTCCGTCTTGGCCTTGAGGACATAATGGTTGGGCCCGGCCCACCTACTCTTCAGCTGGATTTCCATTTCCCAAATTGCTTATGCACTTACTCCTGGCTTCTTCTCAACAAATTACTGCTATGGACATGCTTATTTCAGCTAATAATATAATAGGACTTGTAATAAACACTGTACATAAGAGTTTATTATTTTTAATATTTACACAAATATCCAAATCTTTTTCTAAGTATGTCCATACATAAGCAACACAAACAGCAAAAGCGGGACTCTTGCACCTGCTTTTATTTTTATTTTCAAATTTATTTTTATTTTTTTCCCATTAAGTTTATTGGTACATTTTAGGCATACAATACAGTTACATTCATCATTGGGAACTTATACTTTTGCATGATGTTTCTTGGTTCTTATTTTTTCCCCATTCTCTGCCCTCCCTTTAACCCCTCCTCCCCTTCCTAGTTACAGAGATTTTGTTTCCATTTTTTCCTTTTCTTATATTTTTCCTTTCCCCTACCCCTCCCACTTCCCCTATCCTTTAGACCTTTTCTTCCTATTTCACATTATCAACTATACATTTTGATCCTTATGTACACTTTTAGTTTCTCACACCAGAAAAACTATTCAGTATTTACACGTGTGTCCTATTTATTTCACTTAAGAGTATGCCCTCAATATGCATCCATTTAGCTATAAATGTGTCTAGTTTCTCATTCTTTGTGGCTCAGTAGTACTCCATTTTATGAAAAAAAAACAACAAAAAAACACATCTTCTTTATCCTGTCTCCAGTTGATGGGCAATTGGGCTGTTTCCAAGTTTTAGATATTACAAACTGTGCTGCTATGATCATGGGTGTGTATGTATCACTGTGGTATGATTCTTTTAATTCTTTGGGGAAGATACCCAGCAAAGGATTAGCTAGGTAAAATGGGACCCCTAATCCTAGTTGTTTGAGGTATTTTCATATTGATTTTCACAGTGGTTGCACCAGTCTGCACTCCCACCAACAATGGAGAAGGTTCTTTTCTTCCCACAAGTCCGCCAGCATTTGTTATTGGTTGATTTCTTGCTAGCAACCATTCTTTCTGGGATGGAACCCGAAAATTCATTTGGAACTAGAAAAGATCTAGAATAGCAAGAGCAATTCTAGGCAATATAGACATGAGAGTGGATATCACAATGCCCAACTTGAAACTATATTACAAAGCCACTGTGATCAAAACAGCATGGTACTGGCAAAGAAACAGACCTGAGGATCAGAGGAATAGAAGATACAGAAACAACTCCAGGCATACTCAGATGCCTCATCTTTAACAAAGGAGTCAACCATCCTCACTGGAGGAAAGATAGCCTCTTTAATAAATGGTGTTGGAAGATTGGATTTCAACCTGCCAAAGATTAAAAGTAGACCTGTATTTTTCACCATGTACTAAACTAAAATAGAAGTGGACCAAAGATCTAAATATTAAAACAGGAACACTAAATTTTCTGGAAGACAAGTTAGGTCGAACTTTTGAAGACATAGGCATAGGAAAAGACTTTATGAACAAAACCTCAGTAGCACAGGAACTAGCACAAAAGAATCAACAACTGGGATCTCATCTTACTAAAAACCTTCTGCATTTCAAGACAAACCACCTATAGAGCTAAGAGACAGCCTACAATGTGGGAAAAATTTTTTACCAGCTGTTCCTCAGACAATGAACTACTATCTAGAATATATAAAGAACTTAAAACAAATCAGATTCCCCAAATATACAGACCCAATTCAAAAATGGGCATCTGAAATGAACAGAAATTTCTCAGACAAAGAAATAAAAGCAGTAAATAAACATATGAAAAAATGTTCAACATCACTGGTCACTCGAGAGATGCAGATGGACATGATTTTAAATTGAGAGTAATGTGGCACTTTAGTAGGATGCATACCACACACGTAATGTTTAAGCCCAGGCAACATGTCTTTCTTAGCTATGCACACCATTATGTGTTTTGTAAATATAAACTCTAGTTTTAAATAAATATTTACAAGATGGTTAAATTATGTCATTTTAAAGCTTTTTCCTAAGATTTTAAAATGGAAATTGCATTGTGAAAAATCTATTTCTAAATGCAACCTCAAGAACAAGCCCTTATATAATTTTTAAAAATTTATATTTCTATGAAATGTAAAACATGAAAATATTGCTTATGATAGATATAAATTACAGAAGGATAAAAAAGTACAGAACTTTCACCTGTGTTTTGCATTATTTTTATTTAACTCTAGATTATAGTATCAATTTTATCTGAAAACAGTGCTCATCAACTTTATCAAAAATCAAATATTGAAAACCCCCTACAATATACAGATATTTTCTGTGACTTCATTTGCAGCAATGAGATACTTTATATGAATGTAAAAATTGACTAGGGCCTTGATTTATCAATATATTCTTTTACAACAATGTTTTCAACATCTTAAAGCAATGTTTTTAAATTATTGAGAACTTAGTACTCAGCTTAGTAATCTTTAAATAAATTTCTGTAGAAGTCAGAATATAAACCTAAAATAAAACCTGGGCATAGAAGAATCAATAAATCACTGAGTCTGAATCCAGTCAGAAGAGAATTCTTGATGTATACCAAATTCTGTTTACACTTTTTTTTGAAGTAAAATCTTTTCTTTTTTTTCCCCCATTAACTTTATTGCTACATTTTAGGTATAAAATACAGTTACATTCATCATTGGGATCTTGTACCATTACATGAGTCTCTTGGTTCTTTTTTTTTTTTCCCCTTCCCTTGCCCTCCCTTCACCCCTTCCACCATTCCCTATTTGCAAAGACTTTGTTTCCATTTTTTTCCTCTTCTCATATTTTTTCCTTTCCCTTTTATCCTTTCCCCTACCCCTCCCAATTCCCCTGCTCTTTTAGACCTTTTCTTCCTGTTACACAATATCAGTTATACATTTTAAAAATTACAATATTAAGATCTAGGAGATATTACCACAGAGAAGTAAAATCTTGTTACTAGCCAGTGTCCTACGTAAGTCACAATGTCCAAGACATTATAGTGTAGAGCAGCATTTGATGACTAGCCAAATAGGGTGAAAATGGGTATAGGACACCATGGCACTACAATAGTGTGTATTTCCCGGCTGGGGATTTAGCTCAGTGGTTCCGTTGCTTGCCTTGCAAGTGCAAGGACCAGAGTTCGATCCCTGGTACCAAAAAAAAAAAAAAAAAAAAAAATAATGTGTATTTCCTATGACTTAAACATTTGTGTTGAATAACTGGATTAACTACTCTAGCAAAGAAATCATAAAAAGTGGCATCATCATCATCATCATTCTCTAGAACTTTATTTCTCTCTTGTGCAACCAAAAAAGAAAGGTTTGGGCTTGCAGAAGCCTCTGTTTACCAGGGTACCCAAGAACTAAATTTGATTCCATTATGTTGCTTTGTCATTCCCTGGGATGTTATTTTTGAATCACTGGAGAATGATAAGATCACCTCTACATATATTTTATAGCTTTTGAGGGAAAAAGAAAATGGAAGTGCAAGGAAGCATTTTACCCTTTTGTGCATATGCAGTCTGGAAGTTGTTTGTGTCACCTTCAGTCATAGTGCTTGGTCAAGAAGTTCCATGGGCGCAACCAGCAGGAAGGGCAGCAGCTATGGCAAAACTCACACTTGTAGAAGGTCTACTGTAGAAGTACAAAGTGAAAATGACGCTGTTGGGCAACCCATCTCTCCCACATTTTAATGGTAATGCAAAATTAGATAAGATTAAAAGGGAAGAATAGAATTATAAAACATATCATTTGTTCATTTAAGGAAAAAATAGCAACAGAAAAATTACTAAGCAAGAGCAATTAAATGCACTTAATAGTAAAAAAAGGGAGTAACAAAAAACTAAATTATTAGAATCTTTATATTGATGCACTATCTTTTGAGTTTGACTAAAAATTCTTGAAAGATATTAAACCAGTTTCTATACTCACTGTAACTTATTCAGACAGTCTATTTTTCCAGATATGTTTTACCAAATCACTTAGCAGTGTTAGTCTATGTTCACTTCTAAGTATAGAAGGAAATACAGAATATGATGTCATTAAAACACAGTACAAATTTCACAACTTTATTCATGACATTGTAAAACTCTTTTTTTTGTACTAAATTCTTTTATTGGTACATTGTAGGTATACAACACAATTACATTTCTCATTGGGAATCATACCTTTACATAATGCATCTTGGTTCTTATTTTTACCCCATTCCTAGCCCTCCCTTCATGCCCTCCACCCTTCCCTATTTACAAAGACTTTATTTC
>NW_004624744.1:4586245-4606468 GCF_000247695.1 Heterocephalus glaber | reverse complement strand
ATTTCTGATTTCATTTTTCCCAGATCCTCTTTTGTTGCCAGTTCAGAGAGTCCAGGTGGTTGAGTATCAGATTTTTCCACCTCGTTTCCCTTTGGGGTTGCTGTAGGTGATCCAGAAGTCTGTTTCTGAGGCTTCTTTACATGTCTTCTCATTTCCACGGGGGTGGGGGGTGCTTCTGGCACCTGCGCAGCTCAGCTTCTGTGCCCTAGGAGCGTGGGGTGGCAGTGGGGGAGCTTCCTTCTGGGTACTGAGACTGGCTCAGCTTCTCTCTATTGGTTAGTTTCTTGATAGCCGACATTCTTTCTGGGGTGAGGTGGAATCTCAGTGTTGTTTTCATCTGCATCTCAAATGACCAGTGATGTTGAATTTTTTTTTCATATGTTTATTTTCTGCTTTTACTTCTTTGTATGAGAAATGTCTGTTCTTTTCAGATGCCCATTTTTGAACTGGGTCTTTAAATTTGGGGGGGTCTGATTTTTTTCAGTTCTTTATATATTCTAGATAGCATTCCTTTGTTAGAAATACTTTTAATAGTAGCATCGTTTGTAATCTCAAGTAGTTGATCTACTTCACACATGGATCTTAGATCTGTTCTTTCCCACTTTGGGGATATTTTATGACTGGTAAGTAATGTTCAAACTCTTCTGAAAGCTGAGTTGGGTGATCATACACTAGCAGGGAGAAAGAAATTCCTGACTGAGTTTCTCAAAATCTCTGCTGATGCTTGAAGTATGTCAGAAATCCCAAAGTTCAGTCATTGTCTCCATAATTCTAGTTTGGCTTTGAATGCAGCCTATTTGTCTGATGAAATGAACACAGTTGTTTTCTCCCCCTAAGTAACAGATTGAGTTCACTGAGCAGATTGAATACCTCACACAAGTAAGCAAGTTTTGTGGCCTTTTTTACGTCACTGAAATGTGAAGTCAGTGGTGAATCTTTCTTATAAGAAATCTCTGGAACTGCTCTTATAACCACATCCAGGAAGCCCTCTCACTTCTGAGAATAACAAGATTTGTGTCCTCCTCACAAAGGTATGCAAACAGACATAAGTCAAGAGCATGTTCTTTAATGTAGTTGAAAATTTTATTCACATCCTGTAAAATGTTGTTAAGCTCAGGTGACATATTTTGGCTAGCTTGCATTTCTATACCACTTTGAACCCAGTTGTGAAGACAGAAAAGTTGTCCAGTCATGACAGGCACTCCAACTGTGCATTTACTGATGCAAACTGACCAGTTCAATCTTCAGAATATGAAATTATTTAAAGACTTGAATAGTCCTCTAGTGGTGGTGTTGGTGGGCACATAACATATCCTGATTCACATCCTGCTGAAAAATACATTGCAGAAAAACAAGGATTGTTGCCATGTTGTCAGCACTGGTTGACTCATCAACCTGGATTACATACAGAGTGACTTATCAATCCTTTCTAAAACTTGTGCTTCAGTATCATCTGGTATTTCATCAATCCATGTAGGTATGTTGCTTTCTGAAAAAGAAATATGTGATACCTTCTGAAATACCGCTTCCCTAAAAGTTTAGTGCAAACGGCCTTCCCAGGAGTTAGGATCAACTCTTCACCAAGTGTAAGGGGCGTCTTAGCCTCAGCAATGCAGTTATCACTAAGAATGATACTCTCCGAAAAAACACTTTCTTTTTTTTTTTGGTACTGGGGATCAAACTTGGGTCCTTGTGCTTGCTCAGCAGGCAACGAAACCACTGAGCTAAATCCCCGGCCCCAAACAAACACATTTAATAATATGACGGCTTTTGAAAATTGCTTCTGTTTTTCCTGTTCACATTTTTTCTTTTGAAAAACTCCAAAGGATAGTCTTTTCATGAAAGATGCTAGGTTTTCATGAGGCAGAGCAGTTTTGAAGGATGCGGGGCTTCATTGGATAACCAGGAGCCACATATAGAAGGTGGGCTTGGAAAACATAAAACACCTGTTGGAATGAAACCAAAATTTATGTAGGACTCTATATTTTCATTTAAATGCAGTTTGCTTTCTGGTGGCAGTTTTAGAGTTTTCTCTCTCAACATTGGGTTTTTCTCCATTTTCAAAGAAGCTGTCTAGTGATGGTCGTGATTTACTCATTTTGGCTATTATTAGCTTGTAGGCTTATGAAAACTGTGACTGAGACATGTGCACAATGCAGAAAAGAGGTGTAGATGAGAGTGTTAAATAAAATAACTGGTGAGCCCCACAGGACTAAAGTATCAGATTCTTACTTAAAGCCCACTGCAGATGTTACTCTCCACTCACTCATAGGGTCTGCAAGAAGTTGAAGTACTATGGTCTCTGTGCAGTCAACACTCTCTACTAATGTTAATCTAGATTGTCAGCCACTCCACAGCACTGCATTACCACCTCAGCTCCAACTCAGATTATCAGTCATAGATTCTCACAAGGAGTATGAGCACATAACCTGGATCCCTCACATGTACACTTCACAGTGGGGTTTGTGGTCCTATGAGAACCTAATGCTGCCACTGATCTGACAGGAAGCAGGGCTATGATCATAACACAAGTGAAGAGAAGGGGATGTAAACACAATGAAGCTCTCTTTGCTCAATATTGTGCTGCTCACCTTGTGTTGTGTGGCCCCATTCCTAACAGGCCACTGACCAGCACAGTCTATGGCCCTGGGATTGGGGATCCTTGGTTTAGTAGAAGAAATAATACAAATGACAATTATTATTTCATATATAACCTGGTATATAGTTTTCTTATTCTGAAGAAGAAATCAGATGATTGAAGTGATTGACGAGACAAATTGACACTTTAAAGCAATTAGTTAAAAGAAGCAATTTTTAAGAAGGCAGTGATTTCTAAATCATTGTTTCATAAAAATGAAAGTCTGCAGTGAATGTTCCAATTCTCACATTTTCAATAGTAAAAACAGATCATTAAGAATCACTTATGATCTTGACCCTCGAAAAATATTTTTGATACATTTGTATTTATGTAACTTTATACCTAATAATATGTCACCAATATTGTAGGTTTTCTGCTTCTACAGTGAATTTTGCATTATTCTCCTGACATATGTAATAAAATAAATAATATCTGTTTTAAATGAGAAAATTATATACTTTTTATCTGTTTCACTAATTTATCCTGCGGGTCCGAAATTATTCTATTTAAATTTAGATTTGTTTTTTGGTTTTTTTGTGTGTATGTGTACATGCACAGATATGTGTGACTGTTATAAATATGATTTGCTTTTCACTTAGTAGTTTTTTAGTGTTTCAATTTCTTTTTATCATTATTAGCTATGTGTTCTTGAAAAAATTGACCTCTTTGGTTCAGTTTAAATATTGCTTGTTATAGCATACTCCATCACTGCTTTCCCAGTGTACTTGCACTTGAGTGATCTGATTTACTGTTGTTTTATTGGAAAACATCCTACCTAGGTTTACTGGATTTGTCTATCTGTGCTTTGATATAAATTGTTTATATTTCTTCAACAAGATTTTCAGCACATGCAGTCCAACTATGCTTCTACCCCTGCCCAAGGACATAGTCAATCCCCTTACATACTTATACCCCTGTCAGGGAGAATTTTGAGTGGAATAATTCTAAAAGCCATACCATGTAAATCAATTAGTATAGAAAGCTAAATGTTATGTAACTTCAACATTTCAATTGAACAGATACCGTTTATATCAGAAAATATGTGATATTGTTAAGAGATAAGTCCAAGGATTTTGTTTTTATTTTCCTGTTCAATTTAGTAGATTGTGGGTTGTTAGAAAGATTAGATCTGTTACAGAAAAATGTAGAAGCTCTGTTTTCTTTACACATCTGAATAAATGTGAGTAAATTAGTATTAGGAGTATAAAGGCCTTAAGAGAGCCCTAATCAATTTTCCCTGGCTTAAATGCTCACTGAAGCAGTCATACTCTCTTCTTATCAGCAAGGAGTATGAAGAATTATCTGGGAGTGAAAAGTCAACAGATTTTTAAAAGCTTTACAAAACTCACATCAAGGATACCTACCACTAGGAACAATGAAGAATTCAGAGGATGCCAGAATAGATGCCAAAGGCTAAGCAGGATAGTTAAGATTCATTATATGCCTCCTTCATAGATACTGATGGTCAGAAGTCTACTTGGTATGGTTCTCATTAAGCCTCTGCATTTCAGACAATCACTAGGAGAGAATGGTTTAGGAAAAAAAGTCCCCAAGTATATTTTCATACCGAATTTCTGGAAATACTTGGAATGCACTAATATTTTGCTTTATTCCATTAGCTACAGTTGGAACTAAAAATAGTTGAAAAAGTACATTGATGAAAATACAAAGAGAGTAACATTTTTAACACAGCATTGCATATAGTCTGATAATTCATGATGATGATGATAATGATGATAATTACTTTATTAAAAAACAAATCCTACTAATAAATTTTGGAATTACCATTTTTGAAATGTCTCTCAATATATGAACTTTTTGTTAATCTTTTATTTCATTGATGTTATTCTGTATTAAGAATAGGTCTGGCAGTAGTTCAAGGAAGGAATGAGTAGGTTGCATGAAAAAGACATTCTTCCCAAAAGAGAAAGGCAGAAACTGAGCAAAGTGAGAGCTAAGTAGACAGATGAAATGAGGTGAAGAGTCCAGATCTGAATATCTTCATTTATCATCCTGAAGATGGTAAACGCAGGAATGTTTGTTGGAATCCATAGAGTTTGAGGGAATTTCAGAACTGTGCCATGGTGTGTAGCCTTGGAAATCCTTAAGATCAGGGCCAAAACAGAGCAGTGCAAGCAAAGGAAAGGTAGACGTAATTGGAGGTCAAATCAGATGAATTAGTACCCCTTGGGTATCTCCACAGACCAAAGATAGTGTTGCAAATATTCGAAAGTTCTTGGCTACTCATGGAGAAGAAAGCTGGAAAACAGGAATCTACCTGTAATAAGGACTTCCAGAGCTAGATCAAGTTGGTTGTAAGAAATAACATTTTGCATGTTTGAGTCAAAACATGTAAATAACAAGTCTATTTATTTATGAAAATGCTAAAGAGTTAAAAATTTTAAGTGACTTCCAGGCCTTTGGACATTATTTATTTTAATCGCTTCTGTGGGTCAGTAGTGTTTCATTTATCAAATATTCTGATTTTTCTACTACCAAAGGTTGCACATCATTGATCCTTTGTCATTATGTGCTTGAAATATATGTTACCCTTCAAGCTTTAGGGGGAAACTATGGTTGTTGCTGTAGAGAAGGCAGAACTTCCAGAATGGTGGCATGAAGACATCCATAAAATTGTTCCTTCATAAAAGTAATGAAAAATTGGAAAAATTGTCTAAATTAAAATTTTCAGATTTCTACAAATTAATCAAGTGCTTGCAACAATATCAGGTGCATTTATTCAAGAGAAATGATTAGACCTTGATAAGAGTAAGGCTTTTGGCATATAATTAAATTTATTTTATTTTATTTATTTATGGTCCTAGGGATCTAACTCAGTACCTTGCGCTTGTGAGGTCGGTGGCAGCACCACCCACTGAACTAAAACCCTGGCCCTAAATTTTATTTATTTTAATCCTCCTTTCATTAATTCTGTGATAGCTTGAACCAAAGCAGCTGTGAACACTGCTGGTCTTGCAGCCACTGGAAGAGCATATTAGTTGGACGTTGGTCATCAACCCTCACTTCTGGAGCATGAGCACCATGTGGCCTGCCTGACAGCTTCCTGCAGCAATGCTAGTCACAGGTCATTGTTGTTATATGGCTCTGGGGAGAAGGGGAAAAGTAATTTTCAGAGCTACTATCATTTTCAACAAAAATGAGACATGTAAAGAGACAGCAAAAATGCTCTGCACTGTACACCAGAAAAAAAGCAATTAAAAGTGTCCCCAGGAGATCAAATGTTGTACTTAGCAGATAAAGATTTTAAACTATTATGAACAGGTTCAAAGAAATGCAAGAAACAATGTCTAAAGAATTCTGAGAAAGCATGACAACATAGCTCCTATCAGCAGAAGTGGGAAGAGTCATTGCTACAAGATATTTAAGGAAAATCTCTGACCAATTATTAAAAGACTACTAAGCTCATTGGGCAGAGTTAGCTGGTTGCAACCTAACAAACATCACAGAATTAAAGGAAAATGTGATAGTGATGCCACTACATATGCAGAATATCAATAAAGAGATAAAAACAGCCAAAAATATGACAGCCAAATATAGATTCTGGTACTGAAAAGTACTGTAGGGAAATTAAAGAAAATCACTACATGGGTTCAACAAGAAGGAAGTTTCAGGAAAGATATTGAGGATATGATTCCTGCCAGATTAGTAGGACTTCTGACTAAGTGGAAAAGAGAAAAAGAAAGAATGGAAAATGTAAACAGAGCCAGAGAGATATGTGGAACACCATCAAGTTTACCAGAGAAGCATAATGATAATTCTAAGAGGAGAACAAAGAGAAAAAGGGCAGAGACCATTTGAAGAATGGATAGCACAATACTTCCAAAATTAATAGAAAAACTTACTGTACTCATCAAAGAAATTCAATGAACTCCAAATAATATAAGCATTAAAGGTGCCACAAGTAAATACACCATCATTAAATTTTCAAGTTTATGAAATAAACTTGAAAGCAGCAAGGAAGCAATTCATATTTTGAAAGGAATCCTCAAAAGAAGAAGTGATTTCTCATAATATATTTTGAACTTCAGAAAGAAAGAAAAGAAATAGAGAATAGAAAATGAAAAGAATAGCCAGGTGTGGTGGTGCATGCCTTCAATCCCAGCATCTGGGAGGCTGAGGAAAGAGGATCCCCAGCCTGAACTACATAGTGAGATTCTGCCTTAAAAATAAAAAAAGACAATTACACGGACTCTTTGGAATGTTCAACAAAATAGATAAACTTTTATGTAGGCTGATTAAAGAAACAGAGAAGACCTAAGATAATAAATGTGGAAATGAAAGAAGATATATCTCTACTTGAAGAAATAAAATGATATGTGAATCTTTTGAAATATTATATGCCAACAATAATGTAACTTAGAATAAAGGACAATTTCCTGGGGAAAAATTACTAAAATTAATTCAAGAAAAAGTATGGATTTTTAACAAAATTTAATTGCTAATTAATAACACTTTATAAAATTCTAGTCCTGATAGGTTCATTAGCAATTTCTGCCAATCTTTTAAAAAAGAATTGAGAATAATTCTTTATAAGATCTCCCAAAATGCAGAAGGAGAAATGCTTCCCAATTCATTTTAGAATGCAGCATTACCCTGATACTAAAAGAAAGGCATTGCAAGGAAACAGAACTACAAATGCCTTATAAATATAGAAGCAGAGCAGATGTTCTCAGAGTACCAAACTAAATCCAGTAACATATATACATTATTATCCACCATAAAAAGAATTTATCCCAGCAACATAAGGTTGGTCTAACAAGCAATAATCAACAGACATAGTTTACTATATCAGTAAAGGATAAAGACCACATGATCATCTTTTTATTTTTGTACCGGGGATGGAACTCAGGACATTGCGCTTGCAAGGCAGGCTATGGCACCGCTGAGCTAAATCCCCAGCCCCACATTATCATCTTAATAGACACTGAAAACAAAATATCTGACAATATCTGGCACTCATTCATTAAAAAAGAAAGTATTCACCATAGTAAGAATAGAGGGGAACTTCTTTAATCTGATGAAGAGAAATTAATGAAAACCAGCTAACATGGTGGAAGACTGAATGCTTTCATCTTAAAACCAGAAAAAGGAAAGGATATCCACTATGGACACTTCTCTTTACCATTATAGTAGATCTTCTAGCCAGGAAAATTGGTCATGAGAAAGAAAGAAGGAAAGCTAAATAAATATCTCTGTCTGTTAATGATATCTTTCATACAGAAAATCACAAGGAGTCTAGTAGATCCACTAGTAAACAAGCCCAGCGCAGTTGTAGGATGCAAGCTCAACAAACAAATATCACATCTGTGTACAAGTGATGAAAAATTCAAAAATGAAAGTTAGTAGACAAAACCATTTAGAATGCCTTCAAAATATAAAGTACTTAGAAATAAATTTAAGAAAAAGTGCAAGACTTGTATATTAAAACTATAAAAATTTTGAGTGTAAAGAACATTTAAATAGAATAAAAAAATCTCATTTTCATAAATTGAAATATCTAATATGAGCAATAAAATTCTCCTTTAGTCTAGATACATACCACTTTTAAGTAAAATAATGGTAAAATTTTGATTAGGCAAATGTGATCCAAAAAAGTTTTAAATAAGAAAAACTAATAACTGGAAGAAAACACCAGAAGGAATGCAGACATACCTAAGGTACTGTTTGATTGTTTTCATCACATGATAGAGGCTCCAATTATCTAGCAATTGATAGAATTCTGAGAAGTAATAGAGAAATTCATAATTGTAGTTGAAGTATTAACCCATACCACTCAAAAATGTATGGACTAAAGAGAAACATTGAAAATTATAGAAGATCAGAATGATAAATCCTAAGTTCTAACATAGGATAGTGGTTAATAACATTCTCGTGGAATTCAGGAAATTCAGAAATCTGAGAGCAAAACCTCAGCAATAGGTGTTAGAATAGTCAATTGAGTAACAATTCCAAATGGAAGCTCACAGCACATCTTTAACTCCTTACTATGGGTGGTATAAGCAAGGGCCTAAAACTATAAAAAGTGCTGGCTGATCTTCTGGCGCTCCATGGAAGGGAGCATGGTCCAAGGCTCAGGGGGCTCAGCACAAACATAGGGCTGTCTCACTGTTGAGGGGCCCTGAACAGAAGGCTACTGCTGCTTTACGGACATGAAGTCTGGGGTGAGGGCAAAGAAAAGGGCTATGAGCAGCAAGAACTGAGGACTGAGTCAGAATAGAGAGAAATATCTGCAAGATTTTCCAGTAAAGATACTTCCGAGTAGAGGTCCTTCAACCAGGAATGTAGACATGCAACGTATGTGAATGTGAACACGACGGGGTCCTGGAGAACTGCTTCCTCAGAGGCTTCTACTCCCTGGCTTTGCATCTAGTCCATTATGGAGAAGGCAGTTTTCCCCTCTGACTCCTGCCAGGTAAAGCCTTTACATCTAAAAATTCACACATTATTGATCATTTCATAAAATTCTCAAAAATGTAATCCAGAACCAAATTGCCTGGGTTCTTACCCTGCCCCATAGTTCTGCTACTTACTACCCATGAGACTATGAGCACAGTATTTTATGCATTCATTTTCCTATTTGTTAAATGGGAATAAGTTTGTGATAGAGACTACATTGTAAGTACTCTAAATGTATTAGCACTTGTTTATATTTGTATATGTAGAGAGGCACAAACATACATTCATGAATATATATCTTTATTATGTGCATACATGATACAAATACATATTTTGCATGCATTTTGATATATGTAATTGTTGGATTTATTCACACATATATAAGATCTTGGTGATTTGCAAGAATCATTTCATTCTCTCATCAAAAGACAAAATTGAAAGTTTCATCCATTACTGTACCTCAAAGTTGAGGGTATTCAATGACACTTCCTCTTCTCCATCAGAAATGAATATGGTTATTTCTGGTTGATTAACATAAAAACCAGAGAGATGGTTGTTTGTTGTTGTCCTCTTACATGATGCACAGTAGTAGACCAGGCACTGGCTACCTACCTTTAAAAACTCATTCAGAAAAGGAGGAACTAGGAACACATTGAAGTCATCTAATCATAGCAAAAAATCTTATTTGTGGAGAGGGATTTTGTAAAATCCTCTGCCCTAAAAGTGTCAGAATTTATTACTATTATAATTTTTAATAGTAGTGTTAGTATCTGGTAGTAGTTGTAGTAGTAGTAGTACATGTTTGTAGTACTTGATGATTGCATTCCTTGTGTGGAGTTGGTGTAGGTAAACAGCACATCTTAATTCCTTTTTTCATTCCCTTTCCCTCCCTCCCCTCCTTTTCCATCTCTTGATCCCTTTGCCCTTAGAGAAAATTAGATGTTGGATTTGTTTTATTGGGCAGAATACCTCCTGGCTCCTCTATTTGTGAGGTTTTCACTTTTTTATCCTAATTCACTAATCTAACAAGACCATGGAAGATTATGTTTTCTTTGAAGGGCAGGAACTGTTATATACTTTCTTTTGCTTTGAAAATTCAATTTTTATTAGTCTATAACACGCAATTTATACCTTTTACTATGGTATAAATCCTTCAAAAAAGTATCAGATTCCTCATGCATTTTTCTCCAGTATCTTCTACAAGCCAGTAAGCAAAGCCAAGGTTATAGGCTAGACACTATTTTAAGTGTTTGTTTATTTCCTTTCTTCCTCTCTCTGTGCCTTCCAGGTCTTCTGAAACAATAGGCTTGGAAGGAAAGCCACAACTTTTCATTAGAACTTTGTCAAAGGGTTAAGCATCTCTATTTAACTGAGAAGACTTAATATACCCTCACCAGTGAAGTCTTCTTTTTAAAACCTTTCTTGCTACACGAGGTCAAGAAGCCTGTGGCTTTTATTACTTGGCTCAGCATTTATGGATCTTTTCTATTGCCTTTCCTTTCTGCTTGAAAACTGATCAAATTTATTGACTTTATATATTGGTACAAGTAAGCAACCTCAAAGTACAATAACTTTCTGCCTCTTTGCTACATTGTATGAGTTAATAAGTTTTTGAGGAACTTGATCTGCCTTCCAAATGATTACAAGCACCTAATAAATGTCTCATGACTAAAAAATTATGACATTTTCTGGCCACCGCTGGTAGGAAATCAATAGCAGTTAAGTTAGTGACACATATTTTGGGTTTTAGTTATGACTCCATACCACTTTAGATACTAATTCTTTATTACTAAATTTGAAGTATGTATTTTTGAACAATGTTAAGTAGGGAGCCAGTTTTCTCAAGACCATTTCTCACTATACAGTAGTGCTTTTTAAACTTCTTTTTCTTTTGCTACAATTTACAACAAAACTCAGTTTATATGATCATACAAAAGGCACATGCACAAACAATCTAAATAGGACATGTCTAAACTGAGATGTAACTGGTAAAATCATACATGTGATATGAGCACCCTAAATTTCTTTCATATTGATAAGCTGATTCTTTACAGTAGATTTTAGAAATTTTCTTGAAAAATGTTGAGTATTTAGCAATGGCACATAATATTAACATGACTTATATTAACATGACATATTGAGAACTAACATTAACATGACTTTTGTATACTGATTATGATGTTTTGTTTATTAAATAATTAATAAAATGAATATATTCATTCTATGACAACTGTTTTATTTAAAATTGCATATGTATTGTTATACTTAAAATATATATTAAGTGTTAAGTTGTAGCTTCATTTGATCTAACTCTAATATTTAATTACTATTAAGAATCAAGCATGAACAGTGAGAATAGAATTTATATTTTTATTCAGTATCTAAAAAGGACCTTATAATTATAATTAGTATTAGTAAAAATACAATCTTACAATTAAAGTTCCAAGTTTTCCATTTTAAACAGACAATGACATTATGTAATTCCTAAAATTTGAAGTATCATGGAAGTATCTGCTTCTATCTGCATAAATGTGTGTGTATTAATATGGGACAGGAAACAAATTTCTAAAGTTGACTAGGAACCCAAAATAGAATATCATTGCAGCTCTCCTTAAACAACTCTGAAGTAAAAGAAAATACAAAACTGGAAACTTAGAATTCAAAGATTTTTTGCTTTATTTCTTTACATTATTCTGTGGTTTCTGAATTTATAACTTACTTTTTCTTTTTAAGGCCCATTAATAGAACAACACATGAACATAACATTGTGTGGAAGATGCTGAAGACAGTTCCAGACTTAGCCTCCCAGCTAAATGATGAGCATCTGAAAACACTTAGCAAGAATATCATTTCTGAAACCTGGGTCAAAGGGAGCATAGGTAACAGAGTAATGTATAGTACATCTGTCAGGATGGAATGCTTGTATCTATGCTGATTTTTCTATCATTACAATGTTTATAATTTCCGTTGACATTTAAAAAGTATACGATTAGCCTACATTCCATTTGTGAGATTATTAGTGAAATGAACAGCACCTCATGTTTTAATATACAGAGCCTAAGATGTACACTAATGTGCCCCCACTTTGAGCACACAACATCCAAATTACTGAGACTACTCAATGAAACACACATTGGTGGGTTTAAGCCCCAGAATTTCTCATTCAGTAGACACAGGATGCAGCCTAAATTTCATTTCCAGTAATCTATCAACAGATATTACTAGTTTGGGGATCACACTTTGAGACCCATTCACTTGTATTCACATTTAGTAAAAATCTCTGTCAAGACAACAAATGATCAAAGTGCTTATTTGCCCAGTCCAGGTGCCATTCTAGATTTTGGAAAAGAACTCTCTAGACAGATATTAGTTTTCCAATTTTAGCATTCAGTTTCTTTTCTAGGAATATAGGAGGTACATAAATAGAAATTCATATATTTAAATATTTTAATGGGGAAGCAAATAGCACATACATTGTGGGTCAAGGGGATCCATTTTTTATTCCTCAAAGAAACAAATAAAGATGGACATTGCTATTATTATTATTTTCCACAGATAAAACCCCCAAGACACAAAAATATCATGCAGAGAAACCCTGGTTATCATTGAGTTTCAAATACACTTCTGCAAATGAGAAACTCATTCTCTGTGCATTGTGTCACTACTGCTTATAAAAAGTGGTTCGGCAGGATCACAACATTTAAAAACTAACTAGAATTTTAGAGAATGTGTCCCCTTGAAAAATTTACATATTTTGAGAGTTTTCCCCCAATGGTTTTCTCTCATAATTAGTTCCATTTAATCAGAGTCAAGCAGTGAAAAATAAATCAAAAGAGTTTTCCAGAGATTAAAATGCCTTTAAAGTGATAAAAGAACAACTATTCAACATTGGTTTGCTTATAGCTTGAAGACAGCAATTAAAAATTAATTTGTTTCATAAGCTCTGAAGTTATGCTTAATGGTAAGAAATTTTAGAACAACCTAAATGTCTTCAGTAGAATATTGACTACACACATTGTGGTTTCTATTTCATGGGATTCTAGACATTGGTTAAAAGGGATATGTTACATTCTACCTATTTATCTATCTATCTACATATATGTGTGTGTATGTATATTTAGTGTTTAGAAACAGAAAGGTAGTAAAAGAATAGAACAATTGCAGAATTATATAAATATTATACATGCACACACATCATCTTTTTAAATATATAAGAATGAGCTCAGCAAGATGATCCAAAAATATACTGCCTCATGAAAGACAGTAGAATTGGAAGGTGCTATGGTTTGGGTGGGGTTTGAGTGATCCCCCAAAGGCCTGATTGAGGGGTAGGTCCCAGGGTGGCACTGCTGGGAGGTGGCGAAACTTCTGGGAGGTTGGCCCTGGTGGGAGGTCCTTAGACCATCCAGGGTGTGAGGTGCTTTTTGTGGAAACATTACGTTGTTGGGGGAGATTATTATAAAAAGAGAAAACTGGTCTTGTCCATCTTTTTCCTTTCTACTCCTATTTGAGATGTTATTCCTCCAACTGCCATGATGTGCTGCTATGATGTCCTTACCAGAGATTAAAGAAATGGAACTTCTTTAATCTTGGCTTTTGAACCTACAAACTGTGACCTACACAAAAATTTCTCTTCATAAAATCAGCTTCCTTAGATATTTCATTGGAGTAACAAAAGCTAAAAAAAGGCAATAGAGAGGAATAATTCAGCATTCTACATATATTTGTGTTGGTCTAATTTTTCTATAATGAATGTAGATTCATGTGTCAGTATGTATAATTACACATTTATTTATTTATTGGTTTTTTTCTTTTCTTTTTTTTTCTTTTTTTTGGTACCAGGGATTGAACTCGGGTCCTTGCGTTTGCGAGGCAGGCAGTGAAACCACTGAGCTAAATCCCCGGCCCCTTCACACATTTATTTTTTGAAGAAAGTTCTATATTACAATTAGAAGCAAACATTTTATTCTGATGACATCTTAATAGATCAAGATATTAACTATTAAAATATGAAAACAGTAACAAGCTATCAACTTTAATGTAATTATTTACATTAAATAAAGCACTAAAACTGGGGCATATTTTCAACAATTTTTAAAACACTTATAAGTTTTTGTGTTTACATTTACCTGTGTCAGAATCCTCTTGGGTTTGTACAATGTCTAGTTCTGACAATTCAGCCCTGATTCACAATCAAAGCTGTCAACTCATTAAATATCTGACCTTTGTAGATCTCTTTGTTCATCTAGCTTAAGAAACAAGCCCAACTAGGTGTCTGTTGTGTCTCCTTTTTTCTTTATTCATGGATGCTTTTCCTTCCCTCTGTTGTTATTAAAAGTTTTCCCTTACCTCGGCCCTCATCACCAGGCTGCTGACTTTCAATCTGCTGCAGAGGTTTTCCTTTCCCTGGAGCAATTCCACACAGCTGTTTGCACCTTCTGATCTCCCTCCCAGCCAGTAGTTCTTCAGAGCTGAATTATTTAAGGAAGTTTCCTAAACTTAGAGCTATTTTCTCAGCCTCTTATACATTCAGCTTTTGTAAACAATAAAATATTAACAAGGAAACAATATTATGATTTTTAAAGCAGTAAAATGTATTTCAGGTTTAAGTGATCATTGTACTATACCATACTTACTATTTTATATAATTCATTTACTATGACTACTATACATAAATTAATTATTAAAGTTACTACTTATCTATGTCGTATATACGTATATATAGATATAGAGATGTAGTTTACTGAAGTCAAATAATCTTAAGGGTTTTTTATTGGATCTCGTAATTTATGACATGGTAACAGGATTTTTAAAAGATTGTCAACCTCATGAAAACTAAAAAATTTTACTTGTTTGAGATCTCAATTTAGTAACTAACCTGGAACTAGACCCCAGATAAAAAATTCAGTATAATTTGCCTTTACCTTTCTATTCAACCAAGTTTCTATAAAATGAAGAATGTATTTTTTTCTATTTATATCATCTTTACTATGTTATCTTTACTAGAACCTTATTAAACCTTACAGTATTATTTCTCTTTTAGTTCTTCAATTTAACTTTATTTTTTTCTGAGTTTTTGTGAGGTAATAGATCAAAGATTCCTTAATTTATTTTGACAAAATTTTAGATTTCATTTTAACGCTGAAAATATTTTGTATTACTAAATTTTTAACATTTCCCTTACTTGTATTAACAATTTTTTATTATGGTTTATGTTTCATGTAGCATATACACTTGATCTTAACCAAAAGGCCAAGAAGCGATTCATGTAGCATACAAAAATACAGTAGCTAAGTCTCATGAAGTATGGAGTGTGCATCTTTTCCATATGTAAATTAATCAAAACTCAAATAATATACTCTTGTAATAAAAGCAACAAATTTAGTTCTAGGGTATATACTATGGTTTCCTTTAAGTTATACATGGCCTTGAAAAATGTGTATTGATCCTAAAGTGAAGATATGCTTTCTTGGAAACTGAAGTTTTTATAATTATAATTGCTACTAAGGAAGATACAATCTTAAAATTGAAGCATTGAGTTTATTTTGAAATGCATTAAATAATTTCCTAACATTTATGATATCATGGAGGTGTATCTTAATGTTGAAAAGCGATCAATATTGTGTGTGCTTTTGTAAGCTCATATATTGAATCCTTTGTAGATAACACAGTTTAAATGAAGGAATGAAATATTTTTTACTGGAAAAAAAAATCAAAGGTCTTCACTTTAATATGTGTGATCCAAAAACAAAAAAATATTTTTGAAATAAGAAATATTTTTAGGGTTGTTTTGTGTAAGAAAGTATAATTTAAAGTTTAAGAACTAATAGGTTTAAAGTGATAAAATTCAATCACCAACAAATTACAAAATCATAAATTCTCTTTTTATAAACCTACAGATATGCAACTGTATTTAAAGTAATTTACTATATATTGTGCCTCCAATAAACTCATCATAAGATGAAAATATAGTCAGTAAAATAAAAGCATTAAGACATATAACCAAACAGCATACCTTACACCACTGAGTATTGATTGTTTTACCTTGGAGGTTATGTGGCTTACTGGGAGCTGTGCAGGCTGCTACTGCCCAGCATGTGGAGAGAACATCATATGCCATTTTAGTAGCCTGGAAATAGATTAAAATTCAAAACTGTTATGTGTATGAGGAATTCTCAGTTTGTTCATTTTTCCCCCTTTATAACTGACTTGGATGAGAGGGGCAGCTTTAAAAATTGGTACATTTGCAGTTTCCCTTACCCAATGTCCTGTGACCCAACATTCCAAGCCTGGATGATTTAATTGGCAGTGTCCTTTTAGAAAATGGATCTAAAGAAGAAATTCAGCATCTGACAGTCATTTGAAAACAACCCGATTTATCCTTATCTCCACTTCCATAGAATTTTTCCATGAATCCCCCAGGCTAATGACAAAGCCAATCAATCAGTTCACACTCTGTCCTAGCCACCATGTCTCAACCTCTTGTCAACTTGTAACCCAAACATATCTACTTAAACCATATCAAATCTCCAAATAAAGACAATTGCAACTTCATAATTCTACCTAATACAATACAACTTTCTTGCACATGACTAGAAATTAAACAATCCCTCCCCAGAAGTTGAAATAGTTTGGGCATGTTTCAAAAGTCCAAGTCAATGTCTCTTCTGAGATGCAACTCAAAAGTCTTAGCTGTGAAACGTTATAAAATCAAAATCAAGTTACATAATCACAAGGTACAATGGCACACTGTAAATATTCCCTTTCCAAAAGGGAGAAATAGGTGGCTAGAAAAGAATAGGACTAAAGAAAGACTGAAGCCCCTCTGTGTAAAAAGTAAATCATATAAGTGCATATTGGGCATCCATAGCACATGGGGATGAGATGTGTTTTTTAGATGGCATGGGTAGCCCCACCATTATGGGCTTGTTAGTTGCAACCCACATGGCATCGTTCTTGTGCTGGCTCCACTCAAGCTTGCAGGTTCTCTCCTCAGACCTTCCACATTCCTGGTATCTCAGACTTCCTTGGATCTTCAACTTTGGCTTCACACACGTCCTTTCAGTAACTGCTTCCCTGGTCTCTCAGGCCTTTCTTTAAATCTGTGTAGAAGCCTCCCTGACCCCACAAGATTTGCATTTTTCATCCTGGTTAAACAAAACATCGTGTACCTGATGCCAAGGTCTCCTCTCAGAGGAAGCACTAATCAGACAATCTTGGAACATGACTTCAGGGGAAATTGAGTGCTTGGATGTCTCAGTACAGTGAACTGAATCCCAGGGAACCAATTCTCTAGGATACCTTTCTCAAGTATACATCCAAGGAACTCTTTTCTCAAATGAATGGTTTACACTTTTGTACTCTGGAGCCTGTGGCAGGTGGGGTCATGCTGAATTTTGAGATGCCCTCAAAGAATCTTTCTTGTCCCTGTACAAAGTACTGTTTGTTTTTAATGGTGCTAATTGCTACAGCAGCCACTCCTCCTTTGGCCCTCGCTTTGGTTGCTTGTGGACCAAAATTTAAGTATTTTAAATATTTCCAGCCTGCTTTTTGTCCCTGATTTTTCATTCTAAATCTGGTTAAATGCAGTCATCAAGACCCATGCCACAGCCTGAACTCTGGGCTGCTGTGAAATTTTATCTGCCAGATCATTTATCCCACAGCTTTTAGTTGAGACATTGGTAAAATACAGACACATTTTCTGTCAGAGTGTTACACCCATGACCTCTTGTCCAAATGCCAATGGACTCCTTGTTTCCAAGTGAAACTTCCTGAACCTGACCTTTACTGTATGCATTCCTTTTAACTTTCTTATTTTCTGAGCTTAGACTAGAATCATCCATGAGGCTCTGCTTATAGCATTAGAAGGCTTCTCTAGTCTGCATCTCCAATCCTTTCCAACTTCCATCCACAAACTAGTTCTAATGGCTTCTGAAATATATGGCCTGGTGTAGTCACAGTAAGACACTACTCCTGGAATCTCTGTATTGGTTACTTTCTTGTCACTGGAACACAATACCAAATACCTACAACTTAAAGGAGGAAAGGATTTTTGAGGTCATATGTTCAGGAGATTCAGTCCATAGTAGACTGGCTTCAAGGCAAAAATATTATGACAGAAAAGTGTGGCAGAAAAAAGGTGCTCAGTTCATAGTGGCTGAGAAGCAACACAGGGGAACAGTGCCAGACAAAAAGGGATAAGGGACCAAATATAGACCCCAAGGCTACATACACATTCATCCCCTATTCAAACACTCCAGCAGTGTGCTCCAACAATCCCCTGGGAGGATTTCAAAACCAGTCAAGTTGAAACACTTTCTTAACTGCCACATTCTGTTATATATAGAAAATAATGACAGATATTTTATTCGAGCATCACAGAAGAATACAAATATTGTCTCATGCTAAATTTTGAACCTTGGGTAATTTAAGTATTGAAAATCATACTTCATTTGAAAGATTGGGCACTGTGTCATTATTGCTAAAATACAGTATTTGGTAAGTGGTTTCCAATAACCAATTGGCTTTACTAAGAATGCTACAACTTGTTTTTAATTTGCTTCTTTAAAATAGTATTCCCTACATTTTGCTTCAACAAACTGAGTTATTTACAATCCATTATTTCCTACGCTTGATTAAAGATCACAAAGTAATTCCATGTTGCTTGTTTTTGTGTCTTGTTCATGATATTTCCTACATTATAAATATGTTGTCCTCAGCCCATCTCAGTCCGATCCCAGTCAAACTTTACCTACCTTTCAAGATCCATCAAATTTGCTATCTTTTCATAGAAATCATTTCAGATCTTCTCCAAAAGACATATTTCTTCTTTGGACCTTCATGTCATTTAAAATTTATTTGAGGTTATTTACTTTTCAATGGCTTTATCATAATTACATGCCTAGTAACTTCTATTACAGCAGTATTTATTTTTATTTTGGCAATAGTATGTAGCAGTATTGACAGGATATTACAATGGTATGGCTATGCTCAATATAAAATGAAAGAAATTTCTTCACATCCCTTCTAATCAGTATTGTGATAAAATTTGGTTTTCTGAATTTCAAAATACAAATCTAGTTTTATTTGTAGATGGTTTTCCATAAATTATAGCAATATCCTAAGGAAGATTACTAGGCTTCTGCCTTGAGATATCTACTTCAAGTAACTTAAAGGAGGAAAAATTGGTCTTGAGGGTGTTAATCTAGTGTACAATGATCACTTAATATTCACAAGGCTTTAAAAAGCCATTCATTACTTTTAGTATTTTATCTCTGGAATTGTTTAGATCTTATATAGGAGATGCGATGAATTAACCTGTCTGGCTTAAATTTTATATATTTTTCTGATATGTTCCTAGGCTTCTACATAATGAATTGAGAAGAAAATAGTCCTTTGAAGATTTTTATTTATCTCATTCCTCAATTGATAGTTTTAAGTAAAGAAATAATATGAATTGGTCTCCAAATATTTCATAAGATTCTTAGAAATGAAATACAAATACAATAGGGAATCATTAATTAAGCTTTCATTCATTCAGTAAGTGTTTTCTAAATGACTGAAATAACCTGGGAAGTATGGTACAAGCTGGAAATACCAAGGCATTGTCAGAGTTCTTTCTCTCCAGAGATTAGGATCTATTGGCAGAAACTGACAATGCAGAATACCTTGACAGAAATTCTGTGAAAAAAGTTCCCAAAGGACAAGAGTTAATTATGCTGAATTGAAGCAGGCAGAAGGTCAGGAAAGGCTTTCTTAGTAGAAAGGTAACACACTCAGTTTTATAGACCAAACAGGGATTAGCCAATGGAGTACATGACCTTATTCATCCAATTATAGATTTTTGAAACATGTAAGTCCTTCTAGATTATTTGATTTTAGTTAAAGATCTGTGTATCAGAGAGTGGGAGATATTTAGCAAGTAATTCATAAACCTTTGTTTTAATCAAACTTAGTATTTGACCTTTGACCTCCTGAAAAATCACTACCAAAATGATTAAACTTTATCTTATTACTATTTTAAGTTCTTTTTAAGTGCCTTGTATTCACCTAATATAAGTATGATTGAGGGATATTTTAAAATATGGTCTTGCTTGTAGAAGATTTTTTCTTTGTCCATTTTTTTCATGTGCATAAGAAAGTATTTCTTTTTAGTTTTCAAGTAATAC
>NW_004624744.1:4558410-4573383 GCF_000247695.1 Heterocephalus glaber | reverse complement strand
CATGTCTTGCACTATGGGCACAATCTCTGCTGTTATGTGAGAAATTATTTCTGATTTCATTTTTTCCATATCCTCTTTTGTTGCCAGTTCAGGGAGTCCACGTGGTTGAGCATCAGAGTGTTCCATCTCCCTTCCCTTTGGGGTTGCTGTAGGTGATCTGGAAGTCTGGTTTTGAGACTTGTTTATATTTCTTCTCATTTGGTTGGGGGGGGGTGCTGTTGGCACAGCAGGGCTCATCTCCTCTGTGCTGGCAGTGGTGGAAAGGCGTCTGGGAAGCCCCTTGCTCTGGGCTGGGAGCAGTGGAATGGCCCTGTAATGAATGTCTCAGAGCCGAAGGTAGTGACTGCCAAGCCTGTGAACAGTTTTATCATGTAGCAGCTGCTCAGTTTATTTCTTATGGTCCCTTACTATTTTAAGGCAATTTTTCATTTCCTGGTCACTAACTGCAATCTTATCTTCTATATCTGAAATTCTGTCCTCACATTGGTTCATTGTGCTGCGTAAACTTTCCATGAAGCTTTAATCTCTTGGAAATCTGTTTGCATTTCTTTTATGGATTCCATTTGTTTCCTATGTTGGGATTACATCATGTTCCTCAGATCCTCTATTTTTTTAATCTATGTCCTTTCTAGATTCATTAACCATGTCTTGCACTATGGGCATAATTTCTGCTGTTATCTGAGAAATTTTTTCTGATTTCATTTCTTCCAGATCCTCTTTCGTTGCTAGTTCAGGGAGTCCAGGTGGTTGAGTATCAGATTGTTCCATCTCCTTTCCCTTTGGGGTTGTTTTAGGTGGCCTGGAAGTCTGGTTTTGATATTTGTTTACCTTTCTTCTCATTTCAACATGTGGTGGCAGGTGTGTGTTTCTGGCACCTGTGGTGCTCAACTCCTTGGTGCTGGGGGCAGTGGTACATCGGCCTAAAAATTAATGTTTCTTTTTTTGGGGGGGGTACCAGGGATCAAACTTGGGCCCTTGTGCTTGCTCAGCAGGTGGTGAAACCACTGAGTTAAATCACCAGCCCAAAATTAATGTTTCTTGAGAACTGTATTGGATGATGGAAAACTGCTGCAAATGCTGATAAAAAATACTAAGGACAAAAGTCCATTTGAAATGCTTTACATATTTTGGTAGTAAAAGTTTGTACAAAGTAATGTTTGATATTATATATTTTAAGCATTTTTGTTAACTAATGTAAATATTATAATTACATAAAGTCTTTTTCATGTGCATGTTTAAGAGTTTATTAATTCATGTTGGCTAAATAATTTAAAATACTAATTGAAAAAATAAAGAAATATTCCTTACATATGGAGATAATTTGATTTAACCTATCAAAATTTAGCCTAGACATTCCCAACTTTCTTGAGGTTACACAATGAATATGGCACTGGACCTAAACCTATGACCTTTTCCTGCTTCTTAGACTATAATTGGATCCACTTGTAACATATTATTTTGAAGAAAAAGAATAATGGATATATGTCAACCACATTAAATGGAATTGACTTAGTTAATATCTTTGTTCTAAGACACCCTCCCCTACTCCTTACTGTTTCACATACAATATTATTGATGTCTGGTAGAGTTAGCAGCTTCCAAAGTAGCTTAATTTGAACTTTTTCTCTAAGTATAGTTTAAGAGTCAATGAGATGTTTCTCACCTAAACATTTTTTCATGCTTCTCTCCAACTGGTTTACCTCTGTAAAGGCCTTCCTAATACTCTAGATAGGTTTATCATGTAAATGTAAACATTAATATAATATACACAGAGGTTATTTTGCAAATTTCACTGCAACTGGACAAAGGCCTAAAGAAAATAGTAAAGTTTTCTTGAGAAGACCAGAGGAGTTATATTTATTAAGGTGAACATATTATCTTGGAGCATGACAGCTGCTCCCAATTTAACACGTGAATGCTAATTATTACATATGCATTAGGCACTGCTTTTGAAATGAACTATAAAGCAGAGATAACTATGAAATTATTTTTAACATATGATATGAGTTGTTAGTCCTAACATAGAAAGCTACATTTAATCATATGTATTATTCAGTTTTCCTTTTTCTGGATAAAATACTCAACACTAAAATCCTAAACTAGGAGGAGCTTAGTTTGGTTCTTGGTTTCAAGGGATTCAGTTCATGGTAGGCTGGCTCCAAGGCAGGAACGTTGTTGTGGAAAGGCAGAGTGAAGCAAAGCTGCTTAGCTCATAGCATTCGGGAAGCAGAAGAAGGAAACAGTGCTGGCGGGGATGGGGCCAGGGACGATCATGCCAGCCTGCCCTACTCAGATACACCCAGAAGTGTGTTCTTCTAATACCCTGAGCAGTTACTAATCCACCCAAGTTGAAAAATCACAATCGATTGTCTCATCATACAATATTTCTTTTTTATACTTAGCTGACTTAAACATAGATTTTCAAACCAAATGGCATTACATTTGGATGGTAAATTTCTAAAAGATTTTTAATCTATTTCCACTCCTTTTACAAAATGCCATTCTTTATATATAGTGATAGAAATTGATGTTTCACACAAAGAGAATATTCTTTGTGATAGTGTGACTATGTATGTTAGTGACAGATGGACCAAATATGCTTAGACTTAAGTAAAATACGAACAATATCTACACAGAAGTTGTATCCAGCTTTGAATAGCTGTGATATAAAGGATGATCATTTACAAATTTTGAGGATTTGTTTATGTTACATCATGAGAAATTACCAGACAAATGGTTCAATAGTGTCAGAATGAAATCTCGGACAATCTCTTCACTTTTTCATTTTGATTGTAAAATCCCTTCCCAGTTCCAACATGATGTCCCTGTTTTAGGTATCAAGGTAGAACAGGTGGTGTGCATATTTAGAAAGTAAAAATCTTCTCAATGTTTTATTAATCAGAATGATGGTACACAGCCATGCATGTGGGATAATCTGGGAAATAGAAATTTTTGAGCATGGCACATGAAACATAAAATGAAATTGTTGTTTTCTTAGTAGAGGAAAAGAAAATAATTGATATTAGGAAGGCAAGTATTAGCCCTTGGAATAAAATTATTTACACAGTACACCTCTTTCCACAACTTTTATTCTATACTAAAAAGTTTTAGTTAACTCTATACAAAAACAGAACTGAAATGTATATGGTGTATATTGGAATATACCTTTCTCTTAACTACTTTCCTCCTATGTAGTCAAAATCATTACTAATTTTACAAAAGTTTATCACCACAGATCTTTAAATGTGCTTATTACCACGTAGTCCTCAGATAGCTCATTTACTAGCTGTTAAAAAGCAATGATTCTGCCATGTCTTCACCATACAGATAGATGTTTAATGAATGATATTGTGCTGTCCAGATGGGATCCTGCTTAAGCTCAGATATCCGAAAAAAACCAAAATTTGTTTTAAAGAAGAGTGATAAATCACTTTCCCTTCATCATTGTGTATGGATAGTGAGGTGACAAAGCCCTGCAAATGTGTGCTGTGGCTAAGGAAAAGCAGAGAGGGAAAACAATTCAAAACTTTTAGGGTATACAAAGACACAAGATTAACCCTCAAAATCAATTTGTAAAGTTTCCATCTGTAGCAAGATAATAAGCAGAGTGTTAAGAAATGACCATATATACTTATATAATTTGGTACAATCCTATAAAGTAATGTGAACAATTGAAAAATGGAGAAAGATACCATCCAGTTCCCATAACCTGCTTCTTCAGAAGAAATTCCAGAAGATCTGGAATTGATTTAAGAAACATTCAAAATGCTCACAGTGAATGCACCTGCCAGATTTACAGGTACACAGTTGGTCTTTAGCAATTAAACTGGATGGCAGATTGTGGAGATTTATAAGATGGAGTTAGACAAGTACTGGAGAAATTCTTCTTTCTGGTAATAAGTCACCCTTTCTAAACTATCTGCTTTATTAAGTTCTATAAGTGATCTTCATTATATCCATAGCAAAGGTAAATAATAATTAATAGTAGGTACATAATGTTACTTATATAAAATACACACATGATGATTTGGGGGGAGGAGGTAAATTTCAAGGGTTTTCTGCTCTAACTTTGTCATGAAGTCTTAAATCTATTAATGATAGGCTATGATATTTCTTTCTTTTGTCCTAAGAACTATTAGTTTCATTAGAAGATAGTTTACTGTATGCAATTCTATGAAAAGAGTACTCTAAACATGCATTTGTTTTTCTTGATATTTGAGTAGACTCAAATTAATCTAATGCCATATGTGTGTGTGTGTGTGTGTGTGTTCTATATATTCTGATATTTTTCTTGTTTTTATCCAGTGTTTGGAAATGATGGATTTTATGTGATATTGAAAGGCTTAGCTCAACCTTACACAGGCTTGTGTGAAAATCTGACTGAAGAAAATGACTTAACAACTTCTATTATACCTCAGATCAGTGTCGTTTTCAACGAAGGCCTAAAAACCTATTCAACTCCTGAGATCTTCCTACCTCCATATGACTTAATGGTAAGAAACAAAAATCCTTTGCTTTTTCCATAAATCTAGAATAGTCAAATTCTCTCTTTGGTATAGGATCCAAATATTTTCAAAGTCCTAAAGTAGTCAAGATAATGTATCTTTTAATTGGAAATTTGATTAAAAGGTTTTTGATGTGGCATGCCTTTAACATCATGATGTGTACTGGCAGAGGCTGTGTGATGTACTTGGTCACCAAGACAAAGTCAATGTGCCTGGTTCGCAGAAAGAGGAAGGATGTAATTTATGATATAGGAGTATGAAGGGATGACTTGAGGAGGGGAAACAAAGAAGTAATTATGAAGAGTCTTTAAAATCAAGTTGAGAGTGTGTATGTTTATCATGTTTATCTCAAGGGCAATGCTAAAGCAATCAAGGGTTTGATTGCATTATATTTAGAAATTCTTACTTGAAGAAATTTTTCCCTACATGTATTATTTAATAATTATTAGCTGGTCAGAGAATACAAAGCTCAATTTCTTTCTGCACCTCTAGATAGTCTACATGGGGGTTAGGTCTGGTTTGAGTAGAATTGTGACTAAAAAGCCAGTTCCAGATTTAAGTTGTCCAGGATGCCTTTAGTAGAAAAGAGTTAAAGAAATGAATGAAGTCCAAATTACATATCATTATGGATCAAAGATAGGAAAACCAATAACTGATATCAAGTCCAAGAGTAATGAATATGGGATGAACTCAAGAATGACAAGGTGAGTGTGTAGTATTCAATACAATCTATTTGGATCCATTTGCTTTTTAAAAGGGTTAAATTCATGAATTAAATGGGGCCCAGATGGGCAGCACTATTTCCTCATTCTGCATTAAGTCGCTGACAGTAGCATTCACCTATTATTCTATGTGAAGTATGATACTATTTCCATTTGTTTTCTTGCCCAGGATGGGGAGAGAGATAGAGAGGCTAAATCTTCTTTACTGTGACAGTTTTTACCAGAGAGACCAAGGACCTAATGTTGGGGCGTTCTTCCCAGTCAATAAGTATCCATTCTAATCATACATCTAGGGACCATGGAAATGTGGTACCACTGTGAACCAGACCAGAAGCACAGCTCTATTTTTTTTTTTTAATTTTTTGGTGCCGGGGATCGAACTTGGATCCTTGCACTTGCACACCAGGTGGCGAAACCAACAGTTCTATTTTTTTTTTTTAATGCATTCTGCATGGATCTTCACTGTAATAGTTGGTCACTGTGATATTTTATGCATGAAAGTTTAATGTCACTATTTCAGACTTTAGAATGCTGCTTCTTTCCATTAGATGGGCTAGCAGTATTTTAGGTGGGGGGAAGTAGGTTTGCATTCATCAATGTCATTGTTCTGATAATGCTCAAATTTTTAGTCTGATTCATTTTTGGGTATTTTTCTTAAACAAGAACTCATCAACTGTAAAAGTAAAAAATAATAAATTTCACTAATTTCACATCTTTTAGCAAGTGGGATGATGATTGCCTTGGAAATCCTTATGAAATTAATATTTCTATAATAATAAGCTTATTTTGTTCCTACACTCCTGCTCTTGCACATAGTAATATAATGATGAATGCACGTATCTTACAGGTATGGATAGAGTGAAGTGGGTTTGAATAAGATAGCTGGGAAGGAAAAAGAGGGAGAATAGTGAGGAGGCTCTGGGAAAGGCCAACATGAACAGGGCTGATTGCTTAATGCAGTTGCTTTATTGTAGACATGCAGAATTTGTTGGGCTTTGGACATACTTTTTAATGTAGAATGTTATGGATTGGACACAATGTATGAAACAAAGATTCAATGATCCTTTCTGGAATTTTGAATAGAGCATATTGGTGAATGTCAATATAGACAATATTACTGGAAATACTGAGGTACAAGAGAATTTGAGAATGAAAATTTAAAGTCATGACATAGTCATGTCAAGTTTTATATTTTGAAATGTTGATTATTTACCCAATTGAACTTGTTGACATTTTGAAAAATGAGTGTAGAGTTTAGGAGTACCGTGATGTTGACTACAGAGTCGTAGACATATTGATATTTTGTAAAACCACCAGATTGGGCCTGTTCTTAAGCAATAAAAACATTTGTTGGAAAGGTAGGTGGTGAAAATGTATTCCACATTTATTATACCCAGAGTTTATAATTTCATTTAGATTACTATAGTGCCTCCCTAATGGTTTCTATTCTTTAATATACAATATATATTGATTTCTGATATTCAAACTTTCTGACTTTAAACACGGTAAACCATTTCCTTATTCCCTGTATTTTTTAAGATACATTTTGAGTTTTTTAGTTATACATAAATTCTATCCCTTTTCATGATTGCCTGTATGTTGCCTGCCTTTTCTCTGTCTTCTGTAAACATACATGAGTTTCCAGCCATTCCAACCTTTATTACTTATATTTATGTTCTTCTCCTTTGTATCACCGAGATTTCGATTGAATCCTAAAACCTCAGCAAAATAGCATTTATGATTTTTGCTGAAAACTTAGCATGAGATAAATGCAACTCTATCATATTCCCACTGATTTATATCCTTTGATCTAGCCTAACATTTTATATATGACTTAACTTCAAGTTAGCTATTATTCATTAATAGACACTTTTTAATAAAAGATGTAATTTAATTTTTTTTTTTTTGGTACTGTGGATCGAACTCGGGACCTTACACTTGCAAGGCAGTCGCCAGAACCACTGAGCTAAATCCCCGGCCCATGTAATTTAATTTTTATGGAAACCTTCAGAAATAAAGAAAGCTAAGACAGTAAGTCCTACTATTAAAGCACTTGCACTCTATTGAGGGAAACACACATGAAAATCAGGTTAGTTCATATGCTCAAAAAAAAATATACAAAAGGCCAGAAGAAATTCCTATATGGAAGGAAAATGTGACCCTTGAAATTAGAATTTCAGTGGTATAGGAAACCATATTTGAGAAAAACAGTATTAGGAAATACTGAGACAGGAAGTAGTTCAAATAATACACCTTGGGAAGTAGACTTATCTCTAATTTATTTTTCTTAAACTCTTTTATTGGTACATTTTAGGTATACAATACATTTACATTTATCATTGGGTGCTTGTACCTGTACATGATGTATCTTGGCTCTTATTATTTACTAAGTTTATTTAGTACTTTTAAAATATTTTGTAGGCTAGAGAAAATCATTGAAGTTTTTTGAGGAGAAATGTGAAATAAAAATGCATGTTTTAAAGATTAATTTTCATTGGTATGAATTATATATCTTAGTACACAGAGGCTGGAGACAAGAGAAAGAATGTTACTGAAATAGTCTATGTTGAAGGTAATAATTTCCTGAGTTAGCTAGTGGATAGACAAAAGTTAAAGAAGGCAAGGGATCGAAAAACACCTCATATTGTGACAAATGAATAAAATTGAGGGAAGTATTATATCTCCATGATGTTTTCTAGAATTTTAGGGAGTTTTTCTAAAAATTTCAACTAAACAAAAATTTTAGAATTCTCCCAGAATCTGTATAGTGATATTGGAATGCTGTAAAAATGCTAATAAACTTCTATAATTTATATTTGAATTAAAAAGAGATTTAATGAAGATTGAAACAGTAACCAAGTTGTGCTGATTGACTTTATAAAATTTTATAACATACTGATTTAAAACTTGTCTATCAATCAGTTATTAGCTATATAATTCCTAATGCTCTCATATAATTGAATGTTAAGTGCCATTAAAATTGAAGATTAGATGCAAATTTATTTTATATCTACATTTTAAAGGAAGAAATATTAAAATTATGTATCAACTATAAAATATATCTAAGTATGCATTTCATACATATAACCATATATGAAATTTATTTTTAAAATTCCTATACTGAGTGTTTGTGTTCGTGTTTGTGTGTGTGTTTTCTTCAACTGGAGTGATGAAAGATACATTTTTCATATGCCTTTGCAAAGTTTAATTATTTTATCATAATTACTAATTTTAAGGTCAAATAAAACAACTAAGCCATCAAAAATGAAGCAATTCTGAATCTCTTCTGTCGAAATTTTTGTTATTCAAATAGCTTACCAGAGCCTCATATTATTTATATATGTTCTATTTTTTTTTTTTTATGTTTTTAAAGAAAACAAACACAAATCAAGTTTAGGAAATTTCTTTTTTTTTTAAATTAAATTCTTTTATTGGTACATTGCAGGAATACAACACAATTACATTTCTCATTGGGAATTGTACCTTTACATAATGCATCTTGGTTCTTATTTTTGGCCCATTCCTATCCCTCCCTTCACCCCCTCCACCCTTCCCTATTTACAAAGACTTTGCTTCCATTTTTTCCATTTCTCATAATTTCTCCTTTCCCTTCTTTCCTTTCCCCTGCCCCTCCCACTACCCCTACCCCTTTGGACCTTTTCTTCCTATTTTGCATTTTCGATTATTCATTCTAATCATTGGTACATTTTAGGTATACAATATAATGACATTCATCATTGGAAATTTGCACCTTTACATAGTCTCTCTTGGTTCTTATTTTTCACCCTTGCCCAGCCCTCCCTTCAACCCCTCCATTCCTCCCTATTTACAAAGATTTTGTTCCTATTTTTCCATTTTCTCATATTAATCCCATTCCCTTCTATCCTTTCCCCTAGCCCTCCCACTTCCTTCCCCTTTGCCCCTTTTCTTCCTATTTCACATTACCTATTATACATTTAAGTCCTTATTTACCCTTTCAGTTTCTCACACCAGAGAAACTATTCAGAATTTATACATGTGTGTCCTATTTATTTCACTTAAGAGTATTGCCTCAATGTGCATCCACTTAGCTATAAATGTCTCTAATTTCTCATTTTTTATTGCTGAGTAGTACTCCATTTTATAAAAAAACACATTTTCTTTATCCAGTCTCCAGTTCATGGGCATTTGGGCTGTTTCCAAGTTTTAGCTATCACAAACTGTGCTGCTATGAACATGGGCACACATATATCACTGTGGTATGATTCTTTTAATTCTTTGGGGAAGATTCCCAGCAGTGGAATAGTGGGGTCAAATGGGACTTCCAGTCCTAGTTCTTTGAGGTATCTCCATACTGATTTCCACAGTGGTTGCACCAGTCTACACTCCCACCAGCAGTGGAGCAAGGTTCCTCTTTCCCCACTGCCCCACCAGCATTTGTTATTGGTTGATTTCGTGATAGCAGCCATTCTTTCTGGAGTGAAGTGGAATCTCAGTGTTGTTTTCATTGGCATCTCTCGAATGACCAGTGACGTTGAACATTTTTTCATGTATTTATTTGCTATAGGAAATTTCTTGTTAATGTACGCCTTAAGTATGTTTGTGGAAGGCATGAAATTTTCTTGTTATTGTCATTTGAATTTCACTTGTGAACAGATTGTATAATTATATTTAAAAACAAAGGCATAACTAAAATATGATGAAATGCTTTGATCTTTAGTACTTACATCAGTTAGTTCATCACAATAGAAAATTTCTTAACCACTTATCTGCATCTTCTTTTGTAGTCTGGTTGGGTTGCCATAATAAAATCACCATAAATAGAGTCACTTAACAACAAAAATTAATTTCTTGTAGTTATGGAGGCCGGAAAATCTAAGATCAAGGCTGTGGACAGATGAGTGCTTGTTTTCTAGTTTATAGCTAAACCTTCTTCCTTGCTCACATGATGTGAGATATAAAACCAGCTTTCCTGCCTATTTTTGAAGGATACTAATCCACTAATCTTAACTATGGTTTATAACTTCATAATCACTTCCCAAGGTGGTTAGGATTTCAGTTTATCAGTTTGGGGAAGACATAAACCTTCACTCCATTACATGCTACAGAAGTTTTATCTGATTTGATGTCTGGTAGCATTTTAGGCTGTTTTTATGCTTAAAGATGATTCATGAAAACACTAGCCAAAATAAGAACTCTATTAATGTTACGTTTGGTTTACTATGCATTAGTGAAATATATATATATATATATATATATCCAAATAAATTTTATAGGGGTAGTTAATTGAATTTACTGCAAAGAGTAGAAAAAAGAAGCAGAAAAAATATTTGATGAAATTCAACATCTTTCATGATAACAACTCTGAAGAGATTTTGTATGGAAAGATTGTTAGCTCAGTAAAGACCATGTCACCTTGGCCACATTTATTGACTAGAGTACTCAAAGTCCTAGCCAGTACAATTATACAAGAAATAAAAGTAAAATGCATCCAAATTATAAAAGGAAACAATTTGTCTGTTTATGGAAAATGTTTATGGAAAATGTATATATATATATATATATATGCCCTGTCAGAACAGATAAATGAATTCAATAGTGTGGCAGGAATTAAATCAACATGCAAATATCAGTAGCAATTCTATACACTAACAATAAACAACCTGCAAAATATCAAGAAAATATTCTGATGCACAATCACAACCAAAAAATACTTAAAATAAATCTACCAAAAAATGCAGATGGGAGACATACATATTGAAAACTATGAATCATTGATGAGATAAAGTGATGATAACACAGAAAAAGGAAAGATATCTGTGTTCATACATTGAAAGAGTGTATGATGAAAGAGCATAACAAATAGACACATAGATCAGTGAAATAAAATACAGAGCTCAGATATAAAAATGACAAATGTACCATCAATTGATTTTCAATAAACACACTGAGAATGAATATTGGGGAAAGGATGGCCTTCAATAAGTAGTATTAGGTATTCTTCATGTATAGAAGAACAAAATTTGACCCTTTTCTCACATAATATTTATAAACCTTTCCAAATGGATGAAAGACTTACATAAAGCATAGAAATAGTAAGATTCTTGAGGAAAACATTGGGAAAACTTCTATGGCACTAGCCTGGGCAATCATTTATTGGATATTAACTCACAAATACAGGTAACAATAGAAATAATTGATAAGTGGGATTAATCAAAATTAAAAGCATCTGAACTAAAGGAAACAAACAGTAGTGTCAAAAGACAACCTACAAAATGGGAGAAAATATTTGTAAATTATACATCTGACAAGAGGTTAATATCCAAAATGTATAAGGAATTCTAACAAACTCAGTAGCACATAACCTGACAAAAATGGCAAAAGATCTCAATGAATAGATATTTCTCAAGGATATCCCTCTTTCATGTCTGAAGATACACAAATACCAAGCATTATATGCAAAAATGCTCAGAATCACTAATCATCAGAGAAATGCATATTAAAATCACAGTGAGTTAGCAACTCGTGCCTGTTTGGCTGTTACCAAAAGATGAAAGGTAAGTGCTGGAAAGAATATGGAGAAAAGGAAAACTTGCATTCTTGGGAGAATGCAAATTGATACAGTGTTAGGGAAATCAGTGAAGTTAACCTAAGCAACTAAAAATAGATGTACCATTTGATTTGGCAACTTTATCTGTTCATCTTTTGATGGACTTATTTTTTTTTTCATACCTTGCCTGTCATGAATAAAGCAATCCAAGAGACGGTAGATATCTTTCTCACTAATTGATGTCAGTCTTTTTGGATACTGAGCTTTGTATTTTGTTTCACTGATTTTTTTTGATCTGTTTTATATGTCATTGCCATGTTTTTTTATTAGTATAATCTTGCAGTATATTTTAAAATCAGATAGTGTGATGCCTCCCCCTTTGTTCTTTCCATTTGACTGCTTAAGATGGAAATTTTTGTGGTTCTATACAAATCATGGAATTTTAAAATTTCTATTTATAAGGAAAATATCATTGAGATAGTGATAGAGAAACAACATGTAAATTGCTTTGGGAAGTATAGATCTTTTAATAAAATCATGATATATATACACAGTGGTATACTGTTAAGCATAGAAAAAAAACAAGGAAACCCTGTCATTTGTGACAATATCAGTGAATTCAAGGACACTATGCTAAGTGAAATAAGCCAGGCAGTGAATCTTACTTAAATGTGGAAGCTGAGTTCAACTTTTAGGAGCAGAGAATTGAATGGTGGTTATTAGAGGCTGGGGTGGGAGACTGTGTTTGTTGAGGAGATGTTGGTGAAATGCTAGAAAACTTCAATTATTAGAAAGAAGTTCCAGATAGCTATTGTACGAATTAACAACTACAATTAAGAAGTGTTTTCTTGAAAATTGCTGAGATAGATTCTAAGTACTCAAAGCACAAAATAATTATATAAAATAATACATTTTTATTATCTTGATTGAGCCATTCCACAATGTATGCATAAAACATTGCATTGATATGATAAATGTATACAATTTCTATTTATCACTTAAATAAATTTTAAAAATAAACGAGTAGTACCTTTTGGTAGGCAATAGGTAAAGTATTGAAAAAGCTGAGTTTAAAATGGATAGAAAACAGATTGAAGAAGGCATTCATTGAGATTATAAAGGGATTTGAAGAAAGAAAACTCAGAATTCACAAAATTTTGTAGGTGTTGATGAATAAAATGGGTGATTAGATAGGGAAACTCACCTAAAGGAATATTTTTTAAACAGAGTTAAAAGAAACAGGAGAATGGAGGATATTGAGTATGAGGTTTAAGAATTTTGTACTTCTTAAAGACACTTCTTGAAATACAGACTTTGACTTACACTCACAATAGCATTTAATACAATTTATTATTAAATGAAAACTTTTGAAAGAATAGCAACAAAAGTGTACATCATTCTACCTCACTCATGAAAAAGAATAATGGTGGGGTCACTACTGCTATCTAGGAATGAAATTATGAGGGCATGAAATATACAATGATTCAATTCTTAGTTTGTGCCCTATGTAAATAAAAAGCATTATTACTCCTGAATAAATTTTTAAAAATTTTTGCAATCATTTTGGGAGCTATAAATGTATAATTATCACCTTTGTTGTCAATAGTTTTACCTCTTTGTAATGTTTAAATTGGGAATCAGGGGTAAAAAGTATCTATTCATAATTTAATTGATTGCTGCATAAATTTTATTGTTGACATTTAAATTAATTATTATGTCTTATGGGAATTAATCTCATCTCATATATCTTTTTATTGCTTTATGTAAATTACTGGCTGTACAGTCAATAAAAAGCTGCTATGTGAAGAAAGAAAGTGTGAAAGGAGGGAATTTGGAGAAATCAATGTGTTGTGAACATATATGAAGGATTTGTGTTTTCTTAATTTAAAGGTCTAATATTTTGTGCAAGTTGATCACTGAACTATTAAAGCTCAAATTTTCAGTTTCCCAAATACAAAATATTCCTGTGTTATAAGTACAATCAGTATCTTTCTAGCTGATGACAATATGACTATGAGTATCTTACTTACATTGTGTAACTTTATCAGATAGAAAATATTAGGAGGATGTATGAAGCCATTAATATATACTTGCTGTCCCTGGAGAAAGCATAAATCTCTTTATAAAGTAGTTGCATAGCAGTTTTAACTCTAGTTTCAAGCTCTTGATCAAGCAGCATGTTGGGTGTCCTGAAGAGCAGAGACAGTCATGTTTGACAAGGACAAGGAATTTTTCTTTAAGACATCTAGCTGCTTTGCCTCCAGATTTCTGATAATGAGTGTTTCCTATATATGCCATTCCTGCAGTTGTTTTCATTCTTTTCCTTGCCTCTGCATCTCTAATATTCCTCAAAGATTCATTCCAAGTCTGGCCTATTAATCTCTTCTATTTCATCTCCAATTTACTCATATACTCTTTGCAGTTGTTCTTGGCTGTGTTTAGATGTGGTCTCCCAAATCTACCATCCCAACCCCTATAGCAAGGTGACTTCCTTGAAATCAGGGAATCTAGTATCAATAAAGCATTTGAAATTGGTCAATAAGAATAAATTAAATTAAATTCAATTTAATTCAATTAACCAGAGCCTTCCAAGTATCAAAGATGAACTGTGAAATGAGTTTTGATTCAACTAAGTTGTGAATGATAGAGGATTTAATCTACACTGATTAAAAGTTTCTGTTTTCATTACCACATTTATTTTATCTAAACTGATATGTTTAAAATATATGCAGTTATTTTGTTGATAAAATGAAATGCAAATGTTAAATATTAAATATTTAGAAGTTTGTAACTTAAAAAGTAAATGAGAAAATATTTTGCTTTAATAATAAATTGGAAATGGAATATCTAATTGTCTCTCCAGTAATTAAAAAATTAATAGAGAGTGCCTAGGAGCAGAGCTGCCCCAAGTGCAGAGGAGGTGAACCTTCTGGGCAGCTGTACCACTGCCCCCAGCACTGAGGAGGTGAGCCGTGTGGGTGCCAATAGTACACATCCCACTCTGCTCCCTCCTCCACCCCTTTGAAATGAGAAGAAACATAAACAAGTCTCAAAACCAAAAGACTTTCAGACCACCTAAAGCAACCCCAAAGGGAAACAAGATGGAAAAATCTGATATTCCACCACCTGGACTCCCTGAACTGACAACAAAAGAGGATCTGGAAAAAATGAAATCAGAAATAATTTCTCAGATAACAGCAGAGATTGTGCCCATAGT
>NW_004624744.1:4543453-4557235 GCF_000247695.1 Heterocephalus glaber | reverse complement strand
GATGGAGAAATAAGATACTTTCATGACAAAGAGCACCTTAGGAACTTCGTGAATACCAAACCAGCACTCCAAAGAATTTTACACAATATCTTAGGTACAGACATTGAGGATCACAACACCAGGAAGCCCTGCAGAATGAATCCAACAGGCATGACTAGAAATTAAATGCAAAGGGGAAGAATCCAACAAAAAGAAAAAGTAATGACAATGATAAGTCAATACATATCAGTTATAAGCATCACTGTTAATGGTCTCAATTCACCAATCAAAAGAAATAGACTGGCAGAATGGGTCAAGAAGCAAGATCCAACAATATGCTCCATATAAGAAACACAATTCAACTCATAGACTGAAAGTTAAACTATTTGAAAAAAATACTCCATGCAACAGGAACCTGAAAAAAAAGCAGGAGTAGCTATCCTCTTTGCAGATCAAGTGCAGTTCAAACCAACACTGATTAAGAGAAACAAAGAATGACACTGCATCCTTGTAAAGGGAACAATCCAAGAGGAAGAGATGGCAATCATTAATATATATGCACCAAACACTAGTGCACCCAAATATGTAAAACCAGTATTTACAGACATGAAAAATCAAATAAACACTAATACAGTAGTATTGGCAGACCTCAATTCCCCAGTGTCACAAATAGATAGATCAAATGGCCAAAAAATAAGCAGTGAAATACTAGAACTCAGTCAAACTCTTGGACAACTGAACTTAACTGATGTTTACAGAGTGTTCCATCCCACAAAATCAGACTACACATTCTTTTCAGCTGTACACGGATTGTTCTCCAAAATAGAAGACATACTCAATCATAGAATATGTTTAAATAAGTGCAAAGGCATTGAAGCTATCCAATGTATATTATCAGACCATAGTGAAATGAAAGTGGAGATCAATAGCAAAACAACTGCAAGAATTTCATGAACACATGGAAATTGCACAACACACTTCTGAATAACCAATGGGTCACAGAGGAAGTTAAAGAAGAAATCAGACAGTTTCTACAATTAAATGACAATGACAATACAACACATCGGAATCTATGAGACACAATGAAAGCAGCCTTATGAGGGAAATTCATAGCAGTGAATACTCATATTAGGAAAACAGAGCGTGCCCAATTAAACAACCTGAAGCTGAACCTCAAACTTCTAGAAAAAGAACAGCAGGGCAAACCCAATGCTCATACAGGGGAGGAAATTATAAAAATCAGAGCAGAAATCAATGCAACGGAAACTAAGAGAATGATACAAAAAAATCAATGAAGCCAAGAGTTGGTTCTTTGAAAGAATAAACAAAATTGACAAACCCTTAGCCCATCTTATCAGAAAAAGGAAAGAAAAGGCCCAAATCCATGCAATTAGGAATGAAAAGGGTGAAATTACAATGGACACAGCAGACATCCAGATGATCATCAATGCCTACTTCCAATAAGATGGAAAGCACAGAAGAAATGGACAGATTCCTAGATACATATGAATTACCAAAGTTGAATGAAGAAGACCTAAAAATTCTAAACAACCCAATATCAATCAATGAAATTGAAAATGTAATGAAAAAGTCACCACCTAAGAAAAGCCTGGGTCCTGATGGCTTCACTGCCAAATTCTACAAGACATTTAGAGAAGAACTACTGCCAATATTGTATAAACTTTTCAATGAAATTGAAAGGGAAGCTATTCTCCCAAATTCACCCCTGGAAGTAAGCATCACCTTGATCCTCAAAGCAGGGCAAGACCCAACCAAAACAGTGAACTATAGGCCAATCTCACTAATTAATATAGATGCAAAAATGCTTAAGGAGATACTGTCAAATAGAATGCAAAAGATCATCAAGAAGATCATACACCCTGACCAAGTGGGATTCATCCCAGGGATGCAGGGATGATACAACATATGCAAATCAATAAATGTAATACACCATATCAATACAACCAAGGACAAAAACCATATGATCATCTCAATAGATGCAGAGAAAGCATTTGACAAAATTCAACATGCATTTATGATAAAAAAAACCTTTAAAAAATTGGAATAGATGGTCTCTATCTCAATCTGATAAAAGCCATCTATGAAAACTCAACAGCCAATATCATACTAAGTGCTCAAAAACTGAAATCCTTCCCACTAAAATCAGGAACAAGACAAGTTGGTCCACTATCACCAGTCCTGTTCAATGTAGTGTTGGAAAAATTAGCCACGGCAATTAGACAAGAGAAAGAAATAAAAGGAATAAAGATAGGAAATGAAGAAGTCAAATTATCATTGTGTGCAGATGACATGATACTTTACATAGAAGACCCCAAGAACCCCACCAAAAGTCTTCTAGACTTAATAACCAAATTCAGTCAAGTAGCTGGTTACAGGGTCAACACACAAAAATCAATAGCTTTCCTCTACATGAATGACAGACTTATTGAGAGAGAAATAGGGCAAATAATTCCTTTCACAATAGCATCCAAAAACCTGAAATATCTAGAAATCAACCTAACGAAAGAAATCAAAGACCTCTTCTCTGAAAATTATAGCACTGAAAAGAGAGATTAAAGACAATATCAGAAAATGGAAAGACATCCCTTCATCCTGGGTAGGAAGAGTCAACATTGTGAAAGTGGCCATACTTCCAAAACTACTATATAGATTCAATGCAATCCCAATTGAAATTCCAGCAGCATACTTCACAGACCTGGAGAAAATAATCCAAAAATTTATTTGGAACAAAAGAGACCTAGAATAACAAAAACAATTCTAGGCAACAGAGACATGGCAGGGGGTATCACAGCCCTCAACTTGAAAGTATACTACAAAGCTACTGTGATAAAAACAGTATGGTAGTGGTAAATAAACAGACCTGAGGATCAGTGGAACAAATTAGAAGATGCAGAAACAACTCCAGACACACCCAGCCACCTCATCTTGGACAAAGGAGCCAAACACCCTCACTGGAGGAAAGATAGCCTCTTTAATAAATGGTGTTGGAAAAACTGGGTTTCAACTTGCCAAAGATTAAAACTAGACCTATATCTCTCACCATACACTAAGCTAAAATTGAAATGGGTTAAAGATCTAAATATTACAACAGAAACGTTGAACCAGCTGGAACAGAGGTTAGGTGGAACTCTTAAAGCCATTGGTGTAGGAAAAGATTTTATGAACAAAACCTCAGTTGCCCATGAGCTAGCACAATCAACAAGAGGGATATCGTCTTATTAAAAAGCTTCTGCACAGCAACAGAAACCACTAACAGTGTGAAGAGACAACCCACAACGTATGAAAAAATTTTTACAAGCTGTTCCTGAGACAAAGGTCTACTATCTTGAATCTATAAAGAACTTAAAGTCAGACCTCCCAAAATTAAAGACCCAATTCAAAAATGGGCATTTGAAATGAACAGACATTTCTCAGACAAAGAAGTAAAAGCAGCAAATAAACATATTAAAAAAAAATGTTCAGCATCACTGGTCATTTGAGAGATGCAGATGAAAACAACACTGAGATTCCACCTCACCCCACAAAGAATGGCTGCTATCAAGAAATCAACTAATAACAAATGCTGGTGGGGGTGTGGGGAGAAAGGAACCCTTCTCCATTGTTGGTGGGAGTGCAGACTGTTGCAACCACGGTGGAAATCAGTATGGAGATTCCTCAAAGAACTAGGACTGAAAGTCCCATTTTACTTAGCTATTCCCCTGGTTGGTATTTCCCCCCCCAAATTAAGAGTCATACCACAGCTATATATGCTCACACATGTTTATCACACCACAATTTGTAATAGCTATAACTTGGAAACAGCCCAATTGCCCATCAACTGAAGACTGAATAAAGAAAATGTGTAGTTTTATAAAAATAAAATGGAGTACTGCTCAACCATAAAAAATGAGAAATTAGAGACATTTATAGCTAAGTGGATGCACATTGAGGCAATACTCTTAAGTGAAATAAATAGGACACATGTGTAAATACCGAATAATTTCTCTAGTGTGAGAAACTGAAAGTGTAAATAAGGACTAAAAGGTATAACAGATAATGTGAAAGATGAAGAAATAAGGGCTAAAAGTTATAATTGATAATGTGAAATAGGAAGAAAAGGGGTAAAGGGGAAGGGGAAGTAGGAGGGGTAGGGGAAATCTAAGAAGGGAATGGAATTAATGAGAAAAATGACAAAATGGAAAAATGTCTTTGCAAGTAGGGAGGGATGAAAGGGTTTAAGGGAGAGCAGGGGAATGGGGAAAAAAATAAGAACCAAGAGAGATTAAGTAAAGGTGCAAATTTCCAATGATGAATGTCATTATATTGTATACCTAAAATATAACAATATTAATGAAAAAACTTAATAGAGATAGCTTGTGATATTGCTAAAACATGAAAATATTTTTTACCAGTACCATATATATAGTGGCCTTTGATTTTACTGAGTTAAAATTTGTAGTGTAACTAAAATTAAACATTAGGTCATATTAAATTTACTGTATTTGCAAATAAAGAAAGAGTAAAAGTTATACTGTGTATAATGTTTTTACACCTCTTCTATTAAGAAAGCAACAAGAGATATTTTTTGATACATGGTAAATTTGTTTATCAATGTCTTTTTAAGAACCATCATTATGTAACTTTACATAGAAGCATTAATTCAGATATATTTCATTTCAAAAAATTACACTTCAAAGAATTAAGCATTCAGTCAATATTTTCCTATCTTTTCCAATCTTAGTTTTAAAAAGGTATTTCTCATTTGACTACTTCACTATTGTGAAAACACACAAATGCATTCAAGAATGCTATTGTTCACTTGGGAGGAGAGGCAGGAGGGGTAGTTCAAGGACAGCCTGAACTATAGAGTGAGACTCTGCCTCAAAAAAAAAAAAAAAGAATGCTATTGTTTATCTTGCTGTTTTACATAGTATATTTCCAGAGCCTAAGTAATTTCAAGAGTAAAAAATTTCAGGTTTTAAAATGAATTTAAGATTAAATTTAGATTGCGGAAAATAAGTGTACTTTCTGGCAGATGGGAGTTTTCATATCTTCTATGAAAAGTGTTTCATATTGTGTTCATTTTACTCCTGTGTTTTTTATTTTCTTTTGTTTATTAATTTATGAGAACTTTGAGTAGAGGAGTAATTTAATTTTTTATTTTATATATATATTGCAAATGTGATCTTCCAATACATTTTTCATTACATTTTTATGGTTCTTTTATCATTACAGATAAAACAATTTTTATGTAGTCAAATGAGTTGATTTCTACCTTGAAGGCATCTGAGTGCAGCCTCCATGATTTGATAAAAATACATTTTTAAAAATATTTTAATCAATGTTCTTATTCATTTTATTTTTACATGTTGAAGTTTGAAGATCTAAAGTGTATTTACTACATGTAACTGGAGTTTTCTATTATGTTTCTAGTGATCTAATATTATCACCACTAAATTGATAAATAATTTTAATTTAAATTTTGACTTTCTTTTTAATTGGAATTTTAAAGATAAATGTTTGAATGATAATCAGATCATTAAATTCTTCTTTATCATAAATTTATTTGCTTGATGTGTCCATTGGGATTGAAAGGATTCAAATAAAATTGTGATTAGATAAAATTTTAGTTTTTTTTTACTAGAGATTGAATCTAGGACCATTACACTAAGCTATATCCCTAACTCTTTTTTTATTTAGAGGCAGGGTCTCACTAAATCACCATGTTGTCTAGATTGGGTTAAAATTTCTGATCTTCCTTCCTCAGCCTCCCAGAGTGATAGGATTATAGGCATGTGACACTGTCTAACTTTTGGAATTGTACATTGTTTTAAGGATCTTTTCTTATATTAAGTATAGGCATCTTAAAAATACTATATTTAAAATTTTCTTTTCTCCTAAGTATTTTGGTAACCTTATTAGTTAAATTTATTTGGTAATATTTACTTTCCCATTAATGGCAGTATTTATTATGGAAGGCTAACTACTGAGTGCTTACCATATGCCAGGTCCATTTAATTCCTTCAAATTCTTGGATTGTTATTTCCTAGTTTTTATTCATCTTCATGATATTTTTATAACTACTACTTTAAGATTTTAGTTTTCTTTGGTTGTTTTTATGGGATTCCATGTAATTCTCCACTTTTTCAATTTTTAAGCTTTTCTAACAAACACAAAATGATGAAAAGGATTGTAATTTATGCACTGGCCAGCCTATTTTGTGAATTTTCTCTTATTTCTGGAATAAGTTTCTTTATACTTTTTAATTTCCAAGGCTACAATTTCTATTTTTTCCTTATGTTATTGATGATACTAAGGATGAAAGGCTTTGGGTTGCAGAAACAAAATACATGAGGCCAATAACTACATCAGAATATTTTACATCAAAAAGAGATTTGAGTGTAGTCAGTAACATTTTGAATACAGAATATTTTTTTTTCTTGCAGTTGAAAGCCATTTAATGAAACTTTGTTAGAAGATTTGCTCTTGGCCTCTGTATCAGTTAAGAAGATTTTGGATTATCTAATCTAAATCCATTCATAATGGCTTAAGTAATATTTTTTTCTCTCTTATAAAGCCTAGAGGCAGATGATTCAGTATTTATTAATTCAGAGACACAACAGTGTCACCTGGATAGAGAGGCTTCCCCATCTTTCCTTTTGTAATCCTTAGAATCCTGGATTTCTTGCTACAATTTGCTTCTCAATCATCATTAGTCTCCCAGGCATGCCTGGATGAGTCCTTTTATTGGTGAAGAAATCACCTTTACAGTTGATAAAAGACTTCTGCTTTTGTCCCCTTGCCTACTCTGAGTGGGTTTTGTGTTCATTTTTCAATCCAAAGTAGACAGAAGTGAATGTGATCACTATTATTAGCCTACACCAATCAATATTCATTACTAAGGGTTTGGTCCATGATGTCTGGCCACTTCGTAGCCTCAGGCTTGAACAAAGTTGGCCTTCTGTTAGCAAGCAAGGCTGGAGGAAAGAAATATTGTGTTCCTGGCAGTGACCATTGAATATAGCTGCACTGTAGTAATAATCTTCCTCAGAAATTATATCAACTACTTCTGTCAGGTACCATTTAGCATTTATTTTATTCAAATGTTGTGGGGCTATCAAAATCACACATCCATAATTATGTTCCACTCCACTATTATTTTAATTGTATTCTTTAGTCATTTTAGAGCCACCATAATCAGTAAGTTTGGGGTACTACATTTTCTCTTTAATGCTGGCTAGCTCTCAAGTATACATTTCTTATATCAAGAAGAATGCTTCTTTAAAATCTCTATAAATTTATATATTATATTAGAATATATATATACGCTAGTTTTCTTGAAGGAAATACTTTTTGAAATGGTGTGTGTAGGTACATTTGGAAACTATAACTGTAGAATCTATCTTGATTACTCTCTATCTTATGGGCAGACCTATATATTCCCACATAAACTGATAATTACTTTCATATTTTTGATGAAACATCAAATACATAAGGACATTTAAATTACGTAAGTCCCCAGTGGCCCTTTTGACGCTTATTTGTATTTTTTCCAAGCTGTTATAGCCTAAATTATTTTATGATGATGATAAATGATTCAGTTGTGGATCAAAATATATTAGGCTTTATATAGGAAAAGAAAATGTTTTTTCTTTTTATGTTTACTTACAGGAAAATAAACTATGCTTTATTTTACATCCAACACTTTGAAATGTGTTGACTAGCATCAAGCAATAACTGACTCACAATATTTGTTATTACAGAATCAATTGTTTTATTTCCATGATTATTTTTACAAGGAAAAAGATAATTTTATATTTAGACTCTGTAAAGTTCTTTATGATCAAAGGAACAATTAATTATTTTACTAAGACTGAGTTAGCACAAACACATAATTTTTCTTCCACTGGTATTTTAATAATGTTAATATAATAAACCTTAAATTAGCACTCACTTAGTGCCATGTGCTGACAACTAAGTAGTGGAACAGAAAAATAAATGCGACATTGTTTCTCTTTTCACATTTATAATCTAATACACAATTTTTTTTCTTTTCTTTTTTTGATACTGGAGATTGAACTCAGGACCTTATGCTTGCAAGGCAGGCAGTGGCACCACTGAGCCAAATCCCCCGCCCCTTGTACACAATTTTTATAAAGCTCTGATCACTGCTGCAGTGATATCAAAACTTGGAATTTCTTCTTGTGTCTAAAGAGTTTAAAATCTAGTTGGGGGGGTCATACCTGCACATATGCAAATTAAATGACAGTATATAAGTCTGTGTACGTGTGTGTGTGTGTGTGTGTATGTATGTACATGTGTGTGATACTGGGGTTTGAATCCAGAAGTCCTTTACCACTGAGCTACATGGTCAACCCCTTTTATTATTATTCTTATTTTAAAATCTGAGACAGAATTTGATTTTTCCTGTCATTTAATACATATATTTGAAAATTTAAGATTTTTTGAAATCTCTGTAAATGCAGTTAGTTTCTTAAAATAATATATACTAAAATGAATATTTATTTTTCTAATTTTTTCAACATTCAATAGCTATCTTTTCCTTAGCTATTTTGTACTTGGAAAGAGGAATGATTGAGTCAGCGGAGGCTTTGGAGCCAGACTACTCAACTTTCAATATTGGCTCTACCTCTTCTTTTTTTTTTTTTTGGCTCTACCTCTTACCAGTTATATGAACTTGAGAAATTTAATTTGTCTTCTGTGTCTTATTTTTTTATTTATTTTTGACATGGCTAGAGTAACAAACACTTTAAGGATTCTGTGAGTTAATATTTGTAAATTCCTGACCAAAATGCCTAATACACTGGAGGCATTTTATGCCATTGTTAAATAAAGTAAGACAAAATAGGCGATGTTGCAAGATTTATTTTTGAGTGAAATACTTATTTTTAAAATATGATCAGTATCTACAGTAATATAATTTAATAAGAGAACTATCCCCATCTTCAAGTGAAAAAATAAACACTAATTTAACAAACATGTAATCGGATGGATGACATATATATGCCAACTGTCCTGGGTGGCTCTCCCATTGACCAGGTATGGGAACTTGGAGAGTTAGTGAGCCTTACCTAGTCTCAGGGGCTTGACAGGTTGATATAGGTAAAGTGCTGACTGATGCAGGTATAGCATATTTTCTAATAGCTTATTTGTTTTTTGAGAAATCCATCCCTTCTTTCCCTCTTAGAGACTAAGTTTTGGTCACCAACATTTCTCTCTCTGTGTTTAAAGATTGGAGGGGGAAAAAGTCTTTTTGTTATTTGGTTCTATATAGCAAATTTTTTCTCCACTAGCACCATAAATCTTTAAAGTTTTCTTCTGAGATACTTGACAGCTTCTGAAAACACAGTGATAAATGCTTTGAAGTTGGTTTTATGTTTTATTAGAAGTTTCTCCAGTGTATTGCCTTAAACAGTCTTTTGTCTTCCTCTAGAGTCCCTTGTTACATCCCATTTGATCAGGCAGCAAATAACCTCAATGTTTAATTTAAATGTACATTGACAATTCAATTAACCCTGTGTGGTTTTGTTTTTTTTTTTGTATTTTAGTGCTTTCAGACTATACCTCTTCTTACTCTGGAAGCATTTGAAGTTAAACCACCAAATATTTAAAATGTATGACACATTTAAGACCTTCTGTCTCTATCTGTATGTAAATTCACCACATATAGGCAAATAGTATCTCTCTGTGTATACATATGCTATATATGGATAGTCTATGAAGACCAAGTACTATTTTATTTTCACCCATAGGACTTGGTTTGAGCATGAAACATACTTCCTGGGTGACTTAAGTACCCCTCATATATCAGGCATTTACAGAGACCACTTAAATGTCACAGGCCTCAAGTATGTGCTTCTATCTGACTTGATGGCAAAAGATATAAAGATGTTAACCACAGTTTGATAACTATGCTCTTCCTTAGTAGTTTCCTTTTTAAAGCACAATATAGATGATAACTGAACATTGTGCTTTTATTAGGTTACTTTTTTTTAGAGCTAGAAGCATAACATACAAATCAGAAGATTGAGTTTAAGTATAGATTCCTCTTCTTTAGGAGTTCTACTTTTTAATTGTTTGTTTTTGTTTTTGTTTTTTGGGTACGGGAGATCAAACTTGGGACCTTGCACTTGTGAGGCAGGCAGCAGAATCACTGATTTAAATCCCTTGCCCTTACTTTTTAATTGTATATTTAATTCTTTTTTCTTTTCTCATGGGATGTTTAATATATGTGTTGGCTTGACTGGATAAGGGATGCCCAGAAAGTTGCTACATGACTTTTTGGTGTGTTTCAGAAGTTGTTTCTGGAAGAGATTAACATTTGAATCACTAGACCTGGGAAAGATCTACCCTCACCAGTGTGATTGGGCAATGTGTAGTTCACCAATGGCTTCAACAGATTGAAAAAAAAAAGGCTGAGAAAAATGTGTTTTTACTCTCTCTGTTTGAGCTGGGACACACATATTTTTCTGCTCTTGGACATCAGCACTTCTGGTTCTGCTTCTCTATAAAACTCGATTAACACACCTGCTTTCGGGGATCTCCGGTCAAAGGCAGGCATATAAAACTTGCAGCTTAGTTCTGCTCCTTGAGATAGCTCAAGACATTTACCACAAAGGTGGGAGCACCAGGACCACCTCTGAGAATGAAGAGGAGATGACCTATGATTTGGTGAAACTCTTTATATTTATGCTCCTTCTATAAGACTACCTGGAAAGAATTATCAAAATCACAGTGAGTCATAGTGGTCACAACACTGATGGTATTTCTTCCAATTAAAAATAATGCTTCTATTTGTTTTACTGTCCATGTCAACTATGACGATCACAATGTATTTCTCTTTGTACTCTTGTTATATGTATGAAAACTGTGCATGTGATACTGCTGGCAATTAGCATAGTTTATTGTTTTTTGTAGCTTATTATTTTTTTCTCCAAGTGATTTTTCAAGAAACTGTTTTTGTACCTCTTCAGATATCTATGTGCATAAATGGAACCTGATGGAATTGACTAGATTATTTAAAATCATTAAGAAAATTTATTGAGTATTTTCTCTGTGACACTGTTTGGGGTGCTCAATGGTGATGGAACTTTAAAGAGAGGAATAAGACTTTACTTGACTAACATAAATGTGTGCATGCACACACAGACACACACGTGCACACACACACACACATATTCAGGTAATTATAGGCATATAATTGTTTTCTGAAAGGGTTTTCTTTATATGTACATACAATAGTATCTTACCTAAAAAGAAAGAAGCTGCCAATTTCTTATATTATTAGAAGAATATACAAAAAGTTTTTAATAACAAAACCATTACATTTCATCAGACCAAGCAAAATTCCCACATATTGGTACTTATTTCTTAAAGAGCTTCACATGATGATTATGATGATAATTTATCATACTTATGTTTAACACATAAAGATAACAAGGCTGCAAATCTGATTTCCAAGTCAAAAGAATGTTAGAGGTTGCACATTAACAGGGAACAGAGGGGAGGCTACAGAAGCAAATGCAAAGGCAGCGGTTGTGTGCCTACTTCACATGCACCAGTCTCTTGGTTCACTCTTCAGCACCGTGAAAAAAATAGAAAGAAAAAAGATTAAATCATGTAATTTTCAAGCTTCTTTAAATTACACAAACATCACATCTTAGTACTAATCTTTTATAACATAGATAATATAAAATTTCACTACTATTTTATGTCAAATGTTAAAGAGTATATTTTGTATAGGATTGTGGCCTGATTATTTTATGCAGTTTTCAATTTAAAAGATAAATAATGTAAAGAATGTGCAGATTTCATAATATGAAGGCTTACACCTGAGGTTGGCATTCTTTAGCCTTCAAGCTAAAACTGGAATATAATCATTTTTTTTTGCAAATAAAGTTTTAATGAATACCAATGCACTCACACCCTACAGATTGTGGATGCTAGAATGGAAGTATTTAGTAATTATGAGAGAGACTAAATGGCTTGCAAAACTGAATACTGGGCCAGGGATTTAGCTCAGTGATTTGGCCCCCTGCTGTGCAAGCATGGGACCCAAGTTCAATCTCCAAAACCAAAAAAACAAAAAACAAAAATTTACTCTATGGTCTTCCACAGAAAAAAATTGTTGACACTTCTAAATGGCATAAACTAAAGAATTGAGTAAAATATAAGAAAACATAATTGCAAACATATTGTTTGGCAACAAAATAATAATTCATAGAATGATAGGTAATAGTCAATTGGAAGCATCATTAATAAATGTGTATAAATAGCTGTAAAATATTCCATTTTTTCTTTTTCTCACATTAATTCCTTCCCTTCTGTCTTTACCCCTCCTCCTTCCCCTTCCCCTTTGCACCTTTCTTCCTTTCACATAATCTATTATACCTTTTAATCCTTATTTACACTTTCAGTTCCTCACACTAGAGAAACTATTTGGTATTTACGCATGTGTGCCCTATTTATTTCACTTAAGAGTATTGCCTCAATGGGCATCCATTTAGCTATAAAGGTCTCTAGTTTCTCATTCTTTATGGCTGAGTAATACTCCCTTTTATTAAAATAAAAAACTCCACATTTTCTTTATCCAGTCTCCACTTGAAGGGCAACTGGGTTGTTTCCAAATTGTAGCCATCACAAATTGTGCTGCTATGAACATGGATGCACATGATTCTTTTAATTCTTTGGGGAAAATACCCAACAGTGAAATAGCTGGGTCAAATGGGAATTCCAGTCCTAGTTCTTTGAGATATCTCCATACTGATTTCCAGAGTGGTGGCACCAGTCTATACTCCCACCAGTAGTGGAGCAGTGTTCCCCTTTCCCCACAACCCTGCCAAAATTTGTTATTGGTTGATTTCATGATAGCAGCCATTCTTTCTGGGGTGAGGTGGAATCTCAGTGTTGTTTTCATTTGTATCTCTCAAATGACCAGTGATGTTGAGCATTTTTTCATGTATTTATTTGCTATTTCTACTTTCTTTGTCTGAGAAATGTCTGTTCATTTCAGATGTCCATTTTTGGATTGGGTCTTTAAATTTGGGAGGTCTGATTTTTTTAAATGCTTTATAGATTCTAGATAGTAGACCCCTGTTTGAGGAACAGCAGATGAAAAATTTTTCCCACATTGTGGGTTGTCTCCACAGTGTTGGTGGTTCCTCTTACTGTGCAGAAGCTTTTTAGTAAGAAGAGATCCCACTTGTTGATTGTTTGTGCCAGTTCTAGAGCAACTGAGGTTTTGTTCAAAAAATCTTTTCCTACACCAATGTCTCCAAGAGTTCTTCCTAACCTCTGTTCCAACCGGTTCTGTGTTTCTATTTTAATATTTAGATCTTTAATCCATTTTGATTTTAGTTAGTGCATGGTGAGAGATATAGGTCTAGTTTTAATCTTTTCCAAGTTGAAACCCAATTTTTCAAGCACGATTTATTAAAGAGACTGTCTTTCCTCCAGTGAGAGTGTTTGGCTCCTTTGTTGAAGATGAGGTGACTGAGTGTGTCTGGAGTTATTTTGGCATCTTCTAATCTGCTCCAGTGGTCCTCAGGTCTATTTCTTTGCCAGAACCATGCTGTTTTTATCATAGTAACTTGGTAGTATAGTTTCAAGTTGGGGAATTTGATACCCCTGCCATGTCTCTGTTGCCTACCATTGCTTTTGCTATTCTAGCTCTCTTCTTGTCCCAAATAAATTTTTGGATTTTTTTCTCAATGCCTGTGAAGTATGCTGCTGGGATTTCAATTGGGATTGCATTGAATCTATATAGCAGTTTTGGAAGTATGG
>NW_004624744.1:4493714-4520114 GCF_000247695.1 Heterocephalus glaber | reverse complement strand
GTTTTGCTTCCCTTTCAATTTCATTGAAGAGTTTAAACAGTAGTGGCAGCAGTTCCTCTCTAAATGTCTTGTAGAATTCAGTGGTGAAGCCATCAGGACCCGGGCTTTTCTTGGTTTGTAAGTTTTCAATTTCATTGATTGATATTGAGTTATTTAGAATTTTTAGGTCATCTTTGTTCAACTTTGGTAATTCACACGTATCAAGGAATGTGTCCATTTCTTCTGTATTTTCCATCTTATTGGCAAATAGGTTCTGGAAGTAGGTATCAATGATCCTCTGGATTTCTGCTGAGTCTGTTGTAATTTCACCCTTTTCATTCCTCATTGCATGGATTTGGGCCTTTTCTTTCCTTTTTGTGATAAGGTTGGCTAAGGCTTTGTCAATTTTGTTTATTCTTTCAAAGAACCAACTCTTGGCTTCATTGTTGTTTTTTTTTTTTGTATCATTCTCTTAGTCTCCATTGCACTGATTTCTGTCCTATCTTTGTAATTTCCTCCCTTGTATGAGCTTTGGGTTTGTCCCGCTCTCCTTTTTCTAGAAGATTGAGGTTCAGCATCAGGTTGTGTAATTGAGCTTGCTCTGTTTTCCTAATAAGAGTATTCAGTGCTATGAATTTCCCTCGTAAGACTGCTTTCATTGTGTCCCATAGATTCTGATATGTTGTATTGTCATTATTATTTAACTATGGGAACTGTCTGATTTCTTCTTTAATTTCCTCTGTGACCCATTAATCATTCAGAAGTGTGTTGTGCAGTTTCCATATGTTTATGAAATTCTTGTGGTTTCTTTTGCTCTTGATCTCCAATATCATCGCACTATGGCCTGATAATATTCAGAGTATAACTTCCATTCCTTTGTAAACATGTTCTGTGAGTGAATGTGCAGTCTACTTTGGGGAACAACCCATGTACGGTTGAAAAGAATGTGTATTCTGATTTTGTGGGGTGGAACACTCTATAAACATCTGTTAAGTTCATTTGTTCAAGAGTTTGATTGATTTCTTGTATTTCTTTGTTTATTTTTTGTCTAGTTGATCTATCAGTTTGTGACAGTGGGGTAATGAGGTCCCGCACTATTATTGTATTAGTGCTTATTTGAGTTTTCATGTCCATTATTATTTGTTTTATATAGTTGGGAGCAGTAGTGTTTGGTGCATAGATATTTATGATTGTTATCTCTCCCTCTTGCATTTTTCTCTTCACAAGGATGCAGTGTCCTTTTTTGTCTCTCTTAATCAGTGTTGGTTTGAAATGCACTTGATCTGCAAAGAAGATAGCTAGTCCTGCTTTTTTGTGTGTTCCTGTCACATGGAGTATTGTTTTCCACCCTTTAACTTTCAGTGTATGAGTTTCTTTATGAATTAAGTGTGTTTCTTATATATAGCATATTGTTGGATCTTGGTTCTTGACTCTTTCTGCCAGTCTATTTCTCTTGATTGATGAATTGAAACCATTAACATTGATGGTTATAACTGGTATGTATTCACTTATCATTGTCATGACTTTTTATTTTTGTTGGATTCTCCCCCTTTGCATTTAATTTCTAGTCGTGCCTGATGGATTCATTCTACTGGGCTTCCTGTGGTTGTGATCGTCATTGTCTTTTACTAGGATATTGTCTAAAGTTTTTTGGAGTGCTGGTTTGTATTTGTGAAGTTCCTAAGGTGCTCTTTGTCATGAAAGTATCTTATTTCTCCATCAATTTTGAAAGATAGTTTTGCAGGGTATCAATTTGGGTTGGAGGCTGTTTTCCTTTAGGGCTTGAAATATGTCACTCCAAGCTCTTCTTTCCTTGTGAGTTTGTGTTGAGATGTCTGTTGTGATTCTGATGAGCTTTCCCTTGTATGTGATTTTTTCTTTTCTCTAACTGCTTGTAGAATTTTGTTCTTCCGTTGGGTTTCTGGAATCTTAACTATTACATGCCTATGTGTAGGTTTTTTTGATCAAGGCTATTTGGAGTTCTATATGCCTCATTTATCTGTATGTCAAGTTCTTTTCCCCTATTTCAAAGTTTTCTGCCATCACTTCTGTGAACATTTTTTTATGTCGTCTGCATGCTTTCCTCTTTCTTCACTGACTCCGATTCATCTGATGTTATTCTTCTTTGAATTGTCTAGCAGCTGCTGGATTGATTTCTCATGGTCCCTTACAATTTTAGCAATTTTTCTTTTCCTGGTCACTAATTGCAATCTTATCTTCTACATCTGAAATTCTGTCCTCACATTGACTCATTCTGCTGTGTAAACTTTCAGTGGAGGTTTTGATCTCCTGGAAATCTGTTTGCATATTTTTTTTGGATATCATTTGTTTCCTATGTTGGGATTCCATCATGTTCCTCAGCGCCTCTATTTTTTTTTTTAATCTGTGTCCACTCTAGATTATTAATCATGTCTTGCACTATGGGCATAATCTCTGCTGTTATCTGAGAAATCATTTCTGATTTCATTTTTTCAGATCCTGTTTTTTTTCCAGTTCAGTTTCTCCAGGTTGTTGAGTATCAGATTGTTCCATCTCATTTCCCTCTGGTGTTCCTTTAGGTGATCTGGAAGTCTGGTTTTGAGACTTGTTTACGTGTCTGCTCATTTCTATGGGGAGCATGGGGGTGTCCAGCTGGCACCTGCACTGCTCACCTTCTTGGTGCTGGTGGGGTGCTCTGCTCCTTTGCATTCGTGGAGACAATAAGATGGCTGGAAAGGCTCACCTCCTCAGTGCTGGGGAGCCTCTGCTCCTCAGCACTGGGGGAACTGGTATGGTGGCCTGAAAGTCTCAGCTCCTTGGCACTGGGAGACTCTGCTCCTTGGTGCTGGGGGGCCTCTGCCTCTCAGTGCCAGCATTTTTCTTTGTATATTTTGAACATTTTATCCTATTATCTTCTGGCTTCAATTATTATTTCTGAAGAAGTCCATGGTTAATGTTATTGGAATTTACATGGTCCATGGTAGGTTTTTTTTTTGCCAGTTTTAGTAATTTTTCCTTGTTTTTTGGCTTTCAGAATGTGTCTGCTTTTTCCACCTACCTAGCACTAAAACTTTCTGACATATGTTTTAAACTGTATTTGCTTTCCTGTTTCTGAGACACAATACCTCCACAATTTTTAGGAGAAGTTTAATTTGGCTCGTGGTCTCAAAGGGATTCAGTCCATGTTTAATTGGTTCCAAGACAGACACATCACAGCAGAAGGACCTGGTAGAGCAAAGATGCTCAGTTCACTTCAGCTGTGAAGCAGAGCAGGACAATAGTGCCATAGAAGGAGCAGGGACCAGACATAGATGCTGAGGTCACACCTCTATGATCTAGCCAGGCACACCTGAAAGTTTGTTTCACCAATACCCTGGGCAGATCCTTAAGCAAACCAAGTTGACACAAATTCCTCTTTTTCTCCTTCTCTTTTCCACGTCTCCTGTGTCCTTAGTTATTCCAACTAATATTAAAAATTTCTTGGCATTCTTCTGCTTAGAAGTATCCTCCTATGCCTTCTCAATTTTATCAGAAAAAGTATCTAAAATCCTTAATGTAACTTAAAAGATTGCTTGTATCCTGCCCGTACTTATGTCTCCAAGTTTTAATTTGAATCATTTTTATCTTTTTTTGTTTCTGCTGTCCTGGACATTTATTAGTTCTTCTACCATTATCTGCCCCATCTAGGTTTTATGTATGTTGATCCTTTTTCATGGAAAAGTTCTATAATGCTCATTTCACTAAACTCATTTAGTAGGATAATTTTTCCTAGACCAATTTAACTTCTGCTGTGTCTTTCTCTGAGAGATAAATCTTCATCTCATGTCTGAGAGGTCAGCAAACATTTTCTGTAAATGAGAAGATAGTAAATATTTTAAACTTTGCAGATTATGTAGGGTCTTTGCATATTTCTCTTCTTTTCAAAGTCTTTTTAGAATGTAAAAAAACATTCTTAACTGAAGAGTTATACAAAAATAAGCTTTTGGTCATGTTTGGCTCATTGCTTGTTTTCCAACCTCACTTCTATCTTAGCACTCAGTACTGTATAAAAAATTTAATGCCTTAAGGACCGGTTTTCCTACTAAACTTCAAATTCTCTAATGTAGGTTCATCTTTTTTTTCAGGGCCCAAAAGAGTATCTGAAAAGTGTAAGCCTTGAAAAAATCTGTTGCTAAATGAATGAATAGTATTTAGATATCAGTGTTTTCCCTTAGACCAAGGTTATGAATTTACTACTCTGAAAAGATAATTTAACTCTTGGCTGGTCATTACATATGCATGGTATTAATATATAGGATGCATTTTCTCCATTTGAAGAAATGGTATTCACTGATTCAATTTTACAATAACTGAGCATGTCTTTGTTAGTCTCTTGATTAGAACATAGTAAGTGCTTTACTATCTTTGAACAGAAATTTAAGAGACTAGCATTATTGCAATAAATCAATTAAGTATTCTAGAAGTGTTTTAAACTCATAATCCAGGTAAAATAAAGTCAGTTTGGATTTGAGATGATATTAAAGAAGACAACTGTTAGCATGGTGTTTTGGACAACACTTGTTAAAGCTTGAAGAATGCCTGATAGTCTATTTTCTTGATTAAATCATCCATAGTAAAAAATTTATTGAACCTATCAGCAAATCATTTTTATTCATTATTTTTAAATCTCACATGGAGACATCTTTTTACTATGTAAGTTAATAAGAAAGGGAATGAGCAACAATAAATATTATTCAAAAATAATGTCCTCTATTAAATTTACTTGTTATTATGTATATTATTCAATGAATGTCACTGTAAGAGACAACTTCTGAGAATGATGAATTGTATTGCTTGGTGTTGTGTCCTAAAACTTCCAGCTTGCTCACAAGGGTTACAAAAGCTAAAGACTACCACTTCTAGAACCTCTTGTAAAAGTCTTGATTTTCGTGATGGCCTGAGGTGTGCCCAGCAGATGTTCTTAGAGTATTTGGAAGAAGTCGGGAAGCAGCTCATCTTCTAAGCATGGTGATTAACATGCTGGTTCTAAGGCTCAGCTCCTGTATCATAAGCGATGATGTGAAGCCACAGGAGGAATATTCCCTCTAGAAGAGCTGTGTTTGAGTGGCCTTTTTCACTGGCTGCCTTCTTTCCTTGCTTGGTAGTAGTAAAATCAGGTTTCGTGAGCCTTCTGGAGCTTCCTAACAGCTTCTAATAAACTTCTTTCCATTTAACTCAGATGAAAAGAGTCTTTTGTCTGCATCTAGAAACCAAGAGCTGTGCACTTTTTATTCATTTCATCAAACACAGTCTGCTTCCAGAAAAACTACTTTTCGTAGCACACTCATTGAACATCAATCAGTATTTTATTTTACATCTACTATGTGCAAAACATTATGCTACTTGCTTTTTTGGAGGTAAAAACAAATGCATTATAAAGTCAATTGAAATATTTGAGAAACTATAATGTATTTATTACTATGGAGGATGGCATTTTATCTCAAAGACATAATAATTAGACAAATTTAATGAGTGTAATTTTAAACTAATGAGATGGATCATAAATACCTTCCATTAACATTATTTTTAACATGGTCATATATTTCTCCTACCACAATGAATATTAAATTATTATTTTCCAACAGATACAATAGAAACTGAATGAAAGAATAGCTTTGGTTATTTTAGAACAATAGATGGGAGTGATCATTGTAGGCAAGAAAAAAAATTTAAAACAAGGTTTATTGTACTTGACTCACAACTGCTGATCAAATAACCCAACCTTGTTAAGTGTATATTCCTGTGCACTGCAAGCTCAGTCAAAACTAGAATCTGAGGCATTACAAAGGTCATATTCATATGGCTGTTGTTTTTTTTTTTTACAGATAAATCATAAAATAAATTTTTTTGAGTAACAGAAGGGAACTGAACAAGTAAGATTGGGGGAAGAGCAACTATCATCAATAACAATAGTCGAAAGGAAACAGGTGCTAGGAAATAAGGATGTAATGAGGTGTTGATTTTGATAGTGCAGAGGCAAAAAATATGAAAGGCAAACATTACTAGCTTTTGAGTTCCAAAGAGATTTCTATCAGGTTCTTGGTGTCCTGAACAAAGAAAGAGACAAGACATGTGAAAAAGGCAGTGAGGATTTACATTTATTGAAGTTGGAAAGGAATTGTACTCTGCATGGCTGGAAAGGGCTGGTGAATAAATTCCCTGTGGCCCTGAGGACAAAGTCAAGGCTCTTTTGCATATGGAATTCCTAGAGTACTTCTTCCCCACGCAAGGCATTTGGGACAGACGTCCTACAAGAAACTCATCTGGCCTGACATCAGGTTTCAGTTGTCCTATCAAAGTCCTGCATGGTTTTGTGCCAGATGTAAATGAAGAAGCAAAAATGGCATTTTTCTGATTGGTCCCAAATACTGGGATCAGGAAGTACATAGCCATCCTGGATTCTGTACTCGGCACATGTGTCCTAGGTCTCCAGACCTGACAGGCTTTTCATAGTTGTTTAAGCAGTTTGCCCAGCCTTAATCTCCTACCTCACAATGATGACACTAATAATGAAAAAAATTGAGTAAAGTTATGTTAGCCAGCCTACCATTGCTGTGACCAAAACACCTAACAGTTTTAAAGAGGAAAGTTTTATTTGGTTCATGATATCAGAGGCTTCAATCCATGGTCAGGCAGATCCATTGATTTAGGGCTCTGGTCAAGCAGGAACAGCACAGTAGAAAAACACATGGTAGAGGAAAGTGGTTCATTTCACAGAGCCAAAAATCACTGAGAGGGAAAGATCCCAAGAAATGCTATGTGCTTCAGAGTTACACTCCCCAGGGATCTACTTGTTCCAACTAGACCTTGCCTCTTAATAGCCCTTCATTTACGAAGGCCTCAGTGGGCTAGTCCATTGATGAAGTTTTTGCCCTCAATTCAATCACCTATCTAGGTGTCACTTAATCCAATCAACTTGATAATCAAGACTGACTGTCTCAGAAGAATTTTAATTGTTCGGGATTATCCTACAGAATAGACCATTCCAAATACATTTCTGCTATTCCCCAGTACCATGGCCTGGCAGTCTACACATGTAAGGCATGTTTTGTTTTTTCAGATCTCATGGTACTTTACTGCTGCACAGATACTGTGTCTGTACACGTTGATCTAACCACTTGCACCAGTCGCTAGGAAGGGATCCTCAAATATAGGTTTAAAGGAAGCTGTGTGCTCTCAGCCACCATCTGCAGAGGTGAAACATACTTTCTCTAGCATTTCCCAAAGGTATTTAATTACAGAGCATCCCTGTCTGTGCTCCAAGTCTCATGTGACTGTAAGTCACTTGTTAGACCTGTTCACCAGAGAGTTGTTCTTTCCCTATTCAGAGCCCTTGGTAAAGATAGCTTCCTTTTGAATGACTTGTAACTTTCCCCTATGCACAGATACTTGGAATTTGCATTTTATTTTATAGTCATGTATTTGTTCTTACTCTTAACCCTAAGAAAGCAGAAGTTTCTCCTTTACCCTCTCTTTTCATTAAAACAAAAGATACTGGCAAATGCTCCCAGGCTGCTGAAGGATCACATACCAATTTTTCAGCTTTATCTGCAATTTGTATTTGTAACCATTAAAGCACTTATGGTAATATTGATCATTTAATGCTAAAAATTCAGAATATATTTATTTTTATTAAGCTATTTTCTAGATATTATTTGTCAAGATCAGCTAGGTACAAACCAATATTTCTGCATTGACCATTCTATGTCATATGCTTTTTGAATTTTAGGAAACTTCTTTATTTTTTTCTACAAAACTTCTTTGTTTTCTTTTTAAACCTCTTCATATCAAATGAGATTATACTTATTTTGCTACCGTGATAATTACTAATAGAAATAAGTGATGACTATATAAAGGTTAATAATTTCATAACATTCTATAAAAAGTGTTTATTGTTATCACAGAAGCTCAAATGATGTACATCAGCAATATTCTGGGTAGAAATACCATTAAAATATAGTATTTTTGTCAATATTTGCACTATGAAATTTTATTTTATAGCTGCTTGGCAAAATATAAAATCTGTGAATCTGAATGTCTGTTGATGAAATCTTTAAAACTGTGTTGATTAGACTATGGAAGCAAAATTCTGAAACTTTTGTCACTAGTAATTGAAATGTGTTGCTAGGACAACCAAAAAAATATTTGTTTCTGAACGAAATCATTTTGAGAAAGTTCTTATTTGGTAGCCATAAAAATGATACTTGAAAAGTTACGAAGATTTGAACAGTTAGATAATCACAAAGTATTACAACTAGATTATTTCTTTTTCTGTCACAATAGCCAGGCAAGTGTCTTCCCAAAGATATATTGACTTTCTCATCTTGGAATCTGAGCATATTAACTTATTTGGCAAGGGAGTGATTATTACCTCAAGTTCATGTTAAGGAGCTTGAGAGGAGGAATTTGTCTTGAATTATCCAGGGGGGTCCTTTGTGCCATTACATGCATTTGTGAGAAAGATGCAGAGGGGGATCAGACAGGAACACACTCAGAGGAGAAGGCAGTGTGAAGATAGCAGAAACGGGTGAGTGGCCGAAGGAAAGGAGCACAGAGACAGAGCAGCCACCACCAAAATCTAGAAAAGAAAAGCAATGGTTTTTTCACCAGAGTAGAGCTTTGAGGGGAGTGTGGCCTCACTGACACCTAGACTTGGGCCCTCTGATTTCAAAAGCTATGGGAGAGTAAATTTCTGAGTTTTAAAAAATTGCTTAGTTTGTAGCAATGTGTTACAGCAGCCACAGGAAACCAATACCACTATGCACCGTGAAACCATGGATTTTCTTCCTTACTAATTTTGCAATTGGATAAAAGACCTATTTAGATGTGTAGGATACATTCAAACATGATTTGCAGAAAGTATATAGTCTAATTTCTTACTCAGAATTTAGCTCTCTAATTTTATTATTAATAGGATAAAGATGAATAATATGTTAAACAGCTGTGTCAAATAAAAATTGATTTAAATAATTTACAGTGACTATATAGTAATTGAATAAAAAAGAATTAAGCATTTATTTAATTAACTCAAATCTCTGAGAAGTAGATAAGATACAATTAAAAACCTTTTAACAATAGAACACTCATTTGTTCAGACTCTCCATGAGTAAATAAAACTTGTCATGAGCCAAACCAGGATCGGAAGCTCCTTATAGGATGTTACTTTCTTCTACCTCTGTTTATTCTCATAAAAGACCATTGCCTCTTTTATGCTTTCACAATAAAAATTATATTTCCTATTGGTACAATTAACTGTTGGCACTCTGTCCCTTGATATTTAAAGGTAAAATTGCTTTTCTTTTTGCTTAAAATAAAATGGGATAATTTTATTTTCTCCCATTTTAAGCAAACCAAATACTGTTTATGAAAATAATTTGAGTTCTTTTTTTTCTCTAAGCACATAAAATATCTGGACATTTGAATCTCTGTGAGTGATGAATTAAACACTATTCCCATTAACCAAAGTAAGTTCTACTAAATATTTCAAAGTAGAACCTCTTTAATTATTACTTCTTGTACTCCGTCACTAATATTATTTACAAACAAGTTTAATATAATTATTATTTGATAGCATTGTTTGTATTGTTTGCTTTACTGTATCTCTTAAACATTCTGTAATTATCTATCATGGTTATAGTCAAATAGAAAAAAAATACAGTTGCAAAATAATTTGGCTTCTGTAATCCTAAGGCAGTTTATTAAAATAGAGAAATTTATATTGGATGCTGTAGGTTACACCATCAATCTTGGCATGATTTTGTCATCTTGAAGTTGGCAGTTTTCATGATATTTGATTGTACATGTTCTTTGGAATGTTTTCTGGTTGGAAGATCCCTTCACGTGTGGAGAGATGTGACAAAGACAGAGGGCTTGACAACAGAAGTAGTCCACTGGGTACATAGGGTTTGGTGTGGTGCAGTTTTTAAGGGGGGTAGACAGAAGAAGTGAAATAGAATAAAAGGTCTTTTATTTGCTTCTGTATTCTGTCTCAATTTATTAGTGTGCTGTAGCCCACAAAACTAAATCACTCCATTTGTGAATGGAGACATCTTGAGTATATCTAAGGAGTTGAAGTAAAGAAGCAGAAATGATTACTGCAATAATAGAGACAGTGTCTGTATAGTTTGGTAACTGTCCTGATCAATGATGACTAAAACTTTTCCCATTGCATTCCTCATGAATATAAAATGAGAAAGAGGATTGGAACACATAAAACAAGCTAGAATTCATAAAGCATCATAAGTTATAATAAAAGATTTTGTTAAAGTATATATCTTAAACAATGTTTTCCAATAGAAATATAATGCAACTACACATATAAATTTAAAATTTTCTAGTAGTTACATTTAAAAAGTGAAAACAACAGATGAATTTAAATTTAATAACATATCAGTATATTTGATTACCTCTCTATATATCTAATTTCAATATGTAATCAACTTGAAATCACTAATTAGACACTTCAATTCTTTTTTAATATTGTTTCTTATTATCTTCAAAATCACAGCTTAGGTTTGACACTTATAGCACATCCATAGCTTAACCACATTTCAGTTGATCCATAGCCACATATGGCTTGTGGCCACTCTTTTAGATATAACAGTCTTAGACATGCAATGCCCTTTCTGATATGTAAAACAGATAAAGAGGCAAAAATACTGGTGTAACATGTTTAGAGTACTGGATTTTTTGACTATCAGTAAAGATGAACTATATAGTTGGATTTTAAAAGATCTTAAAAATCATTTTAAATGATCATTTTCTAAAATGTGACTATAGCTAAAAGAATAAACTATGTTGTTGTTGTTTAGTTTTTCTTAGTCTGCCATATGAATTTCTCTGGAATTGCATATCTACAGGCATATTTGTGAATATGTCTCTGTGTTTGTGTGTATGTAGGTAAGATTATCTCAAATAAAACTAAAAATATGCTGATATGTGATATTTTTTATTTTCTCCTTAAAAAGACTATTTTATTAGACTAATAAATAGATCTCTTGAGATTTGAGAATTATAAATTAGATATCACAACCTCAATCTTCATGGATGTTAATGGATATTAAAAAGTAAAGTTTATATTTCAAAAATTAATTGATATGAAGTTTGTACAAGCTAAGCTGTATTCTAAATACATCAGATAACTTATTATTTCAAATTATCTGACAATTTGAGAAGGAAATCTCCAAATTGTGTTATAAAACTAATTTCAATATTGAGATTATATATTCATTGGCATATTTTTATAATACATGATTTGATATTCACAGAGTTTGACTCCAATTACAAATGGAATACATGTATTCATAGCATATATGTATTCTTTGTGTCATGAACTTAGAATCTATAGTTCCTTCAGCACCCCAAGAAAACAATATTAGATGCTTAGGTTCCTAGTTCAGTGTAAGAACTTCTTAAATCTAGTAACCTATATGCCTCATGAAGAATCTGAAATTATGCTTCCCTGCTTCTGAAAATAGACTGCTACCTTATACCTACCATTACCACTTCCCTGACCTACTGAACAACATAAATGTATATTTCTTTACTCCAGATCTCTGTTGCTTTCTTAACTGCCCAGCAGGTAAGGTAGAGAGAAATATTTACATTTACTCAACATCTATGTCGGATACTTTCTTGTTACTGCCACGTATTTTCATTACATCTCAAAACTTTTATCCTTAATTCGTATAAGAATTGAAGCCAAATCTTAAAAATTTACCTTTTCAAAGTCTGACTTTTATAATATATTTAAATATATTAGCCAGAACTGACTAATGTGAAGATGAATTTCCTTTCTTTTATGTTACACTATTTCCTCAAGAGGATTTCCGGGGATCCCACATGTTAGTAGAGGAACCAATACTACAACTTCAGCATGACAAAACTGTAGAGCTTTATTTATTTATTTATTTTTAAAAATTCAAGTCCTTTCCCCATTCTATTTAGTCTACTTATTTTCCCGTCTGAGTCCTGAGGACTAAGCTTCCTTCATTTTTTTCCCATATTTACTCCCAATTCCTGCTACTAACTGGGATTTTCTGGGCTCCATTCCCTTATTAGAGCAGAAAAGTTTTTAGAATATTTTATTTTTCTCTTTCAGAAAGAAACATTGTCTTAGTCACTTTCTTCATCACTAGGATACAATGCCTGACTCCTACAACTTACAGGAAGAGAGGTTTGCTTTGGCTGGCAGTTTCGGTCTATGATTGGTTGGCTCTAAGACAGAAATGGGATGGCAGAGACACCTGGCAGAGGAAAAGGTGCTCAACTCCTGACATCTTGGAAGCAGAGACAAAAAGGAGGGGACAGGGACAGACGAAACTTTTTAGTGACCTACCTCCAACAAGACCCCACCTCTTAAGAGCATATTCAGCCACTGAACAGATCAATGGAGGAGTCCAGTGATGAGTGCAGGGCCCTCCAGATCCAATCATCTTCCAAACATGTGAGACTTTTGAGGGATATTTTAGATCCAAACTATAATGACCATGAAATTGATGTTATTCCTATATACTGTGCAGGAGAAAAATAGACACATGCTTTTAAAAGTCCTCAATGCATTTCACCTACTTTTAAAAAAATATTTATTAGTATGAGTTTGCAGCACATCATGTTTACATCCCTTGTATAGAGTTGGTACGTGTACATAACACATCTTAATTCCTTCTTCAATCCCCTTTCCTCCCTTAACTTCCTCCTCCTTTCCTCCCCTTTTTTAAACTTCAGTCTTTCTTATCTTCATCCAAATGACATCTTAGATTTCATGAAATCATTACCTTTTTGCACATGAAATACTTTTGAATATAATATTTTATTAAAATGTTTATTTAAAATACAAATGCAAATGACTTGGACAGCATTTGGAACAAACACAATTGGCTATTGACAAGTACAATTCACTTGGTAGTAGGTGATGTTAAAGTATAACCTACTACCTGTAGGTATTCTATGGGATGCAGGCAGGGTCATAATTTATAGGTGCAGTTTGGAAAAGGTGTGACATGGAGTCTGTTTAAGAGACTTTGGTTAAAGTTTAAATGATTAGAATCTAGTGAAAATATACCTAGAAGTGTTCATGGCTTCTAATTTTAGCATTCTTTATCAGACATCTTGGTATTTCAAGTGACAGAAATAAAATTCAATGAAGCAACATAAAATTAACACTAAGAATTTATTATTTTATATAAATTCAGGCCATTATCTTTCAGGAATGCCTGATTCAATAGTTGAACTAACTTGACAAGGCTTATATTTTTCAATCTTTATCCTTTTGCTTTGTATTCCCTTCCTTTTCCTGTAAGTTTCTTCTCTCCAGACAAATGTCACTACACTCCTCACAGCCAATAATCCCTGGGAAAAAAACGTTCTTTTCCTGATTGTTCCAGGAAAAATCTGGTATGACTCACTAGCTGGGGTTGAGTCATATGCATACTGTTAACTGTTCACTCTGGCTGGAGACAGAATCTATTGTTAAGCTATTGCTGGATCTCAGCCTTGACACTGGAAACTGATAAAATCGTCCTTGGACTCTTTGATGACAAATTGGATGAATGTGTCTCTAAAGATATACTGAGACAACAAAAATACACATTGTCCAAGTGTGAATCTGGAGTGACATAATCTGTAAAGTTTGCTTGAAGCATGTGGCCAGAATTCTTAACAAGAGAGTGTCCTTTTGAGCATGGATATGCTTTGTCTTCTTTGAGATTTCATTTCTTCTTGGTCTTTACTCAACTCTGCCTCTACATCCCAGTTTAATCCCCATCAGACAGTTCACTTTCTGGTATCGAAAGCCTGACTGTGTGCTAATTTGTTTGGTCTTTAAATTACAGACTTTTCTCTAAACTTTCCAGAAGTAGTTAAGTTTATAATAGTACTGTTGGGTGTTTTTCTATTTGAAATTGTTGTGTTATCATAGGAAATATAATCCCCTGTGTGAACTTCTAAATTGATAACTGCTCAAGATTATTATCTTTTTGTAGACTTCTCAAGATTAAATAAAGCAAAAATTTACCTTTATTCCTATCCCTGTCTCCATCATCTTTATGTAGTCTCCATTTCTGTCTAATCAATCACCTGTTGGACCCCCCATACCTGGAAGCCATTATTTTTTTTCAAAAGCAAGTTTGTTTCTTCTTGCTTTCTTCTTCAAAGCACTGTGCCACTGTTTTAAGATAATCATCTACTTTTAACCAATATGATCCTGTGCTTAGAGTTCACAGTGCTTTCATCTTAATGATTCTCAGAACTACGTGTGGGTTATATATTCATAACCTTCTATGTTCTCTTGGGGCAATAGCCAGATGATTAACCACATAATAAATTTTGTCTCTTTGAGCATTGCTACTTTTGAATTTATATCAGTGGCATTGCTATACATTTTGGATCCAAATAAGTGTTTTGTCATGTCTTCCTAAACTGCACATTAATAACAAAAATGAGCAGATACTTATATCCTATAAAATATATTGCCTAGAAAGTGAGCAAAATAAGATTCTGCAATCTATTTTTCCCTGACTTTTGCATTCTCATTTATTTAAGTTTTACATTCCTACAGGCAAATAAGATTCACATAAATAGTTAATTTTTTTTATAATTTCATATGTTGATTTTCAAACTTAAAAATACTGTTATCTGATTGTTTTCATTGAATATCATTTTTGATTATTCAGAAGTCTGAGATAATAATACTGCATAAAAATATTTTGTCAAAATAAAACAAATCTTGGATCAGTAGGGGGCAGCCATGTCAAAGACCTGTATTTCTCTTTTGGTATTTCTAGATTCTCAAAACTTGCAGGAGTTTTTATGGAGATAGTTATAGCTATGAGATTAGTATGTGTTCAAATAAAAATTAAACATTAACATAAATTTAGGATTAAATACTATAGTCATGCAGCTTAAACTTTTAAGCAACCAACTTCCAATTTTTGAAATTATTTTCTTTATTTAATTTTTGACCATTTTTGCTAGAGTGATGGCATTTTCTAATGTTTATTTTCATAGTTAGCTGTTCTTTACTCATAAATACTGGCAAGTCTTTTTATTAAAATATCATTTACCTAATTTCTATTTTATTTTATTTTTTGGTACTGGGGATCGAACTCAGAACCTCATGCTTGTGAGGCAGGTGGCAGAACCACTGAGCTAAATCCCTCACCCCCTAACTTCTATTTCTTTTTTTTTGGTACCGGGGATCAAACCTGGGACCTTGCTCTTGTGAGGCAGGCGCTGGAACCACTGGGCTAAATCCCTGGCCCCCTAACTTCTATTTTAAAAGAGCTATGTGATGTAGAACTTGAGAAAGTTTGCTGCTTTGTGAATATATTAAATATTAATCTACTTATGTTTGTTTGACAAATAATATTTTAGAAAATTTTATTGCAACTTATCTGGAGACACTTACCATAGAAAATAAAATATAAATAAAATTTGGTTTGCTATCAAAGAGTAAGTGACAAGTGTCTGAAAATTGTAATGATAATTATTCAGGCATTTTATAAAGAACAATTTTGTTTATGTGTTTAAGCAGCTATTTTCAAGAAGTACTTTGATCACTTATTTATTCTTGTTGTTTGTCAAATATTTAAAACACAGTTCTAAAGAGAAGAAATATGAAACACTTTATTTGAACAAGTTCTTCAACCATGAAGGAGCCATCAATAGATTTTAATGCATGTGACCCACAGAATTTCACTTACCAAATGTCCTCAAACTTTCATCCAGTATCTTGCATCACATGGAGTAGATTTGAGAAGAAAAGGTTGTTATGTTCATCTCTGGGAGATCTGATACACCACATTACTTCTCATATTTTCTTTAGGAAAAGCTACAAAATTTTTGTTTCTTCATTAAATACAAAGATACAGAAACATAAAATTAAACATTGACACAACTTTAACTTTTTAAAATTACCGCAACACTTCTTATGTAATAACAGAACGTTTCAGCAACTCCTTTTATTTGAATAAATAGTACACCAAAGCAAAAATTATTTTTACCTCCACTGTATATCTTTGTTTTCTAGTCCAACTCGTAAGTTTTACTCTGCCTTGGAAGTTTGATTATGGCAGCCACTTTTGAAATATCACAGAGCTTCTGACTAAGCACTGGAAGAACACTTGACTATTTCTTTTCAATTATTTTTATTGGTACATTTTAGATATACATAAAACATTCATTGTAAGGACTTTGTACCTTTAGATGATATATCTTGCTTCTTTTTATCCCATTCCCCTCCCTTCCCTTCAGCCCCTCTTCCTCTCCTTATTTATAAAAGTTTTGCTTCCATTTTATTCCTTCTATTCTATTTCTTTTCCTTTCATACCGTTATCCCTCCCCTTTCCCTTGTTTCCCTTCTCATTTGAAGCTTTTCTTCCCATTTCTCACTATCTGTTATACATTTTGATCCTTATTTACACTTTCAGTTTCTCTATTTTAATAGGCTTAAAATTGCTTAAATTATAAAGAAGCAGATGATACCAACACTTTCTTCTAAACTCCGTATAATATGGACTCCAGAACTCACAAAAGTCATACCAAAAATATTTACTCATCTCAAGCATGAATATCAACATAAAAACTTTAAAAATAATATTAGGAAATATAATGTGTCAGCTATTTATTTATTTATTTATTTATTTATTTATTTATTTATTTATTTATTTATTTTTGGTACCTGGAATCAAACTCCGGTCTTGCCCAGCAGGCGGCGAAACCACTGAGCTAAATCCCCAGCCCTGGAAATACAATGTAGCACCAATTTAAATGGTAACACTTCAAAATGAATTCATTGAGCTACCTCAAGTAAAAACAAAACTATTATTATATGTCACTAAAATATAGGTCAAGGGGGAAGAATCATAACCTCATATTCATGGCAGCTCAAGCACATTATTTATTTCCAACACATTCTTAATACGGTAGGAATAGATAAAAACTTAATGACATATAAAATAGTCTGTTTCTTTTAAAAAGTCAGTTATATTCTTAGCAGAAAACACTAGAGACATTGTCATTGAAGGCACGAGTTTGCTAATATTTCAAGTCAAACAAGTAACAAGCATAGAATAGAAAAACAGGATGGCAAAAGTCATCATTTCCTCATTATTTTATTGTACAGTAGAACATTTGCAAAAACTCAATGAAAACAATCTCTAAGATATGAAATGAGATTACAGGTTGCAAGATTAATACAGATTTATTTTATATAAACTAATAAAATTTAAAGAAATTATTTATACATTAATACCCCAAATATTGAATATCTAAAAATAAGCTTAGCATGAAATACAAAGGTATTATACAAAATAAATGGTAACAATTCAATCGACATATAAAATGAGACATTTGAGATATAAGTCATTCTTGGAATAGAAGACATAGTACTGTAAAAATGTCTTTTCACTACCTATGTTAGCCCAATGCAAACTTTAAAAAATGAGTAGATTTTTTAAAAAAGTTATGTTGATACTAATGCCTACATGGAAAAAATAAGCCAAAATACTTAGAAAATACTTTTAAAATACCAAGAAAATGTCACATATCAAATATTTTATTTGCTTAGCAGATTAAACTGATTCTTGATGTTGTTTCTTAAGCAATTGGGACTCTTAGAAATTCCTTGCATATTTTTATGTTTCCCATGGTTTTACCTATTTATTTTCATCTATTTGATACATTTTTACATCTTTTTAAAATTAATTGTATTGGTAAATTTTAGATATACATAATGATAACATTCATCAAGGGAATTTGTCCCTGTACAAGATACATTTTGTTCTTACTTTTTCACATTCTTTTCCCCTCCTTTTGACACCTCTTTCCCTCTTTATTTACAAAAGCTTTGATTTCTTTTTTTCCTTTCCTCCTCTTCCTTCCTTTACTCCTCCCCTTCCCTAGTTTCCCTTTGCATTTGAAAATTTTTTTCTAATTTACAACATCTATTATACATTTTGGTCCTTTTGTACATTTTCAGTTTCCCACTCTAGAGAAACTATGTGATATTTGAATATGTGTGTCTGATTTATTTTACTTCAGAGTATGGTTTCCAGGTGCATCCATTTACCTAGAAATGTCTCAAGATTATCATTCATTATAGCAGAGTAATACTCCATAAAAATCCCCCCACATCTCCTTTATCCATTCATCAATTGATGGGCATTTGGGTTTTTTCCAAGTTTAAGTCATTATAAACTGCTGCTATAAACACTGGGTCTGCATATATTGCTGTGATATGATGCTTTTAATTCTATCAGGCAGATATTAGAAAGTGGAATAACTGCATCGAATGGAACCTCTAGTTTTCATTTCAAGGAGTACACTGGTTCTCCCCCCCGCCCCTTTTGGTACCTGGGATCTAACTCTGGACCTTGCTCTTGAGAGGTAGGCGGTGGAACCACTGAGCTAAATCCCTGGCCCTTGGAACCTCTAGTTTTAGTTTTTTGAGGAATCGCCGCACTAATTTCCATAGTGGTTTTACCAGTCTACCACTGACAGTAGAGAAGGGTTCCTTTTCCCCCAGAACCATTAGAGTTTGTTATTGGTTGATTTTTTGATAATACCCATTTTTTCTGGATAAGATGGAATTTCAGTGTTCTTTTATATTCCAGAAGATTAAATGTTTCTGTTTTAGCATTTGGATCTTTGATTCACTTTGATTTTAGTTTAGTACATGGTGAGATATTTGGGACTATCTGCATGTAAATAGCTAGTTTAGCAGGTATTATTTATTAAAGAGACCATCATTCTTCCACTGTATGTTTTTGAATCCTTTGTCAAAAACAGACGTATGTGCCTGTTGTTTTTACGTCCTTTATTTGTTCCAGTGATCCACATGTCTCTTTTTGTGTCAGAACCATGAAGTTTTTACCACTGTACCTTTGTACTGTACAACTTGATATCTGGGGTCATAATGCCTCCTCCCTTGCTCCTTTTGTTCAGGATTGCTTTTTTCTATTCTGGGTCCCTTCTGGTTCCACATGCATTTTAGAATTGTTTTCTCTAGTTCTGTGAGGAATCTTATTGATTGTACTTTTATCAGTTATGATAAGATTCTTCTATAGATATTTTCTTCAGTGTTTTTGTCATAAAAGGATTTTGTCCAAGCCCTTTTCTATATCTACTGAGATAATCATATGATTTTTGTCTTTGCTTCTATTTATGTGATATGTATCGATTTGCCTATGTTTAACCATCCTGGCATACCTAGGATGAAGCCTAATTGGACATGATAAGTGACCTTTTTGATGATTTTTTACATTCTGTTTGTAAGTATGTTCTTCAGAATTTCTGCATCTGTACTCATCAAAGAGATTGGCCTGTAGTTGATTTTTGTTGTTGGATCCTTGTCCAGTTTTAGAGTCAGGGTAAACCTCGCTTCCAAGAAAGAGTTTGGATGTACTCCTTCCTTTTGAATTTCATTAAAGAATTTGAGGAGTTTGACATTAAATCTTTATTCTTGTGGAATTTAGCAGTGAATCCTCCATACCTGGGTTTTTCTTGGTAGGTTTCTATTACTGCTTTAATTTCATTGACTGTTGTACTATTATTTATGGTTTTAAAAATCTTTTTGGTTCAGTTTAGTAATTCATATATAAAAAAGGGATAAAATAGCCCTTTTTTCCTGAATTCTCCAATTTATTACAGAATATGCTTTTGAAGTAGTTGCTAATCATTTCTGGATTTCAGAGGTGTCCATTACGATTTCACCTTTTTTCTTTATAATTGCATTTACTTGGTATATGTGCTACTGAATTGAGCACTAATCGCATTGACTTGGGTATTTTTCCTTTCCTTTTGCTTGTAAGATTGGCTAAGGGTTTTTCTATTTTTTTATTCTTTTAAAGAACCAGCCCTTTGATGCATTGATTTTTTGTCCTTTTTAGTCTTAATTTCATTAATTCTTGCTCTGATCTTTATAATTTTTCACTAGTTTTAGATTTTGAGCATTATTATTTTTCTAGCAACTTGAGGTGCATTACTAGGTTATTTATTTGGTTCACTGTGTTTTTTAGATGTGAGCACTTACTGCTATAAACTTTCCTCTTAGGACTGCTTTCCTCACATCCCATAGGTTCTCATATGTTCTACTGGTATTGTGCTTTGGATCTAGGAAATGTCTAAATTCATCCTTTATTCAATGACCCTTTGATTCCTCAAGTGTGTATCATTTAATTTCCATGTATTTACATAATTTCTATGTTTTCTTTTGCCATTGATTTCTAGTTTAATTGCACTATGATCTGATGCTGTGAGTAGTATAATTTTGATTCTTTTGCATTTACTTAAGCATGTTTCACTGGCTAGTGTGTAGTCTATTTTGGAGAAAGTTCCATATGGTTCAGAGAAGAATGTGTATTCTGCTGTTTTAAGTAGAAAACTCTGTAGATATTTATTAAGTTCATTTGTTTAAAAGTTTGGCTCAACTCTCATATTTCATTGTTGATTTTTTTGTCTAGTTGATTTATTTGTATCAGTGGCATTTTCAGGTTACCCACTATAATTGTGTTGATGATTATCTGATTTTTTATGTCTAGTAGTGTTTGCTTTATGAAGATGGTGCACCATTGTTCAGTGCCTATGTGTTTATAATTGTTATCTTTTCTTGTTGAATTGTTCCCTTAACCAATATGTACTAACGTTTGTTTCTTCTGATCAGCTTTACGTTAAAGTTTAATTTGTCTAAAAATAGGATAACTACTCCTGCCTCTTTTCCAGTTTCTTTTGCATGGTATATTTTTTGCCATGCTTTAGTTTTTAATCTATGAGTTTTTTGAGTTAATGTTTTTCTTGTGTACAGAATACTTTAGGGTTTTGTTCTTGATTTAGTCTGCCAAGCTGTGCCTTTTATTTGGACAATTCGCATTGAGTTATTACTGAAAGGTATTGAATTATTCCTATTATTACCTTATTTTCCTGTTGTTCAGTTCCTTTTATTTTCCCTTCTATGTAGCTACTTACCCTGCCTGATATTTGTTATTTTCTACCTTTTGATTTTGTTACCTTAATTGTCTCTAGAATTGTGTTGAGAATTGTTTGGAGTGCTGGTTTGTTGGTGATAAATTTCTTAAGGTGCTTTTTCTCATGTAAATATCTTATTTTTCCATCAATTTTGGAAGATATATTTGAAGGATATGGCAGTCTGGTTAGAAGTTGTTTTCTTTTAAGGCTTGAAATGCTTCACTCCAAGCACCTCTGGCCTTTAAGTTTTGTGTTAGGAAGAATACTGTAATTCTAATGGCTTTTTCTTATAAATGATTTAAATAACTGTTCTCTGATAGCAGCCCTATGTTCTACTGTGACACTGTTTTCACATTAGACACTAGTGTTGTCCATACTTTTAAAAGTATATTTAATATACTGAATTTTTGTTCTGTAACTTTTCAAGGACACTAATTCTTGGCTGAACAGGTTATTTATGTTATGTATCATTTTGTTTAGCTCAGCTAGCTTTTCATAAGTATCTTTTGTAAATTAGTTGATCATTTGTTTATTATGTCCATTATCTGTTCAGTTATATCTTTTTGGGCTCACTGAGCACCATACTGATTTTTTAAAAATCTTCTCTGTTATCCCTTTGAATAATTCTGTGCAGTGGCCTTTGATTTCCTCCTTGATGTCTCATGGATCAGCATTGGAGGAGTTGGGATTTTTGGAGGCATTTTTCTGCCTTGCTTGTTATATTGCTATTTTTTTGTTTTGCTTTGTGCTGTGGTTTGTGAGTGGATTATAGTGGCAGAAATTTTTGCTGGAATATGGACCTCTTTAGTTAGTGTCTATGTTTCACTGATGCACTCTGTGTGTCGCTAACTGCAGGCTTTTGCCTTTGTTCCAAGATCCAGCTGCCTCCACTTATTTGGGAAGGGAGGCTTCAATTTATTTGGTCGAGCACCCCATTCACTGGAATGGTCTGCAGTATTAATAACACAAAGATAAGACATGTATTAACATACTGAGGAAATCAATTAATAACAACAATTACACTTTGGAAATAACCATAAAATCAGCAAGAATACTAGGATAAAACACAAGTTGGATATTTATATACCTTAATAATCAGTATTTAACCACAGCCACAGAAAAGGGTTCTATAAATATAGTATGAATACTAAGAAAAACCAAATATTGATCTACACTAAATATTTACTCAATGCAATAACTATACTTTCACTAACAATAGTTCAGTATTCAATACTAATAGCCTAAAGTTAACTATCTAAATATTTATAAAGCTTAATGGTTATATTACTACAGATAAAGGGAAATGAGGAACTAGAGAATAAAAAAAGTAAAATTTGAAAAAGTAATCAATGGAAGTGAAAAGAAGAAAAGTAAGATAAATGATCCTATTGAGAAGTAAAAGGAAATCAATAGTATTAGATAAAACTAGTAGGAAAGAAAAAAAAAGAAAAAAACAAGAAAAATAAAGGAAAAATATAAGAAGAAAAAATAATTTAAAAAAGAACAGAAAATAAAGGAAAATAAAGAAAAAAGAAGAAAAAACCCAACCCCCCAAAAGCTAATGATGGGGAAAAATGAGAATTTCCTTTGTCTTTTTGAATGAGTGGTTTCATTCCAGCATTTGCAGTTGTTGAGTCCAGTAAGTCACAATTACTCCACTCAGATTTACAGTCTGTGATTTTGTGAGGTGGTGTCCTTGTTCCAGTGGCCCCTCTGTCATATACCCCACACTCTGACAACCATCCAAGCTGAGGTGAGTTCTTGCTCACATTGCTAGATAGAGAATGCAATCAGACCCTTAGGCTCTGTTGGATCTAGGCAGCATTCCAGAGTTCAGTGTGCTGAACAGTTTGGGAATCTGTTACTATATTTCTAAGTATTCAGTTTTTTCTAGATACCTTTAAGTTAATAACCTTTAAAATATAATTTCATTTTGGTCAGAGAATATATTTTGTATTATTTGAATTTCTTTCAGGTAATTGAGACTTATTTTATAGCCCAGAATATACTCTATGTTAGTTAGCATTTCGTGTGCACTTATAAGCAATTCTATTTTCCTATCATTGGCTAGTCTATTAGTTTTAACCAAATGTATAATGTTTTTGGAAATCAGTTATTCAAATGCCTATTCTCTTTTTTGAGAGAGCACCCAAATTGTGTGTATGATCTGGTCTTTGTGTGTGGTATGTGTGTTTAGGCACACTTGATTTCTTTTTCCAATATCTTATTTTAGATATTTTTTATTCACATATCTTCAATTTCACTAACCTTTTCTTTTCTTCTGCAGAGTCTAATGTACTATCCATCATATCAGTTATATTTTTATATTAGACATTTATTGACATTTACTTTTTATATATAGAAATCAATTTGCATCTTTTATATTGTGTTTCTGCTTAAAATGAAATTATATCAGCTTAAACATGTCAGATTTATTTGTGGTATTTTTTGTGTTGTTATTGTCTTCAAATTCTACCATATGTCATTGCTGGGTTCAAAAAGTTATATTTCTTTATATTATTTGTGATTTGCATTGAATTTTAAGTATGCTAAATTTAAATTTTTTGGTGCTGGATTTCTATAAATTTTCTTAAGCTTTATTCTGAGACATTAGTAAGTATTCAGCAGTAAATATTTTTATGTATTCCTTTCAGTATATTTACGGTAGCATCAGAATAGTGTTTAGTTTAGTGGTAATGTTTCCCTACTTCTAAGGTAAAATTGTTTTGCATACTCTTGTGAATGCACTGTACATTTTAAAGGTTTACAATCTAGAGGAACTACTCTTGGCCCTGTGCTCATATCAGAGTTTATTTTCTTTAATCATTTAGGTGATTGCTAACCGTCTTGAGTTTATTCTTCTACAAAAAAAAGGTTGTTCAATATCTCCTCCAGAAGAGGATGGAGACAATTAATAAGAGAAACTGGGTTGAAATAAAGAGATTGAGAAAATATTTAGAAACTCTCCAAAGAAGGATGGAAAAGATGAAGAGAAGAGAGAGGAAACACAAGAAATTTGAAAAACTGCAATCAATGTAGAAATGGACACAATACCAGAAATATCTATTGCACCAGGTTGACATCAGAGCATGAGTCAAAATTCAGGGAAATTTTCATCTAAACAATAGCTACTGTAAGTAATTTCATGGGCACATTAGCATGCTCCTTCGCCTTTGGAAAGAGTACTTTAACCCTTCAATTCATGGAAAACTTACTCCAGACCTGGGGGAGGTCTGAGAGGGCCAATTGCAAGAGAAGAATAAAGATAATAAAAGAAATTTGGAGCAAAGAATTTTAAGCAACTAAAAGAAGAGTAAATTAAATCATGAGGTCATAGAAGTAACTCCAGTATGTTTACTATAGTCTTCAGAAATAAAGTGCTAGCATAGCACAAGTGAGGAAAAGGTAACAGAAGGGAAGTAGCCCTTTGAGGCAGATAGATATGTGAAGGTTACAGATTAAGAAAAGTAGCACTTTATTTCACATTTATAATGACACTAGTTATGTCCAAGAAAGTAGTTTTAGGACTGTAGTACAGAAGATGAAGCTTAGTAATAGTAATAAATGAATATTTACATTTGAAGTAGTGCTATCCAGCATGGACAAAAAAAACTGGACCTGTTAAAAGACAAGAAACTTGATATTCCCATGAAGAGTTTTCCACGCTGTTCTAATGGCTTTGCTATATCAGTAGTAAAACCAATACATCATGTAATGAGTACAGTTTTCTGCTCTATTGACAATATTGTAGTATTTTTGCTTCACATAAATCGAGCTCAAAAGGAAAAAATGGAAACTAAGTCTTTGTAAATAGGGAAGGGTGACGGAAGGGCAGGGGAATGGGGAAAAAAATAAGAACCAAGATACATCATGTAAAGTTACAAGATCCCAATGATGAATATAACTGTATTGTATACCTAAAATGTACCAATAAACTTAATGAAAAAAACTGAGTTCAGAAGGGTACTGATAAAATATCCTGTACAAGTTCCATTTAGGACTAATAAATGAAGAAACATAAAATGAGTTTATCTCATTGGAAAATTCCTACTAGATCAAAAAATATGTCATTAGATCAAAACTATTACCAGGAGTTTGTAACCAGAGAAATAATCTATCTTTCAGCAGTTAAATAATAAATTCATTAAATTACAGAAAGTTTACATTTTTACCTCAATTTAATCTTTTTGTTTTATTTAACAAATATTATTGGATTGATTGCAAAAATAACAGTGATCTGAATGAATAAAGTTAACAGAGAAAGTAGCAAAGTGTGTATAAACCAAGTAGAAAAAGGGGATCATATATATAACTTATAAATGTTCATATTATTCTTAGAGAGGCAATAAAGGTAATATGTCTCAGCTTGCATAATTTGTTTGATGTCGTTGCACTGGTTATTTTATGAATTTCTTGATTTTTTACAATAAACTTTCATCTTTTCCCTTCTCTTTTTGAGTAATTGCACTGTTTCCAGATGATCTGAGTAAAAGAAAAAGAAACAGATCCCCAGCTTTAAAGCTCAGAATAATGATACATTCCCAAAATCTAGTCCAAGTTTTATACAATATGAACAAAAAAATGGAGCATCAGCTATTTGCATTACATAACATCAAAATAGATGTTCTTTTAATTCCAAAAGAGAAAAAGTAAGTGTAATTAATTTCAAACTAAGTATCATCAGACACTCTTATATTTATTTACCTTTTCATTGTTTGCCTTGTCAAGTCAAATATATGTCAGACTTTTTAAAGGATATAATTAATAGTGTTTAGGAATTACATGCTACTTTGTAACTAAATAAACTAAATTAACTCTTTTGTTTTCGTGGTTTTAATTAGAAAAATCAGTAAGTTCTGTTCTACAAACGAGTATAACATATTTTTAACATACCTATAAAACATTGAAAATATTTTGGAGATTATTTTCAGTTTTTTCTGAAAACATGATTTTTTTGCATTGTTTCTAATCTTAAAAGAAAAGCTTTCAGGTTTTCAGTGTTGAATATATGAACTTCATGCTTTACACCAAAGCTTTTATTTTGTTGGATCAATTTTCTTCTTTTATTAGTTTGTTGATTTTTTTGTCATGATCAGGTGTTGATTTTGCTGAATTGAATTTCTCTATGTATTGTGATAATTGTGTAATTTTTAGCCCTTTTCTACTAATGTGATATATCACATCAGATTACGTTTTTATATTGGAAGTATCCTTGCACCTTAGTGATACATAATATCCTCTTAGGAATACATAATATCCTTTTTTACTAAAATCTTTTATTGGTACATTTTAGGTACACAACACAATTACATTTCTCATTGGGAATTGTAACTTTACATAATGCATCTTGGTTCTTATTTTTTCCCCATTCCTAGCCCTCCCGTCACGCCATCCACCCTTCCCAATTTACAAAGACTTTATTTCCATTTTTTCCATTTCTCA
>NW_004624744.1:4470334-4488644 GCF_000247695.1 Heterocephalus glaber | reverse complement strand
ACTGGGGGGGGTGGCTGTTGGTGCCTACACGGATTACCTCCTCTGAGCTGGGAGAGGTGGGACAGGGGCCAGGAGCAGCGGTAGGGATGGTGGCCCAAAAGCCCTTTCCTGTGGGCTGGGAGCAGCGGGAGGGATGGTGGCCAGGAAACCCCTTCCTCTGGACAGGAGCAGTGGGATGGTGGCTCAGAAGCCCCTACCTCTGGGCTGGGAGTGGTTTGAGGGATGGTGGCCCAGAAGCCCCTTCCTCTGGGCCAGGAGCAGCAGTACAGAAGCTGGCCCAAAAGCCTTTTTCTCTGGGCTGGGAGCAGCGGGAGGCATGGTGGCCAGGAAGCCCCTTCCTCTGGACCAGGAGCAGTGAGACAGTGGCTCAGAAGCCCCTAACTCTGGGCCGGGAGCAGCGGGACTCAGTACCTTGGTCTGGTGGTCATGTGTCCTCTGTGTTTTTGTAGTGTGGAACGAGGTGGCTGTACAGAGGAGCAGGTGGGGGAGGTCCAGTGGATTGTTGCCAGGGTGCGGGCTGATTCGTCGTGTTCCATGCCACTCAGGACCTCGTTAGGGAGTGCGCAGACCTGCCTGTCTGCAGCGGGCTGATTCAGCATGTTCCGTGCGACTCCACATAATATCCTTTTGGTGTGCTAGTATGTTGTTAAAGATGTTTGAATCTGGATTCATCAGGACCAATGGTCTGTAGTTTTCTTTTCTTGTAGCATCTTTTCCTTATTGTGCTGTCAGAGTAATGCTGGTTTCATGAAATGAGGTGGGAAATGTTTCCTTTTTATCTAATTTTGGAAGTTTAAAGAAGGATTGGTATTAATTCACCTCTAAATCTTTGTGAAATTCACAAATGAAACCATCTTGTTTTCAGAAGTTTTTGTATCAGAGTTTACTAGTGGAACAGATTTAATACTTTAAATATGTACATACATATGTATGAATGACTATAGAAAGGATTTAAAAGGTAGGCTTATAATAAGTGTCTGCAGATTCAGGAGTGGAAGAATGCAAAGTGGCTATCTGTGCAATGGAGAGACAGATGCTGATAAAGATTAAAGGCCCGGAGCTCACTGTACAGTCCAGTTTTACTCCACATCAGAAAGATGAAATGTCTGCATGGGAAGGCTGAAGAGTTTGTGCTGAAAGCTTGAAGGAATGGAGATGAATTTCTAGAGGCAATGTTGAAGACTGTTGCTTCTCCTCTGAAGAAAAGAGACTTCCTTTCCTTTCCCATTTTTGTTCCATCTAGGCCACAAACCTACTGGCTGGTGTGCCGCACACACACCCCTCCTTGGTATCCTGTCCACAGATCAGTCATGCACAGGCACACCCAGAGCTCTACAAATCTTCTAGGTGTTTTTACATACATCAAGGTGCCACATCACAATTGATGATCACAGTTTGTATTTACTGAATCAAAACCTTTACTAGTTTTGATTCTGTTTAGATTTTTTGTTTGTTTGTTTGTTTCTTTATTTTTTTACAGTACTGGTTATTAAACTCAGGACCTTGCGCTTGCAATTTTGTTTATTTCTGATTCAGTGTTTGTGTAGAAATTGTTTCTAGGAATTTATCTATTTCTTCTGTATTGTCCAATTGAATATAACTGAATATAGTATTCTCTTATGATCATTCATAATTCTGTGTCATCAAAGATAATATCATCTTTGTCCTCTTTTTATTTAAATCTTTCTTCTTTTTAATCTAGCTAAAGCTTTGTGTTTTGTTCAAATTTTTAAAAATATCTGGTTATATATTGCAGCATCTTCCAGGTTTTGGTACACTGGGGTTTTGACTTCATTTGTCCCAAGATTTTTTTAATTTCCCTTTTTGATTTTTTTTTAAACTTCATTGTTCATAAGTATGTTTTTCAATTTTCACATATTTGTGAATTTCCAATCTTCCTTCAGTTACTTATTTTTAGATTAATTCCATTGAGGCTTGCAAAATACTTGGTGTTATATCAGTCATATTAAACATTTTAAGACAATTTGGTGACCTAACATGATCTGTTCTGCAGAACACTCTATGCACAACTGAAATGAATGTGAATTGTGCTACTGTAGGGCAGAATGCTCTGCATGTGTCTACTCAGCCTACAGTAGTGTTGTTCAGGTTCTCTATTTCCTTAATTGACATTGGTTCAGTATTTCTGTCTTTGAACGTTGGATGTTACAATGTCTTATGATTATTATTTGTCTATTTCTTCCTAAGTTCTGTCAATGTTTGCTACATATACTTATCTGATATGGTATGCATGAATTTTATAGTTGACATGTCTTTCTGGTCATTGGACACTGTCATAGCTGTATCTAAAATGTCCTCTGTAGGCCAGTTGTTGGGATTTTCAGAGGTGATTAGATCTGAATGGGCTATTAGGAGGTGAGGTCCACTTGAAGGGAGTGGGTCATGGCACCATGACTTTGTGGACTATGTTTTGTCACTGACTTCTTCTTCATTCTCTGCCCCTACCCTTCTTGGTTGTCGTAAGATGAATAGCTTTCCTCTGCCGTGCGATGCCAGCAGAATATTTCTGTGTTATCACTAGTCTAAACAGTATGGAGTAAGCTGACTGTGGACTGATAGTTCTGAAACCATGAGCCAGAATAAATCTTTCACCCTTTAAATTGATTTTTCTCAGATATTTTGTCACAGCAACAGAAATCTGATTGATACAGATGCTTTTATCATTGCATACTGTTTTCCACTGTCTTCTGTGACTATTTTTTTTTTTTTTACTTAAATTCTATATGGTCTAATATAAGTATGAGAATGCCTACTCTCCTTTGGTTGCAATTTGAATAAAATGCCTTTTATTCAGCCTATTTATGTATTTAAATCTAAAGTGATTCTTTTAGAAAGCGTACTGCTGAATCTTTTTGTTTTTAATCTTTTCAGTCATTATGAATTTGGATTGTGGAACTCATACTATTTATATTTACTAGTAGGGAAATATTTATTATTGCCACTCTGAAAAAAAATATATATCATGTAACTCATTTGTCTCTTTTTATTGCTCTTTTATGTGTTTCATTTATTTTTTAATGTATTCAGTTTTAGAGTAGTTTTCAGTACACTTGGAGAAATATTGAGAGGAAGATAAGGAGATTAGTCATCTATCCCCTACTCCTACACATGCATAGCCTCTCTCATTTTCAGCATGTCATCAAAGGGGTACATTGGTTATATTTGATAAGCCAGCATTTACATAGCATTTTGATCCAGATTCCATAGTTTACATTATAGTTTACTCTTGATACTGTGCATTCAATGGGTGTGGGCAAATGTGTAATGACATTTATCTACCACCATAGTATCATATGTAGTTGTTATACTACCCTAAAAATCACTTGTGAAATACTTGACTTAAAGTCTGTTTTGTCTGGGGTAAATGTAACCACCCTTGGTTTTCTTTGATTCCAATTTGCATGAAATACTTTTCATTATTTCAGTTTTAGTCTATGTATGTTTTTAAAGCTTAAATGAGTTTCCTGAAGAGGACAAAAGATAAGTTTTTGTGTGGCAATATATTTTCAATGCCTTCAGTTAAATACCAAAGGTTGTGATTGCTGGCTCATATGGCATGAGTACCTTTGGTCTTGAAAGCAAACATGAAACTGTCTTCCAAAGTGGCTGTACCATTTTAAATTCCCACTAGCAGTAAATAAGACTTCTTGCTACTGTTTATTCTTGCCAACATTTTGTACAACCAGAATTCTAGGTTTTGTCAAAAAGGTGTGCATTGGTAACACATTGTTGCTGTTGTTTTAAATTGGAGCATTTTAAAATATGCTTATTTGTTACCCTGTATGTTCTTTGATGAGATGTCTATGAGGACCTTTGGCCACTTCTAAATCATGTTGATAATTTTTTATTTTTTTAGAGTTTTTTTTTATATTTATGGTCCTTTATCTAATATATTTTTTATAAATATTTCCTCTCAATATGTGGCTTGTGTTTTAAGTTTTTTTGGCGTTTTTTTGTAGAGCAGACTTTTTAAAAAAAATTAATGAAGTATAGCTTATGACTCTTCATGAATCCTGATTTTAGTGGCATGCCTAAAATATCATTACCAAGCCCAAGTACATCCAGTTATTTCTAGTAGAACTTACCTAAGAACTTTATATAGCTTTTCACTTTACATTTAAGTGTGTGATCCATTCTGAGTTTGTGTAGAGTCTATGATCTGTGTCTCCATTCACTTTTTAACATGTGAATATGCAGCTCTTAGAGCTTAGTTTTTTGAAAAGGCTATCTATTTTCCATTCTATTGCAGTTTTGCTTTGCTAAAAGATCAGTTGATTGTATTTATGTGGGTCCATTCTGGCCTATTTGTTATAGTCTACTGATTAATTTGTCTATTCTTTGCTGTCTTGATTACAGTAGCTATATATTAAGTCTTGAAATCAGTAATGTCAGTCCTCCGCATTTTTCTTCTCCTTTCAATATTGTGTTGGTTAGTCTAAGTCTTCTGATTATCTCTATAAAAAGGAAAAAAAAGTTTTCAATATTTACAAAGTAACTTGCTAGAACTTTAAATTAATTTGCATCAAATCATTTTGTGAAACATTAACAGATTAACAGTACTGAATATTTCTATTCATGAACACAGTGTCTCTTTATTGATTTAGTTCTTTGATATCATTCTTCAGAATTTTAGTTTTCTTTACTTGTACATATTGTGTTAGATTTATATATGTGTTTCATTTTAGTGTCATTCTAATTTAAATGATATGAACCTTTAATTTCAAATTCTTCTTGTTCTTATCTGATATATAGAAAGTGATTTTCTATATTAATGTTATATCTGTAACCCTTATCTATTGTCCCTTATTAGTTTCAGAAAACTTTATCTATTTTTTTTAGATTTTCTGCATTATCATGTTATTAAAGATAGTTCCATTTCTTCATCATTAATTTGTACATATTTTGCTTGTTTCTCTTATTTTATAATAGTATCTAAAACTTCAATTATGATGCTGACAGGGTAAGAGGGTTCATTCTTGTCTTGCTCCTGATCTTAATGTGTAAGCTTCTATTTTCTCATTATTATTATTATCTGTAAGATAGATATCCTTTATTAAGTTGAAGAAGTTGTCCTTTATTCCTAGTTTGCTGAATTTTTTTATCGTATAGGTGTTGAATTTTTTATTTTATTTTTGAGACTGAATAGAGCCTCATGCTTGCTAGGCATTGTTCTCTCGCTGAGCTGCAATTATAACCTACATTGTTGGATATGATTTAGTAGTATTTTGTTTGAAATTTTTGCATAAAAACAATTTATGTTTCTAAATTCTTTTGGGAGAAAAGCTATGACACTAATTAAAACAAAGCAGAAGGAAGCAATTGCAGTGGTCAAGGTGAGGTAATGTTGACTCACAGTAAGAAGTTGCATAGGAGCTTGTGATAATTAGGTTAAGAATGCACTAAAATACAGCCAATAGAACTTGATAAATAGTTGTGAGGTTTGATGGAAAGAAAGAAGACAAGGGCTCCCCAGAAAAAGTTGCTTGATATTTTTCAAAGCCTGAAGGTAAAAGAGCTTCAGAGAGTATGTCTGGAGTAGATATCTATAAGAGCTTTCCTTTCTGTTGCTATGTGAGATGATTTCAATCTAAAATTGCCTCCAAAAGTCTTATATGCTCAGAAATGAGGCTCTAGAAGGCAACTGAATCACGGGAGTTATAAATATCAGTTAGGACCTATAACCAGTCACAGAAATGAGGCTTAATTTTAATGGAAAATTCCTTATTTTGTTAAGAATATCTTTATGTGCAAAGGGGAAGGGGAAATTAGAGACATTTATAAATATATGGATGCACATTGAGGCCATACTCTTAAGTGAGATTAAATAGGACACACATGCATAAATACCAAATAGTTTCTCTGGTGTGACAAACTGAAAGTGTAAGTAAGGACTAAAAGGTATGATAGATAATGTGAAGTAGTAAGAAAAGGGGCAAAGGAGAAAGGAAAGTGGGAGGGGTAGGGAAAAAGAAAGAAGGGAATGGAATTAATATGAGAAAAAGAAAAAATGGAAACAAAGTCTTTGTAGATAGGGAAGAGTGGAGAGGTTGAAGGGAGGGCAGGGAAGGGGGAAAAAGTAAGAACCAAGATGTATTATGTAGAGGTGCAAATTTCCAATGATGAATGTCAGCATATTGTATACCTTAAATGTACCAACATAATTAATTAAAAAAGAATATTTTTATGTATATACATATATTAAACAAATATCTTTGTTTCCATCCATGTCATTCCTTTATCATATAAAATGATATATAAACTTTCCATCAATTTTTAAATATTGTTAAATTTCCATTTTTGTTTAAATTATGAGGTATCAGGAGAGGAATAAACATCATCCAAAGAATTCTCCTCTTTTCTGAGGAGAGGAGAGGGCATTTTCTGTTGCATACAGGATATCTGCATCACATTAAGTGGTGCTGTTACTGTCCAACTGTCTTTGATTTTGGAGGTTATGTATGGTTTCAGGAGATTTATATGGGTGCCAAGTTGACCAGTTGTGAATTTGTGATGGTTAATTTTAGCTGACTGAATTACAGAATCCTAGAAATCCCGATAAGCATAATTTTGGGGTGAGTTTGTGAGTTTCCAATGGAGATGAGCCTGTGTGTCTGAATGTACTTGATCAGGAAAATTCACTATCATTGTGAACAGGCACTGTTCAATCAGCTCATATCACAAGAGAACAAAAACAGAGAAAAGGCTAATGTAACACTGTATCTTCCAAAGCTGGGATACACTCATCCTGTTCTGCTTTTCAGCATCACAGTTCAAAGCTTCTTGGTCTTCGGACTCCAGGACTCCTATCAGCAGAGTCTAGGGTTCATAGCCTTCGCTGATTCTGAAGCCCTTGGACTTGGACTGAATCATATTATTGGCATACCAGTCTCCAGCTTGCATATGTCTTATATGGGATTTACCCTCAGTAATTGTGTGAGCTCTTTTCTCCTATTAAGTTATCTATCTGTCTGTTTAGCTAGCTAATCTTATTCATATCATTTTAAGATTGTTTTGAAAATTTTTTAAAAAATAAGAAAGTGACTTTATTTTTTTCCAGAGGAACATTGTGCAACAGACATAAAGATTGGATCACTAGTGTATATACTTAAATGTGATTTTTATATAAATATAGACTGAATTAATTTGAGTTTAAATGATAGATGTGTATACGATGAATCCATTTACCTCAAATGGATACCTATGCTTGCCCAGATTACTTAAATATATAACAAGTAGAATGTCTCTTTAATCAAAATTAATTATTGAGAAATTAATCAGTAAGTAATTTTCTTAAATAATGGGCAAACTTAATCATCTTGTGTACTAGTTTCAAATGAGTGAATGTATCATACAACCTATGTAGTCTTTGGGCCAGTCTATTTAATATGTGTGCATTCACCTCTGAAATAATGTGGCTCATTAAGCATGGTTAGACAGTATTGAGTTGAAGTGACTAATCAACATATCAGTATTAAATAGACAATTATCATGATTAACCATTATTTCTGACTAAAATCTATGACTACCAGAACTGAAAACTTTGAAACTTCTTTGATACAATTCTGTGAATAATTTTCTTCTATTAATTTAGTGCTAGTTATTTAAAGCATTGATGCTTTTAAATTAAACGTCATTATGTTTTTTATTCTACTAAGGAAATTTGTGAAGCAAGGTCATTTTGCCATTTCAATTGAAAATAAAGCTTTGATTCAAAATGTCAGGATAAACACAAATGTTTTCTTGCCTTAAGATAGGCCAGTATATACTTGTTTATCTCCCTGTTTTTTCTTATGTATTTAGAGTCAATGTATTGCTAGAAAAAAGGATAATACTAATGAATTGGGACTATGTGTACAGCATGATAATCATACAATTTCTTTGTTATTTGAAATATGTTCCTGTTAGTTTAGTATCTTGTCAATAATTTGATAATGTCACCATAGTGATCAATCCTTCTTATAAAGCAGAAAATCCTCCATAGATCAAGAACTTAACAAAATACAACTATTTCCCATGGAATAAATATCTTGATTCTAGCAATTTTTAGACTTGATTCATTCTGATTTATCATCCTTAATGCAATTGATTTTAGGTTGAATGCCAGTTCTTTCTTCATTTTTTCTGCTTTACTATATCAACCAGAAACAGTTTCCATTTTACAGCATCAACAAATCATAACTCATATATAAGAAAAAGTAATTGAACTACTATCATATCTAGATCTGAAGGGGAAAGAGGGAGTGAAGAATTGTCAAAATCTGTACTTGTAGGTATAGACCCTTTCTTGTAGCAGTGGGAGTCATTGATACTGGGATTCAATCTCTGCCACAAAGTAGTAGTCCTGAGAGATAGAGACAGGAATAAATAACTGAAATAGTCTGCAGTCTCCTTCCTTTCCCTTCCACTGCCATATATAACAAAATATCAAAAGAAAGGGGATCTTGTTTAATAAATTCCATGAAGGTAGGCATCCTACAGCAGAGTAGAGATAAAGTGGATCTAAAGGGACATTAAAAAAAAGTGCAGCATCACATTTTAGCTAGAAGAATAAAAACTATAAAATAAGACTCAAAAATGTCGAAAAATTTCATTAGCGGAGTTTTCTCACAGTCATCAAAACATACTATTGATAAACTAAGTAAGAGTAGAAGATCACAAGATCATGGTAAAGTGAGTCCATCACAGCTATTTATTAATTTATATACACAATAACAAACAGATTTCAAGACAAGAGCGTCAGGCTGAGTTCTCAACAATTTTAGAGATTTTCGTCCATTTGAGATAATATTCTTACTTCAGATATCAATCAAATTATAAATTATAGGAAACTTTAAAAAGTCCTAGAAATTCATTGAAACAAAATATTATATGGGATAACTTTCTCACATTTAAATTTATGAAGAGAATTTTAACATTTTTGACTACATACAATATAAATTATTAATGAGCAAAATCTTTTTTGAGAAAGTGAAAGATATTTTAAAAATAATGATAGAGAATAACCATAATCTATAAGAGTCTGTAAATAAATAAGAAAAAAAAACCCTCAGTATTAAAATGCACAGTATATATGAACAAAATTTTATAAAACATATAAATGGTAAATATATAAATCAATAATTCTCTTCATTAAATAACAAGGACATGCTAAATAAAAGAAAATTATATTCCATTTTCTGGTTTACAATATCAAAATTTATTATTAGATCATTATATGAGCAATTTAATTTTTAGAAAATTTTGAACCTCTCTGCAAATGTCTTTGAAGGAAATTATTGTAATGTATTTTAAAATTATGTCACCTTTTAATTAATTTTAAAAATTGGTTACATTTTCCTAAATTATGATGTCTTTGTCCTATAGAGTTCTTTTTCAAAATAGTGATGCTTTTCCATAGTGGAAAGTTAACTACAAAATGCTGACACATGTGAAAAAAAGAGAGAGATTAAAACTGAGGACAGGAAATTATACTACTCAACATTAATATCATGATACATTTATTTTAGCTATGGTATGTAAACAATTTTAAATATGTAGAAAATAGAATTCAATGCAAAACAAGTAACTTTGTGGTAAACAAAAATGATCATTATATATTGGCAAAAGTTATAAGAGCACTAATGTTATCATCTGAAATTTATACACACTAAACACTATATCTAAAGAACTAACTAAAAAGTTATAGGGAGAAGAAATATTATAATCAGTGTATTTCAGGATTTATACACAACTCTTTTGAGCTAAAAGATTGAAGTTTGTGTAAATAGGGAAGGGTGGAGGGGGTGAAGGGTCCACAGGGAATGGGGAAAAAATAAGAATCAAGATACAGCATGTACAGGTACAAGCACTCAATGGTAAATGTAAATGTATTGTATACTTAAAATGTACCAATCAAAGAATTTAAGGAAAAAAAAGATTGAACAAAAGCTGAGCATAACTAGAAACTGAAATTACAAATTTTAAGCTAGTAGATATATAGAGATATCTATATTAATAGACTTCTTTCTCTATCACATAGTATATAGGAAATATTTACAAAAATATATTGTGCCTAATAGTAGCACAGGCTCACAAGCAAAAACACATACAAACAAAAGCCTTAGATTTGAGATTAAAGTATGACAAAAATACAGTCACAAAGGTTTAGAAACTAATATATTACTATAAATCCATGATTAAAAGACAAATTAAGAAAAACTCTTCGCCAAAACATAATAGAATCATTACATTTTCACAGTATATAGGATATAGCTAGAGCAGTAGATAGAATAAAATGCATTGTATTAAATACATTTCTCTGAAAATAAAAAAGATAACAAATTAAATGAAGTAGTCATTTAGAAGCAGGGGTTTGAAAATAAAACAAAGCAAACCCAAAGAAGGAAAAATAAATAAAAATAAGAGCAGAGATAAATGAACTAGACACAACAACTGCACAAAAGTTTAGAGTTATTTTGTGAAAACAAATGCTATTTGAGAAAAGATTGGGGAAAAAAGCAGTTCAGGGAAATGAATAAAATGAAGACACAATAAAGATTTAAGAATAAAGTGTTACAGCATTATAAGTCAATCTATTTTAATAAATTGAAAAACCAGGTAGGAATTGTGTATTTATAGAAAATGTAAAATGTTAAAAGAAAGAGAAGTATGATTAAAAAAACAAGTCATAATCAAAATAATAGAATCAACTGATATAACTGACAAATACTCCCAAATTTATAGGAAGGTTTATATCTTTTTTTTTGTAGTGGTTATTAAACTCATGACCTTGTGCTTGTGAGGCAGGCACGGTGCCACTAAACTAAATCCCCAGCCTAGAAGGTTTATATCTTACAGACATTCATCTAAGAAGTACTTTTTTATCATTTACTATTTCATATTTAAGCATTTTATGTCATTTGGTGATTTCATTGTTTGTGGTATTTGGAGGTCTATGTTTTTTGTTTTGACTTTATACTAACTCTTATGGTGCTTTCTTTCTTTCAGCAATTTTTTTTATTAAGATACCAGGTATGGTTAAAATATCTAGAAAGGCTGAGCATCAAAATTCAGGTTAGTAAGGGCAAACTCATACATAGCATTTACTCTGTGGCAGATACAGCTAAATGCATTTCACATATTTACTAAAGTAGTCATCTAGTGCAAGGGAAATTTAATCTAGTATTACAAAGCAATCCTCAAAGTTAAAATGAAAAAGTGAAAAATCAAATACATAATTCTAAAAAGACCAGACTCTCAAAAGCCAAAGTAATAAGAGCAGTAATATTAGGCAGAGCACAGTATAACACATCTTTGAACACCAGTCCTCCAAAAATATCATAAATAACAAAATAAAAAGAGCATGTGTTAAGAGGAATATAGGAACCTCTGGTTTCGAATACCTGTCTATCCACCTGTTGGTTTATTTAATTTATTTCTTCTATCTATAGGAAAAGTAAAGAATTCAAAACTGGACGCTAATATCAATTTAATCATGTAAGTCTATGGTTTAATAGAATTTTAGGGAGATGAATTAATGATTAGCGTTATAGTAACATTGGCTTGTAAGTTTTTGGAATATGGAGATGTGTATTTTAGAGAGAAACAGCTGACCCAGGTCAATACAAAGGATAGTCTGAGCATATCCTCAGCTCTAAGAAAAAGCAGTTCTTCTTAGAAGAGTGGAGAGGTGTGTATCATATACAAGTTAGTTTTATCTATTGACTATGATGATAAAGAAGAGTTGAGGCTGGACATGGTGGAGCATGCCTGTAATCCTAGCACTAGGGAGGCAGAGGCAGGAGAATCGCTTTGAGTTTGAGGCCAGCCTGGGCTACACAGTGAGTTCAAGGCCCACCTGAACTACATAGCAAGAATGTCTCAAAAAACAAAACAAAACAAAACAACAGTTGAAGGTAACCAATACATTTCACTAAGAGGTGACTGTTTACTTTTTAAATTTTGGTTCACGTAAACATTCAAGTATGTGATCTCATGAAACAGAAATTCACTGTTGTAACCTTGATTATGATGTAAAAAAATGTCATATAATGCTTAAAATAATTTTGTTAATAAATTTGAGAATATACCTTTACTTTTTCAGTTTAATTTTGCATTCAGGTTGATCATATTTTTATTGAGATTAATTACATTTTTCTAAAAGGTCTCTGGTTATTTTTTTTGTAATATAATTGGCCAATTTTGAGTCTCCTTTTTTTCCATAACTACAATTTTATTTTATATTTCTCATTTCATAATTATGATGTCTGATTTATTATATGTATTTATGCACACACATATACATATTTAATATATTTGGTAATATATATTTTATTGAGAGCTCATATTTTCTAAAGTAGAAAGTATCTTATCTATTGAAATTCTTTGAACATTGAAATGAATGTTAGTTTATTCAGAAAGAATTTGTTTTCCTTTTTATTAAGCTTTAGAGTCACTAAAACTCTATATAATTTGAAAATAAATGTTTAATTAAAACAGTTTATTGCATTACACATGATGTGGATTCTAGCTCCCATATCAAAAGGTTATGGTTAAGAATTTTGAGATTATTCTATTTTTCCCCCATTTCATTCAGCACAAAGACTAAGAGAGGGAAATATCTCCACTACTTTGTGAGGTGTCTTTTCCCAAGGAGCACAAAGGAAGCATTGCCCTGGCCAGAGGAGGGAGTGTCATAAAGTAGGATTTCCATATTTGATCTTTACCATGCACTTTGTCATGGGCTCATGTCTTACAACTGTGCACATCATTTCTATTCTTGCTTTTGAGTGAGTTTGTTACTTTTCTACCACCTTATGTAATTTAAAAATTATTTTAAAATTTTTTATTTTATTAGTACTGTTTGCAGTTCATGTGGTTTACAATCATCTTGGGGAATGCTTACATGTGCCTATCACAGGTTTTGTTTTTGTAATCCCTCCCTCCTCCTCCAATTCCCCTATCTTATTTTTCATATTTGTTAATATTATTAATCTTAGCTCATGTTATGGCATATAATGTTTACATTAATTGAGGTTATTAGGTTCCTGTATGTGAATATTTTATACAAAATTTTACGTTGGGATACCCAGGGAGGGGTTTGAGAATAGTCTAAGCTACCTCACTTTAAACTTTTTCTTGTGTTTGTGCAACTTCTTTTTGATATTGAAAGCTGGCATTCTTTCAACAAGTATGTGTTGAGTGGCTAATGCATTGATATAAAAGTGGATATAAGACAGAAAGATTCTTGTTTTGATGGAGTTTGCATCCTAATTACCTACTTGCTGATTTATTATAATCACAATAAGTAAATTAGAAAGTGGTTACGAAAATATGAAAAAAAAGGCAGAATTGGGTAAGGGATTTGAGAGCAGGTGTAAACTCTAGAATTTGGTGTGTAGTCATGGTAGAGTGAGGGAAGGTCATGGAACGGTGAGCTGTGAGGACAGATTTAAAGTTTTGAGGAAGATGGGGAAAATCTATGGGTTTCTTTGCTATCAGGCTAGACATCACATCTGGATAATCTTTTCTGCCTTGATCTGTGGATGGCTCCTCAGCAGCAGGACCTGTCCTAACCTGGACACTGGCAAGGGGAAAATGCAGCAAATGCAGGCATAATGGGTAGTGTGGGGTGCCAGACATCAAATCCAGCCTCTATATCTGCTCTGTTTTACAGAGAGTAACCAATCATATTCTGATAATTTCCATGAAATAATTCTACAAATATATTATGTTAGCAAATTCCTTAATTGGAAGTCTCTCAGGCATATACAAAATTGATATACTTGAGGATATTTTGCATATAGTATTTTTTTTTTTTTGAGTCAGGTTCTCGCTTTGTAGTGCAGGCTGGTCTTGAGCTCACTATGTAGCCCAGGCTGGCCTCAAACTCAGGGCAATGCTCCTGCCTCAGCCTTCCGAGTGTGGGGAGTACATGAGTGCACCACCCTGCCTGGCTATAGTATTTATTCATTATAAGAAGAACTTATGACAGCTCATTGTAAAATTTAAAATTTGATAATTGTTGACTGATTATTATCATGTGCATTTCTATTTCATTATCTCTATTTATTTATTTAACTCTAAATGATGTCTGTATTTGTCACTATATACATATACTTTTTTAATAATTGAGAGGTATTTTATAATATTGGTTGAACTATTCGTATCTATTCTATATTAATAATGATACAGAGGTATTTAGTAAATGCACAACCTTTTTAATCAAGTTGTTTTTCTTAACAACAATTTAAAAGCAAACTAAGTAGATTTATAAGGAAAACATTTTAGAAAAGTTTCCCAAAAGTTCAAAAATAAAGTTCACAAATAGTGACAATGAATGCTGTTCTTTCTCTCCCAGTCTAACTTTATGAGAACTGATATCCATTCAGCTAATGCATGCCCTGCTGGAAGCTGCTGTCCTGCTGATATGCTTCTCCCCCAAACTATGTTTGGGTATATTAGGTTAATGGGCTGGGGTTCTTTTTAATTAAGAAGATGTTTTGTCACAACCTTCCTAATCACTAGTTTTCATTTAAACTGAGACTTCAACTCTCTTAGTACCAATGCTTATAGCCAGAAGGAATTCTCTGTCTTATCCTGACTTTTTCCAACTAACCTGAAAATGGAAATAGAAAGATTTTAAGACCCATGATATTTCCTGATGTATGATAAACTGGAAAAAAAGCATGTTGTTCACTTTCTGTGAATTCTTCCTATTTTTTGCTTTTCTTTTCTTTTTCTTTTTTCTTTTTTTTTCTCCTGATCCTACCAGCTTACCAGCCATGACGGTCCAGTGTGCTTTTATATAATTTTTAATTTTAAAAAATTAATTTTATTGGTACATTTAAGGTACGCAATATAATGACATTCATCATTGGAAATTTGCACCTATACATAATCCATCTTTGGTTCTTATTTTTTCCCCATTCCCCTGCCCTCCCTTCAACCCCTCCATGCCTCCCTATTTATAAAGACTTTGTTTCCATTTTTTCTTTTCTCATATTAATTCCATTCACTTCTTTCCTTTCCCCTACCCCTCTCACTTCCCCTTCCCCTTTTCTTCCTATTTCACATTATCTATTATACCTTTTACTCCTTATTTACACTTTCAGTTTCTCACACTAGAGAAACTATTCTGTATTTACACATGTCCTATTTATTTCATTTAAGAGTATCACCTCAATGTGCATCCATTTAGCTATAAATGTCTCTAGTTTCTCGTTCTTTATGGCTAATACTCCATTTTATAAAAAAAAAACAAAAAAAACCCCACATTTTCTTTATCCAGTCTCCAGTTGATGGGCAATTGGGTTGTTTCCAAGTTTTAGCTATCATGAATTGTTCTGCTGTGAACATGATTGCACATATATCACTGTAGTATGATTCTTTTAATTCTTTGGGGAAGATACCCAGCAGGGGAATAGCAGGGTCAAATGGGACTTCCAGTCCTAGTTCTTTCTTTTTCTTTTTCTTTATTCATTTTAGTGTATGAGTCTGGGTTTTGATGAATCCATTCAAAATTTAATGTCAAATTCATATTCAATCGACCTGGTGAGATGGTGTGTGGTGACGTGAAACCGCTCAGCCACGGTCTTCTGAGCTCTTATGTACGGGGTGGGGCTCCTTGCCTTCCCCTGGGTCTGGATGCCACTGAGGTCCTCGTCGACCCTGTGGGGTTCAACCCAAACTTCGTGAAGCAGAAAATCCCCCAAGTGGAGTGGGCAGTGCTTCTGGAGACAGCCTATTCCTGCACCTCGGAGGTGCCCCAGAGCTGTGTGAGTGCACAGAGAACGTTCTGAGGAAAGTGCACCCCATGCTGCTGGAGGTGGAGGTGCTGGAGGGCGCCCTGCAAGGCCCACAGTCTGGACATCTGCTCCCCACCAGCCATGGGATCCCCAGCATGCTGCTGAATGACGAGGAAACAGAGACCTGTGGCAGATACCAGCTTGACATTCCATGATCCCTGTGCAACTCCACTGATGAACATTCTGTTCAGTCGTGCTTAACTCCAAACCTCGACCCGAAGACACACCAATCACAGTGTTCTTGAGCTCCATAGTATATGTTTGTTTTTTCTCTTTGAAGATTCAAAGCTGAATTGAAAGCTTCAAAGGTACTTCAGGTACATGAATGAAAATGACTTTGCAATAGAATTTCATCGTTATAATCTTTGGTTAAATCTTTTCCTATAAAATTGTTCTATAATCCTATAGATCTATATGGTTATTTGTTTTCTATGTAACTTAGGAGCAAAGGGTATGCAGAACACACTTATCTTGTGACATCACTGGCATAAATTCTTAGAAATGGAAAGCTTGATTTGAAGCTAAATGTGTAAAACGGGGAATCATGTTAACTACTTGGTGTGCTTTGGTAAATGAATGGAAAGAGTTTTTCATTTGTTACGTGCAAAGCTGATATTCCCAAGTAGGAGATAAATGAACTACAGCACTGTAAAGAGTGCACAGATTATACTCCTCACAGCATTGTGTCTCTGCATGAAGAAAGCAAGGGGCTTTTCTTGGCAAAACTCATGTTTCATGTAGAAAAGACTCCTCATCTCTTGCAGAGCTCAGGACATTCCTGAGCATGCTTAGTTCCAGGTTATGCTTTGCATCCTTGCATGTTCCAAACTGTGGGTGGAGCCAGCGTGGGGGCACATGTCTGTAATCCCAGCAGTCTGAGAGGCTGAGGGTGGAGGATGGCAACTCAGAGTCCAGCCTGGGCAATTTAACGACTTGGTGACACCCTGTCTCAAAATTGAAAACAAAACTATATAGAAAGGGGGGAGGGCTGAATTTTCTTTCTGTTCTTTTTTTCATTTCTTTTCTTTCCCTTAAGGAGAAAACAGGAAACAAAGCTTTTGTAAATAGAGAGGACTGGAGGGGTTGAAGAGAGGGAAGGGGAATGGGGAAAAAATAACCAAAGGGCCAGGGATGTAGCTGCACCTGCCTCGCAAGCCCAAGGTCTTGAGTTTGATCTGAGTACAAAAAACCAAACCAAACCAAACAAATAATGTAGAGGTCACAAACTCCCAATGATGAATGTCAGTATAATGTATACCTAAAACATACGAACAAACTTAATGAATAATAAAAAGGGGGTATTGGGAATGTAGCTTAGTGGGAAGGTCCTCCTGGGCAGATAATTTAATATTATAATAAACAAGATTTTATGCTATGTAACCTACAAAGAGTGATGCAGTTACTACAAGATTTTTGACAGGTTCCTTCTAAGTTTCTCTGGTGGGCCTTATCTGAATCAAAAACAACTTTGACCACACCATCATAGTCTAAAATCAAAATAAACTACCTGCCCCCAAGTATAGGTGACTGCCCCTAAAAGTACCATTTATTGGCCAAAATAGAAATATAAATATACAAATTCTCTTACTTTATACAGTTTGCAGATATTTTTGTTATATGTTATTAAATCCAGGCTGTTTAGATGAGAAGTGTTCTGCTGTATTCCTATCATTGAGATGAACTTTTGCTATGATTATCACAAGTAACAAGCAATTATTCAGGAAGCAAATGCCTCCTCTAAGGCATGAAGTTGCCTTATAGGTTTTACAACAGTGATTCTACTGTTAGCATGACTTCAACAGGAAAAAGTTCCTATGACTTTTATTCTCTTTGTTTCCCTATGATCTATGCAGGGTTTGACTTTCAAGAAAATATTTACAGTAGTGCAATTCTGAAATCTCTGCATAGTGGCTTTCTTTGGTTATTTGTTTAAGTGCATCTTTTCCTTACCTGTAAAAATCTCCAGAAGGCTCTGTATTTCCCTTTATATCCTCATAGATTAACAGAGGTATTAAACAGTCTCCACTACTATATACATTTTGGTAGAGAAATTCATGCTTTAAAAAATAATGTTGAAAAGATTTTTCCCTTGTTTATAAAATGTACACATATTTATATATACATTATACTTGGACATTTTATAAACTTAAATCATTGAAGATAAGAAACCTAATATAAGAGTATGGAAGCATTCCATACTTTTGTTTTTTTCCATTAAGTTTACTGGTACATTTTAGGTGTAAAATACAGTTACATTCATCATTGGGATCTTGTACCATTACATGAATATCTTGGTTCTTATTTTTCCCCTTCCTCTTCCCTCCCTTCACCCTCTCCACCCTTCCCTATTTGCAAAGACTTTGTTTCCATGTTTTTGCTTTCTCATATTTTTTCTTTTCCCTTCTTTCATTTCCCCTACCCCTCCCATTTCCCCTGCTCCTTTAGACCTTTTCTTCCTATTACACAATATCAATTATATATTTTTTAAATTACAATATCAAGAT
>NW_004624744.1:4427906-4462327 GCF_000247695.1 Heterocephalus glaber | reverse complement strand
GTGTATGATCTTCTTGATGACCCTCTGTATTCTGTTTGCCAGTATCTTGTTGAGGATTTTTGCCTCTATGTTCATTAGGGAGATTGGTCTGTAGTTCTCTTTTTGGATTGGGTCTTTCCCTGGTTTTGGAATCAAAGTGACACTTGCTTCCAGGGATGTATTTGGAAGCCTTGCTTCCCTTTCAATTTCCTTAATGAGTTTAAAGAGTAATGGCAATAGATCTTCTTTAAATGTCTTGTAGAATTCAGCAGTGAAGCCAATAAGACCTGGACTTTTCTTTGTTGGTAAATTTTTTATTACATTTTTAATTTCACTCATTGTAATTGGGGTGTTTAGAATTTCTATATCTTCTTCATGTAACTTTGGCAATTCTTATGTATCTAGCAATCTGTCCATTTCTTCTGTGTTTTCCATTTTATTAGAGTACAGGTTCTCAAAGCAGGTATTGATGATCCTCTGGATTTCTGCTGGATCTGTTGTGGCTTCACCTTTTTTGTTCTTAATTGTATGGATGTGAGCCTTTGCTTTCCTTTTTTGATAAGGTTGGCTAAAGGTTTTTTGATTTCATTTATTCTTTCAAAAAACCAACTTTCTGATTCATTGTTTTTTGTATCATTCTCTTAGTCTCCATTGCATTGATTTCTGCTTGGATCTTTGTAATTTCCTTTCTTGTACGAGCTTTGGGTTTGTTATGCTCTTCTTTTTCTAGGAGGTGGAGGTTCTCTATTAGGTTATTCAACTGAGTTCTCTCTGTTGTCCTAATATGGGCATTCATGGCTATGAATTTCCCACGTAGAAGTGCTTTCATTGTGTCCCACAGATTCCTGTATGTTGTACTGGCATTATCATTTACTTGTAGAAACTGTCTTATTTCTTCCTTAATTTCCTCTGTCACCCATTGGTTTTTCAGGAGGGGTTATTCAATTTCCATATGTTTGTGGGAGTTTGGTAGTTTCTTATATTATTGATCTCCAAATTTTATTGCACTATGGTCAGATAATATACAGGGGATAATTTGAATTCTTTTACATTTAGTTAGATATGTCCTATGAGCTAGCATGTGATCTATTTTGGTGACTGACCCATGTGCAGCTGAAATGAATGTGTTTTCTGATTTTTGGGGGTCGAACACTGTAAACATCTATTAAGTCCATTTGTTCAATAGCTTGGTTCAGTTCTAGAATTTCTTGTTAATTTTTTTCTAGATGATCTGTCTACTTGTGATAGAGGAGTGTTGAGGTCCCCGACTAAAATTGTATTAGTGCTTATTTGGTTTTTCATGTCCATTAATATTTGTTTTGTATAGTTGGGGGAATTCTTATTTGGTGCATATATATTTAGGATTGTCATCTCTTTCTCTTGGATTGTTCCTTTCACAAGGATGTAGTGACCATCTTTGTCTCTCTTAATTAGTTTTGGTTTGAAATCTACTTTGTCTGCAAATAAGGTTGCTATGCCTGCTTTTTTCTGGGTTCCTGTTGCGTGGAGAACTGTTTTCCATCCTTTTATTTTCAGTCTATGGATTTCCTTTTGAGTTAGGTGTGTTTCTTGTATACAGCATATTTCTGGGTTTTGCTTCTTAATCCATTCTGTTAGTCTATTTCTTTTGATTGGTGAATTGAGGTAATTAACATTGATAGTTATAATTGAGAGATATTGACTCATCCTTGTCATGATGTTTCACTGTTGTTGGCTCTTTTATTTCTTATTTTCCCCCCTTTCCCTTTAGTGTCTTACCTTGCATGGTGTCTTCTCTCTGTTGGGCCTCATGGAGTTGTGACCTTCATTGTCTTTTTCTAGGATATTGCCTAAAATTGTTTGGAGTGCTGGTTTGGTCTTCATGAATTTTCTCAGGTGTTCTTTGTCGTGGAAGTATCTAATTTCCCCATCAATTTTGAAAGATAATTTTGCCAGATACAACAGTCTAGATTGGAAGTTATTTTCTTTTAGGGCTTGAAATACTTCACTCCAGGCTCTTCTTGATTTGAGGGTTTGTGTTGAGAAATCTGCCATGATTCTGATAGGCTTTCCTTTGTAGATGATTTGTTTCTTTTCTCTAACTGCCTGTAGAATTTTGTTCTTCTGTTGGGTTTCTGGGATCTTGACTATCGTATGTCTCAGTGTAGATTTTTTTTTTTATCGTGGTTGGTTGGAGTTCTATATGCCTCACTTGTCTGTATGTCCAATTCTCTACCTCTGTCTGGGAAGTTTTCTACTATTACTTCTGTGAACAATTTTTTTCTTGTCAATTATACTTTCTCCTGTTTTTTTGTGGACTCCTATCAGTCTTATGTTATTTTTCTTTGCATCATCTAGCAGCTGTTGGAGTGATTTCTCATGGTCCCTTACTAACTTTAAGAAATCTCTGTTTTCATGGTCCTTAACTGCAAACCTGTCTTCTATATCTGATATTCTGTCTTCAGATTCTCTTAGTCTGCTTGGCATGCTTTCAATGGAGTTTTTAATCTCCTGAATATCTGTTTGAATCTGTTTCATGGTTTCCATTTCTTTCTTATGCTTGGCATTCATGGCTTCCAGCATGCTTCTGATCTCATCTATTTTCTTATCTATTTCTGCTCTAGAGCCTCTAATCTTGTCTTTCATTCTGCTCACCATCTCTGTATTTATCTGGGAGATTATTTCTGCTTGAATTTTTCTAGAGCCTCATGCACCTGCTTTGTTACTTCCTGTGCTATCAGTTCAGGATGTTCAGGTGGTTGATTATCAAACTTTTCCACCTCATTTCCCTCAGAATTTCCCTTTTGTGTTATGGAAGCCTGTGTTTGTGCCTTGCTTAAATGTCTTCTCATTTTTGTTTTTGGTACTGCCCTTGGTTTAATTCCTGGGCTGATATTTCAAAATTGCTTAATGTAGGTATCTTTGTTGCTTGTGTTTAAAACCTTTGTGGGATGATTGCTTTTCAGAGGTGTCTTCCATATATAGCTTGTGTTTAGCTTTTGAGACTGTAATGACTCTGAGGCTATTTTTTTTTCCTTATTACAGGAAGGAAAGCCGATTAGATCAATCACAACATGTTAGTCTAAATGATACAATCAGCAATACCTTAGCATCTAGCACAGCTTACAAAATGACAATTTGTGGTAGTTATTAATCTATCACATTTAACTATGTGAATTAAATTAAAACTGAGGACCAACCCAACATATGTTTATAGTAAATAAACTCTTCAGTATAACAGCTTTCCCCTTTAGGGTGGGGAGTTAGAAGGAGTTGGGGAGGGAGGGACAGTTAGAAAGATCAGGAAAGATTAGCGATGAGGCCAGAAGACATAGGAAGATCACACAAACTCTAAGAAATTGTTAAAGGCAAGAGAAAAAGGCAGAAGGAAAGAACAAAGATGTGAACAACAGAATCACCTAACAGCATCAGGGAGGCTAGATACTGTATTTACCTTCCTTTAAAAATAATGATAATCAAGTGAAGGAAAAAGAGAAGAAAAATAAAGGAGAAATCCAAATTCAGTGCAGAAAGGAACAAGTGGGGAGATGAAGAGCAATGTGGGACAGTGAGAGAATGCGTGAGAGAGAGAGTGAGAGAAAGAAAAGATAAAAGAAAGAAAGTAAAATTTTGAAAAGAGTAGAAAAAAGTAAAAATTAAGAATTAAAAATAAGAGAAAAAAGAATTTTTTTTCTTTTTTGCAAATAGCATAAAATAAAAATGATGGGTCTCCTTCAGGGTATGTCTCTGCTGTCACAATAGGCAACGTAGGCATCTGTGTGTATGTACGAGTCAATGAGTCTCAGCAAGCCAGCAGCAGACCTGTGAGATTCAGGCAGATTTCTGGCTGCTAGTCCCAAGTTGAGCTCCCTGTCCTCCTGCAGGGTTGAACTCTGCAAAGTTTTACTGCAGGTTCCAGTTGCCCTTCCCCTGAAGATAGTGCAGGTTTTGATGGGAGGTAATGGTCCCTGTTGATGATCCCTCCAACATACCAAGTACAGTGGTCTGGTGTGCTTTTATTGTAGAGATTCTCTTTACTTTTCCTCTGAACTTCAGTTTTCATTGAGGAGCCTGAGAAGCCCTCTTTCTGTTACTAACTTCTGCTCTATCTTATGGCGTTCAGGACAGGGCCTTTATAATCCCCTGTGCCTCTGTAGTGCGGAACTAGGTAGCTGAAGAGCCAGAAGGACAGAGGCGGAGGTGGGTGTGTAGGGGGTGAGGGGGTGAGGGGTGGGACAGGGCCTTGGAGGCACCCGTGCTTCTAAGCAGAGCGCTGGATGGGGCGGGGCTCCAAGCCGCCCCTGGGACCTCACGGTGGCATGAGTGGGGCCGGGATGGAGCTGGGGAGCTTCATGCTGCTTGTCTCACCCACTTATGCTGGCGCAGCTCATTCTTCATTATTTAGATGTTAATAATTGTTTTATTTTGATGGGCACTGTCACATATAAGGAATAAGGAAAATTGCTTTTGTGTAATTGAAAAACCTTGCCATTTTTATGAATTATGAGAAAGATACATTTATGTTTTGGTATTTAGGTTATCACTGATGTGTTTGTAGTTTCTAGAAAATTGATATGTTTAGAATAAACAAAGCTGAAAATTCATTTGCAATATTAATTTTAATTTGAATATATCCAATCGATTTGAGTAACTAAGTTAAATTTTGTTAACAATTTCAGCTATTGTGTAGATTGATATTTTTCCTTTTTTGATTCATATATATTTGTGAAATTATAATACAGTTCACCTTCCAGTATATTTTTAGTATAGAGTGGCTTTAGAAGTTTGAAATAGTTATGATTCTAATAACATGATTCATCATATAATACTATGTGCCAGGCATCATGCAAGGTGATTTATATGCATTTAATTGTCACAAACAGGTCATAGAAGAGATGTCCTCAGAATAGAGGTCTTTTACTTCCTTCATTATATTGATTCCTAAGTATTTCTTTTCTTTTCTTTCTTTCTTTTTTTTTTTTTTTGATGCTATTGTGAAAGGAGTTGTTTCTCCAGTTCCTCTTCCAGTGAGTCTGTTGTTTGTGTACAGGAAGGCTATTGATTTTTGAATGCTGACCTTGTATCCAGATACTCTACTGAATTTGGTTATTAAGTCTAGAAGACATTTGGTGGAGTTTTTGGGGTCTTCTATATAGAGTAACATGTCATTAGCAAATAATGAGAATTTAGTTTCTTCATTTCCTATCTTTATTCCTTTTATTGCTTTCTCTTGTCTAATTGTTGTGGCTAATGTTTCCAGAATTATATTGAAGAGGAGTGGTGATAGTGGACATCCTTATCTTGCTCCTGATTTTAGAGTGAGAGATTTCAGTTTTTGACCATTTAGCATGATGTTGGCTATTGATTTTTCATAGATAACTTTATCCTACTTGTTCAGGCTATATGATCTCTTCATTCTGTTTGTCACTATCTTATAAAAAAGATATTGAAGAAGATATCAGAGAATGGAAAGACAACCCTTGTTCTTGGGTAGGAAGAACCAATATAGTGAAAATGGCCATACTTCCAAAACTGCTGTATAGAATCAATGCAATCTTGATTGAAATTCCAACAGCATAGTCAACAGAACTAGAGAAAACAAGCCAAAAATTCATTTGGAAACAGAAGAGACCTAGTACAGTAAAAGCAATTCTAGGCAACAAAGACAAGGCAGGGGGTGTCACAGTCCCAATTTGAAACTATACTATGAAGCTAATGTGATAAAAACAGCATGATACTGGCAAAGAAACAGACCCCAAGGATCAGTGGAACAGATTAGAGGATACAGAAACAACTCCAGATGTACTCAGCCAGTTCATCTTTGGTAAAGGAGCCTCACTGGAGGAAAGATAACCTTTTTAATAAATGGTGCTGGAAAAACTGGGTTTCAATGTGCCAAAGATTAAAACTCAATCCATATCTTTCAGCATGCACTAAACTAAAATTGAAATGGAACAAAGATCTAAATATTAAAACAGAAAAACTAAACCTGCTGGAAGATAAGTTAAGTAGAACGCTTGAAGACATTGGTGCAGGAAAACACTTTATGAACAAAACCTCAGTCACATGGGAACTAGCACAAAGAACAGCTGGGATCTTATCTTATTAAAAACCTTCTGCACAGCAAGAGAAACTACCAACATCTTGAAGAGACAATCCACAATGTGGGAAAAAACTTTTACCAGGTGTTCCTCAGACAATAGACAATATCTAGAATATATAAAGTACTTTAAAAAATCAGACCTCCCAAATTTAAACACCCAATCCAAAAATGGGCATCTGAAATGAACAGACATTTTTCAAATGAAGGATTAGAAGCAGCAAATAAACATATGAAAAAAAAAGTCCAACATTCCTGGTCATTTGAGAGATGAAAACGAAAACAATGGAGAAATTTCACCTCACTCCAGAAAAAATGACTGCTATCAAGAAATCAACCAATAACAAATCCTGGCCCAGCTGTGGGGGAAAAGAAAGCCTTTTCCATTGTTGGTGTGGGTGTAGATTTGTGCAACCATTGTGAAAATCAGTGTAGAGATACCTCAAAAACCTAGAATTAGAGGTCCCATTTGACCCAGCTATTCCCCTGCTGAGTGTCTTCCCCCCCAAATTAAAAACTTCATACCACAGTGATACACGTGCACCAATGTTTATAACGATACTGTTTGTAATAGGTAAATCTTAGAAACAGCCCAAATGTCCATCAACTGGTGACTGGATAAAGAAGATGTGTTTTTTTAAATATAAAATGGAGTACCACTCAGCCATAAAAAATGAGAAACTAGAGACACAGCTAAATAGATGGAGCTTGAGACCATACTTGTAAATGAAATAAATAAGACACACATGTGTAAATACCAAATTGTTTCTCTGGTGTGAGAAGCTGAATGTTAATGAGGACCAAATGCAGCAATGACATTGTGAAACAGGAAGAAAAGGTTCAAAGGGGAATGGAAATTGGGAGGGGAGGAAAGAAGGGAAAGGAAAAAATGAGAGCAGAAGGAAAACATGGAAACAAAGATTTTGTAAACAGGGAGGGGTAGAGGCGTGGAAAGGGGGGGAAGAGGAATGGGAAAATACAAAAAACAAGATATATCAGGTACAGGTACAAATTCCCAATGATGAATATGATCATAATGTATACCCAAAATGTACCAATAAACTTAATGAATAAAAAAAGTGTCCTCAACATTTTATTTTAAAGGTGAAAGTAAAGCTCAGAAGGGTTATATAATTTATTGATGATCACAAAGAAAATGGCACAGTGTGCTTCAAATTAGGCCAGCAAGGTCTCAGAATACTTGCTTGTAATCACTATTATATTCAGGTGGATGCTGGTATTGGTTCAAGGAACAAATGCTGGAGAGCCATTTGTTAAATATTCAAGGAGCCATTTGTTAAATTATGGGCAGTTTGTAACAAGCTGTGGTAGAAATATTTGCACCATACAAATCAGCCTACTGCTACCAATGAGGGCTTCTCTTGTGTTCTTCTTCTCCTCTACCGGTTACTAGCACAAACTGCTTTCATTGCCAAAGGTTCATCAATATTTATCTGTTTCAAGTTACAGATGTCAATACCAAAAATAGTTTTTAAAAATTTTATACCAAGTAAATATTGTCTATAAGCTAGCATGCATTAAGAAATTTAGTTAGAATCATTGAATGAAATATGCCAACATTTATTGTCAAAATACCTAAAACAATTTCTGAAAGAGAAAAATTGTGAAATAACGATCTGTGTCTTTTTATTTTAGTGGTAGTGGAAAGTGGAAATGTCATTTCTTTTGTTGATTATATTAATTATGGATATTGTAAAATTTATAGAAGTATTATAGGACTTGTGAAACTGCCATCAAACAAAATAGTAAGTTTTAAACTTGTATATTTTTCTCAATAATCAATCTATTCTAATAAATAAGGAATCCTAAATATCTCTTCTGATACTTATTGGACAATAGTTTCCATTTTTCTGTGAAATTTTAGTTCATTTTTTTCCACTATTTTTTGACTGGGCTTTTTGTTTATGTTGAGTTGTAAGATACACAAATGTAAGTGGTGAGATATATTGAGTTAAAAGAGATAGAAATAACCAGTAAGTATGTTAAATGATGCTTAACTTTCTTCATATCAGGGAAGAGGAATTTCAAATCATAACAAGGTAAGAGAACAAGCATAACAGATTGGCTAAGATATAGTTTAATATATCACCTAGAAATTCCACTCTAGATATTTACTCAACAAATAAAAATATTATTACATGATTTTTCTTACATGGGAAACCTATAAATAAATCATAGAAAAAAGATAATAGCAAGCGGAGATCTTTTGTAAAGGGGAAGACTACTAAGAGATGAAAGAGGGTGAGGCAAGGCAATTAAGAAAAGAATTAAGATGCATTATGTACTTGCACACCCGCCTCGTGATGAATGTAATTATTATGCACTGAAAACATAGACTAATACTAAAAAGGAAAAATGTGTCCACAAAGATCTATGTATACCCTCATAAGCCAAAAACTGGAAGTAATCTAAATGTCTCTTGAGTGCTGAATAGACAGAAATATTATCATTCACACACTGGAATCCCACACAGCAGTAAAAGAACTAGTGATATATGCAAGAATATGGATATGCCTAACCTTTTTAACCTGGGTAAAATGTCCAGATCAAAAGGGTATATTTCATATGATCTCATTTTTTGAGTCAAACAAAAACTAGTATATCGTGACAGAAAAGTTACAATTAGTTTTTCTTGGTCAATTTTCAGTGGAACATGCAAACAGACTTAAATCCTTCTGTACTACTCCTGTACATTATAAAGATTTGCCATTTACAAAAATGGCTTTGATTCCATAATATTTAGTAGATTTTACCTCTTCCATGTTCTTATCACCTTCCTACTTTGAAGGCTACATTCTCTTTTTTATGACTTACTGCTCACCAGAATTCACCTCATTTCAATAGCGATTAAATCTTCTAAAAGAGAGAATTTGGGAACTCAACTTTTTCTCTAGAGAAACCCATAGAGAAACTCCATTAAGCCCTTTTCTGCAGGGTCCTAATGTTGTCAGTTACCTTAAATAAGCTGAAATTTGTGAGTTTACTGTTTTACTTAACAAACACATATGTAAGTAAATGTTTTCTGTGATTGAATGAAATTTTTAATTTAAATAGTGAAATGATTTGCAAGTAATTTAACACTCATTTTGTAGAAATAGTTTCATTATACATCAATTATCTATATCTTTTGCAGAAGAAGACTCGAAAACTTGTTTACATGGGGTAAACTTAAGGAGAAGGAGTCATCTGGTGAGATTAGTGTTCTTCTTCAAGTCCCTTTCACATGTACAGTCATCACCAGAAAGGATGTTGAAATGGCGATAATTGAAGAGAAAGACATATTTGGTAAATAGATAAATTATCATTTAAATCTTACACCACTTTGTTGACAGATTTGAAAAGAATGGAAGTGTTTTATAGACAACTTGAGACACTAAGGTGATTGTGTATTATTTACAGAGATAGCATAGAAACATGTATGAGTTTCCCCTTCATATAACATTCTGACTCAGTAATGCTATTTTTGATATTTATTAGCAATATTTCAAAAGATTTTGACCTGAAATTACTAAAATCTCTCCCATTTACAATTAGAAAAACAACCTCATCTGTTTTTGAACATCTTTTAGCTTTCATATTTAATATTACTGCCTTTTTCTTTTGGTTTAGGTCAAGCTTATACTATCCTCAATGTACAATGAAAGTCAAGTGCATATGAAAACCTCTGGCTTTCAGTTTTTAAACCTTTCACAGAAATTTTAGAGCTCTTCTAGTGATCAAAGAATAGTTATGTAGCCACTGATGTTTGACCCTGGAAATACTATAAATACTAAAATAAAATATGCAATTTAGTATGAGGAAAAATGAATAGCAGTTAAGCAATAAAATATTTAAAATGTAGTTCTATGTATAACTGAAGAATGTCAAGCATTGGATGAAAGATGGAAGAGGAAGAATTTGTCTAAATTATCATGGGTGAGGGGTTTGCTTAAATAAATGGAAGAGATTTTAATGTTATCCATGACTTGCTCTTATCCTGAACTTCAAACACTTAGCTATATCTCCTAGAGAATGTATATCCCATACTTGCTTAACTCTGGCTCAAAATGAAAAGAATAATTCAAATTCTTATATCAAATTTTCAAAGTCATAAATTTGAAATGATATTTTAAAATTTTTCCTTCTCTTACATTTAAATGCATTTTCTTCCAAGATAAATATCCCTCAAAAATAATCCCTGACTACTAATTAAAATTATAATATTCTTGCTTGATATAGGTCATGTTTTTCTTTTTCAATACTAATTACATTAGGTGGTGTGTACTCTTTTATGTAAATCAACATTTCACCATTTTATTATCCAGTGTTCTACTGAAATTCAGAAGCAATTGGAAGTAAATATCTCATTTTAACATGAGCATATTATTTTTGCAGTGAAAACCTTTTCTTTTTATATAAAAATAAACTACTATTATTACTATATCTCATTCAACTATACACAATTGAAAATAGGGAATATTTACTGGATTTACCTTACCTTAAAAAAAAAATCCCAATCCAAGGTGAGGTTGGTAGCGTTTTCAGTATTTGTATTTAAATAGGAGGAACATCCAAAGACTTTTATATATTAGAATGAGTCACTTGATCAAAAGCATATGTTATGAAATTTTTTTACTATAGATACATCTGCTAGACATTTCAGTGGCAATGAATATATTCATTTCCAAAACATGTATTTCTCAATACATCTGTAAATTTTCCTGTTGATGGAACAATTTTTATACAGGTTTTTTCTTTTTAGCAATGGTAATGAAAAAAGTTCTAACTTTTGGTCAATTTGCTCTAGGAAATGTACTTCTTCCCCTTTTGCTTTTTGTGTTTTTTTTTTCTTTTGTTATAAAATTTTTGATATAGAAATACATTTCCAAGTTAAAAATAAGATATACTCCTTTAAATATAAAATGGAAATAGTTAAAAGCATTGTTTCTCATGATTCTTATAAGTTACTATTAACTACTTGTTAAAAGAGAATGCAAATAAATTTTAATAAAATTTTTCATTATTTTGTTTTCTTTTTTAGGCATAGCTTTGTGTGAAAAAAGTTATGCATCACAAAACTGTTTCTCAGTATATCATCCTAATGCCACAAGTATCTTATAAATATATTGACTGCTTTGTAAATGAGTAAGTCTGCTAAACATTTGCTAGTTTGTGCTGATTTTTAAAAGTAATTCTTGTCAATGTCCCTGTGGGCTCCAATTTTACTTTCAGATCCTTCCTGGGTTCCAGGGATCTATCTCCCTTATTCCCTAATTTGTTAGTCATTTGTAGTGAAATAAGTGCACCTTGAGACCATAATGTTAAGTGAAGTAACTCAGACACATAAGTGTAAATATTGCATCTTTTTTGTATGAAAAATTTAATATGTATGTATAGAAAGTATGAAATAAAAGACAGATAGTAGAAAAAAAGAGAGGGAAAAATATTTTAATCCAGCACAGACAATGTATCTAAAACTGCACCTTGACATATTACCATTGTCTTACGTGTTTTATGTTTTTTTCTCTGTTAGTCTGGTTTTTAATCAGTATATATATAATAACTGACTTTTTAAGGTCTTGTAAGACAATAAATGAATCTAATGCTGGCAATATAAAAGGGGGTAAAGGGAAGGGGAAAAATTGCAACGTGTTGTTATACGTATACCAATTCCTTACAATGAACATAATGATTATATATTGCAAACATGTATTAATAAAAGTTAAAAAAATAACAAAAATTAAAAGTATTTGGCTGGGAAAGGATTTATTACTTGATTAAGATACAGGGAAAATAATTTTTACTTCAGGAAATTAAGTGTATCTTATAAAATATATACATATCTGTATATGAGAAAGGAGCTAATATTAGTGAGAAAAAAATGTTGACCTTAATATCATAGACTAAGTATGTATATTTGGTTACTCATACACTTTATATGTTTTTGTTCTTTTTATAAAAATAACTCAGTATTTTTGTTTGAGTTTCAGTTTTTCAGGAAGTATTTCTCTTCTTTTTTTCCCCCATTCCCTGTCCTCCCTTCACTCCCTCCACTCTTCCCTGTTTACAAAGACTTTGTTTCCGTTTTTTCCTTTTCTCATATTTTTTCCTTTCCCTTCTTTCCTTTCCTCTTCCCCTTCCACTTCCCCTACCCCTTTGGACGTTTTCTTCCTGTTTCAAATTATCAATTATTAGTTTTGATCATTTTAGTCCTTATTTACACTTTCAGTTTCTCACACCAGAGAAACTATTCGGTATTTACACATGTGGATCCTATTTATTACACTTAAGAGTATGGCCTCAATATGCATCCATTTAGCTATGAATGTCTCTAGTTGCTTGTTCTTTATGGCTGAGTAGTACTCCATTTTATTAAAAAGCCACATCTTTATCCAGTTTCCAGTTGATGGGCACTGGCTGTTTCTAAGCTTTAGCTATTACAAACTGTGCTGCTATAAACATGGATGCACATATATCGCTGTGGGATTCTTTTCATTCTTTTGGGAAGATAGCCAGCAAGGGAATTGCTGGGTCAAATGGGACCTCTAGCCCTAGTTCTCTGAGGTATCTCCATACTGATTTCCGCAGTGGTTGCACCAGTCTGCACTCCCACCAGCAATGAAGAAAGGTTCCTTTCTCCCCACACCCCCACCAGCATTTGTTATTGGTTGATTTCTTGATAGCAGCCATTCTTTTTGGGGTGAGGTGGAATCTCAGTGTTGTTTTCATTTGCATCTCTCGAATGACCAGAGGTGCTGAGCATTTTTTCATGTGTTTATTTACTGCTTTTACTTCTTTGTCTGAGAAATTTCTGTTCATTTCAGATGCCCATTTTTGAACTGGGTCTTTAAATTTGGAGTGTCTGATTTTTTAAAGTTCTTTATATATTCTAGATAGTAGTCCTTTGTCTGAGGTACAGCTGCTAAAATTTTTTTCTCACATTGTAGATTGTCTCTTAGCTCTGTTGGTGGTTTCTCTTGCAGTGCAGAAGCTTTTTAATAAGATGAGATCCCAGTTGTTGATTCTTTGTGCTAGTTCCTGTCCTACTGAGGTTTTGTTAATAAATTCTTTTCCTATGCCAATGTCTCCAAGACTTCTATCAGTAAGTTTCTCAAACAGAAACACTGAACCCTTTCAATTTATGGATTTTTTTAATTAACTGAATTAATTTTAGAATACATTTAAGAGGCTAGATTGATTTTAGTTCAGTATAAACCAGTAAGATGTGAGATACCATGTTTCTGTTTTCCAATGTGCTTATCCTCTTATGTTAAATTTGAAACTATCTTTTCTATAGTAAAATGTAATCCTGGATAAATTTTATATTTACTAATTCAAAGGTCTTATTCTTCCATTGCCACATTATATCCAACAATAGGACCCACTTGTCAGTAGTTGTTTTGCTTTTTAAAAAAATAATCTTACACATTTCACATATTTAGATTAAAAGGTTTAAATGCAATATTTTTGTTTTTCTAACATAGAAATATTTTAAGACTAACATCATTTTGAGTTTGTGAATGGCATAAGCAATTATTGGATATTCAATAAATGGCTATTATCCTGGTCAATTCACAGAAAGCATTCACAATGGAATTATCTTGTCACTCATATACTTTGATATTTGTTGTTAGAGAAGTCTTTCTCAGCCCTTTGAAAACTGAGTGTAATGACTTTATGATCATTTTTAAGTTATACAATGTGTTATGTCATTTTTAGGTGCCAAATATTCTCAGCTGAGATGTTATTAAATCCAGCCTGGGAAGATAAATCTAAACTTGATTTAAAGTTGATAGGCTTGCTATATCTCATATTATTTTTCTCCTGCTTTATCACAAATCTCATAACTTTAGCAGCTTAAAAACACTCATTTGTTATCTTACAATTTTTTAGGTCAGATGTCTGAAACATTTGACTGGGTTATGTTCTTAGGTTCACACACATTAAATCAAACTGTTGGTCAAGTGGCATTCTAATATGGAGACTGGAGAAGATTCTACCTATAACCCCATTAATTTTAGTTCCTAGTAACCAGGAGAACTGAGGACCTTATTTTCTTGCTGGCTATGAGGTCAGGTTCACTCTAAGGCACTATCAGCTTCTCCACCCATATGGCCCTCTCCTTCTCAGCAATGAAAAAGTCTCTTCTACTGAATGTATCTGGCATTTTTACTCGATTTCCTCTTTTTTACTAGCTGAAGGAAACTCTTTGGTTTAAGAACTCATGTGGTTAAATTAAGAAGACCCAGATAATCTCCCTATTCTTAGGTCAGCTGATTAGCATGCTTAATTGTGCTTGCAGAGCCCCTCTGCCGAGTAAATGTAGCATAATCACAAGATCATGAGCTGAAGGCCACTGTAGAATTCTATTATAATCCTGGCGGCCAGCAGTTGGTACCAGGAGAGCATGGTAAACATCCTTGCTTCTCACCTCTGTCCTCCAATATTCTACCTGTAGTTTCTGATTTCTTTGTTTTCAGGAAAGATGAGAATTGTGGAGAAGGGGATGGCAAAGAAGTGATAGGGGAGATGAGATGTTCTTAACTGACCATTCCTGTTATAAGGTAGTTTATCATTTTCTGTATTTGACTGTTGTTTCAAGGTTCACTACTGAACACCTTTGAAGATTTTTAGAAATCCTCTAATATTGGGGAGGGACCTTCATCTGTAATGTTTTGTGTGGTGATACTTTTTCCTTCCTAAGAATCTGGTGTAACTGCAGATTTCCTCTGCTCAGGCCACTTCATTGTCATGTTAACCCATCCCCAGGGTACCACTATTGGGAACTCCATCTAGCTGTCTCCTCCATGGGTCTCTGCCTCCACTTCTAACTTAATTCTTCCACTTTATCATCTTAGTAATTCACTACAGGCCAAGGATTGATTTACAAGATATAGATCAGCGGTGGCAAACCTACGGCACACATGCCACAGCCGGCTGTTTATTATCATTGAAAGCTATGAAAAGTTCACCATCGCTGCTATAAGTATTTTACCACAACAAATATTCAAAACAACCTTGCAAAACTGAGATATAGAAAAATGAAATGCTATCAGTGCCACTCAGCTAAAGACCTTGAGGGACAGATCTGTAGTTGACCGAGTTGGGTGACAGCACAGTGAAGGAGAACACACCCCCTGGGAACTGCAAGTTGTTTCAGTAAGAGGACATAAGAAGGAATCTATAATATTTAAGTTTCAGCTAGGTGATTTGAGAAGACAGTGGAAGGAAGTGAGAACTTATTCTAGATTGAATGTTGTCAGAAAGTTATATATGTCAGTAAATTTTAGATATTAGAAAAACAAAACAAAATGAAGATAAATCTGTAATTGATAAAGTAGTAGTTACTTATTGGAGTGATTGATACTTTGTAGACGGCAAGGTGGCCCTACTTCTGTCTGTCTTTACAAAGAATTATGGCATAACTTTATCTCATTTTATTTTGGTCACCACAGAAGCATTCTATCTGGGATTGGTGTACTGTAAAAATTCCCCAGTGAGAGAATTATGTGGCCTACCTGTGAGTGTCAAATCAAATGTATCCTACCACTATTTTTTTTTTTTTTTACTTTTTCAGTGAGGTTTTTAATATTATAGAGAATTATTAAGGGTAGAAATGGGAATCACCTCAGTTTGTTTCCAGGGCCCATATTATAATGACTATGCTTTACTCACAATTTAACTGCTAATCCTTAATAATCCTTTTTTCATCTGTCCATATATAGGTATTTAATTTTCTTACATTTTACCTATAATTACATAGGTTTGAGCTAGATTTTTGCTAGGTAATATTGAATTGTTCCTTCATTCTTTACATATTCTTAGTAAGGAATCACATTTTTCCTCCAACTGTGACATTAGTGTGTTGATATAGTTTAAAACCTCTAAAGTAAAAGTATGAAGAACTGGTTTCTTAAGTAAACTCTTCTACTCTCCACATGTTGTTTGAGTGGCTTATTTTATTTTCTCTGATTGAAAAAGTTAAAATGTGCATGACACTGTCTTTCATAGTTACCTGTGTAATTGCCCCTGCTGGTGCTCTTTATCTTTTTTCAGGTGGAATCAAATTACTGCATGCTGTCTTTTCAGTAGGAAGACTTCCGATTTGTTGTAGATTACATTGCTGCCATGACAAGTGCTCTCAGTCTTAATTTTTCTGGGGATGTCTACATTTTTATATCATTTTTTAAGACTAGTTTTGCTAGATATAGAATTCTTGACTTCAGTTTTTTACTTTCAACTTTCACTATATTTATGGGTAGTTTCCTTTATCTTAGTAAACTCTTGTGATTATTTCTTCACTCTCTACCTTACATTTCTACAACTTTAATCATTTTTAAAATTATTATTACATATTTGTCTATTAGATTTTCATTACAGTACATATATTACAATGTAAAAAATTATTACAATATCAAGCATCTGGATAGAAAAATTATTCCAGTGATAAATGAAGGCAGAATTTATATAAATATTATAGTGGGGGTTTAAATGTTGGCTTATGTTTTCCTGTCAAAAAAACTCCAATTGTTATGAGAACTAGGTTTTCTGAAGATGATAATTAATGACTAGTCATATTTCTAATGACCCAGAATCTTAGAGGTATTAGCCCAATGGATTTAGGGGAAACCATGAAACACATAGATGGTGTCAAAATAGATGATTGACTGCCTGTAAATAATATAACCTGAAATACTGCCAAGCAGGATTTTGGTATCCAGCCATTATTATAAGCAGAGTTCATGCGACATCTCTTGCTTGCATGAACAGGAAGCATTTTAAGAATAATAAATTCAGCTTTAATCCTTAACATTTGCTGATTTTAATTTGTCAGTCATAATTATGCTGCCTCAATCATAGATTTATTTTAAGCAAGGAATTTAAATGACAGACCGTACAAAGTCATAGGTAACATATATTTCTACAATACTTCGTATATTTCACAACTGTAATTGGTAAAGAAATAGAAATAATAAAAATATTGACTAAAACACTATTAATCAAATATCAACTTCAAATCAAATCAAAGCTTGATGAAAAACTTATATTTCTCAAATCTCTTTTTAGAGTAAGTTCATATAAAATTCCAGGCCAAGTATCTAAGATTCAGTATTCTTAAAGAGATCCTAGATCTATGTGTGTACAAATATAATTTTATATATTTATAAACATACTTTGTTTCCTGAGTTTTAATATTTTTACTGTATTGCAAAGGTTTGCTTAATTGTTACAAAGAGTCACAATTTGTATCTGATGAATTCAATGTTATAGTTAATGCGAATTCCAATTTTTTATATTTTAAAATATATTTTTATCTTTTGTTGTTTATATTATTTGTGAAAAATTAATCCTCTAACAATCCTTTATAAAGTAACCCATTAAAAAAATGAGATTATAGCCAATAATCTACCTTATAAATATGTACATGGCATTTATATTCAAAATATAATATAGGTACTGAAATATGATCATTATAGTCATGTTTACTGTGTTTTTATCTGTCTGTACTATGTTACAGAGTTTGTTATAGTATTTCTGACAACAAATCTTGGGTGGTGGACAAATACTGATTATCATTCAGTTTTTTAGGAAAGCATTTAATTGAATAAAATATGTGAGATTTGTTAGAAATCACTTCTATTTGTAGAGTTATGTACAAATAACAAAAGTTGTACATTTAAAAATAGTTCCTAAAATATGATCCTAGTAATAGAAACTTGAGTAAAACAAATAATCACTCAGGATTTTAATTTACATTGCAAGTATTTATTTCTTGAACCAGAAGAGACTCAAAAGTAAGAGGTACAATAAGAATGATAAATCTTGTATGGTGGAGACTGGCTAGAGGCTGAACAAGTTTCCTTTTTCTTCCTGAAAGAAAACAAAGTTAAATTGCCCAATTGCTCTTGCAGTTAGATTGCAGTCAGTTAGGTTTCTTGGCTTGGATTAATAGAATAGAAAAAACTTATTATTGTGTGAACATGAAAATGTAATCTTCCATGATCTCATTCATGTCTTGAATTGTAGCTCCAAAATAGTATAATAACATGAGTATGGGAACCTAGACCCTGGGATTCTTTTCTTGGGTGGAACTGCCCAGTAGGAAAGCTCAGCCAGAAACATCTATATTGAACTTTGTGTCAGTGACAAACATTTTTTAAATTAAACAACAAAGAGTTCGTTCTGTTGTTATAGCAACCAGCAAGTGCTACCCTGAGTCATACGACTGACAAAAGCAAGGTTTTCTTTAAGTAGTAATGATTTCCAAATTACGATATAAAATTTAGATGCTTTTCAAGATTATTCTTCATTCTCAACATTGAGAAATTGTTCTTTCAAAAGGAATGTATAGACATTTCAGAATGAAAAATATATGCCCACGCTTCTACATATAAGTTTTAAAGTAGTTTTTTTAATAACATTGTTTAAAGAACATTGTAGATACTGTGTAAGAGATGGCAGAAACATGAGTTCTGCTTTTCTTTATATTAATTAATGTACTCTTATAATTCTGTGACATCTTTTTAAAAACAGCTTACAATTCACTTATGTATTTCTATAATTATAAAAAACTTCCTGTAATTATACTGTGCAATGTATTAATATAAAAAGAAGTAAAAACTAGTACATTTCAAAAAGAAAGCCAAAAGTTAGACGTGTCAATGATTAAAAGTAGCCTCTATTAGACTGTCAGATAGCTGTTCAAGAGTAAATAGAAATTGGCCTAGAGTTGTTTGTAGACAAGGTTATCTGTGAATTACTGAGAAAATTTATAATGTATATCTTTTCCAAAGGCATAGTTTTCATTACAACTAAATCTTTGTATTTAGTGTAGTTCACACAGGTTCTCTTTGCTTGGAATATTATGTCACAGGTACTGAATCAAAACTGTTTGATGGGAACTTTTATTTAGAAAACATTTCAAAATTTAAAAGAAAAGGATGAAATGCATTGGAAATCAAGGACAAAATTTTATTTATTTTTAAAATGTCTTTGCACATACACAATCACAGAAAGTTCTTACAGTTATATTTTAAATTAAATTCTTGTTTAAATTATCAAATTCTATTCCACAGAGACCCTGAATTTCTTCCTTAATACTTCCATGATAATCTTTTAGAAAATTTATACATCATCCTATGTCTGCTCATTTTAGGCCTTAGTTCTACTGAAAAAATGTAGAAAAATTCAGTGATTTCTTGCAGGAAGAATTGCAGTTGCTACTGTAAACATTTAAAAGTTTACTATTTAATTGTGTGTTGGTTGAACAACTAGGAAACTGGATCACAGTATCAAATAGGAAAAGCAATGGCACAAACATGTTGTACTATGAATGTGTGTTTTCTATAGTGTATGTTGTTCTATGACTATTTCTGTTAGGCTCATTCAATCTCATTAACAATACCCATGTATTGGTGTTGAGTTGGAAAAATAAGACCTATTTAAAAAACAGAACTAGTAGAGAGTCTAAAGAGAATTAACTAATGTGCATACAAACAACCTGTATAAGGACTTAGAACCGATGTACCCAGGAAATGTAGACTGACCTTGAATTTAAAAACAGAGCAGATAGGTGAGTGAATGAAGAAAAACCATCTACTCAGTTGGTGAATCAGAGACACAGAAATTTATCTTAAATATTCAATTGGAGAATAGAAGTACAGACTCCAGAGAAACGATCAGGACAACACACTATCAATAAGTGAGGTAAAAAAAAATTATGTGGAAAAATGGGTGATGGACTTGCCAAGGTGTTTGGGAAACAAATTAGAGCAAGATGAACCAAATGGAATTTGGCAGTTTGTTAAAGACTTTGGTGACTGAGACATGACCTGTAGTGTTTGGTCAGTATTCAACAGTGAGGTACATGAAACTTTGAAGGGAGAAGAAGGTCTCCTCACTTGGTCATTTAAGGAATGACAATTTTTGTCGACTTCTATCCTTGCAAATGAGGACTTGCTCAAGGATGCTTAAACTCATTCGTTCTTTACTCAATCAAATAACAAATAATTTGTACCACTTACCTTGCCCGGGCCCTCTTCCAGGTTCAAAGGGAATGACACCTAAACAGAAACCTAATCCCATTGGTTCACATTATGATTAGAGAGAGACAATATACAATGTAACACCCAAACAGGAAGCCCAATGGTTATTTCTAATGAGTAAAAAATAATAAAGCATCATAGACTGGAGAATACAAAGAGAAACTTTAGTGGTGAAAATGTTTCTCCTTGTCTTGTTCCACAACTTAGAGGAAATGCTTTCAGCTTTTCCTTGTTAAGTATAAACTTGGCTGTGGATTGTCATACATAGTTTTTATCATGTGGAGCTATGTTCTTTATGTATTTTGCTTCTGCACTGCACAGAAATAACTATGCCAACTAGAGAAATGTTTGCAAACTATTCATCTGACAAGGCATTTGGATCCACAATATATAAAAAATAATGCTCAATATAGCAAATCACCTAGGAAATACAGACTAAAATCACAGTATAATCTCACCCTATACAGAATGGCTATTATCCAAAAGTTAAAAAATAAAAAATACCTATAAGAAAGTGAGAAAGGGAGATGTTATACACTGTTGATTGGAATGCAAATTAGTACAGCCACATGGAAAACAGTGTGCAGTTTACTCAAACAATTCATAATAGAACTACCATAAGATTCAAGAATTCCAAAATAAATGAAATCAGAATCTCAAAGACATATTAGTAGTACCATGTTCCTTCACAAGAGCTAGGATATGGAAAAAATGTCCATTGACTGATGAATAGATATAGAAAATATGCACATAAAACAGAATAATACTCTTCACTCTTTAAACGAAAGAAAAAAATTTTAAAGATGGGTGAGCCTTGAAGATATTGTGCTAAGTGAAATAAGCCAGGTATGTAAGGTAAACAAACAAACAAACAAACAAACAGCCAAACACTCTCCCCCAAACCCCCCCAAACAAAACAAAACATGACTTCATTTATCTGAGCTGGAAAGTGTAATCAATTTCATAGAATCAAAGTGGAATGAGGGTAACCAGGGACTCAGTGAGAGGGAGTGAGAAGTTACAAATTAGCAGCACAAAGCTTCAGTTTAGCAAGATGAACAACTTACAGAGACCTGCTGGACAGCATTACACCCATCAACTACACTGTATTGTATAATTCAAAATTTGTTATGAGAGTAGATCTTGTGTTACACGTTCTTGCCATAATAAAGTAAAATTTTAAGAAATAAGAATGGTTCAACAACAGACTCAAGGTCATTACGGAATGTGAAGTGTATTCTTTTTGAAATGTGTTCACAAAATTTTTGTTTTTCTCTTAAAGCATATATCTTCTGACTCAGCAATGTGATTTTGGAATTCTACCTTAGAAGAAAATAAAAGCCAGAGAATGATTACTTATTACTTCATTTTTGCTTGTTTTTCAAAATAGAATAACATTAGGAACAACCTCAATGGACATCAATTAAGAAAGTATTAACTAAATTATGGAATAACTGAATAATAGAATACCATCAAACTAAACACACAATGTTTGATCTAGATGACAATATATCCTGATTTCTTCTGAACAGTTCCAGTTTATAATGGCTTTTCAAACGTAAGTTTTAAAAGCACAGCCTCCCTTGTTTCAGATGATGAAATATAGTTGTTTTTGTTTGTATATATGTATATATGGTATTTCCAAAATATAGTTCATCAAATCAAATATAGGTACACATATATATAATATATATATTATATATATAAAATCAGAAATGTAACCAAAAATAAAAATGGTCATGTGTAAATTTTTGAATAAGCATGTGCCAAAAGGTGACATGTAGGTTGTCATCTTCTTCTGTCAGGGCTTGGACTGAGGAGCACATGGGCTGCTAGGAGTTAAACTTTTGAAAAATATTTAAAAGACTGGATATTTAAATATAGGACCTTCAAAAATTTCATTTCTAATCTTTTCTTAAATATTCACATTTATAACCGAGTATTCATTTTCTTGATGTGATTATGTTCTGAAGAATATTAGCTAATTTAAACATGGTAATGCATACTTTAACAGCTCATTTTCGAAGTTTTCATACTTGGCTCACACAGTGCTAGGTGTTTCAGCTATTATTTTCTTTGGACCCATGATCTTGTTCCTGGTATGATGTACATTTGATAGTCCTTAGCAAGGGGGGAAAAACAGACTTTTATTCAATAACTACCATATGTCTGGCACTATATTAACTACTCTAAAAATATTCTTTAAGAGTTAAAGAACCAAGATTCCATGCATCTTAGTTTTTCTTTTACTCTTATGCTCAGATAGAGTAAACATTCACATGGGGGCCTATTTTGCTTCCAATCCTCACCTCCATTACTATTCTTCCCACCAGGTTATAGTTCTGTTATTTTTCATTCAAGGAACCTTATTATATTTCTCTCTACTTATATTGAAGGCTTTGTACTGCAGGAATTGTTTTCTTTCTTTGGAATGGCAATTCTAAAGTGCAGTATTAACCCATGTTTAGCATCATGTCACCTTTCTCAACATTGCCAAATGCATGAGAAACTGCAAGTGGCAGGAAAGTGTATTAGCTTTGTTTTATGGAAACACAAGCTAAGGTTAGAAAAGATAAATGACTTATCCAGAGGCACATTCCAAATCTTGTAGGGCTAAAAATAGAATTTGAAGAAATATCCTTTGGCTTTGTAGTCTGTAATCTTATTAATAAAATATTAGTGATTTTCTGATTTTAAACATGGTTATATAAATTTTATTGCTTGCCAGGACTAGTAATAATTATTTGACCTTACTATTTTGACTTGTTAAAAACCGGATTTAAAAATAATCATCAGGCTAATTTAGTCTGTTTCCAAATTTTTTCGCATGGCCTTTAAAGTGGATATTTGGCGTGAATGGTATATATTATTGAAAATAAGAGAAGAGTACTTTATTTATGTATTATTTACATATTCTATTATCTAATGGAATCCTGCTAAGTCTGGATGTGTCATCTATACACACTAGATCTTTTAAAAACATACTAACTATCTTTCAACAGATATTTACTGAAAACCTCCGGTGTGGCAGGCTCTTTCTTAAGCAATCAGAATAAAACAGTGGAAAAAACCCCTCACTTTCATGAAATTTACATTATATTTAGGGGAGATAGATACCAAAATAGTATATGACATGCAGAGTTAAGGACTCTGAAGAAAAACAAACCAGATAGGAAGATAGAGATAAATGGGGAGATGCTATTTTAGATTAAGGCAGCATGAAGATCCCCCAAATAATGTGACTGTACTTGAGATTAAAGGAAGTCAGGGAGCATAAAGTATCTGAGATGGTGCAAGACTAATGAATGACAAGTTCAGTGTAGTTCCGTGAATGAACTGAGGGAGGGATTATAGGAGATGAAGTCAGAGTAGCAAGAGGAGAAATGTATATGTAGGATGATAAAGCCTTGGTAAAGACCTTAGATTTTGTTCTGGGTGAGACAGACACTGGAGCTTTGTCAGCAGAGGACTAATACGCTGTGATTTAAATTTTCGCTTGAGTTCCATATGGAGATTTGGGATGCAAAGATTGGAGTGAGATGAAGTGAGATCAGTTGGGAGGGTACTAAAATTTCATGTAAAAGATGATAATAAATTTCTCAAACTTACCTATAGATTCAATGCTATTTCTATCAAAGTCCCACCCTGATTCTTTTGCAATAAATGGCATGTTAATTATAGGATTTCTGTGGAAGCACATGAAGTTCACAAAAGATAGTGAGCACACACACTTTCTAATTTCAAAACTTAGAAAACTATGCAGTGTTGAAATAAGTATAGAAATATATAAATGGATCAGGTTGGAGAGTCTAGAAATAAGCCCTTTTATATATGGTCAATTGATTTTTGATAGATGGTATAATAATTCAATGGGGAAAGATTAGTTTTTCAGTGAATTATACTGGGATGATTAGATTTCTACACATGGATATGTGAAGTTGTATCCCTACTTCACACTATACGTAAAATAACTCAAAATGGGTAATAAGGGATCATAGACCATTTAAGAGCTAAAACAATTAAACTCATAGAAGAAGAAAATAGAATGGTAAATATTTGTGACTTACAAACAAAGCAGGGGAGGGAAGGAGGGAGGGAGGGACAGAAAGAGAGAGAAGAGAAAAGAGATACATTTGTCTTCATAAAACTTTTATGCTTTACATAATGCTCTCAGGAATTGGAATATTAACTTCTTTAAAAATGAGTGAAGGAGATGCATAAGCATTTCTCCAAAGAAGATATGCAAATGTCTGACCAAATCAGGAAAAGATGCTCATCATGACTAGTTATTTGGAAAATGAAAATTAAAATAATAATGAGATAACTATCTATAGTTGCTGTGCTGGAAAATTAAAAATGTAGATAACAACTGGGAATGTGGCTGATTCAGATAGTGACTAGACAACTTTTTTTTAACTCTTTCAGTAAGATTCTACCTCCAGAAAGAGTCCATTTGTCTGTCAAATAGAAACCGTGAGACCAAGTCAATTAAATTTATTCCTAGAGTAAGAGAGATGGAGATTGGAAAAGTAGATGTGTACACTGAATGTTTATTAGTCATTGTTTGATCAACCTGATTTCAAGCTTGTACAAAGCATCCACTTTATAACCAAAATTAGGATTTGAAAATTTCAAAGAATTATTAAGCATTGTTTCTTTTCCAAAGAGAATTTAGGGTTCACAGAGAAATAGTTCATCTTCAAAAAGTCTAGGTAAAACCAAATGCCAAATGATAAGAGAGTTTAGAAGTAAGCAGGGATCAATATATGATATAAAATATTGAAAGGTGAACACTAAGTGAGTGGTAGAAATCAGGAGTTATGCTGTGTTGGAGGGAGAGAAAATCACCTTGAGGATGGGCACCGTCAGAAGTGCATATGAAATAAGTATGAGCTTTTTGTGCCTCAGGAGACAGTAAATTTGGACAGATTGATAGGAGAGAGACATATAACCAAAACTGGAGGTAAGAAAATGTAAAGGTAAGTGAAAAGGCCAAATTACTCATTAACTATTTAGAAATTGTGAGTAAAAGTTACTACCAGAAAGCTGACATTCATCAAGCCTAACAGGCAGTAAATTTAGTTGATTAAATGACCAGTCTGAATGGAAAAGAGTGAATTCTAGATTAATTGAAAATCATAATAATACCAATTTATAAGTTACATGTTTATTTTTGTGGACCTAATTAAAAAATATATTTTGTCTTCTATTGAGTGAATGTAGCAATCATTTATACTGAGTATTTTATGAGCCTGCTATTATAGTGGGAACCATTTAAAATCAGAGTTACCTTAAAGAATTGCAACATGGTTGAGTAAAACAAATCAAGATTTGTAACAGTGCACTGCTTTATGTCACATAATTGGTCTTATCAAAATCACTGATTAAATGAGGGAAGGTCAATGGAATAGGGTAGAAAAAAGATGTAGGATAAGATAATTTGACACAGCACTTAGATGTACAATGACTATAAGTTCAGAAAATTGAATCCTAGAGATGAACCATATTCTGCCACTTTCCTACATTTTTCTTGTGGGGTAGTGACCAGTTACGTTGTCCTCTTTACTTTTTCTAGTTCCATTTCTTTCATATATGCAAACACAGACAGACAGACAGACACACACACACACAAGAATGAGTAGTAACAAAAGCTAGCACAAGGAAGCTGTTAATTGCTTTTATCTATGTGTTCAATGTGACAGTGATAAAAATCTGTTATTCTTCTCAGATGGCATCTGTGCTTTGTTTTCAAAGAGGTTGAGATTTAAAAATACCTATTTTACTTTTCTGGTTAGAAGAAAATCATTTATACACAAATAGGAAAAATAGTTTATTTTTAATGGAAACATTTGGTGTATGTTTCAAGTAATTAAACTTACCATTTAATTCAGCCATATTAAGTTTTAAAAATATTATGCCTCTTTCTCTGCTGGCACTTAAAAAATGGATATATTACACTAATTTTACTGTAAATTTTTATTTATTTATTTATTTATTGGTACCAGGGATCGAACTCAGGTCCTTGTGCTTGCAAGGCAAGCGATGGAACCACTGAGCTAAATCCCTGGCCCTACTAATTTTACTTTAAATAAAGAAATACCTTTAGTATTTTCATTTCTACTAATATAAAGCAAGCAAAGTAAGACATTATATTTTTCTTAAGTAAAGTTACTAAACCACAGAATTAACGAGTTGATTCAAGGTTGAACAATGTTTTATCACTTTATCCCTACTTTGTGGGTTAAACATAGATCAATACCTCATAAGTGCGTTTGCTTAATCTTTTCTCACACATAATATAATAAAATAATTAAATATCTCTTTTGTTTGGTGAGCATAACCATAGGGTCCTTTCAGAAAAATAATTAAAATGATCATGCGTAATCACAGGTGAATAAAATTGAAGTATTAATCAGATACATAGTTGCGTGTATGCTTATTGTATGCATAATTGCTTGTATGTCATGATACCAGCATGGTCGGTTTTGTCTTTGTTGTTTTTGTGCCAACACGCAGGAATGTAGCTCTGGGTTCTACAAAAGAGAGAACGAGACAATTTCTTTAAAAATATGTTATATTTAATAATATGTATCAGATGTAATAAAACATATAGACATTTTCCTTCTTTTAACATTTATTGATTTCTTAATTAATATCAAGTAATGTGAAAAATCCTGTTAACAAAAGTTTTCCCAAAATATTGTGAGCATAGGAGGAGGATAATTATTTTAACTGAAGCAGTGGTGTTAAACAATTGTGTATATATTATTTAAAGCCCTCTGAGAATTTCAAGAAAGATGGTGATCTTTTTGAACTCAAAATGAGAGTCGGAACAGTCAAAGGCATGCAAACACTGTATTTTCCATGCATCTTAGAAGTTCATAGAGGTTTATGGGGTGCAGATAAAGAGACCACTGTCTAATAAAGGAAGGTTTTTAGAAAAGGAAATATTTGAAGCTTACTCTTAGGTGCATTTTCCCCTATCTCATTCCTTCCATAGGACCATTGTGCATATGAGCTAAAGAGACCTTCTTCAGTTATTTCAGTTATTTTGCATCTATAACCTGATATGACAATCTCTGTGTCATATCAGTTAGCTTTTCCTCAAATGTCATAGAATTTTTCTTAAATTATTTGGTACATTTCTTTTTTACCTGAAATATTTCTTTTATTCATTGATATTCCATGTCGAATTTTTTCACAATGCATTAGACATTTATCTTTTGTTATATTTTCATAGTAGAAAGTATACTTATGTTTCTTACTACATTTTAAAGTCATCAACTCCAAATATTTTTGGGGTGATAATGAGTACCAGCTCTACTTAATTTTAATTTACCTGCCTTTAGTTATTAACACTATAGAATATCTTTTATATATTTATTTAAGGTCTTCATTACTATTTTGGCTGTTACTTGTTTGTGCCAGTTAATCTTAATTGATAACTTGACTGGGCTAAAAGACTCCTGGACAGGTGATTTAATCATTTTGGCACTATATTCACTAATGATCAGAGCCTAATATGCTTAGACGGTTGTGCCCAGCTGGAAGGGGTGAGGACCTGGCTGTACATTTTTGGAGGAAAATCTCTTGATGTGTTTTTCTCCTACTTTGCTTTCTGGCTGCCATAAAATGAGCAGCTCTGTTCCCCCGTACTCTTCATCCATACTGTATCTGCTTCAGACCCAGTCAGCCATGGACTGAAACCTGCGAAATAGCCAAAATAAACTTCTCCCCTTTTAAGTTGCAAGTGTCAGATATTTTATCCCAACAATGTGATACCTGACTATTATATCACTGTAACTTTTGTCTACTCATTTTCATTAGACTATTTGTCCCTTTTTCATCTGTTCATGTGAATTTTAGTAGATTAGCAATAGTATTGTATACATCCATTGTCACTTTTGTAATGTTTTTTAAATTCTTCCTTTTAAAAAATTATTTAGAGCTAGCTCCCTTCTACCTCTTTTAAAGCTTCTTCATTGTTTTCATGAAACGCTATGATTTAATTGATTTTAAAGTAGTTTAAATTATCTGGCATAAATTATTTCATATTTCTCTGCAGGTAATTCAGGGGTCACTCCTACCTCAATAAGCATGCTATTCTTTCCAAATATTTTGTATTTTTAAAATCTATTATTTCATCACTAGTTTTAGACACACCATTTTAAAGTTTATTTTTGGCCTGTTTCTGGACTTTTGATTGCTTGATATCTTTCTTAGTTATAGCACAGCTTGTATCTGTTAGGGCCTTACCTGTCTTTCATTTTTTTCATTTTCCATAAATTCTTTTATCTTTGTTCGTATTATTTCTCCCAGAACCACAAAGTTAGTTTACTACAGAATTGAACAAGTAATGTTAATAATATTTATACTAGTAGGAGGAGCAAATTGCATTTTATGACTAGAAATATTTGTGTAACTTGTTTAGTATTACCCCTTTTTTAGTAGTGTGTTTCAGCTGCATCTTGATCCAATCCACTAATAGGGCAGTAATAATCATAAAGCTAAGATATCATTTTCACTAAGGCTGAAATTAGACCAAGAGATCATATCTAAGCACATATAGCCTAAGTATTTGAACATATTAAAGAAACACAACTTTTTTCACGCAGGTCTTGACAGCAGATAGGCTTTATATCTTTTTTGGGTAGTGCTGGAGGTATAGTAACATATAGTTTTCAATCCACAATATTTAGAATTTATATAAATGGCTTTCCTTTTATTGTAACAAAATTATCACATATAAACAATTGTGCCTATGCCTTCAATTCTTCAACCATCACAAAGTGATAACTAAGCTATAATCGTAAATTTTCTCTAAGGTTTTAGATGTCAGCATATTTACATTATGGCCTGTATTATATCTGTTGTAGGCACTTAACTTTCTTCATGTATTCTCTTATTATGTTCATGGATTTGAAGTGTTTTCATATTTTTCTATGTATCTATTTTCTGGAGACATCTAAACGTTTGGTAAACTAGTAATTAAACTATTTTTCTCATTTTTGGAGCCACCTACATATTCACATATGGGCCCTCTTTATCAGAGGAAATGACCTGCAAAGAAAGCAGAGGATACATACTTTTACACATGCCTATTAGTGGACCAGTTTGTTGCTCTATATGAAAAAGGTAGGGGCTGGGGATTTAGCTCAATGGTTATGCTGCCTGCCTTGCAAGTGCAAGGACCTGAGTTTGATCCCTGGTACCAGAAAAAGAAAAAAAAAATGCAATGCACATTTCTTTGCGAACCCATTTAAGTAGTCTGTAGTTAACCTGCATTTAAATATATAATCTGATGCTTCTCAGTTTTTCCAAAAGCTCATCAACATGTTTTCATTCTCACTTGCATACATTTTCATAAAAACATAGATTGTTTTACATATTCCATCTTTTTAAAGAAACTGATCCATCTTCCTTTTCTTGTATTCTGAGTATGCCTTTCAGCACCCCTTGTCCCAGAGAGGACTTTGTGTTGGACATAATTCTTCTGTTTTTGAAGTTTAAATTTACCATGTCACCATGCTTAGCACATTAGGCAGTAAACGTATTTTGCCTAAGGGTTCTATATGCTTTTCTTAAAAGTTTCCCCTATAACTTATTGGGCTTTAACTCTGCTGTTATTATTGTTTTCAGACTAGGAAAAGCAGTAAATCTAAAACTAACATACAAATTTTACTGTTTACAATATTCAGACCCATTATTCTCTTGTGAAAAAAACATAGTCCCTTAGTTGGATTTTTTTTTTCACTTGTCAAGTAGGTTACTATTTTTCAACACCTAATTCTTTTATTGAAGTAAAGAACTCCCCCCTCAGATTTTAAATATACAAAAATAAATCTATTTGTTTCCACGTATTTATTCCATTCCAATGGAAAACTACATTTCTGTTTTCTTTTTATGTCTTAATTTTAATTATCTACTAGATTAATGTGAGATGATTTAATAGGCAATGATTGTTTTGGTTATTTCTGATTTTATCTTTTACAAATAAGTATGAAATATGAAACTTAAGAAGCTAGGATTTAAAAGCAGCTGGACCTTTATGCTAGTCTTGGGGATGTTCAGCCATGGGCAGGCTTAACCTTGGGTACTACCCTTGTATGAAATGGGAATCTTTTATGTCCAGGTGTCACCTGGACACCTTCTAATTTCTTTCCCTGTTCCTACCAATGCCTCCCACCTCTTCATTTGTAAATTTTGTGAGGAAATCATTTAATTGGACATATATATATCTGGGAAAAAGCAATATTATTTTGGCTTTGGAGACTTCCAAGTTTCAAATACTGGGCCAATATATACATTCTGCATTATCTTGGATAATTTATGAAACTACACTAAAGTCTCTTGTATGAAAAGTTCCATAAAATAGAAATAGGTGTCATATTAATAATTCACACTTGGAACAGTCTAAGCCCAAACCTCTTCCAAACATAGTACTCAGATCCACTACTGAAATTATTCACATTAAACCTTTTCCAGATACATTTTTCAAAGGAGGAGAGTAATGATGTCCAAAAAAACCATTAAAGGGCCTGGGATTTAGCTCAGTGGTTCCGCCACCTGCCTCACAAGCGCAAGGTCCCAAGTTCAATCCCCGGTACCAAATAGACAAAAGCAACAACAAGAAAAAAACCAAAAACCAAAAAAAACACAAACCATTAACAGGCATAATCAATACATTGGAAGAAGAAACCGGAAATGGAGCACCAAAACATGTGTCTCTCACTTCACAGATCAGTAATCATTGGTCAAGGAACAATATCACCTAAAATGTTCTAGTCGCAAGATTCTGGTTGTACCTCATGTCCCGTTATTCCTACTTGAAAGTAATTCTTGAGAATTCTCTTAGATTTTGTGCACTACCAATTACTCAAACACTACTATCCTTTCTGCTTGTCAGCCAGATTTAATTTTTCTGGTTTGTAACTCACAACATCATTGAAGGATTTTGTTCAAGGACTAAATTTCTAGAATTGATATACCCTTATATGTAGGATTGAATTGCTGAAGGAATCAACAACAAAAATTCTCAATATTTGTTTAAAGCATAACTTGCCACACGTTCAAAGGGAATATCTCATGGGACTTCTTAGAAATTTATCAGAATGCTCCAGTGTGTTGACTAATTCTTACAACCAGCATTAAGATTTTTGTGAAGGAAAAAAAAATATATTTTTGTGAAGAGATTAGGCCTCTCAGAATACAACAAATACATAGAAGATAGTTTTATAATGGATAATTTCTCTCCCTGTCATTCATACACAACTTTAATAAAAGACTGATAATTTGATTATTTGCATTATGGAAAACATATATAAATTTAAGATCTGGTGTTCAAAAGTATAGAAGTAGATTTCTTAGAAGATGAGATTAAGTAAAAGAAATTTGCAGCGTTAACCTTCTTGCAAGTAAGAATAGTTAAAACAGTGCTTGCAACTTTGGCTGCATATAACTTTAAAAAAAGTAATGATGCTTTGTTTCCATTCCCTAAAATTATTTTTTTAATTAATTTGTCTAAAAATGGTTTGAGTGTTCTTTTTTCTTTAAGTCCCTCAAGTGATGATTGAGGAACAATCTCCTTGAAGAGGTTTCTGGAATGTAGCCTAGAGGACAAAATCATATTTCAAGTTTTGATTTATTTTAGTCTAAAGTCATTAATTTGTGAACTGGAGGGTGGAGACTGCACAAAGCCTTGCTGTGACACAACAGAAATTCTCACAGTCAAAATCTACTCATAGATGATCTTTGGATTTGATTTATGTCCAAGCAAGTAAACACAAAGTAAATACATGGTTAATCTCTTGAGGTTTTTTAGGTAACTGCATTAAAATACATATAAATATCACAGTCAAGAGCTTGGGTTTTTTAACTTCCAAGGCAGTTACCTGTTCCCTAAATTTACAATAAAATGAAAAGATGGCAAAAGCTGCTAACAGGTTGATCCCTTCAGAGTTGGAAACCTTCATGGTGCCCATGCCAGATGTAGCCACAGAGGAAAGCAAATCATTGGCTCATCTTAGATGCCAGAAACTTAGACTGCCTTGTTGGGTGATCCAGGAATCATCTTCAGTGCCAAGGGAGAAACTTGCCACCATGCCTCTGATCCCAATGCAATCCCAATGCATTGTTTTTCTTTTTTTAAATTTTTGCCTATTTTGGATGTTATTTATTATTATTGTTGATCTATTTTTTAACCAACAATGTATACACCAGCCAGAGATGGTTGATCTGTGACAGTTTGCCTCTAAATTTGACAGAGATGTTCAAACAGTATCTATTTGGCCTTAAAGCTTAAAGATATAGTGACTGAACTTGTCTTCTTTGTGGTAGGCAGTAAATAATTTTATTGAAGAATGGACATTTTTAAAGTTTACAGATGAGAAGGAATTCATGCATTAAAACTGAGTTGTTAACATCAGTTTTGCCTTTCTATATTAAAGAATACTCATATCACCTAGTGGTTAGCTCTAAGGACCCTATGTTTCTTGTTAAAAATTGGCTTAGGAAAGGGCATGTGACCTAATACTGACTGATTGTAAGTTTTTGGGGAACATTCATTAACCAACATTGAAAACCATATACTCTTTCGATTAATATGAACCAATTAATTTCATACATTTAAGAAAATTTGAGTTACGTTTTTTTTCAACAAGAGCTGAAAGTAACAGACGTACATAAGGACCTCCTTTGAGCACAGGCACAGAGGCAAAATATCATCAAAGAGTGTGGAAGTATTGAGTATGTTCATTGTTTTCTGTCTTGTATTCTGTCTGGTAGTCTCTGATACAGATTGTATTATGAGGCATAAAACAAGAAATGTTCATAAGGTTTAAATCACAGAGGATTTAGTGTTCTATATTAAGGAGTTACTAATTATCCAGTTGGAAATACAGCACCACTAAAATATTTTAATGTAGTGACATGGAAAGACTGGTATTCAGATACCTATGGAATAGAACAAAGGATGAAAATGAGTGAGGAAGACAAGATGGAAGCAACACCATTCAATGGGGCCTATTGCATTAATTCAAAGTAGTCCAGACAATAAATACTGAAAAATGGAGCTATTACTATACATGCACACATACATATGTTAAATTAATACTTATATAGTATGATTGCATTTTGTCTCTCAAAGGAATAAGTATTCATTTCTGTATGAAATTTACTAAGAGAAAATTCAAATTAACGTACTGAGTTGAATTTTTTGCTTTCTTATTAAATGGCTTTTCAGGTTGCCACATATAGATTCTAAGATAATATCAGAAGCACTAATATGGTTCATAAAAATATTAAAAATAAAAAATGAAAGTACATTGATTTAATTTTTAAAAGATCACTCTGTTGTTTTGTTAATGTGCCCTTCAAAAATATAGTATAAGGTACATCATTAAAGGTTTCTGGTGGCAGACATGAGATTGGTCTGGACTCCTTCTCTGCACAAGTGATTACTTTAATCTCTTTCAAGGTAAGCCACCAAATTCTTCAGTAAATGGCATGAGCATTGTCCTGAAATATATGTCACTTGTATATAGCAGAGGAGAGGAATATAGCCAATGGAGAGACTAGCTGTCTCTATTTGTTGCTTAAGCTCACTGAATCACTCCAGTTTAAGTTATCCTTTACTGGGTTTTTACTTACTACTATATCCCTATACTGTTCATCCATTATAATCGTAGAAGAAATGAAACAGTTTTTGACATGGATATACTTGAGTTTTCTTTGAGGTTTATGGAATGCTGCTGTAGTATTTCAGACTGGTTTTTCCCACGTATACAAAGTGCATTCTTACTCTGACACAAAGTAAGCATTCACTAAAGGGAAATTTTAAAAAATATGATTATCATTGGTATTATCTTTGCTATGATTTGCAATACCATTGAGAGCTAGAGGTGAAGTTTATTAAAGTAAACACAGTGAAAAAGCTGACCATAATTTTCAGCTATGTTTCTTATACGCCGCAACAAAAATGATTTATATATTAACTCTTCTTGGATTCCTGGATGTGTTTCACCTAAGGAAAAATTTGGTGTCGATCGTACTTAGGGAGGTCCTGAGTCGCGCGGAAGATGCTGAATCACCCCGCTGCAGACAGGCAGGTCTGCCCATGCCCTATCTAGGTCCTGAGTCGCACAGAACACGCCAAATCAGCCTGCTGCAGACAGGCAGGTCTGTGCAAGCCCTACTGAGGTCCTGAGTCATGCGGAAGACACCGAATCACCCCACTGCAGACAGGCAGCCACCTGATTCCACACTACAAAGACACAGAGGACACCAGACCACCAGACCAAGGTACTGAGTCCCACTGTTCC
>NW_004624744.1:4405369-4422611 GCF_000247695.1 Heterocephalus glaber | reverse complement strand
AAGGGAAAGGAAAAAATGATGAGAAATGGAAAAAATGGAAATAAAGTCTTTGTAAATAGGGAAGGGTGGAGGGGTTGAAGGGAGGGCTAGGAATGGGGAAAAAATAAGAAAAAAAAATAGTGCTTAGGATACCAGACTGAACTTCTGAAAGCTGTTCTTCCAAGTGATGTCATATATTAATAACACAAAGAGTACTATTTTATCAGTAAAGGACCATGATTCACTGAATGTATATATTTTAAACTTCCAGTGTCCAGATCAACTAAGGGCCTTATTAGGGAGTGGATTGGTGCCAGCTTTCTGGTGACAGGTCCAGCAAAGAACTGTCTGACAATATCCCAGCATGAGGGAGGGTATGTGATCAGGAAATAAGAACACAACACAGAAGAAACTTCAGTGAGAAAGTACAAGAGATTTAGTCTATGTAGGAAGCAGAAGTACAGAAGCAGTACTCAGTTCAAAACATTGAAACCAGTCTGTTTATGGTTCATACAATATTGAATTAGTAACATTTTGTTATCTAACAAACTGCAATAATTCTGAAATGAGTAGTTTATAATTTTTCATCACTGCTCTGCTCCCTCAATTTGTATTTTGGAGTTAAAAAAAAAGGGTTCTCACTATCTTTAAGTACCAATATCCTGCCCTTCTTATTCTTGAAAAAACTCCTTAATACTGACTCTCATTCCCTCAATCATCCATTCCAATCTTTATAAGACAAAATTTATAGTCTTGAAATTACTTGTAAGAACTAGTTATGTTTCTTGCTCCATATTCCTTGAAATCCAAGAATACAATTTGCAATGGCTTTAAATTTGTTGATTATAGGTTTAGTTCTTTTTTTAATGTATACTTTGCTTATAAAAATGGGTCTCTAGTGTCTATGCGTGTTGGTGTTTGTGTTTGCCTATACATTTGGTTGAAAGAAATCTTGATATTTTCTTTCCAACATGTAATAACAATAGCAAAGTACTACTATTTGATTTAGTATCTAAATCCTCTGTTATTTGTCTTATTCAATCTTTCTTATTTCTTATTTCTTAATCTGTTTTATTTAATCCTCTGTCTTATTTAATCTTTCTCAGCAGAAACCGAAGTTTTTTCCAGAACTTCCTGAAATATAATGGAGCTACCTTTTAACATAGCATCTTTGCTTCATAGGACTCAGCCTACTCGGTTTTGGCAATTGTGTTGATCATAACCTGCCTGAGTTATATCTAGGAAAAAGCAGGAAAGAATTTCTGAAACATGGAACTGCTAACACACATATCAGAGCTGAGCTGAGGGGAAAAAGAAATCACTTTTATTCATTTAAAAAGTAAACAACTAGTTCTGTCTGGAGTTTTGTTTGCTGAACTTAATACACTCAAGCATTGTTGCAAAGAGGAGAGAGAATAGATATAATAAAATACATACAGGCTTTGAGCTGAGAGACATTTAAGTGAAAACCTGATCTCTAATACTGAGAGGATGTGTGAGTATTTTAAAGACAAGTACTTAGTCAATATAAACCTAAGTAATTTTATCAGTAATGTGGCATTAATGTTTGCTACAAAATGTCATTTTGTGGATTAGAAATAATATGCAGAAAATGTAAAAATAATATAGAATAAATTATTGCAAATAATGGCAATAGTGTAGTAAGTATGATTTATGCCTAGATGATTACATAATACAATGTTACTTGATTTATTTTCCTAAGAGAAAACCTGTAAGGTTATATAATGCAACCATTGCTTTTGATACTGTTGCAATAACACAAATATATGTGTCACCTATTTAGCAAAGATTCATTAGTCCTCTTAATGCCTAAAACAAGGTCACCACTTTTCTTAATCTTTGATTTTTATGAAGTGCCTAAATATGTAAATGACTGTGATCTGAAAAAACAGCACAAGGGAAGAGTAAAGCAAGCTAGGTGTCATAAGCATTACTTATAATATGCATCTCTTGATAATTTTATCACTAAGATATGAACATTATTTGGCATGAAATTTGGGTAATAATGCCAATAACAAAAGGAAATCTACATTAAATATTCAGTGGCTAATAACCCCAGGTCATTTTTTCAGAGACTGACATTAGCCCATATTATTGTGATCCACATTAGGAATAGTAGAATTATTGATATCTATTTCACCAGCGAAAGACTAAGGTTTGATAAAAGCCAAATATCAGATTTGATAACAAGGAGTATTTGGAATGATTGATCATTTAATGACAACTTGAAATTTCTTTACATTTGCATCTTGGTCTCAAATTGCTTTTCTATGGAGCTTAGCATAGAATCATTGTTTTATGCTTCATCAGTCTACATACATTATTTTGTTTGATTGTACTATTTGAAATACATATTTTCTTAAATAGATAATCATATCATTAAGAAGAAATTTAAAAGGCCATTTATGTAATGATCTGTACACATGTATATCAACTTAATCATTGGTTTTGATATTTGTTCACAAGTGAGGAAGCTTTTCTAATATGAAAATTATTCATTAGAAATCCAGTTTATTAATATTGTTGACAAAATAAATAATAGAAAAATTTATCATGAGTTGTGTAACATTTTAGTGAGTTTATATTAATCATAATAAATTCTCAATGCATTTATAATACATAAATTACACACATTCATTCACTACAAAAACTTATTTCACGTGCCAGTAATCAGGTCATTTATTGCAGGTGCAGAATTAGACTGAAAATGTCTTTTAAATATAGACTTATTTCATTCATATATACCTATTTTAAAGCTTATTTTATGTTAACTTCATAATCATTGCACCATTGCCAAAAGTTGTTGACTGATAGACAAAGAAAAAAGCTGATATTTGAAAACATTAATAAGCACACTGTAAACAATAAGCTACCTATCAGAAGTAGATTTACTGAAATTATTAAATAAGCATTTATTGACTTTTTAGTCTTTTCATGGCATAAATGTTTTTAGTCTTAATAAACATGCATTATTATAATAGTTGTGTTATACTTATTGATGCATTCTGAATTCTCACTAAGTCTTATATTCTAAAGTATTACCTGTAAACTTATTGAAATTTTTATTAAGAAAATCATAGCAGTGATGTGATAATAACTATTTTACTAACATTAAAATACTTATTTTCTGTAAATACTAAGATGAATGGCCATGAAACATATAGAGCTCTAATCAATATTATTGTTTAAATAACATAAAATCTTTTTAAAATGAGAGATCTTTTTTTTTTTTTTGTATCAGGGATTGAACCCGGGTCCTTGCGCTTGCACAGAAAATGAGAGATCTTTTGATTGTATAGGAGATTTGTTGTAGTTATTTTTCCTTATCATTGCAACTGGTGACATTTTATGAAGATTAGCCTGCTACTCTGTAGTACTTTTTGAACACATATGTTAGAGATGATTTCAATATCTTAGATTTGTAATACTAACGTTTAAAAAATTTAAATAACTGAAATTTTTCTAGTTTAAACTGAAGTGCTCATATCCCTAAATTTGTCTTTTTAAAGCAAATTAGAAAAATGTCACTTATTTTTTATATATAATATCTATAACAATATAATTTCCAGATCCTGTGATATTACATATGTTCTTTCTAACTATTATAACAAAGCTTCAGTGACATCTACTTTTAAAACAAAATATAAAATTAACAAAACAAGAACCATAATAGTGTGTAAAGATATCACCTCTGTCTACACAATATGGCTAGGATTTGCTTTGCAAATGTTAGATAAAAAGAGAAGTGCCTCTCACTCACAAATAATTTTATCAAGAGATGCTTATGTTCTGATGTTTTGAAAGACATTCACCCACATTCATTGCTCAAATAATTATTCTTACTGCTGGTCTGTTTTCTCCAGGAGAAACCTCAAAAAAAAAAGTGGTGAGGGATTTGTTGGGTGCTCAGGAATTCCCCCAGGAAGCAATGGGAACAGCAATTGGCTGGCACTCTTTACTATACCACCGGGATCTTCCCACCACGCAGCAGGCACTCTTATATGAACATAAACTTCACAGAATGGCCCCCTTTAGAGTACAATGCATTCGTTTTCTCTATACTAGCAGTTCTCTCCAGGAGCACTAATAGAGCTCAATTGCATCTCATGCCTAGAATTTCAGATTCAGTAAGTCTTCATTGATATTCAAAAATTTGTGATTTCTAACAAGATCCAATGGTGCAGATATTGCTGGGGCAGGGCATATACTTTGAGAACCTTTGCCTCATAGGATTTTTTCTGACTATAGGTTATTCTCCAGTTCACCTCAAATTGTCCTGTTTTAGGCTCTTAATATTTTATATACTGGTGAAGTTGTTACTGTTCCCGTCACAGGATCATTCACAATATTACATGATCTCGCAATTTCTGGAGCACCATTGTGATAATACATTATCTTTTACTCCTGTCAGTGTTGAACAAAGACATGTTGTTGACTAATTATTGAAACTCTTGAAAATTGTCCATGAGTCTCTCTACAGACTGGTTAACTCTCTTCTTGTTTTTCTTCTAATTTCACTTCAAGGCAACATTTTGAACATGTTGGATTCCTATCCAAACAACAAACGAGAATTCCATTTCCTTTCATGAATGACTGGGTTATTGAGATCCACTTTCTAATTAAAAAAAAAAAAAGCTAAAAGCTAGATATGTTTTAAAAAGTGACCAAATGGGGATTATAAGATATTCTAAGTTCTTTACATTTATAGGGAAGTGATTAAATTATGAAGTATTATAATGCTTGATAAATTAAGAATAACACATGTCTTTATTTCTAGGATAATTTTTGAAAATAGTAGAGGTATATAAATATGAAATTAATATGCTGAAAATGGAATAATAAAAAAATGAAGGAAAGAGGAATGAGAAAAATGAAAGAATATAACCTTTGAAGCATAAATAAAAATAAAATAGTAAAGTAAAAAACAAAATTTAACTATGGGGATGATTGTAAAATACATGTTTAAGTTTAAAAAAAATTATCACAGGTACAATGCTGTTATTCTTGCTACTTTCTGAAGTTCTGGAAGCACTTTTTTGTGAATGTCTTTAGTTGTGTTGTCCTGGCTGCCTCAATATCCTGAGACCTTTCATGGTCAGTTTGATTTTGGGGAAAAACCAGAAGTTATATGGTGCTGGATCCATGAATAAGATGAGTGAAGAAACACCATAATGTTTTGGGGGGCTTTCCTTTCCACTTTGGCAGCAGCTTTCACTGCATTTTGGTCCAACTTCTAAAGACTCACAAAAAACGACTTTAAGAACTGCATCAAAAGGTGACAGAAATAATGAAGTGAGTGTATTCAAAATGATGGTGGGGTATTCTGAGGAGGATTAATAACACTGAGTCTTTACTACTATAAATTATAAAACTTAAACATTCTTCATATATACTCAATCACCCATTGTATATACTAGAAATGACATGAAATGCTGAAAGTGTAAAATACTTGGAAAAATATTTATCATAAGACATAAAAGTTTTAAAAATGTTTCAAAGGAAACCAAATTTACTAGAGATAAGTTGAAGCAGCCCATTGTAAGTGTTCTTATAATGATATAACAGTTACACATTTGTATATTTTAACAATATACATCAAATAAAGCACAATTTGGCAAAAAACACAAAATGAAATACAAAAATTCACAATTCTAGTGAAGGGTTAGTAGAAGTCTTATAAGATATACTTGAATAAATAGATAAAAATGAGCAAGAAGCTACCACCAACACAAAGGTAAAGTAGGAAGCAATAAATTGTTTCTCCTGTATGAAAGTTTTGAGAACATTGAAAAAATGATGAGTCAGGCTTTTCAGTTCATAGTAAATTAATCAAATGCTTTCAGCAGTCTAGGGAGCATTCACTCAAGAAAAACATGAATCTCAGTAAAATCAATAAACTTTGTGGCTTTTTAACTTGCCTATAACTGCACTTCTTATTTAGCTTTCAGGCTGATTTATAAAACAATAGCTCACAATCATGGTAAAAACTGGAATTCTGGCATTCACAAAAAAGTCAGAAGAGCAGGGTTAGAAACCTTTAAAGCTTCATTCCCAGAAGAATGCCCTCTGTGACATATTGGTGGTTATCTGAAACCACCAACTCAACTTGAAACTTGAAAAGTCTTTACATTACATAACCCATTTCATCCAGAATAAAGCCTTTTCCCTGGGTCTCATCCTCTTCTCTTCTCTTCTCTTCTCTTCTCTTCTCTTCTCTTCTCTTCTCTTCTCTTCTCAAATATGACAGTTGTTTAACTGATGGCTGTCACTAACGGTTGGGACAAATAAAAGGCTAATTAAAAAAAAAGAAGAGGTTTCATTTTCCAACTCTTTGATGACAGTATTACCAAAAAATGGATGAAGATCCCTGAAGACAAGAAACTACAAGTCAACATCTTTGTGAATACAGATATTAACTAGCAAACCAAATTCTATAGCATCTGAAAAGGACTATACACATGTCAAGTGTTATTCCAGTTATGCAGCTTCATATTTGCATTCAAAGTAACATATTGATGTAACATCAATCACTGTAGTACCAATCAATTTAATATACCATATTGGTAAGATAAAGAACAAAACCTATGTGATCCTTTTATTAAAAAATACTGAAAGAACTAGAAAGAAAGAGAATATTCTTAACCTAATAAAGATTACCTACTGGGAAATTAGGCAAGATATCAAAGAATAAAATCCACATTTAAAGAAAAAAAACGACATTATTTCTTCTTGCTGATGACATTGATATAGGGCACTAAGTAATCCAAATAAGAAAAATAATACAAACAAGGGAAATATTATAACTCCCAACCTGCCAGATATCCGAGTTCGTGTTCTCTGAAATCAAAGAATGAATTCTAGGAACAATGGAAGTTAAGAGTAAGGAATATTTATTGAAGGAAAGATACCTCCTGCCTGAGGGGTACAGGAAGCGATTCTGACATCTGAAAAGTGGATTGCCTGGGGGACCCTGTTTGCCAGGGTTTTTTTTTATGGAGCAAAGCCATCAGAGGAGGTGGGTACAAAGTGGACAAAACTATAGCCAACTAATAAGATCCAATGGAAAGTCACAAGGTGGGCATAAGTTGGGGCAAAACTATGATCAATTAATAAGATTATAAGTACAATCACCCAAGTAATATTGATTAAATGGGGTCAAGTGGGAAAACAAGTCACATACCAAGAATACACAGAATGAACAAGGAATTTCTGGAAAGGAAATGGGCTAGGGAGATTGATGCCTTTTTAGAATATCAATAACTGCTATTTATCTCTAAGAAAAGTATGTGAGTGGTACTTTTTCTCTTTTCATAGTGAATATTGTCTTTCCTATTGCCTCCTGGAGGGTTGGCCCTGTCAAACTGATACAAGATGTCTAATTAACTTAGCTGTCTACAATAACATAATCTTGCATAAAGAAAGTCTAAGAATGTCACAAAAAATCATGATACCCAATAAGTTTGACAATGTACCAGGATGCATGTTTAATGTGCAAAACTCAATTATGTTTTTATATATTAGCCATGTATAATCTAAAATTAAATTAAAAATAATTTATGATAAGAGAAAGAACAAAATACTTAGTAATAAATCTAATAAAGTAAGTATTTTACTTGTACACTGAAAAGAACAAAACATCTCTAGAGTAAATTAAAGAATACCTAAATGAATGGAAAAACATCGTGCATTCATGAATGAAGGACAGTATTGTTAATATGTCAGTACCTACCTAGATTGATCTGTAGATGTACCATAATTCTATCAATAGCTCTCTTGTCTTTTTGTAGAAATTGATAAACTGATCTTAATATTAATATGGGAATACAAGGGACCTAGAATGTTGAAAACCATTTGAAGAAAAATATCAAAGGAAGGAGATTCATGCTTACATATTTTAAAACCTACTCCAAATTTCCAAATTCTTTGTTGTGTGCTACTGATAGAAACTAATGGGATATAATTGAGAGTCCAGAAATATTCCCATCCATTTTTGTTTAACTGATTTTCAACAGAAATACTTAGTCTCAACAAATGATGCTGTGACAACAGACTATCTACCTACAGAAAATAAATTTGGTTCCTCTGATAATATAAAAATTATATTACAATGCATGCAGTATCTAAATAAAACAGCAAAATATGAAAATTCTTAGAAAGAAACATAGATATAAATGTTCAGGACCTTGCCCCAGGAAATGCTTTTCTGAGTATTACAAGCAACCAGTGAAAGAATAGGTAAACTGGACTGTATAAAAATTTAAAACTTTTATGTTTCAAACTACACTAATAAAATGAAAAGACCACTTATAGAATAGGAGAAAATATTCGTAAGTCATACATCTAATTTGGGGCTAGTATCCAGAATATATGCAGATATATTACAAATCAACAGCAAAGCCCAAAATAACCTAATTAGAAAGTAGACAATTGATCTGAATATATTTTTCTTCAAATTAGTGGAAATACAAATCAGAACACCAGGGTAATGGCACTTCATGTCTACTAGGATGGTAAAATAAAAGATACAGAGAATGAGTGTTAGTGAGAAGGTAGAGAGATTGGAACATTTAGACACAGGTAATGGGACTGTAAGATGCTGTGACTGCTGTGAAAAACAGTGCAGCAGAACTCAAAAAAGCAAGCCATTGAGTTTCCACATTACCTTGCAATTCATGTCTAAGTGTACACCTAAGAGAACTGAAAACCTCGAGACATTTTATGAATGTTTGCCTCAGGATTATTCATAATCGCCTCAACATGGAAACAACCTAATTGGTTATCAGCTGAGACAGGAATACAAAAAATTTGCTACACCAGTATGATATATAATAGGAATTTATAACTAATTTATGTTACAGACTACATGGATGATCCTTGAAAAAGTAAGGCCAAGAAAAACCGTCAAACATAAATCCTACATATTATATCGGTCCAATTATATGAAATGTCTATAATAGTCAAATTCATAGAGACATAAAATATTTTAATGTTTACTAAGGTGGACGGCAGATGGAAATGGGGAAAGTGTTAAGTACAGTTTTCATCTTCAGGGACTCTTATGTTCTGCAATTAATAGTGATGGTTGAACAATTTTCTAAATGTACTAAAAACCACCAAATTGCACACTTCAAATGGATGGACTTTTTGGTTTGGAAATTATCTCCCAAAATACAATCAATGGGAAGTACAAGATTTAGACAAATTGTTTATACATATTTATAACAAATGATCCTATAGTATACCAGAAAACACATTTTACCAAATTTTAGAGGTTATAGTCTTGAGAATGTGTTCTACAATTAATTCAGAAATGAAACATAATCAGAAAAGTTTAATTATTTTGAAATTAGAAAAATTCTTCTAAAAACCCATGGATTATGAATAAATCACAGCAGAAATGGAAAAATCTATCTAGACTTAATTGAAGTGAAAGTACTAATTACACATCAAAATGTCTTGAATTGTAATAGAAATCAGCATGCTTAGAGGAAAATTTCCAACTATTAAAATGCAGGGTTGAAATCAGAATTCACCTGCTATAAAATACTCGAATTGGGTAGCAATAATATAGTAAATGAAAACAATTCAACTTTGGTGATGATCAGAAAAATCACAATATTAGTGTAAAATGAGAAATGGAATTTATACAGCTTTGAAGAAATTTACAGAGAGAGAGGACAGAAAGCATCAGGGTGTATTACTGTATCTGACAAGAAAGTGAGCACATATAGATACTGATATTTAAAAACCAAAAAAGCTATTATCAACAACCATGTAAACAAATTTGAATATTTAAATTAAATTCACAAATTTCTAGAAGAGTGAAATTGAAGAAAGTCCTCACAAAAGGAAATAGGAACTATGATCAATTTTGTGTTTATTAAGGAAATTAAATACATAATTTAAAATCTTCCTATAATCACTCATTTGGTTTCACTTCTAATTTTTTTAAACATTTAAATCTTACAAACAATATCAGTCTTATCCAAACCCTTCTAGAAAATAAATTTAAAAAGTTTTTTTATGTTTTAATTAGCCTACAACAATTTTTGTACATAAAACTAGTAAGGATATTACAAGAGAAAGAAATTATTGGCCAATCTCATATATAGGCCTGTATGCAAAATAGTAGAAATATACTAGCATACCAGATCTGGAATACTGAATTTGCATGGCGATGTTGCTATATATTAAGTTCATTTCAGAAATATAAGATTAATTTAAAAATGAAAAACTTTAATATTCGAGACCATTTATAGAATGATTAAGAAACATTATGTAGTCATTTTCCAGAAACTTTTAGTTTAAAATTGTTTCTGTTCAATGAATGCATATGCAACACCATTTCTGTCACTATCATTGAGATTTCAGAGCTTTGCATAAGCATTCATGAAACTATGTCTATTCTCAGTGAATTTTCTAGGAAAACCCGCAAACAGCAGGACCCTTTGGGTTACATCTTGCAGATCAACCTGACATTACTTTTTCAGCTGCTCCTCCTGAGGTCTTTCTGAAACTACAAAGGAAAGGAAACAATAACTCTTTTATGATTATCATAATTTCTGAAATAAAATCACATAGCATTTCATCACGCATCTCTGCTTGTTCAAATGTTAGAAAAGGAGTGAAAAGTATTTGTGTGTCAATTGACTGCAATTCAGAAATAAATCTTCCCACTTTGAATTCTTGTATGTCACAGCACCTTGAGGTAGAAGAGATACCACCTTCTCATATAAAATTCGTTTATTGAGTAAGCACTGCTAAGCACTTTTTTCAAATTTTTGGTGTTCAAACATCATGTAATTTCAATGATAATAATTTAGTTGCATCACAAATGAAATCCTTATTTTGATTTACCTGCATATCCTTTTCAATGATATAAATTGTTAGGCTTTCTAAATTATTAAATATAACATCATGATCTAGATAATACAAAGTTAGTGGGAATAACCAACAGGAATAATAATGTTAAAATTTATCACCAGAAAGTTATATATATTCCTACACTTTACAACCATCAAATCAACCCAAATTTATACAATTCTCACTGTACCTTATTGTTAGCTAAAAATAGTAACAGAAGCATATCTATAACTTGGAACGAGGTAATTATACATTTTTACCTTTTCATCAAACAGATAAACTTTGCCTGAAAGCTTGTCAATGCTAATTGCTAAAGTTTTGAGATGTCAAATGTGAGGCAAGATCACACAGAATTCATGATGAGGACTGCATGCCATAACATGAAAGGTGTCTGGGATGGGGCTTGGCACTTAATATGTGTGATGAAATTTGAATTGTTTGACTTCTTTTTTGCATCAAACAGTGTCATTTTTGTGTTCCACTCACAGACTTCAGAAAAGAGAGCTCCTTAAATTGAATGATTGGTTCAGATTTATATCCTTAATCTAATACAAATAGTTTTATAGGTAATGACAAATCAGGCATCATTTCTCTTTTTTTTTTTTTTTCTTTTTTCTGGTACCAGGGGTCAGTCAAACTCAGGACCTTACGCTTGCAAGGCAGGCATGTTGCCACTGAGCTAAATCCCCAGCCCCAGGCATCATTTCTTAAAAAATGCTAGAGCCAAGTGGTAGTTTCTTGAATTACAACGTGGTGCAAACTTCAATTGGGATCCCTTTATTGGATGGTAAATCAAAGAGGAGAGAGAGAGAGAGAGAGGAAGTGAGCACGTGATACCACAGGGAAGCAAAAGCCACAGCGTAACAATGCCGCACATTCTCAGAGTACAGCGATCTCACCCTTGGTTCCCAATACACCTAGTCTCAACTCACTTTCCATTAGACTATCTCCTGAGAATCTTCTGCTTTGTTTTTTATGTCCTATTTAAACATACATCTTTTTTTCTTTAGCTGATGTTAATATATTCTAAGCATAATCAAAAGTTTGAACTATAAAATACTTCTGCTTTGCACTTCATTTTAAGTTCTGTTATGTAGAACAGCAAATATAAATTTTCAAAATGTGAAGTTGTTGATTTTTTATGAATATTGATTTTAGGGAGAGCAAAGAATGGTTAATAAGTTTTTTTACATTATATAATGTGGAATAAACTGATAGTTTTACACTAAAATATTAGGGGATTCATCACTTATTGGAAATTGAAGAAAAAAGAGAGCTTGAAGATTCTTCAAGCCTAAGAGGGAAAAAGTGATAAAAATGGGTCTGGGGATGTGGCTCAGGGGCTCTGCACCTGCCTGGCAAGTGCAAGGTCCTGAGTTCAACCATCCCCCCTCAAAGGCCTGAGCAATATGTGAATGGGTTTTACGTAAAATATCATATTCCTATTTATGAAATATTATTTAGAATGTTTCTGTGCAAGTCAGAAAAGATCTAATTAAAAAATGAAGGTATTCCTGATGTTACTTAAGCATAGCAAACTATTTAATCATGTCAGCGAAGATCCTGGTTCTGTGCTTTTGCTCAGCTGACTTCAGTGGGTTGGCTGTAGTCCTCCTTCTTACCTGTTCATCTATTCAAGATGCTTTACGTCTAAAACATAGAGAGCAGTAGGCCCACTAGGTGGCTACTGTGTTCTGCAATCTGTACTTTCCCATAAGACTCTCAGAACACTTCTTTCTAAGCTCTTTTGTTCAGGTGTGTGGAGGGTAATCTGGTGTACCTATGTTGTCCAGTCAGAATTATGAATATATCCTCATTTTCCTCAAAGGTGCCCACAGTTGAATGATAAATTATGTGCGTGCTGATGGTTTGAGTCATATATTAGGTATTTAGGAGCATGAGATTCTTAAAAAAGCAATTATGTAGTATTGTTAGGGTCTATCATAAAAAGTGATCTTGCCAAGGATATGGCCGTGGAGTCCTCTAATAGGGTGCAAGCAATAAGATCTGCTACAGGTTAAGTACTAATTTCCAATTTCTGATTATTGACCTGGATATTGCGCCAATTAGATTGAATCAACTGTGCTCAAATTCTCTGGGATAATCTGGTTTACGTAAATGTGAATCTTAGAAGAAGTTCTATGAATCAGCTTTATTATTGGGGGAATCCAATTTAGTTGCTGTTTTTCTAAACTTATAAAGATTAGCAACTTCTCTAGTTTTTGCTTACCTTTAAAAATTGTTTTTAATGATATAATATTTTTTTCTAGAATTAGATGAAGTGACCCAGAAACTTATGCTTCAAACAGCTAAACCAACTTTTGGCCATCTGACAGATGTAAGCAAAATGTTCAAATTATAATAATTTCACTAATCAGGGTAATTAAATACAAGCAAGCATTTATTGTATTTTAGTGCCTACTGGTCTTCCTAGTAAAGTGTCTGTCGGTAATATTATATATTCTCTAGGAAATGAAAAGGAAATTTATAAAACATAATAAGTCACCCACTTATGTGTTTTAATTTTACTTGTGGAAACAAATGTGGTTACATAGATATTAGACTATGTGATACTTTTATAGCCTGTCTCCACAAAAGAATACCTGTAAGAACCCTTACTTAAAAAAAATTTGTATTTTTATAAAATGGAGAACTACTTAGCCATCAAAAATGATAAATTAGAGACATTTATTACTAAATGGATGCACATTGAGATGATACTCTTAAGTGAAATAAACAGGACACACATGTGTAAATACCAAATAGTTTCTCTAGTGTGAGAAACTGAAAGTGTCCTTATTTATAAGGACTAAAAGATATGATAGACAATGTGAAATAGGAAGAAAAGGGGCAAATGGGAGGGGGAAGTGGGAGGGGTAGGGGAAAGGAAAGAGGGGAGTGGAATTAATATGAGAAAATGAAAAAAAGGAAACAAAGTCTTTGTAAATAGGGAGGGATGGAGGGTTGAAGGGAGGGTAAGAAGGGGGAAAAATAAGAACCAAGAGAGATTATGTAAAGGTGCATATCTCCAATGATGAATGTCATTATGTTGTATACCTAAAATGTACCAATAAAAGGATATACAAAAAAAAAGAATTCTATATTTTAAAAGAGGAACACAAACATTTCAAGGACTGTTTCAATGACTGTGGGACATTTTTAGTTGTAACATGTCCATTTTATGTGAATAAATGAATTTTATGTGAATAAAATATTTCTTAATAGCTAGGATAAATGTACCTTGTGTAAATCTCTGTACAATTTATATTTTTTTGCAGAGTTCTAAAGAACCACTATGCTTTAGTCCATACTAGATTTTTTAAATAAATTCTACTAAGAATGTGATTAAAACTTTGATCAAGTTCATGATATAATAAAAAATAAGGAGAACATTCAAGTCAATAGCACTGTAGAGGGACCTATAGAAGCCCTGGTGTCCTGATGATATTGCTCTTCGTGAAAAGAAGGCAGAATGCAAATGACCTAAACATCCCTCCAGCCACATGTGTGGACTTGGGGTTTGTAAAAAGTGGCACTGTGAACTGTGATTTGAGGAAATGGTAGAGAAGTCAGAGAGAAATAGACTGACAGTTTAACCAAGTATGGTCTTTGAGAAACAGCAGTAACTAGAGGGAAATTTTTATATGTGGTGCTAAACGTTAGCTCTCTGCTCTGTCTGCAAGAGAATCCTTAGTGAAATCCATGACTTCCACTGACACTTCCAGTGTTTCCTTATGGTTAAATCTGAGCACGTGTTGTGTCCTCCACCCACCTCGCCATCAGTATGTTCATTATATTTTGAGAAATCACCTGGGATTTGGGGATTACGATACAATTTTGAGCTGTACTTTGGATTAAGTCAAGATGATGAAAGTGAGATGAGTGCTTCCTCACCATGGTTGCTGACTGACAGTCCACAGTGGTGGTTGAAATGTTACCTCATGGAAACAGAATATTATGAGATGAGCATTTGCAAGCTTTGATGCTACTGGTAGTACATATAATACCTGCAGAGTCCCTGAAATTAAACCCTTCTGACTGACTTCTGCCGACATATGTGGAACTTTGCCTTGCTGGACAGAATGGGACAAGTCTGTACTTGAGGGTAGTTATACTTTTTAGAGCTAAGCCTTTAGGCTGGCATGGTAAATAGTACCTCAAAAGAAGACATAGAGGCTGGGGATATAGCTTAGTGTTTGCGCCTCGAAAGCGCAATGTCCCGAGCTTCATCCCTGGTACCAAATAGATAAATAAATAAATAAATAAATAAATAAATAAGACAAGACAAGACATAGAGAAATCTCTTCAGTCTCATTGAAGAAAGGTGTTTAAACCAAGAGTCAGATGAGCCCTGCCTATGACAGGTAAATCTTTGGTGCTGCATTCGCCTTTTTTTTTTTTTTTTCCTGGTGCCTGGAATTGAGCTCAGAGCCTTTATGATGAGCTACATACTCAGTACTTTTCTTATTTTTTTTTTAATTTTGAGACAAGGTCTAGCTAAGTGACTAAGATGTCCAAACTAGGCTTGAATTTCCAATTCTTCTGCCTCAGTATCCTAGAGATCTGGGATTATAAACTAGCACCACCGTGCCCAGCAAAAGAGTTTTAGTTTTTAGTAGAGAAAGGAATGCACGTATTTCTGTAAGGAATATATCAACGAGAGAGTGAATGCTGTTAACGGAGATTGGTGGGGGATAGGAAGTACTTGAAAGGGCTGATTAACTTGCTGAAACTAAGAAGAAATCTGGAATATACTTCCCAGGGGTCCAGATATAATGGGGAATGTAATGCATGTTTTAGGAAGTGGACATTTGAAAGGCAGCAGAAAAAGCAAATTGCAGCAGGGAGAAAATCCTAGAATGCAGGTTGTGTCCACAGAGAGAGATTTAGATGAAAACAGTCCTTTCTAATTAAACTTTTAAGTGGGGTGAAGTGTCAGATTAGAAGTAAATTGTTTTCTCTTTAAATCATCCATTTTTCCCCCAATGATTTTTATATGAACAGATTTTTTTTTTATGCTGAATGGCAGAAAGTGCCTACTCTATCTTCCAGTTTAGTGGAGGCAAGAACAGATGCTATATACTTAGCCACCCACATCTGTGTCTTACACACAGGAAAAATAAAATGAAACACACGTTATTCTACCAATGTGTTAATGATCATGCAAGTGTTCATTTTTAATTCAGTATTTGTCACTATGTTGTTTTGTGACAGTCCTCAAGCTGCTTTTAATTTTGCTCCTCAGGGACATCTATTCTGGTATTTCACACAAACTAGTGTTACTTTCTTAACAATATTCTGGCTATCAAAATTAAAGAATCAGATCATATATATGAGTATCTTATATATGAATAACATGCATTTGGAACTTGCATGCACTTTATTCGTGCTGATCAGAATTTTTCCATAGACATGGAATTATTTTGAGTAGTTTATGAAAATGCTGTATTTCAGACATAGCTTAATTTCATCTCTAGAATAGCTGAATATTTTAAAAAAGCCAAAATTTAATGTGCCGTGCCACAAGAGTCACCATTACAAATAAGACCTAATTTCCCCTCACCAGCTCAAACTGATTACTCTTAAACTATTTTCTTTTAATACTTACTCTACTATCAATTGGAAATTGACTGTTCTGTATGACATGAATTTAAGGTCATTTTAAAAAATGAATATCCATTTTTCTTAGCCCATTGTAATTGAAAAGTCCTTTCTCTGTCCACTGAATTGCATTGCCTCCATTGTTATAAATCTAGTGACTATACATGTATTAGTCTATGCATCCTCTATTTTTATAAAATAGCTGCATTTGTCCTTTTTACATCAATGCTAAAATGTCTTAATTTTTAAGGCCTTTTGTAATTATTTTTGGTGGAGCAAATCCTACTAATTCATCCTCTTATTTATGGTTGCCTTATCAGTATTCTGTCCCTTTGGGTTTAGATTTATTAATAACTATCAAATAATCTGCTATGATTTTCAAAAATTTTTTTCCGATTAAGTTTATTGGTACATTTTAGGTATAAAATACAGTTATATTCATCATTGGGCTCTTGTACCATTACATGAGTATCTTGGTTCTTACTTTTTCCCCTTCCTCTGCCCTCCCTTCACCCCCTCTACCCTTCCCTGTTTGCAAAGACTTTGTTTCCATTTTTTTCCTTTTCTCATATTTTTTTCTTTTCCCTTTTTTCCTTTCCCCTACCCCTCCCTCTTCCCCTGCTGCTATAGACCTTTTCTTCCTATTACACAATATCAATTATACATTTTTAAATTACTATATCAAGATCTAGGAGACATTACCACAGATTTTATGGAATTTAAAAGGATATAGAAAGCACATTACAAAAATCTTTTTTGAAATAAATTTGACAACTTC
>NW_004624744.1:4374731-4403010 GCF_000247695.1 Heterocephalus glaber | reverse complement strand
ATCTCCTGGAAATCTGTTTGCATCTGTTTTATGGATTCCATTTGTTTCCTATGTTGAGATTCCATCATGTTCCTCAGATCCTCTATTTTTTTATCTGTGTCCTCTCTAGATTTATTAATCATATCTTGCACCATGAGCACAATCTTTGCCGTTATCTGGGAAATTATTTCTGATTTCATTTTTCCCAGATCCTTTTTTGTTGCCAGTTCAGAGAGTCCAGGTGGTCGAGTATCAGATTGTTCCATCTCATTTCCCTTTGGGGTTGCTGTAGGTGATCCAGAAGTCTGTTTTTTTGGCTTGTTTATGTGTCTTCTCATTTCCCTGGGGGGTTTGCTTCTGGTTCCCGAGTGGCTCACTTTCTCTGCCCTAGGAGCTTGGGGTGGCAGCAGGGGAGCTTCCTTCCGGGTGCTGGGACCAGCTCACCTTCTCTGCCCTAGGAGCTTGGGATGGAGACAGGGGAGCTTCCTTCCAGGTTCTGGGCCTGGCTCACCTTTCTGTCCTAGGAGCTTGGGATGGTGGTGGGGGAGCTTCCTTCTGGGTGCTGGGACTGCCTCAACTTCTCTGCCCTAGGAGCTTGGGATGGCAGCATTGGAGCTTCCTTCCAGGGTCTGGGACTGGCTCCTCAAATACCTTCTGAATAGATCCAAAAGACTAGTATTTAATTTAATTGTTTAATGTAGTAAATTTATTCTATTACATTGCTAGTTATAAACATTAAGATTGCAAGGGATTATCCATAACAGTGATACATACTTTTTAAATTTTAGTTTGCACTGAAATGATCTCCAAGACTAATATGGATAACATCTAGAAACACAGAGGAATTTTCAAAAGATCTGTGACTGCCTGCTTTATATTTCTACCAAATCAACTATGAAAATAACATTTAATATGTAAAAAGTAAATTTTACATTACAATATGATGATTGCTCTGGTTCTATTTTTAACAAATGTTATGACCTCTTAAAATGACTCTCTTGATTTAATGTTTTTTTTCTTTTCATGCATAATTATTGAGAAGAGCTTGTTTTTAATCACAGTTCTCTATGAGAAAAAATAATATAGGGAAATTTGTAGAACTTGACTATGATTTATTCTTGTGAAAACAGGTTTTCAAATTTTATAAAGTTATTTCACTGATTGGAACAACTACTTTTGCATAAATCTAAAACAATAAAGAAGTTTGAGATTTTCTATTATTTTAACAGGAGTTAATTTTTGAAATGAGTCATGATCCTGAATTTGTGTTTACAAAATACCATGTATAGAAGTGGTTAGGGTGCATTATGTTATTGTTGATGAAATACAGTGGATAAATACAAATTTAGCAATTTATTTCTGTTATTTGATTGTGTCATTAATGTTGCTAGACTTTTCCAACTATATTCTTAAATAAATTATCTACAAATGATTCAATCTGCATTTAACAGAATAATGGAGAGATTTACTAAAGCTATGCCCCTTACATTTAATGACAACCCCCTGAGAACTAATTATCCAAAAATCTGAACAGTGATTGTTTTAACGCCATAGAGTAGGAAATTAAAGTCATCATATAAGCTATTTTTAATTCTACAGATGTAAGTTGACAAGTTGATACATGACAAGTTATATTTTTAGTTACACTATTGTAATTCAATGCTTATCATTTCTGCATTATGTGGTGGCTTTCTAATAGCCATACATTTATTTTCAAGATCAAAGTCTTCAATTTTAAGGAAAGATATGATTCCCTCCCTAAGAATAAAATTCCACATTACACTCATTATTTTCTTCATACTTCAGAAGATTATACCCTGTATTTAGAAACTAACAAAAGTCTGAATACTTCCATCATTTATTTGGTTTATTTTATATGGTTTTACATGGTGATACATGTAAAAACCATTAGCTAGCTACTTTTAGATCTTCCATTAAACTATTCAATTCAGTATTTAATTGTATAATGACTCATTAATATTTGTACCTATGCACACACACAAATATATATATATATGTATGTAGAAAAAAAAGAATGAGAAAGACATGAAGGAAAGAGACTTTGAGAGAGATGAGGTGGTAGAATTTGCTAATTAACCTCATAAAAATAATTCTATACATTAACTAAGTAGCTTCTACAGTAATTCTGGAAAATATCATGAAATATCACTATAGTTTGTGAAACTCATCTTTCAAAATTTTCTTGTAGACATTTTTATAGTAGCATAATATGCATATAATAACACTACACAGTTCTTAAGTATATAGTCCAATTATTTTATGTGAACTGGTAACAGCTATGAACCATTATAAATCTCATCATATATAACATAAACTAACTAAAATATAAGATAAATTTAAAACTAAATAAATATGTAATATAAAATATCACCTTATATATACATTTATTTTGATGAATACAATCATATCATTTGTGGATAATGACAAATGTTTTTGTTTTTGTTTTTTTCATTTTCAAGATTAGCATAATTTTTTTTTTGGTACCTGGGATTAAACTCGGGTCCTTGAACTTGTGGTTCAGGCAGCTACACCACTGAGCTAAATACCCGGCCCAAGATTAACATAGTGTAATACAAGTAGGTATTAAGAAAATACGAGAAATCACTCTTCCTCCTGCCAAGAAAAAATAAAACAAAATTTTATAACAAAAAAATTAGAGTATAACAAAAAAATTAGAGTATAATAAACATTACTACACCATGTATCAGAATATTAAAAGAATGACCAACATGTTACTCAGAGTATAATTCATAGACAAAACAAAACAAACAAAAAAACCCTTTCTTACCAAGAAGAAACAAATAGGTAAAAGCACCATGATTTCTCTTCAATGAACTAAGAGAAGCTAATAGTATGAATGGAGCAAATTAACATATATGTTAAAACATTTTGAAACACAAGAATAGTTTGGAGAATTATTTGGAGTTCTCCTTGCTTTCTATTTATCCATCTTCTATTCTGTGCTGTCTCTCTCTTTCTCTGATTGAGAATTTCTCATATAAAAAATATGAGAATTTATCAATAAAGGAAATCATGCAATTTTTATGCTATATGTCTGACTTATTTCAACCAACATTATATATTCTCAAGTTGTATCCATTTGACGATGAACACCTAAAGTTTGTGTTTATGACAGAGTATTGTCGATATATATATATATATATATATATATATATATATTCCATTTTCTTTATTCATTCATCTCTGAAGGACATATACACTGTTTCCAAGAGCTAGCTATTATCAATTGTCCTACTAAAACGTATGTATGCATGTATTCCTTTAATATAATGACTTTCATTGTTTTGAGAAGATATTTAGATGGAGGATAACTAGGTGAAATGGAATTTCTATTTTTAGTTTTTTAGGAATCTTCACAGCGATTTCATAGTGGTTGTACTAGTTTATATTCCTACCAGCAATGTAGAAGTGTTCCCTTTCCATACATCCTTACCACCATTTGTTATTATTTGACTTTTTTAAATGATAGCCATTTTCTCTGGGGTAAGATGGTATCTCAATTTAGTTTTGATTTGGATTTGTCTACTGATCAGAGATGTTGAACATTTTTCATGTATTTATTGCCCATTTGTATTTCTTCTCCTGAGAAATGTCTATTCATTTCAGTTGCCCATTTTTTGATTGGGTCTTTAATTTTGGAAAGTCTAATTTATTTTTGAGTTCAATATGTCAGTACTCTATCTGAGGAATAGCAACAAAATTTTACCCATTCATTAGTCTGTCTCTTCATTCTGTTGGTTGTTTCTTTTGTTGTGCAGAAGCTTTGTAATTTGATATTATTATATTTGCTGATGTTTGGTATTATATCTTGTGTCATTGGCATTTGTTCAGAATATCATTGCCTACATCTATGTCTTCAAAAATTTACCTATTTTTGTCTTCCATAAAATTTTGTGTTTCTGTTTGAACAATTATATATTTGATCGATTTTAGTACATGGTGAAATGTATGGTTCTAGACTCATTCTCCTGCATGTGGATATCCAATTTTCTTAATAACATTTATTACACAAGCTATCTTTCCTGAAGTATATGTTTTTGGCTCCTTTGTCAAAGATCATGTAGCTAAATGTGCCTGGGGTTGTTTCTGCTTCCTCTATTCAGTTCCATTGATCCACATGCCTGTTTTTGTGCTAGTTCCATGGTGTTTCAATCATGATAGCTCTGTAGTATACTTTATTCTGCTTTGTTTTTAATTTGCTTTACATTTGTTACCTTGCCTTACCTCTTATTAGCCCCAAAACATGAGTAGTGATATTGACATTTTTGCTACCATATATTATTATTGTTTTTGTACCAGGGATTGAACTCAGGACCTTGCGCTTGTGAGGCAGGTGGTGGCACCACTGAGCTAAATCCCCAGCCCGTACCCTCTATTATTATAAATGTTTTATTTTATTATTACTTATGAATATTGTTGTTAATCCCTTACTGTGCCTAATTTATAATTTGAACCTCATAGTTATTGTGTGTTCATTGTAAAAAACATAATATATGTAGTTTTAGTACTCTCTGTTGTTTCAGTCATCACCCATGGAACATACCCTCTTGGTGAGAGAGAATTATGGCATTTATTTATACAAATTTCAATAAAATTCAATTGAGAAACCAAGGCCATGAACAATAGATTAAATTCTGTAATAAATATAGATTGCATATATTTTTAAATGTCTTTAATGTCAGTTTTTGTGAACTGTGCTTTTCAAAAAAAAATTCATCCATTTATTTGCTTTTCTTTTGGCTTCCATGTTGCATTAGAATAATCAGATGTAAGGTTTTTGTTCTTTTTTGAAGGAAAGAGATGTTTATTCTCTGACTAGTTTTAAAATTTTTCCTTAGATTTTTATCCAATCCTATACTCAATACATATGATTTTTCAAAAATTTTATTAGTACATGTTTGGAGTAAATAATAATTTCATTCATTGCAAGAAATTGGTACATGTATACAACACATCTCAATTCTTTTTTCCCTTCCCTATATCCCCTTTTATTTTGCCAGCATCAAATTCATTTAGTTATCAAATAGGACTTTATAAAGTTAATTATCATATATACAGATTAAAACCAGAGTAATAGAACAAAACATATAAAACATGTAAGACAATTGTACTAAGTGAAGTTACATTTTTAGATACATTGTCTGCCTGGAGTACAACAACTTTTTTATGTCTCTCTTTTTTCCTTCTATATGTCTTTTATTTTGTACTTTATTTGTATATTAATCTTTTCATATAAAAGAAACCATGCTATATTTAAGCTTGTGTGTCTGATTTACTTCAATTAACATTATGGTCTTATGGTGCATCCATATTTCTACAAATGACTCACTTTTATCCTTCTTTATGGCAGCATAGTACTTCATTGAGTTTAAATACCACATTTTCTTTATCTGTTCATCTGTTGAAGGACATATAGGTTGCTTCCAAGATTTAGCTATTATGAATTTTGCTGCTATAATCATGGATATGCATACATCATTGTGGTACGATATCTTTAACTCTTTTGAGAATGTTCCTAGATACCTACATTTGTACAACTTACACACAATTGTTTACACCTGTCTATAAATAGAAGAAAAAATTGACCCAATGAGATTCTTCAATCTATGATTTAATATTTTGGCTAGTGTTGGGAAATTGTCTGCCAATAATTTTTCAAAATGTTTATCTTTCAATATTTTCTGTTCTCATTTTGGGAGTTTGATGACAAATATATTAATAGAACTACTTACTATTTTGTTATAACAAATAAGCTTTTTTAAAAAAAATTATGCTGTTTATCTTCTGCACTGAGACTAGAATGTTTTTCTGTTGATATATCTTCCTTTACTAATTCACGTTTTGTTCTTCTAGTTTATGTTTAAGTCTATATGTAGAATTATATATTTATTTTTTAAATTTCTGTTTTCTGATATATTATTTATATTTTATCTATTAAATATTTTGGTTCTTTTACAACCTATATTAAGGCCAATATCTGAATGAGTCTTAAAGATAATAATGTTCCTTATAAAAAGGAGATTTAAGGACGGAAGAGAAAGGAGATCATGAGACAATGGAACCAAAGTGAGAAAAAGCAATGCGACATGGAGCCGAAAACCGTATCTTTTGATAAGGAGAGCCTGTAGAATTGGAAAGAGGCAGGCAAATGGTTACTCTCATGGAGTTTATGAACAGACTGAGGCCCTGCTGATACCTGTTTTCAGTTTATTCAGCCTAGGGAAGCTATTGGAATTCTGCTGCCAGCAAATGTAACAATACTTTACCAAAAAATTTGGTAATTTATTAATCATTCATAAGAAATTAAATCATTGTCCTTGTGTATAAAATATTATTGAAGCTCCTAATGATGTTACTATGATCTGGGAAGAATTTAATCATTTTTTCCTAGTCCATGTAGACCTTGTGATTTTTCACCCTGATTTAATCAACACTGGTCTATTTTCACATTGCCCTCTTCTAGTCTCTAGACCTTTGGTTTCTCATATCAAGCCTGGAATTTCAACAAAGTATTTTGTCTTTTTTTGGATTTTTTCATTCAGTAAATAGTATCTTAAAATTTTCCTGACATAAAGAATAAATTATTAAAGCTATAATCCCTTTTTTCAAAGGACAAACTTTATCACCACTAGCATCATTACCTGTGATATAACAACCAAATTGCCAGATTTTATAGTAGTTGGGGAGACATTGTGAGTCACTTGCATGCCCACATTTTCAGTTTGTTCTATAGATTTTGAAATTTTAAAATATTAATCTCACACACTCTATTACATCTACAGGTAATCAAGTGATATAGTACTAGTCAGTGAAATGTTCAGAGGTGTTCTCTGTAAAGAACTAGACTTTGAAGAAATAGATATTATACCAGAAAAGAAAGGTTTCAGCCCTTTGTTCTAGCATGTAATACAGGCAGTGACTATATTGTGAGCATACTACATACAAAAAAGATAATGTAGCAAGAGGACAGCAAGGATTTTTCCTTACCTACATCAGTGAATTGGACACACTACCCACAGACTTCTTATATCATCAGTGCAATCAACCCTGAAATTTCTTTAAACCACTGAAGTAGGGCTACAATGCAGCTGTACCCAAAGCAAAAGGACAAGAGAAAGGAACACCTATTTTTGTGGGTAGAAATTATACAGTAGAATGGAATGATTCTATTTGAAGACTACAGCAAGCTATGTAAGCTTTTATGATAGTTTCTAGATGGCAGTGGTAGGAAGTGGTGAGGTTATCTATACTTAGAGCACTACACAAAGCATTAATTTAGTAGGGAAAATACATGACTGCAAGGAAAAGAATAGGATAGAATTTATGGGAATAGAGACAGGGATATAATTTGGTGTGACATTTTTCAGGACTTCAGTTTTATACAAATGAATCTCTTACTACTATCACTATGATTCCAGTGAGATTCTTAAGTAGGAAGATATGTATTCTGGACTTCATAAAAATAATCTCATGTGGAAAAAAATTTGTGAATATGTGTATAGGAGAGTTTTGGTATTTCTTATCCTTTCCAGTTATACTTATTCAATGGCTTTAAAACATGTGACTTGCAATAATGTAATTTAAGTGTAATTGTATGTTTCAGAATTCAAATATATCTCTAAACCTCTATGTGGCATGGTTCACAAAGAGTAAAATCAGCTAGATTCCTTTAAGAGCCCCAATAACTTTAGTCTGTTGGATTACTTTATTTTTCTTGACCTGACAGAACTTAAGTTCATTGATGTTCTGGGCAGAAAACAAGGGACATCTGTTCAGTGGAGTATTTTGTAATTGATATGTTAATTTAAAATAACTTGAGTTCCTAGTATATTGTTTATTTTTCATAATATATATGCCCCATGGCATTTCACAATGGGTGTTGATATATATATATATATGATAAACACACAAAGCAAGCAATTCATTATTGCTTCCGGACTTCAAGTTGTGCATGATGTAACTCTAATTGCTTTCTTTCACCTTGCTCTGGCCAGAACCTTCTGGGATTTCCTCCAGGATAAAGATCAGATCAGTGGGATTCATGCATCTGTCACATCTGGACTATCTCAATGGAGAAGAGTCAGTCCAGGCAGGGGCCAGGCAAAGGTAGTAGATCTCATAAAGTGTGGCCACCTGCTTATATTTTGCAGCCAAAAGCTTGTATTACCAGGTTCTCTAGTTTCTAATGCATGATTCTAGTGTATTATTTTTTATTATTTACAAGAAGACCAATCACAAAATAATTAGGACAAATTTATGCCAAGAAGGGTCAAAGACAAAAAAGGAAAACAAAGCTTTTGTACGTAAGAAGGGGAACAGGAATTGCAGGGAGGGAAGGGGAATGGGGAAGAAAAGAATATATCATATACAGGTACAAACTCCCTATGATGAATGTTATCATTATGTATAACTAAAATGCACCAATAAAAAAACCCCACTTAGCAAGGTTCTGGAATGCAGGAGAATGGAGACCCCTGCCCCTGCAATAGGAAACATGAGTTTTAAACAAAGATGGTACATAGTTTATGAGAAGACATAAAGCTAACAATTATAAGAGAATGTAAATGCAGGAAAACACAGACTTCAAAGAAACTGCCTGGTCACGTACATAAATTGTTGAAAATTTATCTTCTATTTTCTTTTCCTTTCCAGATTCTAGAAGAGGCATTATCTAGTTCTGAAAAGAATGTTGTTTGATGAGCATTTGCTTTTTAATAGAAAATGGAATATTTTTTAAAAGAGAGTTGATTGTATTTCATATATATCTATATAGCTATAAGTATAGCTATATAGATATAGGTAGATGTAGGCATAGACATAGATATATAATATTCACTGAAGGGTTACATCTTACAGATCAAGATTAAACACAATACTAAATGTTTCAACATCTTCACATATGTACTAGAGCCTGATTATATATATTCACGGGTAATAATGTATACCATACTCAAAAATAATAAAATTTAATGTTGCCAGAAGAACAAAAATGATATTTTAAACATAAAATTTCGTTATGCTTCTATCAAAGTAAGTCTAAGCTTATTCTTTAAATTATCATTAAAATGGCAAAACCACATCAGAAAAGATTAATAACCAAATCCAGTACCTTATTTTTCATAAATGTTGTATTAAAATATCAGAAAACAACTTACACAATTTAAAGATTTTATATTTAGTCTTTTTAAATTTTTTTTTTTTGCACCGGGGATCAAACTTGGGACCCTGCACTTGTGAGGCAGGCGGCAGCACCACTGAGCTAAATGCCTGGGCCATTTAGTCTTCACCAAAATATTAAAGTAGACCTTCATTAATAATATTGTATTATAATTTCTAGCGAATGAGAATATAGATTGCAAAAACTGAGACAATTCCATGCCCTTAGTAGATTTTATAATTTATTTTATGATAAATCTACATAATAACTTAATGAAATGAATGATGATAAAATTTGATCTCCCTGAAGTATGATCATTTCATTGATACATTAGCAAAACTGGTAACTATATTAAGGTTTTATATATTTTATTTTCATTTGTTATTCATAATGACCTATAGATGGCTATTATTCCCTTTTTACAAATAAGGAAATTGAGACTAAGAAGGAACAAATATTATCTAATCTCAATTGTCTGATTTTAGAGCCAATGGTTTTAATCTCTTACTATGTTTTAGATCTAGAATGTTTCCCCAAAAACTCATGTGTGAAGAGGTAGGGATATTGAAAGGTAGATAGAAGACAGGGACCTATGGCTGACTTGCTGTTTGGAGGTGGGGCCCAGTTGGAAGTGGGTCACTAAAGGTCAGCAAATCTCCCTTCACATTTCCTCTCTTCTTGTTCTGCTTCCTGGCTACTATAACGTGAGCAGGTTTCCTCCACAGCAGACCCTTCCAGCATGTCATGTCTGCATTTGATCCTGCCAACCATGAACTGAAACCTCTGCAACTGTGAGTCAAAATATACTGCTTGTACTTTAACTTTTGAGTGTTGGGTGTTTCAGCGACTAAAATGTGACTAAGACACTCCTCCAGATCAATTCTCTGTAGTCTTCTTAAAGTAATCCATTTAAATAAATAGGTTGATCATGATGCCTTATATGGATTTTATTTTTCTAGTGACTATTCTTTATGCAGAATAAATATACCTTTTCTAAAATAGTATGTAGAATGGCTCCGACCCATTTCTTCTGCTCCTTATTTCACTTAGCACTTTAAACCATCTTATCTTACTGTTGGCTATTATATCAGTGCTCTATCTTGAATATCTTTTTTCTTTTTTCAACTTGTGATGTTTACTTATCCATAATAAAGTCCAGTGTCACTTTCACCAGCAAGACTTTGCTGACCCTGGAAGTCAATGATCATCCTTCCCATTTGCTTCTGAATCCTTTGATGCACATGTTTTTTGAAATGTTTTACCTTGTATGTCTGTTTCCACCATCACTACATTACAAAATTCTATAACAGGATGATTTAAGGTTTTTAGTTTTATTATCCTTGATAATATACTACAACCATTAAATGCCTATTAAATAAATAAAATATTGACCTCCTTTACAGATGAAAGAGCTACAGCTAAATATAAATATATATAAAGAGCCAATGTTGCTTCAGATCACATTTAATAAATAATTATAGATAATTTTGGAAGCCTTGTATTATTTTTATTAAACATCTTTTAACCCCATATTAATTCTAAAATCCTTTCATTCATATCCATGTCTTACAGGTTAAAGTCCAAGTGACTTTGCTAGAAAATCCCCATCTATGCTGCTATCTTTGTCAACTTTTCAGTCCTCTCTTACCATTTACTCTCATATTATTATTGTCAAATTTATTGAAATTTTCTAAATCTATCAGCTGATTTCACAACTTGGGGCCTCGGTTTCATTCTTCTGTTGTCATCCCGGTGAGTCTTTCAGATCTTGTTCTTGTGAAATTTCTTTCCTGGCCCTATGTCTTCAGCACCCTTCCCTTCATGCTACACACCTGCTGTAACAGTTCTCCCTTCTCATTCCTATTCTGCACTGCTTCTGTCCCTTGCATATAATTTAATTTCATTCAATAGTTGTTTATAACGACCTCTTCCATTTACTAAAATGCAAGTTGTTTAAGGAAAAAGCAGCGTCCTCCTCTTTATACCTCTAACTTCTGGTTAGGTGCTACATGAGGTGCATATAAGTCATCTAGACCCAACTGTTGCATGTTACAAATGGAGACCACCATAAATTTTAGAATGTCACTTTATGTTAAAATTTAATCAAAGTTTTATATAAAACTATCAGAGTACAAAAGAGATTTTTTTAATGAAGTGAATGTCTTAGTTCGGGTTATACATTTAGGTCTCAGTTCCATATAGCAAAGTACAAAAAGGGTCATAACCCAGTAGTACATGTCTTCATAAAAATAAACATTGAATTGGTTTGATTTCTTGCCTTCAAACAATAAAATTACATTATTCTTTCTCAAAATCTTTTTGATGTCTTTATGAGTAAATTATTTAACAGCATATCTTTCAAAACCTATTTTTTGTTATCACACTTTCAACTTGCATATTGAACTTGTCAGTGTCTGTCAGTGAGCAGTATATAAGAAAAAAAAATAAACATTTTCATTTTATGCCATATATCTTTCATATTTTGGAAACTTTGTTAACAGATTGCATTTATGTTATTTGCTACAGAAATAATACATCTAACTATGAATCAATAAATTTTTTAGAAAATATTTTATTCTATTTGGGTTTTGAAATAATTTAGGTGTCAAAAAATTCATTTTTATGCATCATCTTTAACAGCTTTGTCTCGAGATAGTTAATTTTTTCCAAAATCTTGACTCATATGCCTCAAAGATTAAATGAAGGTTAATGAAGAAATGTCTGAGGTCCTTGTCCCCTAATTTTTCTTCCTCTCAACACAAATTATAGCACAACATTTCTACTGATATCTATATATAGAAACCACAATAAATATTATTTGATCTTTGAAAAATGACTTTGGAAATATAAACATGTACTGTGAATCCCATATGTCAATACATTATTTTAACTTACATTTCACCTAGTGTTGTTTTTTAAATCGTCTGGAATATCAGTGCACTGCACGAACAAATACTTCAATTTTGCCTCTCTTTTTCTTACCAATAATTCCTTTTAAAATTTTAATGTTATAAAGCCACATTTCTAATGTTTGATAATATTTATTTTTACCCTTAAATTTCTTTCTTACTTCTTTATTTCTTGGGCCTTTCAATATACATTTTTCTTATTTAGAATTTTAAAAAATGTTTCTATTTTTTAATATTTCAACTCATACTTGAGTGCTATTTTAGTTAAATGACATTGTCACCATCCTTTTATGCTTTATTTTTCATTTTTGTAGAAAAATTAGCAGAATCTAATCTTGTTTTTTTCCCCCATGTTTTATTTTTCTCTTAAGTTTCTGTCTATCCTTTTTCTTAAAGTAGTTTCAGAAAAACATTTATAAATGTGGGTCCTGGGCAAATGAAAGTAAGACTACTTTTTTTCTCATCACGTAATTCTTTTCAAAACTTAAGAACATTCCTTTGTTGCCTAATATATACTTATTCAAATATTTGTTAAATGGCTAGTGTGTTCCAGTCAGTGGTCTGAGTGTGGGGGACACAGTAGGAAGTAAAGTAGCAAGCAATGTAGTTAGGCAAAGGAGACTGACAACAAAGCCAAAAATAAATGCTTTTGATTATATGAAGCATTTTGGGCATAAATATAATGGAGAAGGGGGATTAAAAAAATTAAGATGTTTTATGTACATGTACAAACTCCACGCAAGGAATATAAAAATTATGCCCTGTAAGCACATATTGGTAAAAATAAAAAAAAATGTAAGGCATACATGGAAAGTAGGAAAAATATAGCCAAAGATAGAAAGAATAAAATTAGTTAACTAAGATTTACTATCTTATGGTAGTACCTTCAGTGTCTTCAGTTACTCTATACATTAGTGCATATGCCTTCTAATTTGTAAGTGCACTGAAATTAAATAATGTCTTCAGGTTATTTCAGTGGAATTTAGGGAAATACGTATTGTATAAAATTGCCTTAAACTCCTTATATAAAATCATAACAAAGCCATGACCTACCAAAAAAAAAAATAAGACTGATTTGTTACTTTGATATCTTAATATTGTTTAGAATTTCTCTTATTTTTTTAAGTGAATCATGTTTTCATTTTATAAAAATAATTCATTCTTTAACATGGAACTTATTCAAAATAATTTTTATCCATTTTCCTGTGTCTGTTCAACAATAAACTATCTTTGCAATTGAGAAAAATATCTAGAAACAGTGATATGACAGAGATTAGCTAGTTGTTCATTAGATTCTTTTCATTTTCCTCCCGAGAATGCCACTAGATTACATTTATCAGATTTCCCGGTAATTGCTAGATTGCTCTACTCACAGTCACTCCTTCACCTCTTATTGAGTCTGCATTCATGAGAATCTATAGGGAAGCCTCTGGGATGGAAAAGTCATTAGCCAGAAAGCTGTTGGGTCCCTGAATGACTATGAAAAACATGAATCTCCAAGTGACTCTTCCCAAGAGAAATACCACTCATCACTGTTAGTCTACACTGGCATATGACTTAAGAAAGAAAGAAATACTATTGGAGTTTGTTTTATTATAGACCTTAGTCTATCATTTTTAACAGCAATTAGACAAGGCATACATTTTTTTGAACTCTATCAGAGAACTCATAAAAAATATTAGTATTATTAAAAACATAAAATATCTACTTTAACTACCTTTGATTTGATTTTAAGAAAAAGACATTTATCTTCAACTATGATAAGAATTTCTCAAAGATAAAACACATCTCATTCATCATTGTCTTTTTTGGCATGTGGTGTCAAATAGGAACTCTGTGGTTCTTAAAACTAAATAATTAGGTGCAATCACTAAAACCCAGAAATATATCAAATGACAATTAAAAGAGGCAGATAAATCCAAGAAGGCAGTGGTTTATCAATCTTCTGGATTTTTTAAGCTAAATCTTATTTGAGATAGGCAAGAAAGATATATTAGTAACAGAGTAATCACTAAAGCTATTTTATTGCATCAGTTATAAAAGACAAGATGCTTTGTGGTCTGGAAAGATGATAAAAAGAAGCACATTTGATGTTCTACCATGAGCAATATATATGAAGGTGATGGGGAATATTAATGATTTTCATGTTATTCGAATCATTTAGAAAGTCTTAGTTATTAAATATAAATTCCAATAATAAGTGGGTCAAATAATGTGATGTTCAGATTTATATATTTCTTTGATGTATAAACTACAGAAAGAGTGAAAGAGAAAGGAATTTAGAGTGTGGGAAGAAGAGGAGAAATTTAGGGATTCTAGGTTTGAAAACTTTCCAAATATATATATATACACATAAACATATAAAAACGTAAATATATATATATATATAAATATATATGTGAATTCCAAATACAAGGGAACTGAAAAACAGGTTTTGCTCCAAATAGGTTACTAGCAGAACAATTAACCATATTAATCAGATATTATATAATTCTTTCTAAATTGTGCAAGGATGCTATAGATGGAAAATAGACTTTTAAAAAGTTTTTAGTTGTAAAATGTACTTCTTTTTGTCATTAGTTTGTCAGACAACTATTATACTTGCTATATAGGTACATCTCAAGCTTTTCTAATGATTAGGGATATATATTTGATCTGTGGAAGATTTGTTTTACATTTATAAAACAACATTTTTCTCTGCTTGAAACAAATTGCATTAAATGACTAAATAAGCTACTCTAAAGTGCCAAGAATCTTAAAAAATGATAAGGCTGAAAGATAGGCTTGATTTCAGGTCTTAGAATAAAGTTACAATGACCAGCAAAAGGTCACATTGGTACATACAGAGTCAAAGACTTTTGTACAGTACACATCAGTCACTTCAGCAATAAAGAGTAATCTTTATAATCAAATATTTCTGTGAAAGAATGATCTTCCTCAATTTTCACTCTATAAAAAAGAAAGCAGATCAAGCATCTAAACATAAAGCTCAGAATGATAAAACTTAAAAAATTAAACGTAAGATATTTATGAATGTGGTATGAGCAAATACTTCTCATGACAAAAATAATATATATAACAATTTTCTAAAGTTAGAAATGAAGCCAGTATGTCAAAGAAATACTTATATCTCTATGTTTATTGGAGGACAATTCATAACTTTTTACAGTGTAGCAATATCAGCCTCCATGTAGGCATGTGTAGTTCTGATGTAACTCTGTAAAATATATCATAACCAACCAGGCTGTAGAATGTTAACATATGCCCAACCAGGCTATAAAATGTTATTGTATGCCCATGTAAGGGAGACAGAGATGCAAAAATTGTATAAAAGGGTGTAACTATACCATGTCCACCACTCAGCCTTTGGATACGAAGCCGCTGTCAGTGCCGGCATGAATAAAGTTGCTTCCTGGGAAAAAGACTTCGGCATCCCTCTCTCTACATGAAAATCCCACAGCAATAATAGTCAGGAAATGGAAATGAACGAAGTGTTCACAAATGATGAATGAATAAAAAATGACTGTAATATTATTCATCTGTAAAACTGGATGAAATCCTGTCATTTTTCCACGACATGAATTAGAGAGATCAATGTGCCCAGTGAACAAAACTAGAGACAGAAAGACAAGTACTGCATAATTCCACTTGTATGTGAAATACAAAAAGGTTGATCTCATAGATTTTCATAGAATGGTGATTACCAAATACTGGGGAGAGTGGAGTGGAGAGAAGGATGAGGAGGACGCTAAGTTATATTCAGTTGTAAGAAGTTTTGGTGTGTTGTTGCTATAGAGTGACTATAGATAGCAATTATGTATTGTGTATTTCAAAAAGGTAGAAGAAATGAATTTGAATTCTTTTATCAGAAAAAGATGATCAATTTGAGGAGATATGAATGTTTATTCTACTTTAAAAATTATACTATATATCAGTGATGACAAAACTATTAGAGACTAATGCAACCCAAATACCCTAAAAGCAACCCAAAACCCACTTACTTTTCACAAAGTGCCAACAGTGAAATTTTTTTTATTCATTAATTTTATTGGTACATTTTAGGTATACAATATGACGGCATTCATCATTGGGAATTTATACCTTTACATGATATATCTTGGTTCTTATTTTTTTTCCCAAATTCTCTTGCCCTCCCTTCAACCCCTCCATTTCTCTCTATTTACAAAGACTGTTTCCATTTTTTTCCTTTTCTCATATTTATTCTTTTCCCTTCTTTCCTTTCCCCTAACCCTCCCACTTCCCCTGGGAGGCTAATAGTGCAATTAAACCTGAATACTGAGTTTTTAGTTCAGAAAAAACAACCCTTATCTAATGCTCAGCTGCTGGGGTGACTTGAGTTGCATGCCGACCCAAAGGGTTCTGCATGCCTGCTGCACCAAGCATGCCGTAGGTTGACCACCACTGCCATATGTACACATATCAACACATAATATTGTACCTCAAAAACGTGTACAATTTTTGTGTTTTAGTGTATCAGCTAGAAATACATTTAAATTAAACAATTTCTAGAATCATAAACTGGGCTTCATCTACATCCACTTTTTTAAAGAAAGGATTAAGACAGTCAACTTGGAAATATAGAAAATGTGCACAGAGGATAAGTATGAATAAAGATGCAGATATCAAATATACAAAGCACTACTATATATTAACAATAATAAGGTAAAATGACTAAATTATAAAATAGCAACAGATCTGAACAGAGGAGTTAGGTGGAAAAAAGTTGTGAGGGAAATTTCCAGGGTGATAACCAGGTTCCTAACTTGATTGGGGTAATGGTGATGGATATTTATACAATTGTCATATTATAAAACATAAAATGTGAAGAAAATTCAGTTTTATTGTATGTCATTTGCTTGTCAATTTTTTTTTTTTTTTTTTTTTTTAGTACCAGAGATTGAACTTGGGTCCTTATGCTTGCGAGGCAGGCAGCAGAACCACTAAGCTAAATCCCTGGACCTGCATGTCAATTTTTAAAGTGTTTGCCTGAAAGACCATTTATGAAGTGGTTAAGAACAAAGCCTTAATTCTGTTTGTTGATCAATTTATCGAAAGCAGCACCCTGAGGCACTGACTGGATAAGGAGGAACTTCTATTCCTCCCTTTAAAAAGAAAGAAAAAAAAGACATTTTTAAAAAGGATAAATAGTCTGTCTGGTTTATATTATGTCTTCATTCATTTAATGAACAGGTTTTGTTGAGCACCTATCATTTCACCTATTCTAGGCACTAGAAATAAAAAGAGATGACTATTTTCTTCAAAAATTTTCTAGTAGGGGAGAAAAATTAGTGCATAATGGGAGGTATTCAGCTTGAACAGAACAAGAAAAGGCCCTGTGGAAAGATCGCATTTGAGTAGGCACAGCATGAGCATGAAGGAGGCCATTTGGAATTTGGGGATAAAACCAAAAAATTTAAGAATTTATTTTGATGATTCAGATAAATTTTTAAAATAGCATAGCCCTTTGATTGTTTTGTTATTTTATATACAACTAATATGAAAATGGAAAACGAATTATGGTGTTCAAATTATTGTGGATCATTACTCTTACTTCGAAACAGAACTTTTGGCATGTTGCAGTAATTGTAGTGGGAGGATATCATTATCTAATGCAAGAATGAAATTCTACTCCTACAAAACCTTAAATGGGATCCTGAGTGCACTGGTCAGCGTTTCTCACACATGTGAGAGGATCTAGAATTTCCACTCCCTGCATATGTTTAGTGTGTCACCCTGGACATCTGCTAATGATGAACATCTGTTTTTTGTTTCCACTGGACTGCCAAAAAGAGAATGGGGTCATTAGTTATTCTACAATGTGAAGTTATCCAGAACATTATCCTTGTGTGAGAAATAATAATGTCAGGAAAGCCATATCCACTACAATTAATTCTAAAGTTCACTTCACAGTGAGGGCATTACAGGCATGATTTCAAAAATGCTTGCCAAACTACCACAGTCTCTAAATTAAAACCAAAATAGTTTTATACAGCATTTATCACTCAGGAGCCATTGTAAACTGGTGTTTTCTGAGCACCAAATAAAAAACAATGAAAAATGAGTAATAAATAAGGCAAGATATTTACATATCTGATGAATTATCCAATGTTTAAGTTATATTTAGTATTGCTTTAGTTCAATCATATTTTCCAAAAATGAACAATCCATGTGATGTACTTTCTATTAATTTAAGTTTTTGTCAAATGTCACAATTTATTGTGCAGTCATATTGAATAACTGAGAACTTCTTATTATGTGAAAGACCACATTAGAAAGGAAATAAGCTGTTTTACATAATATTCCTTTTATCTTCTTTTTTTTTTTTTTTTTTCCTTGGTATCAGGGATTGAACTCAGGTCCTTGCGCTTGGGCAGCAGGTGACAAAACCACCGAGCTAAATCCCCGGCCCCTCCTTTTATGTTCTTATTATGTATTGCAAAGTACGAAACAAATTCACTATCAGTTAAATTAAGTTAATCAACCATAGGACATAAAGTACTATTACATGTGAATAGGAATAGTTGGAATGTTAAGTGGTACACTGTTTTTCGCTGAAGAAATCTAAATGTAATATTCATATATTTAATCAGATCCTTCTAAAATACATAACATGTAATAGATGTAAAATCTTTTAAATATAAAAATTCTGTTATACATTTAATATGTAGTTGTTTTAAATTCTACATAGATGTTACATAAACATTTATTCAATATATATCTAGATTAATATTCACTTATGATGTTCATAATTTGAATTTAAAGGCAACAAGAAGAAAAAGAATATATATAAAAGAAATGTAAAAATAATCAGTATTATTAAGATGTAAGAATACCTGAAAAGCCTGTGAGGCATTAGGTTAGGGTATGGCTTACTTTATATACATATAATCAAATTATTTATATTCAATTATAAGTATCAATAAAACTATATTTTCAGAGTCTCTTTTGTGAGTCTAATTTTGAGACTCTAATTATATTCTTCATTTCTGATGGATTACTCACAGAGATTGTCTCATTTCTTTTTATTATGTTTATTCACTCTTCTGCTGCTATTTTTCCAGCTGCCCACAGTTATAGGTGTTCAAGGTTTGCTTTGATAATAAAGTTAATGTTTGGAAATGCAGAATGGACCACTAAGTAATTGAAAAACTACTGACTCATTTAATCAATCTAACCATTTTTTTTGTAGGAAGATGTAAAAACTGAGTATCTACAAAAGGAACAACAAAAAGAATGGAAAGATTTTAAGGTATAATACTATAAATAGCAAAAATAATATAGGATAAAAAATCAGGATTTTTAAACATTAGACTATGTAAAATTAGTAACTGAAGAATGTGAACATTAGGGAAAATGAAATAATTATAATGAATGCACATTAAAGAATATATATCCAATTACAACTATGCCCTTTGGTTCTTTATGATTTTATACAATCTTATAAGAGACATGTAAAATAATTTCAGATGATAATCATTTTTCTTCCAAACTACAAGAAACATGTTTTAAGTATATATAGTTTGCTAAGTATTTTATATATGTTTTTCTGTTTATCTCTTTTAGCTACAACTACTCTTCTCTTATTTTATAAAAGATGATACTAAAAATTGGAAAGATTAAAGGATATATTTAAGTTCCTTGTTTAAGCAACATTATTTAGTTAATGTAGTTGTCAGTTACATTAGCCAAGCTAATTTCAGGTACAGTGAGTTTTTATTTTTAGGGTACTTTCTTTCGGGGCTGTAACAGTGTCTGGAAAGAGAACATAAAACTATCTTTATTTTATAAAATTTAAGTTAATGAATAGTGATTTTTTCAATGCTATGGGAGTAATCCCAATTTTTGTCATTTTGAAAAGTTGACTGCCAGAATTGTCATCATCATTACCATCATCATCTTTTTTGTTGTTGTTGGTACGGAGACTCAAATTTGGGACCTTGAGCTTGCAAGCCAGGCAGCAGAACCACTAAGCTAAATCCCCAGCCCAACCTTCATTGTCTTTATCACCACCTTTACCACTGCTTATCTGAGCCTTTCATAGGTATACTGAGTGGGCAAAAACCTTTAAAAATCCCATTTTTGTACATATTTAAATATATCAAAAACGGTACAATGAATATTGTGGCACACTTGAGTCTCCAATACATGTATCATAATGAAAACAATATAATATAAAGATCTAAAATGTATCATCTTTTAAAGCACCAACCTGTCTTTATATTTCTGGTTAACCCTTAGTCTGGTGTAGTATAAGACACTTCATCATTAGTAGAAAGTAAAACTGGCACACAGAGATTTTATATAGGGAATTTTCCCAATAAAAACCCTGGAGTAGTGTTGTAGCTCAGTGGTGTAGTATGGGGTTAATGTGCATAAGGCCATGAGTTGAGACCTTGGCACTGAAACAAAAACAACAACAAAAAGAAATGTAAAAAAAAAAAAAAATTCCTCTGGATTCTTCAGATAAACAAAAGAAAGAGTAGTTGTGTATCTTTGTTTGTTTGTGTGTTTGTCCCCAAACACTCTTTCCTGGGCTGTTTTCTGGAGCAGCACAGGCAAGTGCTGTTCAACATTGTAACTCTAAGTCAGTATGTTTCTTTCCTTGGTGGTGTAAGTATGTAGGGTAGGCTGGGGACATTGACCCATTTAATAAGAAGGAATGTTTCAAAAGATCTTTCCAAATATTTATTTCTGTTAGGAGGAGAACAGTGAAACAAAGAATGGGACTAATGCCCATATGAAAACACTCCCTCCCATAACCATCTGCAACGATGCAATCTTTGGCAGAACACAGTTTGCTCTTGCCTTCATAAATTCTTTTTAAGATAATTCTTATAGTTCTTTTTTTCAGATACTTGTCAGTCAATAAGCTCTGATTTAGCCTTTGTAAAGGATCTGTGTTTTTCCTAATAATAGGGTATTAAAGCTAAGTCTATTGTTGAAATATGTGCATATTTTATCTTTAAAATTTAGGTTTTTCCTAAAATAAAATTTGATCATTTCTAAGCTCCTAAGTATCAAATTAGTTTACATTTTAGTACTTTCTCATTTTACTTTAGAAGTCCAAATCTCGTTTTAGTTATATATGGTTTATAGTAATTTTGCTCCTACCAATTTTTCTGTTGTTTCAGTGCCCCACTTAAGTTGTTTCAGTGCCCTGAAAGGACTTTCTTGTTTGAAACACCTACATCTGAATTAACATGTAACTTTGTATTGCCTATGTCACTACTAGACTGTAATGGCGGGGGGGGGGAGGGGAAACAGGTACACGGACTATCACAAAATGAATATAAATTATTGTGATAACTGGATGCATGCTGTATATGGTCAGTAGATGCTACTCTTGTTAAGGTGACTCAGAATAAATTTTCCATAGCTTTACTGATGACATCACAGATCTGTATGAGGAGAGGTTTCCTATAAGATCTGTGAGCTCAAGGTTCTTCTTTCATTCAAGCTGCTGCAGTTTTAATGATACCCTGCTGCCAGATAATGATTCTGCATATTTAGAAGATTACTCAGGGAGCTTCTAGCTTCTAGTATATAGCTTCTTATAATTATTAAACATCTTGTGAGGACATTTTATAAAAAGTGATTCACAGAGTTGTACTTGAAGACTGTTGCTCTTAACCCAAGATAATAAGGACTATTTGCCAGCTTTACATCTGCATTGAAATTCTTGGTAAAGATGTCCTTATTACCTGCCATTTGATGATTTGGCCTGGTGGAATGTTTGTTCTGCTGTCAATGAGTTGCCATGAAAATCAATCTTTATTTCTTTTTTTCCTGTCATGAATCCATAGGGGAATATCAGAATACCTGGACATTTAATAAAAAAATCTAGTGAAAGCGAGCCCCCCAAACTTCACAGTTTGAATGCATTTTATGTACATTTACAAGGAGAAAATGTGGATGTCAATGTTCACACTCTATCATAGAAGAACTAAGCAATATAAACCCTATAGATAATTGATTCTCTCACAAAAGCTGGAACAAAAAAATAAATTGAAAAGTATGGAAAAATGTAGTTGTGCACAGTGGTGTGAAAGTGAATGTTTAACAAATCGCTCTCCCTACATTTTGAAAAACTCTCTGATTTGTATAACTTGTCAATTTTTCTGGTGTATATAGTCATGATGGCCACTTTCAAATTCCTAACACAATGGCATTGTACATAATCTTCCAGGATAAGGAGATTAAGGAAAAGTTAAAAAATCTGGGGGCTGGGAATATCATTTTTCATCATTGTTAGCAACTGCCGAACCATTTCCTACATTTTTGCCCTATAGTCCTTCTATATATTCTTGCTGATTCTTTTAAAATAATTTTTGTAATGAATACTAATTGGTAATTATGCTACCTGTTTATTTTATTTATTTCACAATATATAACAGGCAGACCTATCATTTTATGTCATCATTTTATGGCATTCCTGTTTCTATTCAAACACCCTTGCTATTATAAGCAAGTTTGGACTCCTCCATTATCTGGGGGGCTTTTTTTCCTCAGTTTTTCCTCCAAGGTTTTGAGTTTGTGAGCATCCATTCAGTTTAATTTTCTTTTCCTTCGAAATTCTATTTCAGCTCTTTTCTATACGTATTTCCAGACTTCTTAATCAATTTCAGGTACTAGTCTAACTTCAAATCTTAACAGCCACTATTCACTATAAATTATCATGGCTTGCCCCTAGTTCCTAACAATAGTCCTTTCTTAATGAACATGTCTGGTGTACAGTCAACACATACTCGGTTATGTTCTGAAATATTATTTTCTAATGATTTTCACATTTGTTTCTCTCATTTTAAGTATAGTTTAAGATACTTGTGAATAGCAATCATATAAAATAGAATAACACTGAAAAAATAGGCAAACCCAATAAATAGCATAAACTTGAATATAAAACTGGAAAAAACCCAATTCAAAAAGTAGATCCAAAGCTTTTATTGAGTTTTGGTTTTGTAACCTTAAAGTATTTCAAATCTTTCAATAGTTTGAACTAAAAATGGTTATGACAGCATATCTGCAGTCTGTATTTACTCAAGTTCACCCTCATATGAAAATATAGCTAGGGTTTGGCAGAGAGGCACACAATCAGCCACCCTGGGCCATGAGCCTGGTCTCACACACCTATGATTATTAAACTAAACTTCTTCGGTTAGACTGAGTAAATTGAATGAGGGACAAAGGTATTGTGAATCTTAGTCAAACTGAGAGTCAGAGTGGAAATCTACTTTAGTATAGAAAGGATTAAAGTGAATAAAAGCATTGGAAAAGTGAGAATAAAATTATTTTCAAAATGCTTGTTACTCCATATTAAATTCAAATGATACCTAGGAAATTTTATGTAAATATTTAACAGACGATAGAAATAAAAGTACAAATTACAGACCCAGCTCTTTAATGATTTTTAGTATTAAGCAAAGGATCAACATGAACTGGTCATCTAATTTTTAGTAGATCTGCTAAGTTTTATTGGTTAGTAGTATTTGTTACAATTGGTTTATTTTAATGAATTATTATACTTAATAAACATCTCAATTTAAGAATATTAAGTAACTTACTATTCTCAAGAGAAGATGAAATGGGCACAATTTATCACATATTTCTAAACTGTTACAAAGGCACAACTAAATTTGACACAAATTTCCACAAAGTGAAACAAAACAAAACAAAAAACCTCACTCATTTTTGTTATATCCAATATATTATTTTTTGCCTCTCAATTCAGAGTCCAAAACATGTAATTCTAAGAAAAAAAATTTAAATATAAAATGTCAAAATGCCCTAGGTACATATATTTCTGATTATTGATACCTGATTATTTCAGCTTTCATTGGCCCTAGCATCAGGCCTGCACTGTATCATTTTGAATGTTAGAAAAATGAAATACTTGTCTCTTCTCATGGTTATATTTCACCAGTTCTTCAGTTTCCCAAGTAAACACTGATTTCCTTTTCTTTAATTATGTTGTTGCTCTCTTCTGGAACCTCAATGATTAACATGAGACTCCTAAATTAAATTTCACTTGTTTTGTTTAAGTCTCTATGTACCAAGGTATTTTATTAATTGACTTGATGCCTCAGGTTAGACTTCATGGTTGAAATAGAATATATTATTGAGGAGTGAAGTCTTTTTTCTTTATGCCTATTATACCAAGGATCAATTTTAATAATAAAATTTGCTTATTCTTCACGCTGATATTATTACAAAAAGAAATAATTATTAATCTCTTGAACTATGTCTATAGCTTTTTACATGAAGATTAAAGCTTTCTTTGTACTTTGTTTTGAAACAATGTCTCTCATCTTTTTGAGAACATTGTCTGGGAGTTGCAATAGGTGTCCTTCTGTTTGTCTCGTCTGAATTGTAGAATTTTGCAGTCCTTGATAGTAAAGTATCTTGTTTATAGAAATATGGTCAATACTAAACATAGAATTGATACATAGGCAAACTTTAATGTGAATGAGTAAAATGATGAAAGTAAATCTATATCTAGGTATTTAATACCTATACAATAATGATTCATTATTTCCTGAAGTGTATAAAAAGAAAATTTACATATCTTACTAATGTTTAGTAAGCACTACTTTCTATCTGGGTCAGTAATTAGAGATAAACATAAATGAAATTGTCCCTGTTTTTACAGATCTTCTGGGACTTTCTAATAGGAGATATAAAAATTATTATATATATTATAAAGTCATATAAAAAACTGTAAAGGATATTATAAAGGAAAACAGCTCTATATTAAGAAAATTTTAATGTTATTCAGTGTCCACAGTAATGTCTTTTCTTGAATATATACAGTTTTATGATTTTTTCCTTCGATGTAAATCCCAACTTCTATAATTCCTTATATAAAGACATGTTTCTGCACTCCAAATATAATTCAAGAGTTGTTCAGAACATAGTTTGTAAACTATGTGGCATCTGTCTAAATTCAACATAGTCCAAAAGCACTCATTGAATGCAAAGGGCTACTGACCATTTATCCATGATCAACAATTTAGGGATGAGGTTTAGGGCCACAGGACAAGAATGCAGTCAGTTACAAGAAGAGAGTATCAAATGCCAAGTACATTATTTTTATGAATTTTGATTTGAAAAGCCAGTATATCCATCCCAGTAGAAAGAAGGCTTTAAAGTCCATGTAAAGAGCTATTGTTATGGGACTTGCTGCTCTCCTTGTTATTTATTTTGTATTTAGATGTCCAACTCTCATATATGATAATCATTCATAGTAAATTTCAACATGGAGTAGGCCAAGCTAGAACACAAATGGAAACTCTTGATGACCACAACCTACAGTTTAGAACTCAAGTTGTACATTCCAAGCAAAGGGTGACCAAGGGGTTTAGTCTCTGAGACATACAATAGCTTCTTAGGTACCTGAACAGGCAAGTGGTTTCTCAAAATAGAACCAGAGTATGGACGTCAGTAGTAAAAAGGTTTTCTGAGCTCATCTTCCTAGTGTAATAAGATAACCATGTAGCTAAAATATGTCCCAAGATTGTTGGGTGGTGCTTTATAGAATCACAATTATACATGATCTAGTAATGGCAAAGGAAGGCTAACTCTGCTAAGAAGTCTACATTTTCAGTATGATCTATAATAGTTTATTTATACCAATATGTATGAAAGGGCCACAAATATATATTACACAATGTATATATTTTATGGATATACAGATAAAGGTATATCAATTGCTATAAAAATACTAGGCACAAAATAAGGGTACTATAATTTTTCGTGAGTACTTTTACATCTTTGTTACATTTGTCTCATATATTTCTAAGATAAAAAACATAAAGTAAGTTTGTAAATAAACTATTTAATTTTTTTATAAATAAAAGCATTTGCCATCTGATGATCACTGGTTTTTCCACCTTTGGCTACAAGAATTTAATGTTGTTTTGAGAATCCAAACAAAGGCTTGCTCTCCTGCAGGTAAAATTACTCCTTGTAGCTGGACTACTTTTTTATAATGAGCTTGACCATTCTTCATCTGCTGCTTTTGATAAAAGACATAATCAACTGGGAAATACGAATGTAGTTTCTGGACAGAGCTAAGCTGTTCGGAGAATAAATTGCGTGGTGAGCCAAATTCTGTCATCAGAAACTAACAGGCAATTCTCCCTGGAATAAGCGTCTAAGGGTGTGGGAATATGTGGACAGATTTTGCCCTTTGTGTTTAACTTGGCAGCTTTTGTCCCCAATGCTCATTGCATTGTTTTGTAACAATGCCATCTTCCTACATGATTTGGATGGCTACATTTTTAATAGAAATACCTGCTGGTTTTCATAAAATTTGGGAAGGAGAGAGTGGATAGGGAAGCTGTTATAAAGTTTTTATCCATTTCAAACCAAGCAATAAATCTAAAAAGCTCCATGTCCAATGAATCACAAATGAAGAAGTGATGAAAAGTGTTCAAATTAATTTTCTGGTGCATTTGGGAAATGCAAGTGCTACAATATCAGCTTCTGCATTTTCCCTTTGAGCTCCCCAGTCTGTCTGTCTGTCTGTCTGTCTCTTTCACTCCAAAAAGATGTGCTTTAATTTACTGTCCAATAAACTCATTAATTGCAAATCCTTTTTGCAGATTTGTTGCCAAATGCAATCATATTTTCCAGCCAAGTAGAGTTACTGTAAGCAAGAATGAGGTTCTTACACATGCTTCAACATGGATTAATCTTGAAAACATTATGCTAAATGCAATAAATCAAATGTAATAGGACAAATAGTGTAGGAATTCCCTTATATGAGAGAAGATAGGGTAGTTTTGACTTAGGCTTGTGGGGAGAAAATATGGGAGAGAGTACAGGGTTTCAGTTTGGAATGATAAAAATATTCCAGAAATGGGTGGTAGTGATGATTGCACAAAATGATGTAATTACTGCTAATTAATGTAATCATTTAATGCCACTGAAAAGTAGACTTTAAAATTGTAAACTGTATATTTTCTGAGGGGGACTATGAATGAAAAATAAAACAAATTAATTCATTTTAGACTGTATTACAATTTCCTAAGTTTCGGAGGCTATTTTTTTATTTTTTCATTTTGTCTGTCTCTCATAATTAATACTCAAATGGCTTAAACTGAATAAATAGTAAAACTTTATACTCTAAATCTAATGTAATATCAACAACAATCAATAAAATTTTGATTATTAAGACATTTCCTTTCAAAAAATGTATGTCTAACAAAGTAAATTGGTAAGAATAAATTTAAGTTTGCTAGCTTCCATTCTTCCAACTTTCAGCAGCACCATAACTGTAACTGATACTTTAATGGGAGCATGTTTATAATTAATCCAGAGAAGGAGAGTTAGACGGTGAATGTCTTCCTGTGGTTGGTGGAAAATGAAAGAATAGAGGGGTACTTAGAAGCTTCTCACCTGATTTCAGAAGGATTGGGTTTTATATGTTGTTATGGCTCGTGTTTATAGGTCCCCCCAAAGCCTCATGCTTTCTTAGAGGTGACTGAATCTAGGGTGTGTGATTGATTCACGGTGGAGCTAGGCCTGAGGGCACTAGGATTAAAGGCGTGAGTGCTACCTGCTGTAAGTAGTCTGAATAAGATTAAAGGGACAGTAAAACACTGTTAAGGTCTCTTGTTGACTTTGCTGTGTTCCATGGCCATGACCTGTTGCCTCTCTGCCATATGCCCTCTGCCTTGGAGCCAGCCAACTGCAGACTGAAACCTCTACAAGCTGTGAGCTAAATAAACCTTTCCCCTTTAACTTGAAGTGTCAGGAAAGAGAGAAAAGTAACTAACACATATGTACCACAAGAAAGGGGACCTGAGCTAGTATTCCTTGATAGTATTCCCTGTGGAAGAGCACTTTAGAGAGAATAACTGTGTTCTCACAAGTAATAATGTCACCCAGGCTAAGAGACAAGTGAGGTCAAAGAAAAATATCTCCTCAATGACTATGCAAAGAGACCTCAAAGGCATAAATTGTGTTAGAACCATGAATATAGTGGAAGTGATATCCAAAATTGACTGCATCCAACTTCTTCTAAGTGCCGAGTATGAATTATTGGACTCAATTAAATTTAATTTAGGAAAATTAAAATAGTGTTGGTTTTTATACTACACGATATAGTGAATTTTAAGGTCACTCTGATTTTCTTTAAAACTTTGTTATTAAATTTTCTCTGAATTGTACC
>NW_004624744.1:4354983-4373637 GCF_000247695.1 Heterocephalus glaber | reverse complement strand
TTTTTAATTCACATCAGCTATGGGAATCAGCTAGAACTTTCTATTAAAATCTGCCTTAGTATCCTCATCTAAAAATCAATGATAAACTTCCCATCTTTCAGGGTTATTGTGAGAATTAAATACAACACAGCAGCAATCAAACAAAACTTTTTTTGTTTACATATTTAGCTTTTATTTCATTCTATTTTTAAAGTAAAATCAAACACATAAAATCAAACATAAAATACAATTTTTGAAAAGATTTTAATGGTCTTCTTAAGATTCAACTAAATGTTGTCATTTTAAAATATCCGAAAAACCTTTAGTGACTTTGAACTATATTGCTCACTCACTTGCCTAATGTAGATTGACTGTATGTCTGCATCATGCTTGATCATGGAATGTTGCCTTCCCTCAAGAAAAAAGCGCAGGAAACACACTCCGGCTCCAAAAGATTCTTCTAGGAAATGACACAGTTCATGTCACACTCATTGCATTGATCAAAACAATTTACAAGGATACTTTCTAGCATCAATGAGACAAAACAGAATCAATTTCTAAGTTGATACCCATAAGGGAGATCTCAAAAAGAGGTATTACATCTTTAAAGGATAATATAAGGTACTACAGTAAGTATAAAGTTTAAAAGCTTAACAAATTATTAAAGCAGGGCAAATAATTCCTTATGTGCTTAATATCAATAACAGGAAGATAAAAGCATGTTTATTAAGTCAAAGCTGTAATCAGTTTCTCTCCATATACTTGTTTTTAAAACTCAAATTTAGCGTCATTGAAAAATAATTCATAGATATGATCATTGAAATAACTATTTCAGAAAGATGTAGAAATTATATTTTCTATAAATTTTGTTTAGTTAAAAATTCTATCCTTAAAAGTTCTAAGATTCTTGCTTTTGCTTTTTTATTTGTTTTATATGGAATACATGCTATTAACACTATTATAAACTATAAAGTTTAGGAATGGTATAATTAATTATTTTTAACAATCCTTTCTTTCTAGAATCAGGGTGTGAAAAACTCCTTGTGTCATAAAGGAATAATTCCAGGATTTGGAAAATGGAACCATAACTGGACAAGCATTCCCAGGAACCTCAAGGATACCCTAGTTGAATATTAAAAATGCCTACTCAAAAGAAACATGGTTTCAGCTCAGATTATTGATTTGTTTGTTGCTTCATTTTAAATTACTACAGTGGTCTATCAAATTACCTTAAACCTCTGTTTCTTCCTATTGATCATCTTTTAAATATTTTATTTATATGTTAATTATTACTAATATATTTAATTTACATAATTAATCATATATATTTCTGATTCTCCTTTAATTGCATCATAAAAGAAGATAAAATATCTTCCATAACAATTTTTGAGAGCCAAATGTTTTTAAATAAAATGATATCTGACATTTTAGCAATATTTAAATTAAATTCTAATTATGTTTAAATAAAATGCCATACTTTAGATCATTAGATTTAAATATAAAACTGAAAGAAAATATACACATTTTTCCCATCCTTTCCAAAACCTGTGAAGCATCATAGTTTTTATGGTCTTAGAAGCGTCATGGTTTTTATGGTTGTTAAAAAAGCACAGTTTATCGCTGTGCACTGAACAGTGTAGTATAAGCAAGGAGATTTATATGCAATTATGCTTACCAAAAAAGTTATTTCATACAGTCAAACTTTCACATGGATTCTAAAATAACCTAGTTTAAAATGTTAAGCTATTATATTTCTTCATCTATTATAATTTTCCATTTTGAAACATTTTTTATGATATCATGGGTCCTTCGTATTCCTCTTACGTTGCCTTCTCTAGAGAAGCATGTAATATCTCACTTTGCTTGATGAGTCAGTGCTAAAAGTTATTATTTCTGATAAATCTTAATTTAAGCTTGACACAAAGAGTTTATAGAATACCTGAAAAAATTTTAATGCTGGCCAAAATGATGGTGGAGATGGTACATATAAAAATATTGATGGAAATATAAAAATCTTATTTGGTTCCTCATACTTTGGTAGAGGAAGGGAATTGACTGAATCTGTCAATTCAGAAATTTTGAAGGTAATTTTCACACTATGTACAACTTACAATTTAAAACATCATTTTGACCATTAAAAATGTTTCAAATGTAAAACAGTTACAAATTCTGTCAGCATTTTCAATGAATCAAATTTTTAATTTGGTTTAAAATCATAAAATTATGACACTGAATTTTCTAATTAGAGGAAATACTGATTAAGGGCTCAGAAATTCAAAATATTAAAAATCATTATATATGAATCAAATATGGATTTAAAAATTGTTGAATGTTTAGTACATCACAGGCACTGAAAAGCATGAAAGATTAATCTTCCTTTCCTATATGTATCACTTGTATTTCTTTTCTTGCCTAATTGCTCTCAGCTAACATTTCAAGTGCTATGTTGAAGAGAAGAGGTGATAGAGGACTTCCTTGTCTTGTTCCTGATTTTAGAGCAAATAACTTTACTTTTCCCCCATTTAGTATGATAATGTTGGTCCGTCATAAATAGCTTTTATTATATTCAGGTATGATCCTTCATACTTGTTTTCTTCAATGTTTTTAACATGAAGCAGTGTTGGATTTTGTTAAAAGCCTTTTCTGTGTCTATTGATATGATCATGTTGTTCTTGACCTTGCTTCTATTAATGTGATGTATTACATTTATTAACTTATGTATTACATTTATTAACTTATGTATTACATTTATTAACTTATGACCCATTCTTGCATCTCTGTAATAAAACTTACTTGATCATGGTGTATCATCTTTTTGATAATATGCTGCTTCCTGTTTGCTAATACCTTCTTGAAGATTTTTGCATTTATGTTCAATACAGAGATTGGCCTATATTGTACGTTTTAAGTTGGGTCTTTATCCAGTTTGGGGATCAGGGTGATACTTGGTTCCGTAAATGTATTTAGGGGCACTCCATCCTTTTTAATGTCTTTGAAGAGCTTGGGGAAGAGCTTATAACACCCTTAAAGATTTTGTAGAATTCAGCAGTGAATCCATCAGGTCTTTGGCTTTTTTCAGTTGGTAGATTCTTTATTATTGTGGCAATTTCATTGCTTGTTATTAAGTTCTTAGGCATTTTCATATCTTCTTGTGTTAGTTTTGGCAGTTTTATGTATCATTGAATCCGTCCATTTATTTAAAGTTTGATAAATTGTTGGAATATAATTTTTCAGAGCAGTTATTCACTATCTTCTGGATTTTGACAGTGTTGTGATTTCATCTTTTTAATTTCTAGTTGCATTGATGTGAGTTTTTCTCTCTTTCTATTGGTGAGTTGACCTAAGGGCTTATTTATTTTCCTTATTCTTTCAAAGAACTAACTCTTTGTTTCTTTTTTCTTTTTTCTTTCTTTCTTTTTCTTTTTCTTTTTTTTTGCTATTTTTCTAGTCTCAATTTCATTGATTTCTACTCTCATTTTTATAACTTCTGTCCTTAATTTTGACTTAGGGCTGGTTTGTTGTTGTTTCTCAAGTATCTTATGATTTTCTGTAAGGTTATTTATTTAAGCATTGTTTTCCTAATATGGGAATTGATTATGATGAATTTTCTAGAGACATATGTTTCATTTAAAAAACATTTCAAAGATCTTCAGGAAAACTTTCATATATATGACATTTTCTTTATATATCATATTAACTAAATTATGTAGCACTTATATTACATAATTTCAACAATTATGCACAAAAAGTTTTTTAAACCATATTTTACAAAGGAAGGTAAGAGGAGCTTTTTAGGTATATACACATAGATTTCCATTGATATGTTAATTTAATATAATTATATTATTAGTTACTACATTTTATTTAGGAAGTGAAGAATATTGGTTAATTTGCTGAATTAGTTAAATAATGATGAATTAACAAAATCTTTAAAATAACAATGCTTGAAATAATCAAGTACTTATTGTGAGCTTTCAATTGGATGAACTCATTTAATTCTCTTAATAACCATGTGAGATAGGTCATGTTGTTATTCCTAACTACACAGATAAGGAAATGGAGATATACATAGATTAGTATTTTAGTAAATGTTAAAGTTCTTATTTAATTTGTTTTTCTCAAGAAGTATAGGAAAAATCTAAGTTATAATAACTCAATCAATAGTTGTATACAATTCCAAGGCCTCAGAATGTTTCTAAGTGAAAATAAAGCAAGATTTTTCTGGCTGTATCGTTGGATTTCACTCATTATAATAGGAAAGAAATTTTCTTAGCAGTTTCTGGAAGAGGTCCACTATCCTCTGCCACCATCTTTAAAGTTCTGACTTGTGTTTAATCTAAAAACACAATAAACAATGGGGGCTTTTACTATGCATTCTATTGCTTTTCTGTTTTAATTTATTTTATGATATGCTATTTCACTCCTCTTTATAAATAATGTAGCTCTTGCTACAGTTCTTTTAAATCTTTCATGCTTACAAAACCATGAAAATGTATCAGATCATGTACAAATTGCTGTCTGAAGGTGCTTTTCAAGCTCTTGTATTATGAATGAAATAAGATACAAGAGTTGATGCCTGTTCACATAAATGGAGGATATTGACAGTGTAAAGTGGTTTGAATTACCATGAAACTATGGAATTATAGAATAATAGATCTATAAGGGTCTTGTGAAATCATCTTTCAAGTTGTCTGCCTTTAGGCAGGTAAACATATGAAATACTTTGTAAAAATATTTTCCTAGTCATTTTCTAAATGTCTCTAAGCAGAAAAACTCCAGACTCCACCAGAGTACTTAATATAAATGATTTCATATTTAAAAATTAAAAACTTTACATACAATCAAAATTTCCCCTAATTTCTATTAAATGTGACTAATTTTCCCTTCTACAGAAAGAAATATTGTCATATATTTTTTAAAAACCTCATTATCTTTTTTACTTCTCTTGTCTCCATTTATCACTGTGCTATGTCTTGTGGCTAGATGTCCCTCCAAAGCCTCATGAACTCATACATGGGGCTTCTTGGAGGTGACTGGATTGTGGGTATATGATACTGGGATTAAGGATGTGTGATAACTAAGTGGGTTTATCTAGTTCTGGGTGAAGATACAGAAATCTCATCTTGGGTGTAGGTGGCGCTTGTCAATAGGCTTATAGCTTGCATGGAATATTAAAGGAGAGAAGGCAGGATGGTTTATTGCTGCTGCTGCTTGCTGCTTCACTTACTTCTGCCTGCTACACCATGAACACCATGCTACTCCTCTGTGATACCCCTCTGCTATGTTGCCTTGCCTAAAATCCAGCCAACTATGGAATGAAACCTCTGCTAACTGTGAGCTGAAATAAACCTTTCCTCCTTTTAACTTTGAGTATCAAATATTTTGTCTCAGGAACAAGGAAAGTAATTAATACATTTTGCTTAGATAATTTGAAAAAAATAACCCAAACTAAAAACTTTATTAATTACTCTATTAAGAAAAATGTCATACAGTAATATTGTTGCTCAACCATTATGCATTAGTATGATTTTGAGCAAAACTTAATTGAATTAGTCTGTCTTTCATACATTCCTTTCCATTTTCTTCTAACTTTGATGTTTCCACTGAATTATCTACAATGTTAACAAGTCTTATTCAAAGGTCAAAGGAGTACCTTTTTCTTTGACCTGACATTAATTAATAATTTTCTTTTGGCAATGGTTTGATAATGGTAAAAATATTTTGTCAATTTTTCCAACAATTCCTTTTTAGTTTCTATCCATGGCAATACTGCTTGTAAAATAATGAGACTTCCCATAATCTTTTCTTAAGAATAATACTTTATTTGAAAAATCTTAGAATTTGACAACCTTGGTCCCTACAGGGGTATGTAAAAAAAGATTTTCCATGGTAAATTCTTATTCTTGCCCTGCCCCCATTAATCACTCTGCAAAAGTGAACAGCATTGAGAGGACCATGTGGCAAGGAACCAAGGCCTCTTGGCAACAAGCCTATACAATATCATGTGAGTGGTGCATGGAATGGAGACTTCCAGGAACCACTGAGCTTACAGATGGCAGTTCCCCTGGGAGAAGGCTTTACAGCAACCTTGTGGGTGACCTTGAGCTAGAAACATTCAGTTATTCCCCAGTTCCTGACCATAGGAAACACTGTGATTTGGTACCTGTTTGTTTTAAAACCCACCAAATTTCAAGGCACTTGTTACATGACACTGATACCTAATACAGAAATGGTACATTTTATTTATTTTTATATAAACCCATGTTTTTGTTTGTTTTAAACATTGCATAAAACACATATGAAGGGTTCATAATTGGTGATCAAAATAGTTTATGATGTGCTACTGTTAAAAAGAATTCTCATCTTCCTCTGTAGCATTTAGGACTATTTTTTAAAAGCACATTCATTCATTTAGTTTTCATTCTTTTCAGCAACAACATATGTAAGAATATCAGGAGCAGTGTCAAAAAGTTGCATAGAAACAAAGGTTTTACAGAAGAATAATTTACAGAAGAATAAATACAGAAATTATTTAATCAATAGAATAACTGAGATACAGACAATCAATTCTGGAAATGTTAGCAAAATAAGATTCCAGTAAAGCTGCTATAAGAAAGAATTCTTTTTTGTAACATTCTTTATTTTACAAATATATGCTAAGTACCTATTGGTGTGTTTGATATGTACTTAGGACCTAGGGAAACAAAAAGAGGAATGCAGCTCACTTCTTGGAATTTGTTTTATAGAACCTCTGAGAAAAGATGCCCAAGATGTGCTTAAAATAATGGACTATGGGATTAGAGGGCATGAGTTCAAATTGTAGGTCAGACACTAACCAGCTGGTAATTATGTACAAAATGATTATACAACTATAGATTAGTTTTTCTCTCATCTGCAGAAAGGGGAACATGATAGTAATCCCTTACAGCCTATAGTGAGGACCTAAGTGTTAAAGCATGCAAAGTGTTTAAATTAATGTCTTATGTGTAGTAAGCACTAAATATATACTCATAATAGTTGAAGAAAATATGAATAATAAATGCAAAGCATAATGTTCCATTATAAATAGTTCTAAAAAGAATAATCAGTGAAAAGGAAAAGAGTCATTGAGTGGGTTGGTAATTTGCTTAGAGCACAAGAGAAGGTTACTTTGAGGTTACTATTTAGACAGAGGTCTGAATGAAAGGAATGGCCTATGTAAAAATCTGGAAAAGAAATACAATAAACTTTGTATGGTTTTCTATATAAAGAATCCAAAAGACTCACAATTAACAATAGTAAAAAAAAAAAAATCATCCTGGAACTAATAAGTTGTTCTAACAGCTTACAGGATACAATTGTAGGGTCCAGGGATTTAGCTCAGTGGTTCTGCCACCTGCCCAGCAAGCACAAGTGCCCGAGTTTGATCCCTAGTATCCCCCCAAAAAGGAGCTGGAGACCAGGATACAATTGTAATATCCAGAATCAATTATGTCTTAGTTACTTTTCTGGTTGCTGGGAAAAAATACTCAAAAGTTAAAGAGGGAAAGGTTTATTTAGATCACAGTTTATAGAGATCTCAGTACATAATCAGCTAGCTCTAAGCCATGATGGCTTGGCAGAGGGGCATCACAGAAAAAGAAACAGTTCATGAGAGGCAGAAGACAGAAAAAGCAAGCAGGCAAAGGACAACCACAGGTTTTCTATCTCTTGTATTTTATCCAGGCTACTTAGGGTGGGTAGCACTCATACCTTTAATCCTAGTACCCTTGAGCATAGCATTGTGCCATGAATAAATCCCAGCATCACACATTCTAGATCTATCCACCTCTAAAAATGCCCAACCTATGACTATATGAGGCTTGGGGGGAACATCTAGACACAAAGCCATAACACTTTGCCCCTGGTTCCCCCAGACTCATGCATATTCCTTTATGCAAAATATTTAGTCCATTTCCAAGAGTTTCCAAAGTCCTAACAGTTTCAGCATTGCTGAAGTTAAAATCCCAAGTCTCCTCTGAGATTTAAGGCAAACAATTCTTAGCTGGAAGGTCCTGTACAAATGCAAAGAAAGTTAAATACTTTCAACATACAATGACAGAAGATAAATATTGCCATTACAAAAGGTACAAACAGAGGAATACAAAGGAATGTAACCAAAGCAATTCCAAAATTTAGCAGGGCAAACCTTATGTCCTGTCACTCAATGTGCAGCCTCTGAGGAATTCTCTGGAAAGATATGAAGTCCAAAGGGTTTGAGTGCCCCATGGCACTTCTGGTGTTGATAGCTTCTGTGGGCTCTCTCTTATGGCACTTCTAGTGTTGGTAGCTCCTATGTTTCCTTTCTTTGGCTAGCTCTGCTCCCTCCTTGCAGTTTTCCTCAGATGAGCCATGTTCCTAGCTTCTGGCGTCTCCGCTGCACCTTTGGCTCACACTCACAGCTTCATACACTGCCCTCTCCAGGGCACACTACCTGGCCTCCCAGGCCTTCTTCTGAAATTTCAGTGGAATCCTTTCTGACCCCACAGCTCTTACATTCTGCCTGCACCTAAAAACAGCACCATATGAATGATGCCAAGGTCTGCCACCAGCTAATGCAGTACTCAGGCATTTTTCTCTCTTGACTGTATGGGTCCAGTGCCTAAGAACCAAATCCTGAGGGACAACTTCCCTAGGCCTCTGCCTTTCTGGAACATGGTTCCCAGGGGCTCTCCTCTCAAAGCAAAGTCTTTCACCTTTCTAACTCTGAGGCTGCAAAAACTGGAGTCCTGTTGGTTCTTTCAAAGTCCTCAGGGCCTATTTTTTCTGATCTCTTCTTTTGAAATACTTGGAATTTTCTTGCTAGTCTTTTCAATGACCAGTTTCTCCTTGGTTCCATCTTTGTAGGCCACAACTTTACTGGAGCTTCCTTTCTGACCAAACTCATGATGTTTTGAATAATCTGGGCTCTTTTCTCTTGCTAAAATCCCTCAACAGTGGCCGCATCACTGCTTTAACATTAGACTGTCTTGAAATTTCACCTGGTGGACTAACTAATCTGCTACCCTTAATCTCAGTCACAGGCAAAGTCTCTGGACATGAGAAAAATGCAGACAAACTTTTTACCAAGGCATAATACACATTGTCTGAAGTCGAACAGCCAATGTATACATTCTTCCTAGCAGAAACCTCCCAAACCTAGTCTTTACTGGCATGAGTTCTCTCAGCATTCTGCTCTTCTGAACTCTGACCAGAATCTCCGTTAAGTACAGACTCAGGCATTCCAGCTTTACTTTTCAGCCAGCATCTCCAAACCTTTCCAAACTCTTCCCACAAGCGAGTTCCCAAAGCTCCCTAACTACCTGGTCAGGTATAGTCAAAGCAACAACCCCATTCTTGGTACCAAATTCATTCTTAGTTACTTTTCTTGTTCCTGAGAAAAAATACTCTATACCCAAAGTTAAAGGTGAAAAAGTTTATTTAGCTCACAGTTTGTAGAGGTTTCAGTCCAGCCAGGGTAGCTTGGCAGAGGGGCTTCACAAAGGAGAAAAAGTTCATGGCAGGCAGAAAATAGCAAAAGCAAGCAAGCAAGGATGACCACAGCTCTCTCTATCCCTTATATTTTATCTAGGCTACTTTTAGTGTCCTTGAACCTAGCGTTGCACCATGAATCAATCCCAACATCACACAATCTAGATCCAGCAATCTGAAAAAAGCCCCATCTATGACTGTATGAGGCTTCAGGGGACATTAGACACATGACAACGAATCACTTCCATATTTATTTGTGATGAACAATTGGAATCTGAATTTTAAGAAAATACTAGTCATATTAGGACTTCCCAACACAAAATAGATATAAGTTCATCAAAATGTATGTAATATTTGTATGAGCAAACCTATAAAACTCTGATAAAAGAAATAAAAAATTGAACTTAATATATGAAGACCTCTTCCAGAGGGGAATAGATATGGAAAGTTGTCAAATATTTTTTTCTGAATCCACTGATCATGTAATATTTCTTTTTATTTTGTTGCTGTTTGTGATAAATCACATTATCTGATTTGGGAATTCTGAACCATCTTTGAATACCTAAGATAAATCTTCACTTGATCATGGTGTGCAATTATTATTATGTTGGTGGTTTTGATTTACTAATACTTTTTAAAAATCAGTTTAGATTTATAAATATTTTTCAGAAAAACTATAGTCAACCTTAATTAAAACAAGGCAACCAGTTAAGAAGTAATTTGAATGGTCAAGGGGAGATGATGATAACTCAAAGTAAGATGGTTCTGTAGCAGTTGGTGAGGATTAGTTAAAGTTATATTTTTAAGATATAGCTCATAAAATTTAATCATGGATACATCAATAATTTAGAAGGAAAGAAAAGGATGCAAGAAGGACTCCTAAGGAAACATTGTCCAAGATTAGGTGGGACTTGAATTTTAAATAGCTTCAGTGGTCCTCTTAATTAATAAGAGAACATTCTAAATATAGTACTAGATACCTATTCTTGAAATAAGCTTGTGCAAATTATAAAGGTATGAAATTTAAACTTTATTGGCTTCATGATAAAAGTATAAAAGCAAACGATGGAACACCTTTATGATGTGTCGAAAACTGGGAATAACTTTATATGGGTGGGAAATCAAGATACACTAAGTGGTCAAGATACATTAAGTGCAAAATGCCTATGTTTATACAAACATATTTTTTAGTGTAGCTGATAAAAACAGATAAAAGCTGGAGAAAGACATTAGAGGCTCATTACTTTGGAGGTGGTGCTTAAAGCTGTTGGATTTGATCCAATTACCTAAGAAGAACATTGATTAAAAAGTGTAGGCCTTATGAACTCTGGAAAATCCAATGAAAAATAGAAAAGCACAGATAGATCCATCAGAGTGGATTAGCAATTAGTCCTTGAATCAGAATAAAAAAGAAGAGAGTACTGTACCAGCTATTCTGGTAGTCAAATGAACATAAATTTATGAAGGGGGAATTATGCACTTGTGTTAAATGCTACTATTGTTTTTAATGTTCTGCCCTTGAGTATTTCTCTACATGGAAAAGGAATCTTTGTTGTATAATGTTTAACATTTTACACAAAAGCTTATTTTTAATTTTGTATTAAAATTTGCCATTTCTGTCTTGCTGACTTTTTATTTCAATACTTTTAATATTTATATTTATAACATTAATCATGGGGTTTTGAGAACTTTTATAATTATTTTCTTCACATTCTTTCAATGTTCTTATTTTTCATTGTTTCTTGTGATACAATCTATTTCTTTCTAAATTCCATAGAATTATTTGTTGGCATCTTTCCTATATCCATTGAATAATCAGACTAAGGATTTTTATTCTTTATTAAAAATCTTCACAAATAGAATACTTTTGTTTATTTTAAGTGGCACAATGCACTCCATCCATTGAGAGGAAAACAAACTAGATTTAGAGACAAGGTAGGAAAAATTGTATCATTTCCTCATAATGATTGTGACTAGTACTTTAACTTGTATCTACTTTGAGTTTTCTACCTGTTTAATAGTTTTGTATTTATTTTGTAACTGTGGTACGTGAATTTTCTGATTACAGAATGTTTATACAGATGAATTTTAATAGTATTTTTTAAATGTAAAAGAGAGTGACCTGGCTTCATAGAAAACCTTTGAAGTACATTAGCAAATCTTTAACCAAGGAAGGAAGTAAATTAATACTCAATATTCAGCAACATATAGAAATAGGCAATCAAATTTGGGAATTAAAGTTATACTTTGAAGTTTAAGTAGATTATGGAGAGAGAATAAAGATCAGAAGATCAGTATCCAAGTTAAAGCAACATGAAAATTGAATGGACTTACTTAATTGCTACCTTAATATTGTCTTCTTAAATTCTATCTCGTTTAAAAATATTTCTCTATTTTTTCAGTTTTATATGCTTTTTACGTTTTCTTTTTTTCCACATATGGGTTTATCCCTCTAGCTTCAACATTCCTGGCTTGGCCAAGTGAAATTAAGCTTTTCTGTCTTCTGGCCCTCTCCTCAGACAGTTCCAAGAGGTAAATGTTCTCAGGAATCCGGTGACATAGTTGGAGTCCTCTAAAAGATCCCATCAGTGGAAGGCTGGATATAATATTAATGTTTATAATGTGCTACATGGAAGACATCATATACAGCCAAAGGTAATAAATATTAAACAGAATCATCATTATATTCAATAAATATGGGCCACTCATTCATTAGAACTAAAATACTATCAGGAAAACAAATTGAATTAAAATAGTTATTTTTATTAAAACACAAATTTGTTTACCTATTTATTTTTATATATTTTGCATTTTAACCATTCTTAATGTTCTCACTATGGGTTACTAGAGAATAACAATCAGATCTTTGGAATCTGGACTTAGAAAATAACATAAAAATAAAATTATGTTACTGAAAGTGATATGCTTTAATTAGATGGCATTTTAACTCTTGTAATTGAATTCAATACCATTCTTTTGTTTTACATTTTTGTTTGACCTTCCCCTTGGAATACATTTTAAAAGTTCTTGGTGAATCTGCCCGTATACTTACTGGAAGAGTACCTCAAACTTATTTCAAATTCTAATTCAAAACTGAGTACAAAATTTCCTCCTAAAATTTTGTTCTTCGTCTTCCATTTTTAATTCAATAATGACATCACTAATCATAAAAGTGTATAGCCTTAGAGAAACTGTCTGTCTGTCTTTCAGTCTACTTCTTTATCCCAAGTTAAAAGTCTTGTGGGGAGACCCACTATGTCAAAATTTACCAAGTGCCTGTACCTGAGAGCAATCAATGGTAACAAATTTGTTTCCTATCTCAGAATAAATCAATGTCACCTACTACTGCTGTACCTACAAAGATAATTTTACCAAGATAAAAAAAAATGACAAAGAGCAAGAGTAAGTGAAAAGTGGCAAATCCAGTCTGTAACAAGCTAAATTTTGAGTTTTCGTGTAAGTACAAATAGGCATATCCAAGATTAAAATTCAGATATTCAAGAGGAAGAATTGTCAATTGAATTAGTGAAAGTCCTTTAAGCTGCATGTTGTGGCTTATGTTTATAGGTCCCCCCAAGCCTCATGCTTTTTGAGAGGTGGCTGAATCTAGAATGTGTGACTGATTCTTGGTGGGAGAGGCCTGAGTGCACTAGGATGAAGGGCATGAGTGCTACCTGCCCTAAGTAGTTTGAATAAGATAAAAGGGACAGAAAGACTGTGAAGGCCTCTTGTTGCTTTTGCTGTCTTCCACCGCTATGAACTGTTGCCCCTTTGCCACGTTGCCTTGGAGCCAGACAATTATTAACTGAAACCTCTGAAAACTATAAGCCAAATAAACTTTTTCCCCCTTTAACTTTGAATGTCAGGTATTATGTCTCAGAAATGAGAGAAAAGTAACTAACACATGCATGAGCTAGAATAAACTAGAAGTTTGTAAAAAAAAAAAAAAGTAGGAGAATGGTAGGAGTAAATATAGATCTCAGAAACAACTGGAATACCCCTAAAAAAGTCATAGGGCTTTTTATATCCATAGCCCGTCTCTTTCTCTGTTACTGAAAAAAAATTGTGAAAGTACATGGTGGAGGATTGTATGTTTCAGACAGCATACCAATATATATGCTATTTAAGTGTGAAGTTGAGATTGTCCACCAAACATTAAGGGTTATATTCCCTCTTCTTGCATATGGATGGCATTGTCTAACTTATTTGGCCATTAAATACAAAAAATCACAATACATTATTTCAGAGGCTATATCATATGTACTAATATGACTTCCATGAAGTGCGCTATCTCTCTTACTGTTTCCAAACATGTAGCCAGAGAACTTTCAGCCAAAGTATAAGAAGCTGGATAACCTAAGTCTGCAACGCTTGAGAGATTTGACATGCTAGAAACTCAAAGATATTCAGTTTTTCAAATCTTTTCAGACCAAGATCAGACATGTGTGTGAAAAATCTTTAAGATGAACACATACACGGCCACACTGTTTTAACTCATGAAATATTTGGAAGCATTCTTTTGCTGGAATTACCAGTTTCAGCATCTTATAAAGCATTCCATTGCCTGCCTCTTATATATTTATTCATATACTGGTTGTCTTCATTATTTCCCTATTGTAGAGGTATAGACAGTAGTGAGAGTGCATTAGGAGGCGAACACTCACAAGTTTCCCCTTGATAAGCATCAAGATTGTTTGGAAATGCAATTCTACTAAAAATATCCTTGACTTTGAATTACTTTTATTCAGAAAATTCACTGTACGATAGTCAAGAATTTTATGCTGATTCTTTGTATTTTATTTCTCTCTGGCTTTAGTAACAAGACTTGAAGTTGTGTCTATGTTTTCACTCTTTGGTTCAAAAGTCATTTGTACTTTGGGGATTGGAAAATAAAACAAGTAAATGTGAACTAGAGCTCATTTTCTTTCAGGAAGCCTGCCTACAACTATTACCAGGAAAAAGATGTAAAACTATGGATCTTAGTGGGCATATGAAGAACAGAGGACTTTCTCAATTCCTCTATTTCATTTTCTAAATTTTATTAATATATATTTACAGTCCAAATATATGGTTATATTCACCATAGGGAGCCGGTTCATGTATATAACTCATTTCAACTCCCTTCTTTTTCTCCTGTCCCTGCACTCCCCTTTTATTTTTTCAGTATCAGATTTGCTTATTTATCTTATAAGACCTTATAAAGCTAATTATCATATTTACAGATTGAAAACCAGAGTAATAAACAAAAGAACATAATAAAATTTAAAAGAATTGCACTATGTCAAAGTACACTTTTAGATACATTATACTGGATTACAATACATTTTATTCTTTCTATTTTTTCCTATTATCTGCTGTACATATACGTGGGCGCATGTGTGTGTGTGTGTGTGTGTGTGTGTGTGTGTGTGTGTGTGTTTATCTAAGATAAACCATGCAAAATTTAAGCTTGTGTGTTGGAGTTACTTCACTTAATATTACAGTCTCAAGGTGCATCCATTTTCCTACAAATGATTAAAGTTTATCCTTTTCATGGTAGAGTATAGCACTCAGTTGTGTATAAATACCACATTTTTAAATCCATTCAACTGTTGATGGAAATATAGGCTATTTCTGTGATTTAGCTATTATAAACTGTGCTGCTATAAACATGAGTGTGCATGCGTCCCTGTTGTATGATGTGATTAACTCTTTTGGGAAGAAACCTAGAAGGAGAACAGCTGGGTTAAACTAAATTTGTACTTTTAGTTTACTGAGGAATCTTCATACTGATTTCCATAGTGGCTGTACCAGTTTACAATACCACAACAGATTGAGAAGTGTTCCTTTCTCATCACAGCCTTCTCGGCATTTGTTACTGATTGATTTTTTGGTGGTAGCCATTATTTCTGGCTTTCTGGATGGAGATAGAATCTCAGTGTTGTTTCAATTTGCATTTCTTGAATGGTCAGCAGTGTTGAATTTTTTTTCTTGTATTTATAGGACATTTGTATTTTCTCATCTGTGGAATTATTTGTTTCAGATTCTTATTTTTTAATAATTTTATTTTAGATCTTTAAATTGGAGGGTCTAAGTATTTAAATTCTTTATATAGTCTCCATATTAGGCCTTTGTCTGAGGAATAGCTGTCGAATTTTTTTCCCATTCTGTAGGTTGTCTCTTCACTCTGTTAGTGGTTTCCATTGCTGTGCAGAAGGTTTTTAATTTTACGGGATCCCATTTGTTGATTCTTGGTATTATTTCTTGTACAACCTGTGTTTTGTTCAAAAAGGCTTTGCCTACACCTGTGTTTTCAAGAGTTTTATCCATTTTGTCTTCCAGCAGATTGCTTCTGTTCTAATGTTTAGATCTTAATCTATTTTTAGTTTTGGTTAAATGTATGGTGAGAGATATAGGTCTAAGTTCAACCTTCAGCATGTGGATAGCCAGTTTTCCTAGCACCATTTGTTAAAGAGGCCATCTTTCTTTCAGTTAAGGAATTTAGTACCTTTGTCAAAAATAATATAGCTGAATGTGTCTGGAGTTGTTTCTGTATTTTTTATACTGTTCCATTTATCCATGAGTCTGTTTCATTTTTTGTTTGTTTGGTTAGTTTCATTTTTTTTTTTTTTTTTTTTTTTGCCAATATCATGCTGTTTTTATCTCTGTAGCTTTGTACTATAACTTGAAGCCAGGATTGTGTTGCTCCTTGCCTTGTCTTGCCCAGAATTGCCCTTGGTATTCTAGGTCTCTTTTTATTCCAGATGAATTTTAGGATTGCTTTCTTCATCTCTGTATGGAATGTTATTTGTATTTTGATTGGGATTATATTAAATCTATATAACATTTTTGGACGTATGACCATTTTGACTATATTACTTCTTCCTATCCAAGAACAGAAGGTACCTTTGCATTTTTCTGATATCTTCTTCAAGATCTTCTGATATCTTCAAGATATCTTCTGATATCTTTTTTCAGAGTACTATAGTTTTCATTGTAGAGATCTTTCACTTCCTTCATTAGTTTAATTCTTAGTATATCATTTTTCTTAATGCTATTGTGATGGGTATTGTTTTCCTAGTTTCCTTTTCAGTGAGTTTGCTATTGGCGTACAGGAACACTATTTATTTTTGAGTGTTGACTTTGTATCCTCCTACACTGCCAAATTTAGATATTAGTTCTAGGAGTCTTGTGGTGGAATTTTGGGTGTCTTCTATGTAAGGGATCATGTCACTTGCAAATAAAGATAAGTTAACTTCTTTATTTCCTATCCATATCCTTTCTATTTCTTTATCTTGTCTTATTGCTCTAGCTAATATTTTGATCAAATATTACACCAAAGTGGTGATAATGGGCATCTTTTTCTTGTTCTTGATTTTAGAGGAAAAGCTTTCAGTTTCTCTATTTAGTATGATATTGGCTGTTGATTTGTCATAGGTGACTTTTATCAGGTTGAGATAAAGACCTTCTATTCCTATTTTCTTCAATGTTTTTCTTTATCATGAGTGAATGTAGGATTTTGTCAAATGCTTTTTTTTGCATCTATCGAGATGATCATGCAATTTTTGTCCTTGCTTCTATTTATGTGGTGTATTACATTTACTGATTTGTGTATGTCAAACCATCCCTGCATACCTGGAATGAATCCTATGTAGTCATGATCTTTTCAATTATTTGCTACATACTTATTGAGTATCTTATTGAGAATTTTTGCATCAGCATTCATTAAAGAGATTGGGCTGTAGTTACTGTTTTGGTTGCGAACTTTTCTGGTTTTGGAATCAGCATAATGCTTTATTCTAAGAATGACTATAGGAGTGCTGCTTCCCTTTCAATTTCATTAAAGATTTTGAGGAGTGCTAGCAGTAGTTCTTTTCCAAAGTTCTTGCAGAATTTATCAACAAATTCATCGGAACCTAGGCTTTTCTTAGTTGGTAGCTTTTTAAATTATTTCTGTAATTTCACTGACTGATACTGGATTATTCAGGATTTCTTTTATCTTCTTTGTTCAGCTTTGGTAGTTTATATGTATCTGAGTCTTTGTCCGTTTCCCCTGAATTTTCCACTGTATTAGAGCACAAGTTCTCAAACAGTTACCAATAATATTCTGGATATCAGCAGAAACTATTGTGATTTTGCCTTTTTAATTTCTAATTGCATGATTTGAGTCTTTATTTTGTTAAGATTAGATAAAGGTTTGTCTATTTAATCTTTCAAAGAACTAACTCTTCAATTTATTGATTCTTTGTATTTTAAATTTTTAATTTCAATTTCATTAACTTCTACCCTGATCTTTATAATTTCCTTTCTCATATTACTTTGGGTTTGTATTGTTCTGGCTTTTCGAGGACCTGGAGGTCTATGATTAGATTATTTATTTGAGTTCTTTCTGTTTTTCTGATGTGGGAGTTCACTGCTATGAACTTCCCTCTTAGGACCACTTTCATTGCATCCCATAGGTTCCAGTATGTCATACTGACATTATCATTTGATTGTAAAAACTGTAATCTCTTCTTTAATTTCATCTGTCACCTATTGATTATTCAAGGTTATTGTTTTATTTTCATGTGTTTGTATTATTTATGTGGTTTCTTTTGCCATTGCCATTTAGTTTCCCTGCAATATGATCTGATAATATATGTGGGATAATTTTAGCTCTTTTGTAATTACTTAAACATACTTTATTGGGTAGTATGTGGTATATGTTATAGAAAGTTCCATGTGCTACTGAGAAAAACGTGTAGTCTGTTCTTGTTGGATGGAACATTCTGTAGTTATACATTAAGTCCATTTGCTTGAAAGTCTGGCTCAACTGATATTTCTTTGTTGATTTTTCATCTAGTTAATCTGTCCATTTGTTACAGTGGCATATTAAGGTCCCCCATTACAACTGTATTAGTGTTTATCTGAGTTGTCTTTTTTTTTTTTTTAGAAAAATAAAACATGTTTATTGTAGATGTTTCAGGGAAAAAAAATAAGCAGAAATAAAATACTAATTAGCTACAGTTCCATCACCCAGATATAAACACTTTTTTTCCATGAGAATGCTATTTTTTAAATTAAATTCTTTTATTGGTACATTGTAGGTATACAACACAACTATATTTCTCACTGGGAATTGTACCTTTACATAATGCATCTTGGTTCTTATTTTTTCCCCATTCCTAGCACTCCCTTCACCCCCTCTACCCTTCCCTATTTACAAAG
>NW_004624744.1:4301228-4348455 GCF_000247695.1 Heterocephalus glaber | reverse complement strand
GGAGGGCTAGGAATGGGAAAAAATAAGAACTGAGATGCATTATGTAAAGGTACAATTCCCAATGAGAAACGTAATTGTGTTGTATTCCTGCAATGTACCAATGAAAGAATTTAATAAAAAAAAATATTTAGCATTTAGGAAAGGGAGGATGCAAAAGGAAAACTTTGAAATCTTAAACTCTATAATATGTAAAGGAGATCGAAGTGGTGCAAAAGACCTTACAAGGGAGTAGAAGGATGGCTATATAATTAGGCAAAAGTAGGACAAAAAACCTGGCAAGAAGGAGAAGATAAAAAGAGAGAGAAAAAGAAAGAAATTATATGGAGAGTAAAGATAAGAGAGAAGTAATTAAGGGAAGAAAATTTAAAAGGCAGAAGAGAAAAATTGAGAAATAGAAGAAAGAAAATAGAAGCAAGGCTGAAGGGCAAAGGAAGATTACTCAAGCCTCAGGAAGCTGGTGAAGAATATAGGAGGGAAAGAAAGAAGGAAAAAAAACCAAGAACAAAATAAAATGAAGGAACTAAAAACATTGTACACACACACACACACACACACACACACACACCAATAAAATACCCAACCATACCAACAAATATTTTCTAAAAAGAAGCAAAAAAAATTTCTCTGCAATTTCAAGCCTGTTGTTATCGTCTAGGATCTACAGTCTTGTGGCAGAGTCCAGTTGAAGGCATGACCCTGCTCTCACTGGTAGATAAAGGAGAAAGTCAGAGCCTAGAACCATGCTGGATAATCACCAGCAAGCCAGCAGTAGGATTAGGGGAGGATGTCATTACTGAGACTTTCAAACCCATGGAAATTCAGGCTGAACCTGGTTTCTGCTGATGGGAGTAGGGCCTGAGTCATTTAGCTTATAACACTCTGTATCTCTTGCCAGCCTGAACATGGGTCTCTGACCACGGATGTCTTACATGATTGTTCCTCACCAGTTACTCTGAGAGTTTAAAACTGGGAATACTGAGATGAAGCCAACCTGTAGCTGCTCTAAGTCCCAGGTTCAGTTGGCTTCTCCCTAGAATTGCATCTGATCAAGCACTCTCTCCAGCGATACGACAGATGCTTGAATTGGAGTCAATCATCAACTGCTGTAGCACACAGTACCCACTGCTCCATTCCACTGGTGCATTTCGCCCAGAAGCTCCCTGGAATCTCCCAATGTTACACCTGTGTCTTTGTAGATTTGAGCTTCCTTTCTCATAAATCAGGAGGCTGGAGCCAGGAGCCAGGTAAAAATGTAGATTAACCCTTTCATTTTCCACACTGTGTTTTACCACTTAAAATTCTCTGTAGGCCCCAATTTTCCCATCAGATCATTCCCAGGTCCCAGGGATCCATCTCTTTTCTTTCTTCCCCAGTTTATTTTCCAGTGTCTGGATTCCAAAGCTTAGAGGGTCTGATTTGTTGCTGCTTACTACTCCACCATCTTCCTAGTAGTTTAAAATTCTCTATTTCAAAATTGTCACATTGCAATTTCTAATGCAGACTGGTTTCTTACTCAGCAAATTCATCTTTTAAAATCCAGGAAAAATAATTTTTAAACTTTCAAAAATCGTGAATCTCTAACTATGGATAAAAACCCCTCTCAACAAACTACCCATTCATTTTAGTTTTTCTTTCTCTGTTTTCTTTCACATGGATTGATTTGAGTGTTCTGTTATCATTTCATAGAATTCCTTGAAAGGTCATACAAAGTAGCCAATTCACATAGAGAATCAATGGGTATAGTAATCATTCAAAGATGCTCATTTTACTATCTGCTTTCCTTGTAAAACGTTAACTAGTGATAGAGCCTATTAAAGTAAGAATAAGCATAAAATAACTAATATTTACTGACATCCAGCATTGTGCTGTTATATATCTACCTATGCCTGTTCAAAGAATACGGTGTTAAATTTTAAAACATTATTACAGTAAAAGACACATTGCCATCAATCCTCCTTAGAATATTCCTACTTGCTTCAAACACACTTATTCTATCATTTTACCACTTTCTCAAGTAGTACTAGAAATCCTCTTCTGTGAATATTTTTACAAGATATGATAAAAAGTATGGTGAATGCTGTTGCATCCAATGGAAGAACAGGCTCCTAAAAGCATAACAGTGTGTCTTCATCTACTTTACTCACTGGATCTGCCACCATGTGACCTCTAGATTTTTCCTAAAGTCAAAATGACCATAAAAGATAAATGAGTTGAATCAATTTAGGACATTGAAGAAGCCATGACAGCACAATTAAAGACACTTATGAAAAGGACTTTTACAAATGCCTCTAAAGTGGCAAGAATGATGGCATAAGTGTATTTGAAGCAAGGAGAAGTACTTTGAGAGGGATTAATAACAATATGTCATTTGGTATAATAACTTTTTATATTTAAATCTTAAACAGTTTGTGATCACACTTCATATGTCTATATATTCAAAGTGCTCAGATAAATATGTGTATATATGTTTATACATTCATACATATGTGTATGTATGTATATATCAATGAATTTAGTTTCTCTTGTAATAGGACATAGGGACCATTTATAAAGAAAAGAACAAGGGCTAGGGATTTAGCTCAGTGGTTTCTTCGCCTGCTGTGCAAGTGCAAGGACCCAAGTTCGATCTCTGGTACCAAAAAAAAAAAAAAAGAAAAGAAAAGAACTTAACTTGTCCAAGTCAAAGATGGCCATCCTGGTTTCCACAGGACTGATTTAGTGCTAAAACAGAGACCATCCAGAGGCACCTGGAATGGTTTATTCCTGCACTGGTAGTTAGAACAGACTTAAACTCAGATTTACTGGACCCAAAGGCCAAGAATAGGACTAGTAATCTGTTCTATTTCTTATTGAATAGCAGGGTATTCACTTCTTCTTACTCATTTTGATTCAATCATTTCCATGATTTTCAGCCTCACACTTGAAATTTTCTAATTCCAGATACAAATTTCTCTTGTTGTCAAGATTGTTATTGCCAGTAATCAAAACTCACATTAACTAATTTAATTCAAGGAGAATGTTTTAAGGGAGCAATCAACAGTATTAAATGCTAAAAGAGAAATTAAGATAGTGTCTAAGTTTGATGAGTATTTTTTAATTATGTAGTTTAAAAAGCAGTTTCATAACTTTCTTGCATCAACACTTATCCTTAGTACTCATGAAAATAGTAATGAACTTCCACGTTAGTAATAACTAAATCAGCAATTCCATTGCTTAATATTATTAAAAGGCTCAAATAAATACTTAATATTTCCCAATTGTTGCTTTTAATAGTAGCTCAGTATCTTACTCTGAGATTTTGTACTTTGTCTAGAAAGACTGCCTTTCCTCCAATGCTGACACAGAGAACAGAGAGTAGGGATAAGAGAAACTCAGAAACTCATAGAATTATAATAAAAGACAATTAGATCTCTGTTACTGCTTCTAAAATCTGTGGAACAAGTCTAGTGGACGAGGGTTTCTTACTATCTCAAACATTTCCCTCAGCTATGATAAGGTTTAGAACCATGTCTTCCTTCAGATCAGAACTTCTCTCGCTGCATATTTCCTCTACCCTGAGGTACAGAGTCCCAAAAGACAGACAAAGCTACAAATAATTGATCACCATAACAATGATGGACCTGAAAGAGATAGCTCTTTTTCAAGTGGTTTCTGGACACAATACCATTTCCTTGTCAGACTAGGATTATGGGTTTGATTTTTACATATAAAAAGAACTCAGTAATGTATTTTCCAAATTAAAATAAATCATAAGTTAAAGTAAACTCTGCTTTTCACAATTAAGAAAAGCAGGTACATAAAGCATTTTTAATTTTTAAAAATTCTTATAACACGAGAAAAATTATGACTCCCATTTGACATTCAAAGCCGTCAAATTGTAGTACACCTTCAGTAACTTTGGCTTAGACAGAAATACATAGATTTGGCATTAGCTCACATGGGTTGAGTTTTTAATCAAGACTTTTTTTTTCTTTTCTTCTGTTACTTTTTTTTGGGGGGGTACTGGGGATCAAATTCAGGGCCTTGAGCTTGCAAAGCAGGCGGCAGCACCACTGAGCTAACTCCCTGGCCCCTTTCTTCTGTTACTTTATTACTTTGCTGTGAAGAATATGGCATTCTTAAATATGCTTCTCAGGGTAAAGGAAGATAGTGACATGAGGAAAAAGAAAGAAAGGAGGGTTTGTTGAGAGGCCACGACTTGACATTTCCATTAAGTCACTAGTTTTAAACACAGTGGTTCTGGAATAGAAATAGAGAAGTAGAAATTTGATTGATTTTGGCTACAGAATTTATATGGCCCATTCAGTACAGTTATGAGGGAATTAAGGGAATTTAAAAAAAATTCTTTTATTGGTACTTTTTAGGTATACAATACATTTACTTTTATCATTGGGTGCTTGTACCTGTACATGATGTATCTTTGTTCTTATTTTATTGCCATTGCCTGTGTGCCCTTCATCCCTTCCACCCTTCCCTAATTACATAGATTTCGTTTCCATTTTTTTCTTTTCTCATAATTTTTTCTTTCCCTTCTTTCCTTTCCCCTTCCTCTCCCACCACCCCTACACCTTCCTTTGGACCTTTTCCTATTTCAAAGTATCAATTATTCATTTAAATCATTTTAATCCTATTTACACTTTTAGTTTCTCACACTAGAGAAACTATTTAATATTTACACATGTATGCCTTATTTATTTCACTTAAGGGTGTGGCCTCAATATGCATCCATTTAGCTGTCAATGTCTCTAGTTTCTCTTTCTTTATGTCTGAGTAGTACTCCATTTTATATTAAAAAAAATCACATCTTCATTATCCAGTTTCCAGTTGATGGGGACTTGGGCTGTTTCCAAGCTTTAGCTATTACAAACTGTGCCGCTGTGAACATGGGTGCACATATATCGCTGTGGTACGATTCTTTTAATTCTTTGGGGAAGATACTCAGCAGGGGAATAGCTGGGTCAAATGGGACCTCTAGCCGTAGTTCTTTGAGGTATCTCCATATGGATTTCCACAGTGGTTGCACCAGTCTGCACTCCCACCAGCAATGGAGAAGGGTTCCTTTCTCTCCACACCCCTGCCAGCATTTGTTTTGGTTTTCTTGATAGCAGCCATTTTTTTCTGGGCTGAGGTGGAATATCAGTGTTGTTTTCACCTGCATCTCTTGAATAACTAGTAATGTTGAACATTTTTTCGTATATGTATTTGCTGTTTTACTTTTGTCTGAGTGTCTGTTTCAGATGCCCGTTTTTGAATTGAGTCTTTGAATTTTGGGAGGTCTGATTGTTTTCAGTTCTTTATATATTCTAGAGAGTAGTCCTTTGTCTGAGGTACAGCTGCTAAAAATTTTTTGCCACATTTCAGGTTGTCTGTTAGCTCTGTTGGTGGTTTCTCTTGCAGTGCACAAGCTTTTTAATAAGATGAGATCCCAGTTGTTGATTCTTTGTGCTAGTTCATGAGGGAATTAAGGGAATTTGAAACATAAGAAAAAAATTAAGAGCTCATCTAAATAGAATAGAAAAGAAAAGAAGGCTAATAAAGAACTAACAAACTTTAAGAAAAGAAAGAACAGTAACAGTAGATGTCTGAAGGTAATCAGTATGTATATGTAGTGAGAATGAGAGTTAGGACAGAAGACAGTGAAAAATATAATGAGGTATCCAAATTTAAAATTCAGAATAAAATTCCTAAATACCAAAGAGTGAATATTATTCATACATTTTATTTCTATGTAAAAGCATGGCTCCTAGAATGGTGACAAAAATAAGAAATGTTTATTGAATGAGTTTTATTACATATGTCAGATTTTAAGAGTAATAAGAGGATGTTATAATAACAGTAATATTATGGAATGCTACTTCTAGCCCCTTTTCAATCAATAAATTACTTAATCACTTAAATGAAATGTTCTATGCAAGTGATAGAGTATGAATTGAAAAATCAAATAATAACTGGATTAAATCCTCCACATGAAAAGAATGGTCTTGGGTTTGATATGATCATTCTAGAGTAGAAATCTCTAACTAAAGTCACAGCTGTCATCTCACTATGAAACTGCCGACAGTAAATCTCAGCGATGTATAAAGTTCATTTTATGATATAACTTGAAATTAAATCAAATTCTTTTTTGGCTTATCTTTCAAAAATCACCAGGCTGAATGAAAACAGTCTCTATTGGAATTATAGCCTATTAATGGAGTACAAAAATTGAGAAATTGAAAACATTACCTCATTTGTGAGGATATATTGAGCTACAAATAAAAACACTCAAAGTATTTAAGAGTAATGAGTTTTTTTTCTCACATAGACTCTAAAGTTCATAAATTCAAAGGTCTAAAAGCATTCTATCTCTATTCCCATTGTTAGCATATGAACTTGATCTTATTAGGTATTTTGAGAAGATCTGAAAGACAGAAGCTCAAAGTCTCCAAGCTTAAAAATAAAATAATAGACAAATGCTAATTACCCTGATTTAATGAGTGCATGCTGTATATGTGTGTTGAATTACCACTTTGAACTCATTAATGTGTACACTTAATACATGGTAATCAAAAAATAAATAAAGTCCAAGACCTTAATAGATTTATTTTGCTTAAGACCTATTATGTTTTATTCTTTGGATAAGGTTTACAAACCAACTATGAAATTTAAGTAGATATGTAAAAACTGATGTTTATATGGAAAAATCCAGGTTTTTAGTATAAAAGAAGACATGGAGTAAATGTGTAAGAGGGCATCATAGGCTCCTACCTTCCAGTCTGTCAGATTTAAGTAGCAGCTGATCTCAGAAATAAAACAATTGGAAAAGGAAAATCACAGGGGACTAAAACTGAATGAAATATTTTGACTAGAACTGGAAGCAAGAAATATCTTGGAATTCCTCAGAAGCCTTCAGTTGATGGAATGTTTTCTACAAATTATGAAGTGTACAAAAAAGGCAGAAACAGAAAATTGGGGGTAAACAAAACATCAGAAACATGGAAGTAACTGACCATCATCTTAGATAAAGTATTTCAGATCATTGCTTTATCAAATATCATGAAAAACAAATAAACAGCAGCAACAATAAGAAGTGGGAAAGCATATGGAGGAAGTTAACTGACTTAGACGAGTTGAGCAATATGAATTCTAAACTAAAATATAAAGCCAAAATTTGATCTATTGTTCAAAAGAGAAACCTCAGGAGGCTTAGGTTTGACACTCCTAGATATTTCTGGAGCTAATGGGTATAGAGAGACCCCAAAACTAGGATGACTACTTAAAAACTCTTTAGGAATTTAAATCCTTAGATCCTTTCATACTTTGCTAGTTGATTTTCTTTACAGAAGATGTTCTGAAGTTTATCCCCAAAAGACAAGAAAGTTAGGTGAGACACAAAGAGGGACTTTGTATGCTACCAAATTGTGCAAGACAATACTTCATAATTAAAGAACACAAATGTTCACAATTTTAAGGAAACAGGAGACCCAATACTGGAAAGAAAAGGGGAGTTAATAGGAAAATTATTGAAGATTTTAGCATGATAATTGTGCAGCAAGCATAGAAGGTAACTTGTTCTTGTTAGATGAATTGGGCTGTCTTCACTTGCCTTTATCATTGATCTCATGTTTGAAACCTAATGAAACTCCTGGAATTTATGCTACCCTGAAAGAGGCAGGACAAAAGACAAAAGAGAGAATATAGTCAAGAAAAGATTATGATCTTGCAATGCAGTCTTTTACCTAAAAATGTCTCCAGTTTATCTTTTTCATGGCTGAGTAGTACTCCATTGTATATAAATACCACCCATTTTCTTTATCTATTAATTTATTGATGGGCATATGGGGTATTTCCAAGATTTAGCTATTATAAATCATGATGTTATAAACACGGGTATGCATGTATCAATGTGGTATGAGGCTTTTAGCTCTTTTGGGAAATTATTTAGAGGAGAAAGAGCTGCCATGATCTTAAGTGAAATGTATCAGACACATCAGTTCAAATATCACATTGTTTTTCTTGTGAAATGGTGGAAAATGGAGGATGGATATTGGAAAGTAGGAAGAACTTGTTCAATGGGAAGATTGAAGGAGGAATGGAAGAAAGGGAAAAGGAATTTAAGAAAAGAGAATGGAAGGTAAATAGAGCTTTTATAATTGGGGAAGAGAAGAAAGTTTGAAGGTTGGAGAGGAGAATGGGAAAAAAGAATTAAGATATATTATATACAGGTACAAATTCCCTATGGATGAATCTGATCATCATGTATGGCAAACATGTACTAATAAAAAAATAAAGATAAAAAAGGAAAATATAGATTGCAATTTAGAGAAAAGATAAGGAAGTTGCTCTAGAATGATAGTTACTGGGGACTCCTGAATCATTACTGGAAATCTCTGCAGTAGGCTCCAGTCTCCTCCCCAGTGTATGATGCAGGCCTGAGAAAAAAACCTAAAAGACAGAACTAAGAGAGACAGAAAGCAGGGTTCCAGGACTACCAATGCTGGTGGGACTGACAGAGGTGTTGAGCAGTCCAAGCCCCTGATTTTTATTGGTAATCAATTGGGGTAAAGGTGAGCTACATGCAAGGGTGAAACTAAGTGCAAGAATGCACACTTGTGTGGTTTCTATGGAAATTAATGTAAGCAAGCCTCATAAAGGACAAGACAAAGCATTCTTGAATTAGGAACAGAATAGACAAAATATATGGTTGTAATTAGAACATTGTCCTTCTAGTTAGAAGGTTTTAGTTGTGGGAATGGAATTTGGGTACCAGTTACTCAGACCTCAGCATGTAGGCTTCGGCTGGACTCACTTCTATAAACAAGCCAGTTGTTAGGTTAAGTCTTTACAGCTGGCACTGCTTACAGTCTGCTTTGGGCATAAGTAATATTATGGTCCTCTGCAGATAGTAAAGTGTATCTCATAACAACACATTTGCAGCAGGCCTAAAAGGTAAAAGGAATGAAAGAAGTAGAAGAGATCTCTAGGATGACTCTACAACAAAAATGGAACTATCATATTATCTGATATTATTTTTCTTGGAGGAAAATTTACTGAAAAAGAATTGGAAATTGTGGGAAAACGTTATGAAAAATCACAAAAGGAAACAACAAAATCATTGACTAGGATGACTGTATCAACAAAACAAAAATTACTAAATATTGACAAGGTTATAGAGAAATTGAAGCCTTTGTACATTACTGGTGGGAATGTAAACAGTAATGTTGCTGTGAAAGTAGTTTGGCAGTTTCTCAAAAAGTTAAACATAAAATTACTCTGTGATCTGGCAATTCTACTCATGAATATATATCCAAAATAACTAAAAAAGGGATACTCAAATACTCGTAAGTGAATGTTTATAGAAACAATATTCATAAAAATGACTGGATAGGAGCAACCCAAATGTTCATTAACAGGTAAATGAATAAATAAAATGTAAAAGTATAATAGAATAGTTCTAATCTACTGAAAAGATGAAGTACTAATACATGGCACAATATTCACAAACTTGCAAATATGTTGTTCTGTGAAAGAATTCCAACATAACATGTCTTAAATTATATGATTATAAATTTCACACAGATTTTGCATATGGCAGATGAAATATTCAAAATAGGTACATCTGTAGAAATAAAAAGAAAAGTAGTATTTTCTTGAGGTCTTAGGTATCAGGGAATGAAAATTACCTAATTAACAAGTGTGAGGGTTTTTTTTGAGAGATGAAACTGTCTGGAATTAGATAGCAGTGGTGTTTGCTCAACCTTATCCAGGTACTGAAGGCAGTGAGCCTTAATATTATAGTTCATTTCAAAAAGTGGAAAAGAATGAAATGCTGAAAACAAGAAAGAAATGTAATCACAGTGCACTGCAATGGACAACAAAAAGCATACAAATAGTAAATGTATTACAAACAGTGAAACTTCCTAAATAGAACTAGGTTAATAGCTATAAAATGTTTCAATATTTTCAAATTCCAAACAAATTTTCAAATTAAAACTAAATTACATTTCTACTCTCTTGTACTACAATTCCCTTGAAAGTCAATGCATTCACAAGAGAATAAACCTTTATGTACAAGTATATACTTTAAATATTATGTAAAGTGAGATCTGTGTGTAAATATATTCATTCATTTGTTAAAATGCCATGTAGCTATTAAAATGCAATTATTAAAATAGAATGCATGCATGGTAGAAGACAGTGTGAAAAGCACATTGCTAAATGTTACCCATTTATAGGTCCTATTATCCACATAGTGCACTTTAAATACCTGTATATTAATAGTGTATCAAAATACAAATATTGTTAACATGCGCTTGTGAAAGAATGGGCATGGAGAAAAAAAATTGACTTTAATACAAGTATGAATTTTAGCAATGATTTTGTATTAGTTTTCTAGCAAATTAAAATGACATCATAACAAAACTTTGTGCACTCTTGCTTGATCAAAAGTGACTCTGAGAATTCACAAGAATAGACCATGAGGCTAGATATAAATAAGTGGAATGAAGACTTCTTAATATATATTCAGTTTATGTTGATCACTTTATAAATGAAGGAACATGATTGACTGCTTATTCCATTCTCTTTAGTTTAAATGTAAGAAAGCACAAAGTCAGAGCTATTAAATGCATTTTTTAATTACTAAGTTAAACACGTTAAATATTTTCTTAGTTTTCTCAGATATTATGGTTTGAGTTGAAGATGCAGTTATTTTATACAGATTTTTATATACAATAGAATTACATCAATTTTATCAATTAATAATTCTCTAACTTTTCTCAGCCAAAAAATTTCTATTATATTTTCAAATAAAGCTAAGAACAAACTTTGCATGGGGCATTTTTTCTTTTTTCTTTTTTTTTTTTTTACATTTCTTAAAGAAATCTATGATTCTGAGGAAACATGTTTAATATTATTTGTTGCAATAATTTTGTGAACAAGTATCAGAAAGCACATATTCCTTAGAAAATACCTTGTCTGGATTACCTCATCACCAATAGTCACTAAGCCTTTGCTCATGCTTGTTTCAGTTATTTTACAGTAGAAAAAATTTGTCTCTCTAATTTGAGACAGTACTTATTGTTAGAAAAATTGGTAAAATGATCTCAATTTTCACCAGAACTTTTTGTTTGTCTGCTTTAATCTCAGTAAGAAAACACATTTTTTTGGAAAATAGAAATAATTTATTGAACAATTATAGGTTTGTAAACTTATATAACTGGTTTACAATAGTTGCCAGACACAGAAAAAAATCTGGAGCATAGTTTTTTATTAAACTTAAAACATATACTCAAAATAGTCATGATTTGTTCTCTAGTGCACTTTTAAAACAAATATACTTTCTCTTGGATATATACACCAACAGAATGGAATGCTTGTCTTGGTCAGAACCCTTATATAATATTTTAAACTTATGCTCTGTTATCTACTCAGCCATGTTACTGTTGTACCCAGTGAGAGAGAACCAACCAGAGACCGATATTAAATCCACACAGGAGTTTATTACTGGTCTCGAGCCTCAACTGGGGGTTGACAAACATGTTTTATACACCTTTGAGGCCAACAGTTTCTAGGCCCCCCTATGGGATAAAACTAGTAAAGCAAGCAAAAGGTACAGAAGCTAAACATCCTGCTGTTAGAACATTTGTAAAACAATAGTTGATTAATTGTTGTTTCTAAGAGACTCTAAGGGGAGAAGGTTTCTAAGTTTCCTCCTTCTGAGTTAATCTAAAGGGCAGGCAGGTGGGTCAAGCAGCAATATGGAGTTTGTCTTGCTAACAAGGGTCCTTCAGTTACCCTATAACTACCCTCTATCATGCAGATAATATGCCAGTGTTTCACTGCGGGAAACCAGACCTGATAACCTCAGACATCTCAGAGGCCTTTGACCTGGTAAATTTGGGTGGTTTGAATTTTAATGGCTAAACTTGATGTTATTTTAAAAGCTTTGAATTCCAGAGTTTTCTGTCTTTATTGATTAAGTACAAAATGAAGCAATTAAACAAACTTTTATAATCGCTATTCCTGGAATGACTAATTTAAGCTCTTTACCCCAATCTTTCCTTTAGTTTCAAATAAAAAACAATTTCTAAGTTGATTTTAAAGGAGTCTGAGGTAACAACCTGGTTGGTCAATCCATTGACATCTATCTTCCATTTACATTTACATCATCTCCATTCTCCTAGCAAGGAGCAGTATTCAGCAAAATTTTACTGATATTTCTCAGCTTTTACAAAGCAGGGTGCATTATTCAATTTCTCTGCTTCAGACCTTCCATATTTAGAATTTTTAGTAATTGAATGTAATTCTTGTTAATTTTAGAGGAGCTAAAACTCTTCTAAATTAAGTGTTTCTACAAAATGCAGATTATTTTTTTAAAAACATCTAATTAGTGTACTTTTATGCACAATATAGCTTTTAAATTTTAATTTATTATCTGTTAGAATGTGTGTTTAAATTATGAGAACAATAACTGTCTTGCCCCCATACTTCTCCCTCTAATTTAAAACAACAGTAAACTTATTTGAGAAGGTATAAAATTTTTAGAGAAAGATGAGCAGTTTCGTTAAACATTACAAACCATGTCAGGATTTTAAATATTTGAAAATGGATGTCTAAATTTACTATACCTTTTGCAAACACTGGCATTTATACTGCCTTAATATAATTAAAGTGTTTTTTGGTGCAAAATTTATTTAATACTTCTAGAGCTATATAAAATTAAATTTATTTCTCTAGAATTTTATTGGTCTTGTTACTTCACAAAATGGATCCATGAATGATCTGTCAAATTCTTTCATTTTGAAACAAGTTGCTTTGTTAAAGTACGTGAATGTATTTTCTTCCTTAATCTCATCATTTTATTGATAGTATATATTATATATCATCAGAAATTATCTTAATCATCTATGAGTAGTTTATATAATTTCATCTATAGAGAATAAAACTATCCTGGGCTGGGGATTTAGCTCAGTGGTTTCGCGGCCTGCTGCACAAGTGCAAGGACCCAAGTTCGATCCCTGGTACAAAAAAAAAAAAAAGAATAAAACTTCCATTTGATCCTAGATATTTAATATTCTCTTCTTGTCATGCCTTTGACTCTTAACAAGAAGGAAGATTGGAACAAAGGCTTATATTTCTGCTGAAAATATAGTTGGTTGTAGCGAAGATAAGCTTATTGGTGTTAAAGACATCCATTAATTTTTCTTCACACATTTTACACACCAATTTTACTAACAGTAAATCCCTAGGTGTTTAACAAACTACTATTTCAAAGAACTAAAGTTATCCATGCTCAGAGCACATCACAGGAATATATTATTTATTATATAATATATAAGTATACATGTATAACGTAAATAAGTATTAATATATAAATCAATATATGAATATATAAATATGTAAATATATTTATACTTGAATAATATAGCATATTAATATAATATATAAATACATAAAGCAACTATTATAAATATATATTACATAAATATATATGTTCTGGTAGACAAAATGGGTGAAACACTTGAAGATATAGGCATAGGCAAGGACTTTCTGAACAGAAACCCAATTGCACAAGAAATACCATTAAAAAAATGTTTAACATCTCTAGAGCAATGCAAATTAAAACAATACTGAGATTGCATCTTATGCCAGAAAGGGTGGTTATCATCAAGAGATAAAATAATAGCAAATGCTGGAAAGGTTGTGGCACAAAAGGAATCATTCTACATTATTAGTGGGAATGTAAAACAGTACAATCACCATGAAAATTCATAATGGAGATTCCTCAAATTACTAAAATTAGAAATTCTGTTGCCCTTTCAGGTAGCTTCCCGAAAGTGTTAATAAAAGACAATATACCACAATGATACATGCATATCCATGTTAATACAGAACAACTTACAATAGCTAAGTCTTGGAAGTGGCCTCTATGTCCTTAAACAGATGAGTGGGTATTTATACACAGTGAAGTATTCCTGTACTATAATGAAAGATAAATTTGAGTCATTTGTAGGAAAATGGATGCAGATTGCACCAATAACTTAATGAAATAAATCAGAGAATCCCAAAGTATAAAGAGATTAAAAAGCAAAATAGAAGATAATGGGAAACAGGGAACTAGACATTTTGCAAATGGAAAGGAGACCAAGAGATTGAGCAAGAAGGAAGGGGTAAGTAAAAAATTAAGATGTGTTATTCACTTTAGCAAATTCCTTGTGATGAATATAATTATTATGTACTACAAAAGCACTAATAAAAATAACAATTTTAAAATAGAAATTATTTTTGTATTATAGTCTGTTACTATTTTTGATTAACATAATTTAATTGAAATAGTGGTTTGTTAAACACCTAGGGATTTACTTTTAGTAATATTAGTATGTGAAATGTTTGAAGATATACAGTTCTTTGCCTCTGTTGTAAGATACAACCTCCTCCATGTGTTTGGGTAGAGGACAGTTCAGTATAATTGGCCCAGCACATAGTTCTCTGGAAAGAAACAGCATTATTATTGGTGACACAAAGACAAATCAGATATTAGCATAGAGTAATACCCAAATAAAAGCAACTATGCTACCCTGGTAATACCAAAAAGTCAGCAACAATAATATATTCAAAGAGAAATCAGATACTGAATACCATAAGAACCAATACATTTAACACTGGACCACCTTAACAATAGAAAAGAGATCTACAAGAAAGATATAGGCACAGAGACAAATGAATAATGACACTATAAATACCTACTAAATAAAACCAATATACCAACATTAACAATAGAAAAGAATTGAATAATTGCATAGATTCAAATAAATATCTACAGATTGATAAGGCTTAATACTAGTAAAAATGAAGGGGTTGGGGAAGGAAGAAAAAAAAAAGTAAAATTTGAAAAGAAAAGGAAATAGGAAGGAGGAGAGAAAAAAGATACATTATACCATTAAAGAGTAAAAGAAGATTAATAGAATTATATAGAAGTAACATCAAAGAAAAACCAAGGAAAAGAAAAAAACAATAAAAGAAAGAAAAACTTGAAAAGAAAATAAAAAATAAAAAAAACCTCTAAACACCCCAAAACCAATGAAAAAAATGTGAAATGAATGAAAAAACTTCATCTGTGTTTTTAAATGTGTAGTTTGTTTGCAGAGTCTGTAGTATTATATTCTACCAGTTACGAGGGAAGCTTAGTAGTCAATGCTAAGTCTTATTTTTCTTACAAACACACAATTTTTGTGTGTTAATGCAAAATCCTGCCCCCTGTTCTGCTGAGTGTGGTGTCCACCTTAGGGCTGTATTCATTCCAGCTAGTCCCAATTTCTATATCCCTCTGCATGCCCCAAGTCACTGTTTTCTTCCTATCTGGCATTATGGCCTGTGAGTTTGTGAGATGCCCCTCCAACTCTAGCAGCCACTCTGTCCATACACCTGAGGCTTTGGTAACTGACTAGGCTGTGGAGCCGCCATGAGTATGTTGGCAGAGGGGAGTGCACAGAGACCACTGAATTCTGTGCTAGACCTAGGTAGCTAAGTAAATGGGGTTGGTAGTTAACCATTCTGCTGGCTGAATGTAATGCCAGCACTTTCAGGCCTAGGCCCCTCTGAAAACCACACTCACCTTGGAGTCTGGGATCCCTGTCCTTCCCATTCTGAGTTTAAACTTTTGAGGGGGTCTTTGTCTAGCTCTCTGTATCTCTTGTGGCCATTGCCTGTATAATCACTGTGATAGGTTGACCACAAAAACCCTGAAGTGTTCTTTTTAGTTGTTCTTTTTCTGTAGCTTATTCTCAAACAATTAATGCCTTTCTCAAGATGGTTCCTGAATAAAGACTCAAATATGTTGGACAATGCACTAGATTTCCTCACCAACTTTAGCCCATCATGTGGAAAAGTTATTTTCAAGATAATATTTCACACTGCTTTTACAGTTTACAATAACCCTGTGCTTTTCTTGGGGCTAGCACTGCTGCCCTGGTCCATTGTTTCTCCCTGGAGCTGTCAACCCTCTCTGAGTTTACCTTGTAGCAGAAACAGGTCCCCTTCCCTGAGATCTGGGGTTAGTTCAGCCTGCTTTGCACATTTCTCTGCTTTCTGCTCAAGTTTTGGAGCTTTTCTATAGTTTCCAATTTTCCTGTCAGCTTGCTCCTGACTCCTGAAAAATCTACTTATTTTTTTCTTCACCAAGTTGTTGTTTTCCAAATGTCTTGATTCCAGATGCTGGAAGAGACTGTATTTTCTCCTGGTCTTTAATCTGCCATTTAAAATTTCCTTCATCTTTATCTGGAAATCTGTTTTTGAAAGTTGACTTCAGACTTAGGTTTATCCTGATGTTAGTATTACTGAAAGTAAATATCAAAGCCTAATTGAAGTTTTTTTATATATGAATGCTCTTTTTGTAAGACATTGCTTCACAGAGTGTAGCACTACAATTAGAAAAATCAATATTATCTGAAACTGAGTAAAATGCACGTTCTAGTGCCCCATCTGTATGGAGTCAGAGAATCTGGGACTCAAAAATATATATTTTTAAAAAGTACTTCAATGATTCTCAAGATACACATTCAAGATTGAGAAATAATACAATTTTAAAGAAATTCTAGTTTTCCAAAGATTTATTGTAAAGCTTACTGCAAAAGATGTACCAAGGAAATACAATAACACAAAACTAAATAAATAGATAGGTCATTTTGTTATAAACGTCTTTTTTCACCACCACTGAAATTCCCCAGAAGACAGAGAATCTATTTTTTATATGTATATTCTATTTTTCATATACTCTTGAGCTGATTCATTGAAATAGAAGTCTTGAAAATTTGAGACTATTATATTTTAAGTGAAGTAGCAATGGTGATAAATGATTAGCTTGTAGTTTTTACATATTTCAAAATTCATATTGCATTTCACATGCATATACCCCATCAACTTTCCCCAAAGCCATATAGAGGTTAAAAATGCAAAGAATCTTGATAAATTTCACACTGGAATTTTTTAAGTACAAAATTTTTTGATCTCCAAATATATTCTGTAAAAAATTAACATGAGAACAAAACTCCCCACTCATCAGTTTTCAAAAGCTTGTTCTTTTTCATATATATATTTATCATCTGTATACCATAATCCATATACAAAATAACTCCATTTTTCTTAAATAATTTCTGTCCTTTTTGAGAAAATAGACTGTTGAAAAGAAAATGTGTTTTTAATATTTTAAGATAATTTCAATACATTAATATCTTCAATCATAATAGAAAATAAACTTCAATATTAAGCTGAGTGTATCTTTAACATCTCATTTAAGTTTTCAGCAACAGATACAGAAAATCATGTATGTAAATGTGCATACTAAAAATTGATGCCAGAGGGTAAAATTATTTTGGGTAACATATATATATTGTAACTATTAATATTTAGTGAATCAATGTTAAATGTAAATTAGTTTAATGATGCATATTCAAGTGAAATTTTTGTAATGTAGTAGATAAGGAGAAACAGCTATATATCTTGACTTTAAATAAGATATACATACTGCTAGGGTTATTGTCAAGAATAACTGAGAACATAACACTCAATGACTATAACTTGAAAATGCACTAAATAATAGTTTAAGAAGATCACACAATTATAAAGATTGCTAAACACTAATGACTGGTAGTATGCAAATGTATAAAAATAATATAACAATCTGGGAAAAATGTCATAAAATAAATAATATATTTTGGAAAAGTAAAGGGTATGTAGTAATATTAAACATATTGAATAAGAAAAGAAGACCAATGAAATTTGGAGGGGAAACACAAAAATAAACATGAGAAATAGAAATGAATATTATTAGAAAAAGTATGTAAGTGTGAATAACTTGTAGATGATTCATCAATATTTATTAATATTAAAGGCCATTGTAAAACATTTGATGAGACTGAATGGTTAACAAGATGTGAGATTCTGTGATGTTGTCAATGCAAAAAACAAAACAGTCAAAAGATAACTCAAATGTTTATTATTTGAGCATAAAATCATTTCCCAGCTATATACTGTTTGTAATATCTTTATTTTAAATATTTCTGTCTTATGTACTTAAAATCTTTGCATTAATTTATTTCCTCCTTTTGGACCTCTGAAGGCAAAATAATTATAAAAAGGCAAACTTGAAAGCAAGATGCTCATTTTGGTGATCAGAACAGAATATCATGAAATGAAGTATACAATATATGAGCTCTAGAATCAAGGTGTTCTAGCTTTTGCTAAGTATTTATGTTTTTCTTTTGAACAATAACTGAGAATAGGAGTTTGTATCTCTGGTAACTGAAGAACAATAAGGTCTCAGTTATCTTCATGACTTTTTCAGAAAATATTATTAATTCTGTGTTTCACCAACACTTCTTTGAACAGAATGAGGCTTGATATTTATGGACAGGGTGATTTGAGTATGTGATATGAACACATAGTCTGATGGTTAACAAGTGAAGCTTGGTAGTTCCTGGTATGTGCCAATTTGACTGGATGACGGATTCAGAAATACCTAGTTCAGTATTATTTCTGAGTGTGCTTGCGAGGGTGGTTCAGGAAGAGATTTGCATTTGAGTTGGTGCAGTGAGTAAACATGATTGTCCCTCCCCACCTGGGTATTCAATAACCAACCCCTTCAGGGACTCTTCTGGGGTCAGACTTTTAATCTCACTGTGCCTGACTGCCTGAGCTATCTGTCTGCTTTGAGCCCCTAGTTCTGAACCTTTAGACACTGATGAATCTGTACCAGCAATCTTCCAGCTATAGGGTCTTCAAACTACAGGAGTGATTTTCCTAAGTCTCCTGTTTGAGTTTGAGGATTTTGACACTTCTTAGCATCTAAAATTGCATGAGCCAATGTCTTATCTCTCTCTCTCTCTCTCTCTCTCTCTCTCTCTGTGTGTGTGTGTCTTTTCCTCTTGAGAAACCTAATTAATATAAAAGGAAAGAATGACAGGGTTGGCTTTAGCAATATAGGAAGCAACTGAAAATTTTTATAATATATGCTATTGGAACAGAAAACCTAGAATAAACTCATGCTAACCTAAAACTAATTGATTTTTTGATAAAGGTGATAAAAAACATGCATTTTACAAGAACAGGCTTTTCTTTTTTTTTTTTTTTTTTGTGCCGGGGATCGAACTGGGGACCTTGGGCTTGCGAGGCAGGCGCCGGAACCACTGAGCTAAATCCCTGGGCCAAGAACAGGCTTTTCAATAAATCTTTCTAGGAAAATTTGATCTCTACATGAATAATGAAATTAGGCCCTCTCTCACAGGTTAAAAAACTCAACTCAAAATGGATCAAAGACTTAAATGTAAGACTGGAATCTATGAAGTTGCTAGACAAAACAAGAGAAATGATTCAAGATATTAAAATGTGTAATTGAAATCTCAATTTCAAAGAAATACAGTTAAAATATTTGTAAACTATACCTTTTAAAGGATTAATACTTAGAATATATCAGGAACTCAAGTAACTCAATAGCAAAAAGAAAAAAAATTCAAATAACTTGATGAAGAAATAGACAAGAGACCTAAATATTCACTTCTCAAAACAAGACATACAAATTGCCGTTAGGTATATGAAAGAATGTTCAACATCAGGGATCATAATCAATAAGATAATGTCACCTCAATGCAGCTAGAATGACTATAATGAAAAAGATGAATGATAACAGATGTTGATAAGGATGTGGAGAAACCGAAACTTACAAATCATCAGTGGGAGTATAAATCAGTATATACATTATGGAAAGTAATGTGTGGCTCCCTAAAAATTTAAAAATAGAATTGCCACATAATCCCAAAACTACTAGCTATATATCCAAAGAAAACGTAACCAGTATGTCAAACAGGCATCTCCACTTTTATATTTATTTGAGCACTATTCATAATAGCAAAGAAATTAAGCCAGCTGAAATTTCTATGAACTGTTGAATAAAGAAAATGTGTATATACATAATGAAACACTATTCAACCATAAAGAATGGATAAAATCCAGTCATTTGCAGCAACATGGATGGAGTGGAAGACATTTTGCTAAGTAAAATAAGCCAGTTACAGAAAGATAAAAATAACATGATCTCATTCGTTAGTGGAATGTAAAAAAATTGATTTCATGAAAGTTGAGAGTTTGCAAAGTGTTCAGATTTATAATTTGGTGAGAGGAATCAGTGTGTGTGTGTGTGTGTGTGTGTGTGTGTGTGTTCTAGATACACTGTAGAAATACTTTAATAATTCAGTGGCTCATACCTTGTTGCTAGTATCTTAATAGTAGAGATCTGATAACTCCCAGACACAGGTTTTATGTCTCATTTTAAATTGAGCATTAAGGAAATGCAGTGTTATAATTATAACTTTATCAATACTTCTACTTAGAGGCCTGTTGCCATTTTTATTTTTGGTGAAATTTTTGTTCCCAAAAAAGGTAAGATTACATTTTTTTTTCTAACAGATTTAGTTGGTGTAGCATGTTCTTGATTATCAAAAATACTTATAGCTCTGGGATTTTGAATTGATGAGTATTCCTTATGTGTGGAAAAGCATGACACACACTCTACAAACTCCATCACAAAAAAAATGGCATGTTGTGTGTATGTACAGTGGGATTAGAAGAACATGTCCAGTTTATGACTGCTAATGACTTTGTTCTTTGCTTCTTGTGCTTTTGTTTCCTGTAATTCACATATTAACTTTAAAAAATAAAGATGATTTTTACACTCAAAAAATAAGAAAGTTGAGAGTAGAAATGTGGTTCCCAAGAAGTGAGAAAGTGGAGGGAAGTCAGAGAAATGGATAAAGTTTAATTATGAATGGGTAGGAAAATAAATTCTACTGTTTTGTTCCGCAAGAGGGTGAGTATGCATAATGCTAACATACTTTATATTTCATAAAAGTCAAATAATGATGACTTTAACTATACAGAAGAGATAAGTGATTGAGGAGATGGATACTTTTACCCTCATTTTGTTGTAGGGGGAAGAGATGTAACTCCCAAACCTGCTAGGTATCAGAAACATGACTTTGTGTTTTCTAAAACTGAAGAATGAATTCTAGGAACAATGGAGGTTAAGAGTAGGGAAAATTTTATTGAGAGAAAGAAAGCTTCTGTTTAAGAGAGACAGAAGAGGGACCGGAAAGTGGGTTGTCCACCCACCCCACTTTTCAAAGATGTTTTATACAGCAAAGCCGTGTGGTGAGGTGGGTACAAAGTGGGACAAAACTATAAGATGCAATGGAAATTTGCAGTGTGGCATGAGGTGGGCCAAAACCATGACCAACCAATAAGATTACAAGTACAGTCACCCAAGTAATATTGATTAAATGGGGGTCAAAGGGGAAAACAAGTCACATACAAGGAATTTCCCATTTAGAATATTAATCACTGTTATCTATTTCTAGGGGAAGCAGTACCTCTTTTCCTTTTTTATAATGTTAACCAGTGAATGTGCCTTAATTGTTTTCCATGGTGGCTTCTCCCTGTGTTGGCTCCTTGGACCCTGTTCAAATGCCTACAAGAAAATCCAATTAGCTTATCTATCTATAATAGTTTTACTATTAAATGTTATATATATATAATATATATATAATATATATATATATGGAATCTTCACATAGTAACCCATAAATATCTATAATTATTATGCAAAATTTTAAAGCAAGAAAAATATTTGATTATCTGGTCTTCATATATAGCACAGTAGTTCTAGTTTGTCTAGCATTTATAGAAATTGATTAAAATGTATTGTTCATATTTGGTCTTGTATCTTTTCTTTGCTTTGGAGTATGAGAACAGTCTTATTTCTTAAGCATCAAAATATTTCATTATTTACATGGCCGATACAATAAGGAAAAAGCTATCACAATGATTAAATCTCAAGGAGAAATTTCAAGGGATAGGTGAAGGTTGAATTGAAGAACTGAGTAAAATGCAGAAGTAAGCTTTGAAATAATACTTTTTACCTGTACAGAGGGCTAGGGATCAATTCAATACCAATATTTTGTTTAATTTTTCTCTATTTTAATTTCAGGAGGCAAAGAATGCCAAAAAAAGAGACTTCAAATCCCTGATAGTTGTTAAGAGGGAAAAGGAGATAGTGCTGAATTGAGGGGGGAAAATGCCTTCCATACATTATGCACATTCCTGAGCAAGTTAATGTGTCTTATCCTTGATTTTTTTTCTATTATAAAGTAAAGAATATAACGCAACTTATTATAGGATTATTGTAGGATCCAGTGGACTAATAGTGTAAACATCTTAACACTAAGTTCCTAATAAATATTAGCTATTATTATTTTTAATTTATTCAGACATTCATTATTTATTCAACACATATAATGGCATGCTCTACTAAGGTGCCAAACATTATTTGCCTTATGACAAGTTTCCCAGAAAATAGATTTAGATGAAAATTTGTGTTCAGGAAGTTTATTGGGGGAGTTTACTTAAGTATTATACCATGTGAGAGTGAAGGAAGTAGAACTGAACACAGGAACTCAAACACACTATTACCTGCCACAAACATGTAACAGCAACATGTGGCTGACCCAGATCATCATGGTTCATTACTCCTGTTAGTATAGTAACTCCCTTTCTTTCCTGTTGGTCTCTTAAATTAATGAAGCTAAAGTGACCAGTAATAGCCATAGACTAAAGTTTAGTGGAATTCTTACTATGCTCACTGTAGAAGTGTTCTCCTTCTGAGGATCAGGGACCATAAAACCCAGTACCTCTGAGTTAAAGGAAAGTGAAGTCAAAGTCCTCCAGATAGATCATTCTGATTTATACAGCCATCCCTAATTTGAGCCACAGCAACATATTATAACCAGAGAAGTAACTTACAAACCCAGAGTAGCAAGAGCAATTGTCGGTAAAAAGCAAAAAAGGAGTCATCACAATCACAGATTTGCAGTTATATTACAAAGCTATGGTAATAAAAACAGCATAGTGCTGGCACAAAAGCAGATTTGAGGATCCTTGGAACAGATAATTATTTATGAAGAGGATAGGGAAACAACCCCAAGGACGTTCAATTATTAGATCTTTGACAAAGCTGCCAAAAGTATATACTGGAGGAAAGACAGCCTCTTTAATAAATGGTGTTGTAAAAACTGGCAATCCACATGCAGGAGATTGAATCTAGACCCTTATCTCTCACCATGTACTGAACTAAAATCAAAATTGATCTAAGAATTAAACGTTAGAAACACAACCTGTTGGAAGACACAATAGGTAAAACTTGAAGTTAGGGGCATAGGCAAAACTTTCTGAACAGAACATTGCTTGTACATGAAATAATACTAAAAATCAACCAATGGTATCATAACAAATTAAAAAGTTTTTGCACAACAAACAAAACAACCAACAGACTGAAAAGACAATGTACAGAATGGGAAAACAATTTTGCCAGCTATTCTTTTGACAGAGAACTAATATCTGGAGTATATAAAGAACTCAAAAAATTAGATATCCCAAAATAAAAGACACAATTAAAAATGTTCAAAAGGAATGAATAGACACTGCACATAAGAAGAGTACACATAGTCAATAAATACATGAAAAATGTTGAACACTGCTGGCCATTAAAGAAATACAAATTAAAACAACGCTAAGATTGTATCTTACTCCAGAAAGAATGACCATCATTGAGAAAACACATGATAACAAAAACTGGAGAAATTTTCAGGGAAAGGAACCCTTTACATATTTAGTAGGAATGTAAACTGAAATAACAACTGTGGAGATCAATATGGAGACTCTTAAAATGATTAAAACTAGAAATTTCATTCGGCCCAGCTATTTTCCTCTAGGCATCTTTCCAAAAGAGCTAATGACATCATTTTACAGTGATGCATGCATATCTATTTTTTAGCAGCACAACTCATAATAGCTAAATCTTAGATGTGGCCTGAATGTCCATCAACAAATGGATAAAAAAATTTGGTATGTACAAACAACAGAGTACTACTCTGCAATAAAGAAACATAAACTTGAGTCATTTGTAGGAAAATGGATGTACCTGGAGACTACAATGTTAAATCAGACACGCAAGCTTAAATATTGCAAAATGCTAAGTAAAAATAAAGAGCAAAAGAAAAAAGAGATAATAGTAAGTAGAGAGATAGATACTTTTCAGTGGAGGACAGGAACAAGAGATGGAAGGAGAAAGAGGGAAGAGATAGAAAAGGGATGAAAAAAGGAATGAAGATGTGTTCTGTACATGGTGACTCCATACAAGTAATGTGAACATTAGGTTCTGCAAAATGTACAAAAAATAAGTAAGGAGATCAAGAAATGGGTGGAAGGGGAAAGGAGAGAAAAGAAAGTGAATGAGAAAGGAACTAAGATACATCATGTACATATATGAAATTCCCACAAAGAATGTGCACATTATGTACTACAAACATGTACTAATAAAGAAAATAATCTAAAAAAAATTATGTTGTTTCCTAGAGGATCCTATTACCTCCATATGTAATATCACACAACAGTGCCTTCATATGTCTGTTCTATTTGTCTATTAGGCTGGCAGTTTCTAAATAGTGAAATTTCCAATGGAATCAGAGTATCTCTTGGTCATGACCATCTCTTGTACAGCTCATCTGTTATTATAAAATTAAACTTTTGATCTGTTCTGATATTATGTAGGTACTATGTCAGCAAGATAAATGCTTTAGAAAGTAAATTAAACATTCTACATCCCATAATTCTTGAGGAAGCTCAGATACTGCAGGCAGGAAAGGCAGATTTCTATGCAAAATTATGAGCCATTCTGCTCAGGGTAAATCTGCTTCTTCTGGATAATGCTAAATTATGGACTAGTATAAATTTCTTCTGTTACTATTCGGATTATCCAGTGTGGAAGCTATGAAGAGTGGCGAAGTATGAAGTAGGTGCATTGAATGATTTGTATCCTTGCCACCATGAACAATCTTTTAATCTGAACTTGTGCCTCTTTGGGCCTGGTCCATTTTATCTAACATATCATTTGTTCACTTGGTTGGTCACTGCCTTTCTGTGGATTATCCACCTGGGTGGATGCTAATATGGGAAGCAGATATCTTTACAATACATAACCAAATTAACATGTTCATCAAGATGGCACTACTTGGGAACTATTTGCATGTAGTCCTTCAATAATTTTTCTGTTCAGTCATCAAATAACCAGTTAATCCATCAGTCACTAACCTGGAAACTATGTATTCATATTTCAAGCCAATATTCTTTTTATGACAAATGAATAATGACTTGAACTCCCTCAAGTTGTGCCTAATGAGAAGATTTTCATTAACTACTGCCTTTAAATTCTAATGCAACAGTGGTCTGTTATTGGCCTTAACACCCATACCAAGTTGAACATTTGTGAAGCAAGATCTGAATTTTCCATTTGTCAGCTAATCATAAGAAATGTCCTACGTGACCATAGTTTTGAACTGAAAAAGTGCTGCTACAATAATAGTGAAAGACACAAGCATCCTACCGAAATCTTCAAGCATTACTAGTGCCTCTAACCCTACTCATGTTCCATGAATGTGTAGAAATCACTCTTAAATATGCTGCTTCTGGGGCACTTGATCTTCAGATTTTTGGAACCTAGAACATAATTGGCACCTTATATCCCCAGCAAGGTGTTATGTTTCCATGAGATGCAGCATTATGCTAGAATCAGTTTCATGTTTCTATGAAATCCAGTATCATGTTAGAATCAGTTTTATGATGCATTCGTGATATAAGCTGAAACTTGTCATTTTTGTATATTACTGAGGTTTAGATTTAGATTCCTGAAAATTGACCTTCAATTTTCCTACTTGTACTGGTAAGTTTCAAAATGAAAGCTAAACATCTGTATAGTAATCAAGACAATCCATTTGATTTTTTCTTATTTATGCAGTACTTGAACAATTTTCTAAGTTATGAATTCTTATTTCTAAAGTGACTCAAAAATCAATCAGTAAACTCTGGGTTTGTAAAGTATTGTAATATATAAGTATAAAATATTTTTAATTTTTCTCATTGAAATTATGATGCATGCAACTTCCATTCAATTAATGTATTTAAAGTGTGTAGATTAATTTTAAGCAATTAAATATTATAAATATGTACCATGATTCTCTTTGCTAATGTTAGATTGATTGCAAACTTGTCTTGAGTTGTAGTTAATTCATTAGCATTCACATTACAAATTTTATATCTACTTTCTTCCTTTTTGGCCTTTCTTCAGTGTTTTAAGAGACATCTCTTGTAGTTTTCATCTTAGTAACAGAATACACAGATTATTAAAAGATTTTTTTCTCTCTGTGTTTGTTTTTGTTCTTTTTGTAAAAATTGAGACTCTCCTTAAACTAACTTTTCTGTTTGTCACTGGATATACAAAAAAGGTATAAACCATCATATAAATTTACCTTTTCCAAAGGCTTTGAGAAGTCCTCGTAAGAAATGTGTCATATATACAAATGAAACAAAATGGAATAATTGAGAGATTTTTACCAGTAATTTTGTTTTATAATATGTGGATTTCCAGCAGAAGCTCTGTTATTTCCTCTTGACACATAAACCACCCAATTATTTTTTACTCCTACATGGACAAGACAGTTTATATTAAATGGGTTCTTATCCTCAATAAGTCAAATTCACACATAAAGTTGTTTTAGCTAGAAAAGATAAATTCTTCAAACTTACTAATTTGTATTTTCTTTATGTGTGATGTACTTTAATGAAATATGTATTTTCCCAAACTAGAATAAAGATAATCCCGGAAAATATGTGTAACTATGACCTGAAGTATAACTGGCCCAGAAAAAGTTTCAGCCACAAAATAGCATGTAAAAGAGAAAGCTTTTTTCCCTACATACAAATGTGTTACATCAGCAGCATTGTTGTATGTAATATTCACACTGAAGAATATTTTTTCACACCAAATCCATAAAAACATTTGATTAATACCTTTGTATGCTTGGAAACCTTACATATTATATATTACTTAGTATTCCCAATCAATTTTAGTACTTTTTCTTAGAGGGTATATTTAAGATGGCAAATTCTATAAATTTAGAAATGTATGTAGATGTTGCTAATGGTGTCTCTGAATCTTGTAAGATATAGTAGTCTGTATAATTCATCCTTCTTTTGCTACCACATTAACTCATTTCTCGCCATGGAATCACTAGTAATTGCTCATAATTCTTATCTTCAGTTTCCATCTTCTGAAATACAGCCTTGAACTTTGTTTTGGGATTGTGTTTGTTTGGGCATAAGTTAGATTATTTTATGATGAGGCTAAGATTTCCAGTTATTCATCATATATTCTACTAAACTCAAAATTCCTTCATTGATTTACATGGTCTTTATAAGTTAACCTCAGTAGTTTATCTTTTCTACCATTCTTCTCCTCTGACTTTATGCTGCAGTCAAGAATGACATAAGGTTTTCTCTACACACTTTGCTTGTTTTCATCTGTATACCTTTAAGAATACTCTTTATCTTGAATTCTCTTTTGCTTCTAGTTAGCTGATAAAGCCTTCTAAAAATCCATGACCAAATTTTTGTCCTTGTTAATTCCTCTCTGAGTAATCCAAGTAAGCATGAATTCTTTCTTTGCTTTGGTTCCACTGCATCTTAGTTAAGTTTATTATGCTTTATCAACATTATTTTGGTTCTCTATTTGTCATCTATCTACAATTTTTTATATTTTAACAAGCAAGTTGTAAAGGAATATAACAGAAACGTTTCATCTCTACCTACATAGTGACAGAAACTGGCCAATTCTAAAGCAAGAGGTCCTATAATTATCGTGTCCTTCCTGTTTGTTTTCAGTAATCAGCTTAAACCCTGCACAATTCAGCATTATTAGTGTTTTCACGTTGTAAAAATTTTGTTTGTTTGTATTCAACTGGAAGATAGAACTTATCCTCCTCTAAAACTTAACATGAACCTCTGATATTAACCTTACTCTATTGGAACAAATTGCAACACGAACCCAAACATTGATCCAAGGTCAAGATATAGCTTCTCTTTTAGAGTAAGTTCTTTCATCCTGGTAAATATTATGAAGTCAATAACTCTAAGAAAGAGCATGATTTTACATTTTTACTGATAAAATTGTTGTGGATGAGTGAGTTTGAACAATAGAGATGAGCCACACTCTGACAGATTTGAGCCCATTTATTATAGCTGGTGGCTGAGGGGGCTAGCACCCAGAAAGTTTCCTCTGCAATGGGAAGCAGTTTGATTTCTCCTTTTAAATCACGCTTTCAGTTAGGGAGGGCTCACACGAGAGCAAGTGGAATCTTTTAGAAGCAGAATCATGCCGGGTTAGTGGGGGATACAAGGAAGTTTCACACACACTAGGTGAGCTACAAAACATCCTGCAACTGCAGCTAGTTTACTGCCAAGCAGGATATGGTGGTTTTGAGTGCTTTGTTCATGTGCAAGCACTTTGTTCAAGCACAGGTACAAAATGACATTGAGGCACAAGATGGAGTCGGGTTGCCTATCACAAAATAATGTCTCTTGTTTAGCCTAATTTGGAAAATATGAATCAACATTTTTATATAGTTTCACAGCGCTATGAATATATTTCTTCAACCTTAAATATCCACTTCACACGTCTTCCCAATTTTATCACTGTGAAACAAAATGCTGACTGCCTACTTTTTATTTTTACTAAGAAAATGGTTTATGAGTATTATGATTTTCAAATTTTTCACTTGCAACTTTAGATCCTTCATAGAATGCTCATATCAAAATTTTGTCATGAAATTTGCATCCCCAAAGCAAGTACATGATGGAGGAAGATACTTAGTGGCATCTGAGCAAATCATATAAATTCAAGTCATGAACTGAGCCAATTTAATCATAATTCTCACTTATTAAGACACCAGTTTGCCTTTCCAACCCCAGAGCTTACCTTCCCACCAAACCTGCCCTAGGCCTCCCTGAGACATGATCAGGAGGAGAGTGAGGTGCAGCAGGTAAGGAGGAGTCCAGGGGTGTGGAGAAGGTGCCTGGATGGACAAGGAGGCTACTGGGAAGAGGATACCCCATAGTCAGGAACCAGGGTCAGGTTAGGGTGAATGGCAGGGTTAGCATTGGTGTTGGATGTTGGATTGGAGTTTAGAGTTCAGCCTTGGGCTTATACTCTAGGGCGTAAGATAGGGTTAAGGTTAGTTTTATGTTAATATGAAGTGTGCAACTGTGTGTTAATGTTAGAGTTTGTGTTATGCTTGGCATATAGTTAGGGCTAAGATTCAGTGTACTGTTAGGTTTATCACTTACAATTAGGTTAGGGTTAATGCAGTGGAGTTTTTATGAAATCCTTACGCTCACTTCACTTCCATCACTGGCTCTGACTGGGAGAAAAGTTGTTTTTCTAATTGGAAACAGTTTTCTTTTTTCTGTTACTCACTATGGGACAGTTCTTCATTGCCAAGACTTTGACAGATGTAAAGAACACATCCATTTTTGTTGAACACATGTCTACAGTTCTTCTGGATACTTACCTAGGAATGGAAAGGTAGAGTAGCATAGTAAATCTATGTTCAACTTTTTGAGGAAATCCCAAACTGTTTTCATACACAGGTTGCGTTAGGCATAAGGGTTTCACCTTCTCTGCATCCTTACCAGCACTTGTTATCTTAAATTATATTGATGATAGGTGTTATGGTAGGTGTGAAGGGGAACTTCATTGCGGTTATTTGCATTTCCTTAAAGACTGATATGTTAAGCATGTTTGTGTTTAGACATGGGAGGGCTGGGGGGAGTCTTTTCACATTCCAGAATTCTGGTATTTGTTTTATTGTCAGTTCTCTGTCCTAACATTCAGTGAAGTTGTAACTGGCACCACAAAGTGAAACTTCAAAAGCTAGATCTCTTTTAGAAACCAGAGACTTCTGGAAATTTCCTCAGGACTAGGACACAAGCAAGACCTTGGGTTGATGAGGTCGGAAGAGGGTGCTTGAGCTCCAACCTGTCCAAGGACTGAGTCCTGCTGAGGAGAGACATGAGCCAGTGCTCTGTGCTCCCTCTTCTAGGGAGCTGTCTGCAGAACATAAAGCATAGACTACAGGTCCCTCACCTAGGCAGGCACCTAGATCCCCCTTGAACCTCCAAGTAGGGCTGCCTCATTCTGCACCCTTGACACAGTGGCCTCAGGGAAGTCAGCCCCAGCTTTCATTGTGCACAGGAGTCTACTTCTTTTCCAGCAAAATCCTGTCTTTGGCAGAGATATTCAGCAAGGGATCCTTGGCTCCTGACAGTTCTCATTTTGTGCCAAATCAGTGAGAGGGACTTGAAAGCTCAAGACTGCCATTAAGATGTTTACCATAGCTTAATGTTTCAAGATTACTCCTTCTCTAAATTTTTGAAAACAAATAGTGAGATTTCTGCATATAATTTAGGCAAAATCATCACATAAACTTTTTGTTTCCCTGAAATTTATTTTGATATATAAATGCTAACTACTGAATTCTTGTATCTGTTTCTATAAATGCTCACCATTGAATTTTTGTTTTCCCCTCTGTTCAAATTATTAATTGTTTATAAGGCAAAATCTTTAAAATATAATATGCTTCACAAACAATAATAAAAATTCTATTGAAAATATTTAAAAAGACACCAATTTATAATTTTCCAAGAGTCTGTGGAGTAGCTGAAAGCTTTGAAAATTTCCAATGTTTTTAGGCTTTAAGAATTTGTAAAAGACTTTTTAAGCTAAAAATGCACTTAGTTATCCTAACAGCTTTTTTACTTTTATTGATTGACTCATAAAATATTCACACAGTAGCAGCAAAGTGTTAGAAATTGAGTATATTGGGGGAAACAAAACAAGATCCCAACCATCTAAAAGGTAGAAATTATGTGAGATAGTAAATGAATACAAACTTAAATATTGTATATATTGTCAGTGGGGGACAGACTTCCAAAAACACTTTCCATTGGTTTATTTTTAAAAAATAATTTTAATGATTTTAGTTTTAATCTTAAATATCTTAATTTTAAACATTAAAATGAATGTTTTAACAATCCTAGCATTTAAAGAATTTCTATCCTGTGAGGGTTTTACTTTGAAATTAGATCAGGTCGGGAACATATGTAATATATATGTAAATCATATTTAGTATCAAACATTATTACATAAAATACAGCCAAATTATTTTAAAAGTTAATAAAGTGGATGTTACTATTTGTGCAGTTTCCTACATTCTTAAAGACTTTATAACAAAGATAATTTTGCAAGTGTAGCATCCCTCGTTATCAACATCCCTATCAGAGCAGTAAGTGACAATCAAAGAACCTATACTAGCACAACATTATCATTCAAAGTTCACTGTTTACATTAGACTTCACTCTCGGGGTCTTACATTTTATTAGTTTGGACAAATGAATAATGGTGCACGCTCACCATTGTGTCATCATACAGAGTATTTCAGAGCTCCCCAAAATTTTCTGAGCTCTGCCTTCCCTTAACTCCAGGCAAGCACCGATCTTTCACTGTCTCTATAGTTTTGCTTTGGCTAGAATGTCATATACTTGAAGCAATACAGTATACATTCCTTTTCAAACTTTTTTATTAGTACATGTTTGTACTACATAATGTTTACATTCCTTGTAGTGAGTTGATATATGTATATAATACATCTTAGTTCCTTTGTTTCATCCACTTTCCCTACCTTCCCTCCCCACTGCACACATCTGTTCATACCACCACCACCCCCCTTTGGTATATGTTTGTAGTACATAATGTTTACTTTTTCTTTGGAGTTGTGCATAACATATCTTAATTCCTTTTTTCATCTGCTTTCCCTTTCTCTTCTCCCATCCATTCTCCCTACTTGCACCTCTTGATTCCCTTTTTAGATTGGCTTCTTACCTTTAATAACATGCACTTAAGTTTCCTTCATGTTTTTTCATGGCTTGATAATACCTTTCTCTTTACCCATGAATAATATTCCATAGTCTAGTGGTTCCAGTTTAGTCATTCACCTACTAAAGGATTTCTTGGTTGCTTCCATGTTTTGAAAATTACAAATAAAGCTGGATGAATACTTATGTGCAGATTTTTGTGTAAACATAAATATTCAACTCTTTCCATACATGAGAAGGAGCACAGTTGGTGCTGGATGTGTAGTGATTGTATTTAATGTTGTGTAAACTGACAGAATGTCTTCCAAAGTTGTTATGCATTTTGCATGCCCAACAGCAATGAACGAGAGTTCTTACTGCTTCATATCCCTACCTGCATTTGGAATTATCAGTGTTCTGAATTTTGGCCATTCTAAAAGATATGTGGAGATATCTAAAACTTGTTTTAATTTGCATTTCCTGGTTGACATAAAATGTGCAGCATCTTTCCACATGCAGTACTTTTTTGCCATTCATATATTATCTTTGGTGAAGTGTCTATTAAGGTCTTTAGTTCATTTTTTAATTTTTTTTCGGTATCGGGGATAAAACTTGGGTCCTTGAGCTTGTGCAGCAGGCGGCGAAATCACTGAGCTAAATCCCCGGCCCATTTGGTTCATTTTTTTTTTTTAAATTATGTTATTAGATTTTTATTGTTATGTTTTTAGAGTTCTTTGTATATTTGGATATTCATCTTTTATCAGATGTGTCCTTTGAAAATATTTTCTTCTTGTTTTTGAATCATCTGTTCATTCTCTTGACAATTTTACACTGAGAAAATTTTAATTTTAATGAATCTGAATTATTTCTCTTGTAGATCATGTCTTTGGTATGATATTTAAAAGTTATTATCAAATCCAAGTCATTTAGCTTTTCTTCTTTTATCTTCTAGGGGTTTGATAGTTTTTCATTTTATATTTTTGTATTATTAACCATTTTGCATTAAATTTTGGTGAAGTTATAAGTTCTATTCCCATATTCTTTCTCTTGGAGGTTCAGTTGCTCATTTGCTGAGAAGTTTCTTTTTCCCATTGTATTGTCTTTGCTCCATATCAAAGCCAACTTTCTATATTTGGGTCCATTTTTGATTTCTCTGTACTTTTTCATTGATTTTTGTCTCTATTTTTCTATCAATAGAATTGTCTTAATTAGTATACCTTCTAGTAAGAACTATATTAGTGAAACTTCTTCCATGGCATATATAAGAATACTCAGTATTGTCAAGATGCCCTATTTTCTACTTGATTTAAGCAGTCTCATTCAAAATATGAGCAACTTATCTTGTAAATGTAAATAAACTGTGTCTATACAGAGAGACAAAAGACACAATAGCTACTCTGTATTCAATGAGAAGATAAAAGAGGACTGACACTGCTCAACCTCAACACTTCATAACTATTTTTCTTAATATTTCTTTAAACTTATTCAGCTATTTCTACATTGTAGAAACTAAACTGCAGATAAATTACTTTAAAACTGTTCCTTCAAAGCAGCCACTAATATTGGTCTACTGCATAGTTCAGGTTCTTTCAATTCAGTTTATTTATTGAGTGATTATTACGTACTAGCTATTATGCTGAGAAGTGGAAGTTAGATCTGATAGCACTTAAATGTTTCCCAGAGTTTTATAACTGCATAAGCTTAGGAACATTTTAAGTAGTATTTATAAATACATTAGAAAATCCCTAAGGATTCTCACAGTTAAATAGAGGACAGTACAAGAAGAGTTGTATGATCTACAACATTGGATAGATAAAATTGATTATTAAAAAAACTATACCAGAGGAAAGCTAGTCTAGAATCAATATTTACAGACGCAAAAGGCAAGGATACAATAAGAAGGACACTTTGATGTAAGAAATTATTAGTAATCATTCTTATTAATTATGGATAGAGGAGAAAAGAAAGGAAAACAAATTATAATGTCGTGAGTTCCAGGAGAAACACAATGACCCAATGCTTCTATCATATTTAATTTCCATAATAACCCTTTTGCACAAAGAGTTTAGTCTCTTTTTGTCCTGTATCAATTTGTGAGTCAAACTGGAATAAATCTGAAAAAAGAGGGGAAATATTTCCTGCATGTGAGAATGCAGGAGTGGTTTCTTAGAGACAACGCTCTCCCAAGAAAGAACCAGTACAAAGGAGAGAAAAGACACAGTGGAGCGAGTCCAACTCTTTGTATTTATCAGGTTCCTCTTCTTTGGCGGCTTTGCCTGAGATTTCAGTTTTGTGATTAGCTAATAATATGAAAAAATATATAATGGAAGAGCCAGTAAATTTCAATCTACAGCCAACAAATGTATTTGTGCCAAAAGATATGGTTTATGTTTTACATCATACACTAAAACAATATGATATCATTGAAAATAGGAGTGTGCAAAAAGGGAAATGACTATTAACATATCTCAATGACACACACAAGAAACAATTTTTATTAAAGACAGCTTGTGCTTTAAAAAAGAATAAGGCATATATTATGTTTAATCAATAAAAATAAGTCACAGAAAAATGGTTTCTGTCTATATATATTTCCCATTAGTATCATGAAATGTATATTTACAGTAGCAGTTTGATCATGTCCAACACTTCCAAGTGCCTCAGGAAAATTTTTAGGAGTTATTTCCAAGAAAGTATGAATATATTTGAGCTTGAGTGGATGTGATTAAGTCATCCTCAACTCTTGTAAGAGACAAGAGGCAAATTCTGCAGCCCTGATTTTATTGTAATCAGTAAGTTTGGTTTTATCAAAGCTATACTGCAATAAGTCAAGTATTATGTGGAATTGTCTTTTTATCTTCTGCTATTTTATAATTTGTGTACAGGTGTCCTGGACATTTTCTGTTAGTACTTGGAATCTTTACAACCCATAGATGATTTATTCAGAATTGAAATCTGAACACATGCACCAATACCAAGAAACTTTGCCTTCATTGTTGCACATAGACTTTAAATTGAACCAATCAGATGCATTCATACAAGATTTGGAAAGCTAAGAAGAGCCTTTGTAAGACTTGAAAGTTTCCATTTGAAAATTGGAGATCACACGTAATTTTTAATATATTAAATATTTTAATAATAATAATAATAAAATCATATTATCAGCTTTTTATACTAGTTTTTCATTTAAGCCACATGGAAAAATATCATTACTGTAATTTAAAATGAGTTACTTATCACAAATTATTTTTAAAATTTTAAAATAAATTACAAATAAAATATACTACGCGTTTTTATTTTTATGTTTCTTTTTTAAATAGGTGGCTAAAAGCAACAGTAATATATTCAGTAATAGTAAATAGAAAGTTTGCTTCTAAAATTTTTGTATTCTTTGGCATTTAACTTTATACACAAACTGTGCTCTACCAGCATACATTACTTGTACTGGTAATAGAAATAGAATAGCTATACCTGGCATGAATGTGGAATATGTGAAAGAAGTAAAAATTATTAAATGAAAAATGAAATATTTTTGGAACACAAAATCTTCCTGTGCAAAAAGGAAACAATTTAGGTGCATAAAGGCAGTTACTAAGTGTAGAATAAATTCTTATTTATAATTCTAATTATATTTACAAAAGAAAATATGAAAATAAATCTCTCCCCAAAGAGAAGTTATAGCTCATAATCAATAGGAAAAGAGATTTTTACAAAAACAAAAGAACTATTTCTTTGCTATTTTAATGCTCAGAGATGAATGTTTAAATTTTTAAATTTGCCATTCTTTTCCATTACATGCATTTAATTACACATTTTCTTTAAAGAACTGCTAAGGGTATGCCATAAGGTTTAAGGCCCAATATTTTCATTATCAACCAATTCAAATATTTTTAATATCCATTATTTTCTTCTCTCTCACAATGCATGAGGAGTATACTTAATTTTTAAACTAAAACAATTCAAATGTATTGAATTTTTTAGAAATCTTTTTTTCTGCTTGAGTTGGATAATACTTGCTGTTTTGTGGTACTCGTATCTTCCTCATGACAATCCATATTTCAGTCACTGCCATCCTCAGCTCAAGGGAACTTCTTACTGAATTCACATCCTTTCCTCACGTGATGATTTGCAAATGCACACAAAGTAAAATTGCTGAAATTTTTAGGATTATGAGTTTAATTGTGCCCTGTAATTTGTACATGAATCTTACTATCCAATACCTCCAAATACTACTTTATTTGGAAATAGTGTCACTGCAGATGGTATTAGTTAAGATGAGGTCCTACTGGAAGAGAGTAAGCTACTCATCCAATATGACTGATACCTTTATAAAATAGAGAAGTTTATAGATAGAAACCAGAGAGAGAGAGAGAGAGAGAGAGAGAGAGAGAGAGAGAGAGAGAGGAGATCCATGTGATGTATCTATAAGACAAAGAACACTAGATATTTCTAACAAAATACCAAAAGCTAGGAAAGAAAAATAAGGGACAGATGGCTCAACAGTCTTCAAAAGAACTAATATTGTTAACACTGGAGTCTTGATCTCTAGCCAAATAGACAGACAGTTTTGCTTAAACCATTCAGTTTGTGCTATTTTATTATGGTATGGGCCCCATAGAAAACTAACAATACACTGAGATATTGATATTTTTTACTATTTTGTGGTATCCATCTTTAATCCTAGTAAGACTTTTTGACATAAAAACTTTCTTCTTGAACAGTAAGGTAGCCACACAGCTTTTACTTTTTCTTTTCATTGACTTAATGATTGATAAATGCTGTTTATGTGATTTTTCTCTTCCAAGTTAAGACAAGAAACATCTTATTAGCTCCATTAATTTACAACCTTAGTGAATTGTTATTGCTCTATACTAACCTAATTCTATCCCCTTTCTCCACATTACTATTACTTTTGCATGGCTAATTTTTAAAAACTTTACCTATATATTTATACTTTTATTGCTATTAAGTGCTTTTTGTATCTCAGACATTCTATTATGAATTATTTTTCCTCTAAATTCACTGTTTAGAATTCCTTGTAATGGTTTTCTCTTGATGACAAAATTTCTACTTTTTTTCTAAAAAATATTCTGCTTTACTTCCTTTCTCACGGTATAATTTTATTAAGCATAAAATTCTAAATGGGTAATTTTCTTTGAGCATATTGTAAATATTATATCTTTAAACTCTAGTTTCCCTTTCCTTCTCCCCTTCAACATTCCATTTGAAAATCAGTTTCACTTTAACAGCTATTTATTTGAAGGGAAGGTATCTTTTACTTCTGAGTTAGAGATGTTCCTTTTGCACTTTTCACCCTGAAGTTATTCCATAAAATGTTCAGGTATAGTTTTATTTTATATAGCTGGGTTTGGGTTTGAAAAGAATCCTCAATTCTGGAAAAATCTCTAATATTTTCTCAGATCAATTATTCTCCTCGCTTCTTCTGTGACATAATTTGAACATATGTTGACTCTTTTTACTCCATTTATTTTGTCTAAAATATTTCCTGCATATTTCTCATGCTGAATTCTGGATTATTTTGATTTATTTTCTAATTCAGTAATGTCTTAATTTAGCTTTCTTATCCTTTTTAAGTCCTACATATTAAGATTTTGTTCTTGTTTTTCTTTTAATTTTAGAAGTTACATTTCATTCTTTTACATGCTTATGCTATGCAACTTTCTAAATTCTAATTTCTTGTTGGTATTTTGTAGTTTATCCATTATTTCAAAAACATTAAATAAGTTACTTTACAATCTCTCCCTGATGATTCCAGTATAATAGTCTTTGCCGGTCTGTTTATATTATCTGTGGCTTTTGGTAGTTATACAGTGGTGCCTAGGTTCACAAACTTAATTCTTTCTGGGGAACATGGCTGTGGTTGTGTTCATCACCTGATGTGCTGTTTGCAAATGGAAGCAAGTTTTTGCCTAATGCGTCTGTTTGCAAATGAAATTGTTCCTGATGTTTGTGAACTGAGATATTACTGTAATTTATTCTATGTTTCTTTGTGGTTCTTCATATCTTTACTGTCTCTTGGAATGCAAGATTAGTTTTAGAATTCCATTAATGCTTTGAATGTAATTACCTTTTTCATAAAGGATCTGAGTGTCCTTCTTCTAGAATAAGTTCAAACCATGGAAGATCAGGGATTTCAGAACTTGAGACAATTAGTCCTTTTCTCTTTCTCATCATATTTATAGTAGAGAATTTTGGAGACAGCTTTTGTGGAAAGACCTCTTGTTCACCCCTTACATTTTGTGGACACTTGATTTTGATTTCTTGACCTTAAGCACTCATGTGGTTACAAAAACAAAAATTCAAGTTTTCCCCATCAGAAAACATGTTACTGGAACAGTGAGTTTCATTATAATTTATATCTCTGGATTCCCACACCTACTTGAGGGTCAATTTGGTGCTTTTATAAAATCATCTTGACAACATTTAGAAGATTTTAAGAATTAAAAAAAAAATCATTCACACTTTTATTTTTAGCATGATTAGTGATTAATTTAATCTCATTACAAGAAATGGAAATCCCTCTATTAACTTATTTAATGTGCAGTTAAAATTTATCAGCCAGGGATTCTGGAAATTATATAATCAGAATAACACTTTTCACATAAGAATTATGGATGCATAAATGTGCTTTGTAATAATGTTCATAATTAGTGGACTATTTGACAACTTATTTCTTATGCATTTCACACATCTCTTGTATTCCTATTTCTTTGCAGTAATGCAACTACTTACTATAACACTGTGAACAGGACCTGTGCCATATTGTTACATGCAGTGTACCATAACAACTGTCTGCAGGACCCTGGAGATTGGATCACTTGAAATCCCAACTCTTTCAATTGCTACTCTCTGACTACTGTAACTTTTGGGACTGCAATTTTCTCATTTATAAAAATGAGGATACAATTTTCCTTACTAGGAATTTGAAGATTAATTTATCTAGTTACTTGTCACATAATAGAAATTATTATTATTTTAAACATCCGCCCCAGTAACAATCACTGTAACTTTGGCAAAGCATTCAATAAGTATTTGATTAAAAATACATCAGCCATATTATTCTGAAACTGGCAAACAATTGTATAGCAGAACTCTACATGCATTTGCTGAATAGAAAATAATGCTTGCAAATTATAACAGAACACGAAATGGATTTCATCTGTAAAGTTAGCCATATAATGAACAAGTTAAAGTTTAAGTCACCGTTTCAAAACATAACAAAAGCTACAGAAAACATTATGATTTTTCCATACATCATCTTTGCATACAATAGATGACATGCTTTTTAGCTTGTTAAAAAACCCACTAAAATATATCTCATCCTTTTTTGTGTATTAAGACAAGATTCACACAATGCCAAGAAATCTATTATGTTTAGAATTATGCAGAAAATACGACTTCACATAGCTAAAGTCCACATCTGATAAGTAGAATTAATTTCAGACAATATTATTCAAAACTCTTCAGGGGTCATTTTGTAATTCTTCTAATCTAGTACAAATGTGTCTCAGGGAAGACAAAGAGACCTTCCTCAGCAAAATCTTTCAGGACTTACCTCTAGTCACTTGGTTCACATTAAGCCCAAACTGTTCTCTTATCAAATCACGTAAATTTTGTCAAATATAAAAGTTTAAATGAAAGCTTAAAAAAGTAGACATAGATTCATGAACAAGCACTTAGATGGCAATGTCATCAATGTTTACATTTTGGCAGACAGGCAAAGTTAAGGAGATAAATAAAGATATTTTGGCTGTTTCCTTTGATACCTAAAAATATTAGAGGCTGATAACAAATTCTACTTGTCCCCAAATTAATATTGATTTCAGTTTTTATGCCACTTAATATATCCATAAGACAGGAATACATAAATTTGCGTTTATCATTTATATTAATATGGAATCCTTTTTTCCAAATTAAACTGTGCTTAAAAACATAGTAAGAAACCCAAATATAATGGGTTTATACAATAAATTATACAATATTTATTTGAAATAGATATTCAATTTGTGATGTTGGTTGTACTTCATTATTCTTTTTCTAAAAGTTTTCTAAAGGTTTTGTTGTATGAAATGATTAATATACACCTTGTTTTATTTAACTGATGCTGTTATATATTTAACAAAAATAGATTACCTAGTTCATATTTTCTTTGGGTTTACTTTGGGACAAATTTTCTTTTACCATGGTAGATTAAGGTAGCATAGTGACAAATTGAATGGTAATATATATTCATAAAGAATACTTGTTTATATATTTAATTTGAGTTTACTATCAAGAGACTGTCAATATTAGAAAGAAAAATGCATATAACATTTAAAAATTTAACCTGTGCCTTGAATCCTCAAGATTCTTATCAGTTTCTTAGCAAAGTAACTTTCAAGCTTTCAGTTCTGAGACATGTAAATGAAAATGGTAATTTAAAAAAATTTCATTAGTATTTGAGAAAAACTGAAAGTGATTGAAAAACTCATAGTGAAATTAAGACTCTATGTTTATTTTCATACTACTATTTTTAAAAAGTAGATGTTAAGATATATGAAAGTTATGATGTTTTATTCTGCCTGTAACCTAACAAGTTATTGTGCACCTGTTTGTGTATGCTGGAAGAAAACACAAGACTTCTAGCCAGAGACACAGGACTTTATTACTCATGGCATATCAGGGAACATGAATTTCATATTTCCATATGTTGTATTTGTCCCTAAAATTCCACAAGGCCAATGTGGAGCAACTCAGATAATTGTACATACCTAATAGTTTTATGTCTCATTTAGGGGACCCTGAGATTATAGAGTATTTATTAAAGAGCTGATACCAAATTTGCCTACCCTATGTTTGCTCTAGAGGAAGACATTGTCTTTATCATTCCAGTCAGTAAACAAATCTATTTTCTGCCTCAGAGGAACACAGTCTTTATTTTCCATACTGTTCACTCTTTTAAAAATCCTAGAAAAGCTGTGAGTTCTACAACTCAGAAATAGCTCAAAAGAGGGGCAGAAATATTGAGAGTGAATTATCTCCCAACATATGTGTCATACTTTTTTCCAAATATATATTAAATATTTTATAGTGTATAATCTATCCTTTACTTATGCTCTATCTCATGTTCACAATTACAATGTTTGTTCTCTTCCTTTTATTTTTTATATTAAATTTAGGTTTGTTTATTGCATAAAGACTTTACTCTTGGATACTAATGCTACTCAGGGTCACATTTGTGTGTATCCTATTCATATAACAGGTCTTCCTTTAAAAAAAAGTGTAGTTTTACTTCTAAAATAGTTTATTTTATGACATTTTAAATTAAATGGCTAATTGAGTTCCTTAATATTACTAATGAATAAATGTTTTGAAGCCAATATTGTGGCCCACTGACAGGAAGATGAGCACATTTGTGAAATTCTGTTTTAAGGTATGTAGGACTACATTTTAATCTTAGTCCTTGGGGTCATTTCTACCCAACATGACTGAACATAAGTTGATAGGCACCAATATCTCATTTCAGTACATTGTAACTAAAAAAGGCAGTATGCAACACTCTTCCAGTCTCTGAGCTAAGCAATGGAGAAAAACGATAGGCCGGTAAATAGGGTATTTGTCTTTGTAAAGCACGCTAATAGTGCATAATCTTTAAAGAACTGTTTTTTTATAATTGCAAATTTCCAATATTTTGTGAAGTTACTGGTTATGTTTTACAATGTTGGCTGGACTATATGCCTTATGAAAGCACTCATGATACTGTATTAATAATATAGAAATATTAATATTATTTCTATATATGTATTATATCTTTGTCTAGTCTTCTGTATTGACCCTAGTCAAACCATTAATGATTAGAATAGATGACTGGGTAAAGGAAATGAACCAAAATAGTACAAAGAGAGATTGAAGAGAATAGTCACATTGAGAAGAATAAAGAAATGTTAAAAGGATATATATATATATATATATATATAGCTTTTCTAAATAAGTTGAAGAAAAATAAGCAAAATAGATGTTTAAATTCATAGAAAAATGGAAGACCTTCAAAACATTGTGTTCCCTGAATTGTTTGGAAACTAAAAGACTAAAGCAATAATAAAAAAGTTTGAAACAGTCTACATAACAAGCGTGAGAATTAAAAGAAGTGCTTCTCATGGGTAATTCTCAAAACAGTAATTTGAAATTAGGCACAAAATCATGAGTCTGAAAGCAAGAGTCCTTAGGTCATTACAGGAACTGCAGTATTTCTCCTGTACAAATTACAGGTTGGGGAAATACAAAAGTAGCATTTTTGTTTTAGGGGGAGAAAGAAGTAGGTGATTGGTTGTGGCTCCTTATGCATAGGCATTAGTTCTAAGCAGGTTGTTTCTTCTTTTTAACTCAACAAATGTTAAGGAATATATAATGGTCAAATTATACCAACCTGAAATACTTCCAGGCACATCATATCTCTTGAACAAGTACATTAAAGAATGAAGCTAGAGAGAGTAAACCTTATGTTATTTTAAGTGAGTTTATTTTAAAAATAGCCCAAATGTGTGAACCCCTTTTCAGCACAGTAAACAGTATAGTTAGTTTTTGAAACATAAATAATGTGTTAGTGATGGTCTTTGTTATACATCTGGAAAAGAAATTAATTTATTGAAAAATGAACGTGGTACAAATTTAGAGGATATTTTAAAAACCAACCAGAAAAAAAATAAGTTAATGTCTTAATTATTTACATATGTATTTACAGGTTTAATAAAATATTTGCCAATTAAGTGATTATTAATATATAGAAGTTAGCTGACTGTAGAATTCAGACTGATATAGTCAGGCATATCTTTAAATTTGTACATGGATTATATTATCTACATGGAATAAATTAGTGCGGGTAAGAAGTGGTATTGTTGTACACATCTTTTAATTTCCTTTTTTTTTTCTTTTGTTTAAATTACCTAGAAAGGATTTATAAGAATTACCAAAAGAAAAGAGTGGATAGTCACAGATAGTTCCAAGTATAAGCTTTCATTATGATGCTTGATATTGACTCTCTTCTACTCTTTGATGTTAATTATGCATGTAATTACTTAAGGCTATATGTCATTAGTAAACCAAGAGTAAAATTGACATCCAGAGTTCTAGCAGCCTTTGCTTCACTTAATATATTAATGTATATATTTTAAAAAATAATGTCTTCAAATTTGTAAAATCTGACTTCATCTTGATAAAAAAAGACAAAGCATTGTTGTTTTTAGGTTAAATTCTTTTTGTTAGAATTATTCAATTGGGGATTTCCCATAAATTCCTTTGATGATAGAGCAAACATTGTACGAAATAATTTACATTTTACCAAAGTCTTCTTCTTTGCAGACCTACCAGTGGTTCTGTTTAAACAGATGTACCACAGATGTAGAAACATCTGGAAGATCAACACAATTCTGTCATGACCATATTCAAGTTAGTGTTGTGCCTTTGTTGACACCTAATTGTTAAGCGAAGACTCTTCCCTGGAAGAGGTTAATACAATGTTTCAAATGATATATTTTTCCTTGCTTTCCTTTTCATTTATAATAAGTATTTTCAGATGTGTTTACCAAAAATATGTTAGTACCCATGGTGAATTTTTATTTGTTTTGGAAATGGTTATATAATTCTCATTGGCCTTTAATCACTTAAGTATAAGGAACAGGTTGAATTTGGACCAGTAGATTAATTTCAGTTACTTTTGTTTTTACTTCTCCAAAGGGTTTTGCCAGTCTATTAAATTACAAGAAAATTGTTTAAGTCATACACATTAAGTGTATCAGTCCATCAAGTTGTTGAGTCTTCCTTCTTTACTTAGGTTTCATATATATCAGAGATAAACGAAGCTTCTTTCAGTGTTATATATAACCACAGAACAGCCTTCTTCTGGCCTCTTTCTTACATTAGGATAAATATGTAGAATTAATTATACATGTAAAATATGCTGTGAATTATGGATAAATTTAGTTAAATGATGGATAAGGAGATTATTAAAAAGATTAGAAAATCTAAAGATTATAGATTCTGCAATTTTATTTTTCTAGTACATACCTTAAACCTAATAATAAAAATAAAAAATTTTTCTTTGAAGTATTTCTCAATTTTTATGAGCCAGGAAACATTTAGGAGGGCTAAGAAAACATTTTATAAAGCTCAGAGTCTGAATATCTATAATATTTACCCAAATTAGAACAAATTAATAAGATTTACAGCACTTTACAGAGTATGTTAGGAAATTTCAAGGGACAAAACAGATTGTATCATTTCAGTCAGTGCTGGGAATTTGGGCGATATGTGGTAAAAATAAGAGAATTCTCACTCCTGAAGAGACTGCGGCTGTGTGACCCTAGGGATCAGCAGGAGCCTTGGGAAACGTAAAACTCATCTAATATTTACCAAGATGTGCCCTATAATGAAAACAGCCTGGAATCATTACACTACACAAACAATCACAGTCTGGGAATGGGGCAGCAAAACATGTAATGTAATGATAAACTAGGACTTTACAGGGCTTGGCACCATTTTTTATATATATCAGCTACAGTTTTTGTTCATTTTTCTATTTTAGTATTTTTCAATTTTAGCATTTCTCATTGAAGTAGACTTATTTTCAAATGCATTATAATATCAAAATTCTGTAGTTTCTTTTTGTTTACTTACTTGCACTCTTTCAAAGCATGCAATTATTTTGCCCTGAAAAGTTTATTTTTGTTTATGTTTAAAATCAGTCATACATTCACATTTAATCATGTTATAATACTCCTAAATATTAACTCTGCCTCATAAATTTGTGCTTACTCCTTCTACAACTGGAGGATCGACAAACATGAACTGTGAATTTGCGTTATATCACTACAATTCAAAAGGATCATGAGGGAAAGTTCAAAGTTTTCAATATAGTATTCTCTTAAAATTTCCCTTTGCACATATTTGGTGAAGACAGATTTTTTTTTTCCCCCCAAAATTCAGAAGATTGTTACAGTGCTACACTAAAGAAGTCCAGAAAATTTCAGAACATTTTGTTTGCATGGCAATCGGGCCATAACTGGCCTTCTAATTCCTTCGCTCTAGAGCCAAATCTACTTTCGAGTTTCCAAACATGATTTTTGCAAGATACCTCATCCTTTAGAAGCTGTTAAATATTATAACGGCTGCAACAGCAAATGCCGGGAGTTTTCCAGACACCCCAACCGAGTGTTAGGTCCATTCCTGACAACAGAGAGTGAGAAAGGCTACCCTAATAGCCATAGCAACTTCTCAATCTCTACTGTGTTGTGGATATTTGTAGTTCTAGCTGGGTAATCTGGATGCTTATGAAATGTGCTCTTTTTCACCTCTGAGGTTAAATAGTAAAATTTATTTAAATATTTCTATTTTCTTTAATTCTCTGCCTCTATGTCTATCTTCATTCTGAGGCAATCTCAAACTCTGTCTCTTTGTTGCTCTGCTTCCCTTCACCTCGCCCCTATTTATTTGCCTTTAACCACAACATCTAACTGAGTTTTCTGCAGGTGCACTGCAGAAATCCCTGTCTCTGACAAATAAGGGCATTTCAGTTCTTGGCATCTGTCTATACACCAACAATGTGGCATTAAAAAATCTATTAAACCATATGAAAAGATGTCTAATTGAAATACTGAAGCACTTTATTTCCTAAATACCATTTTACATTAAACCTACTTTTATATAACTTCTATGCCCAAAAATGTTCTTTGGTGGTACTATCCATATAAATTATAAGACATGAATAAAGAGTGCTATTTTAAGCCAAGTGTTAAATTCATAAAGAGTCAGGGAGAGATAGAAAAATCATAAAAGATGCTGGAGAAAATAGTATAAATTGTGATATTTGGCTATTCCAGGGGCACAGATAATGGGGGTGTTCTTCTATGCAAAAATGGAGAGAATTAAATTATTCATTTATGTGATTTCCAGTGCTAATACTTACGAATCTATCAGCTCTCTGATTTTCTATAGTCCTTATGAGCATGCCTACTTCAATAGCCATCACATTTCATTGTTTCATTAAAGTTGTTCTTGTTACTCTGACAAACTCTGGTTCAACCACAGTAGAAAATGAAAAGGAAGAGAAAATGAAAATCATACTAATAAACAGAGAATCACTTTTTGGTTCATCATTCTATTTTCTAGACCCAATATAATGAGGAACAAAGAACACAATTTTGATGGCTTGTTTTAGGAGCTGAAAATTATCTGAATTATTACGGACAGGATAGAAACAGCAGCCATATAAAAATAAGAAAATTCAAGCTGGGCATGGTGCTCCATGCCTGTAATCCAATATTCTGGGAGGATGATACAGAAGGATCGCATGTTCAACCTCAGCCCAGGTAACTTAGTGACTCATAGAGAATGTGTCTCAAAAAAATGAAGAGGGAGTTGTGTGCTGAGAAGGTAACTTAATGCAAAGATACTGAGTTCAAAACCCAGTGCTGAGAAAAAAAAAGCAAATAGTGCTTTGATTTTAGCAACTGAGTCTGATGAAAACAACTACAGTAAACAAAAGTCTTCAATAGACTAAAAGTAGATCTATAATAATAACTCTTATTAACTTATTTTTTCTTTAATGATAACATCCAAATTAGTGAATTGGTAGCACTATTTTAGTTAATAAAACCAGTTTCATTTTCAAGTTGAAGTATAGTAGGAAAATATACATTCTTCCCCTCGTGTGCTCAATTTGTACTACTAATCCTTGGTTTCTCAATTAAAACCAGTTCTATAATGACCTCCTAGCCATTGAAAATGCTCTGATCATTTGTATTCTTAGCAAATCATCAACAAGATACTCTACTTTCTGAAAGTTCTTTTCATTACATATCATGTATTCTGATACTTTCTTTGGTTTTATGAATAATGTCTTTTCTCATAGACAGCCTTGGTAATACAATCAAATCGTCAGTTTATGACATTTAAAATAAATGGCCTATTCAAGGAAAAAGAACTCATAATTTGATGGTATTTAAGGTGAGAGTTGAGCTAGTTAACCGGACATTGAAGTGTTTTGTGTAAGAATAATAAAGAAGAAGAGATGTTACCCGAGCCAACCTCTAGGATTTCTGTTCAATGTATAATAACGGACTGAATTTTATCAAGCTTTCCAAATAGTTATCAGACACATACATCCCGACAGTTCATATCCCTACAGGGAGCAGTGAGTGGTCTACACTGCCTTCCCTTTTTAGGGCCCAGAATCAGGATGCGTAAACTGTCAGGAGGTGTCCAATGAGTCCCATGATGGAAGCTTCTGGACTCCCCACCTCAGCTGCTCTGCCTTTCTTCTTCTTCCTCTTCTTCTTCTTCTTCTTCTTCTTCTTCTTCTTCTTCTTCTTCTTCTTCTTCTTCTTCTTCTTCTTCTTCTTCTTCTTCT